>BSAI01000030.1:31964145-31977773 GCA_036245035.1 Adrianichthys oophorus | reverse complement strand
ACTGCTGCCCCCGCGACCCGGTCCCGGATAAGCGGAAGAAAATGGATGGATGGATGGATGGATGGATAAATAAAATTGAATTGAAATTGAATTGAATTGAAACAGAGGAGGTTGGTATAACCATCGGCTGCTTGGAAGGGTGAGTACCCGGATGAATTGATTAGGGTGTTGTGAGAGTACTCAGCTCAGGGAAGCTGAGAAGACCAGGTCTTAGGGTTCTTGAAACACATTGCTCATAGCGTCGTCTCCAGATCCTGATTGTACCGCTCTATCTGGTGATTAGTTTGGGGATGGAAACCAGAGCTTAGACTGACTTTGATCCCTAAGAGCTTGCAGCTTGCAACTCCTTCTAAAAAGGAGCTACATACTGTGGACCACGATCTGAGGTAATGTTTTGGGGAAAACCACGTAGTCGAAACAGATGCTGGGAAACAAGCACAGCTAGCTCCTTGGCCGATGGTAGTTTCTCCAGGGGTATGGCATGCACCAATTTGGAGAATATGTCAATCATGTTTAGAATAACGGGAGTCCAGTAATAAAGTCCATAGCTACATGGGACCAGGGTTTGGAAGGCAGGTAGAGGGTGCAATAATCCGGCAGGTGGGGTCCGAGTTGTCTTGACTCTGACACACACGGGACATGCAGCAACGAAAGCCCTTATGTCCGAGGACATAGTGTATGGAGAGAAATAAGTATCACTCCGTACACTAATCTTTGTGCTTAACTTTGGATTACTTTAGGTTTGTGCGTGTGTGATTCTTGATTTGTAACTCATAAAGTACATTTTGTGGTTGGAAGTTGGAAAATATCAAGTTTCACCAGATCTTATTCGCAATCTAAGTTCAGAGCTGCTGATGAGAAAACTCTGATGACCCACCATTCCAGCAGCATTCCAACGCATCACTTACGCACAAATCTGGGAGACGTGAAAAGAGTCTCAAATCAGATTTGTGTGTAAAGGAGGTTTTGCGTGTGCATAACAATTGATTTGTGCATAATTTTTTAAAGATTTGGGCGTGTAGTTTGTTTCAAACTATCGTAATTTTAAGTTGTGCATGTGTAAGTTGTATTTTTCTTAATTTTGTAATTTTTGTACTCATGCACAAAATGTATTTTATGAGTTACAAATCAAGAATTACGCACACACAAATCCTAAGTTACGCACAAATCAAGAATTATGCCCGCACTAATCGGACTGATACTTATTTCTCTCCATAGATGTTGTCCAACTGCACTGTTCCTGGCAAAATCACATGTCCCAAAAACCGGGTTTGCGTGGTTTGGAATTCTCATTTATCTGCTTTGCGGTACAACCGGTTCTTAAGGAGGTGCTGCAGAATGGCTCTGAAGTGCTACACATGGGTCTCGAGGTCTGGAGAAAAAAAATCAAAATGTCATCGAGGTACACAAAAACAAACACACCACGTCATTAATTAAACACTGGAATACTGCAAGTGCATTGGTGAGGCCGAAAGACAAAACTACTAGAAATGGCTACTAGGGGTGTTAAAGGCAGATGGACATCTCCTATAAAGTTAGATTTGTTGCTAAAGCTTTGTGCATCTGCTAACATTTTTTGTTCTTGTAATCAAACATTTGTGTGTCAAGTCTAACTTCATACTTTCCTCAGCAGCTGGTAGTGGTAAGTCTCCAGATTGTCATCCTCCTGCTGGGCTAGACATGGTCTCAGCATAATGTGACGGTAAGCAAACGGCGTAACCCAAGAGCACGAAGAACTCCACACAGGTCCTTGGATCTAGCCACGGGTTTTAATAAGACAAGACAAGGAAAGAAAACAACAACCAGAGTGTACAAAGACACTGAGACACAGAACAAGGGAGAACCACACCGAGATACGGTATACAAATGAGCTCAATGAGTAAATAGAAGGCCCCTGTGGCTCTCACAGGAGACCTCGGGGAGGGAAGGGCATCCATAACAATATTTGGCCATAATCATAAGTAAATTACCAATATATAATTTCTTTGTGTTCAATTTCCCATGAAGAAAATGCCCCAAAACAATATGTTTATGGAGTAATTAATAATCTTCACACAGATTGTGATAAAATGAGTCATGCAACGTAAGAAAAGTGTAGGCATTGTTTCTGGTTAGGAATGGCAAAATGAACTATTTATATCCAGATCGTTAAAAAGTGTTCTACGGATTAACATTTATGAATAAATGTAAAAGAGATTTATTTAGTTTCATGGTGACAAGATATTTGTGTGGCAGTGATCACATTTTTTCCCATTGAATTCTACAACCAAACTTACTTTGGTAAGTGATAACATAGAGTTTTGTGGCTATCTCGATTTGAAACAGTGAACTGACTTTTTTGATATTTCTGCCTGGTGAAAGTCGTATTTTCCCACACCACAATTCTATGAATTTGGGAGGATTATTTGATAAAGAACAGCTACAAAGAATTTTACACCCCTTGGGATAGCTACTTTGACTAATGCAAACTTTATAGGTGAAACATGCCGATTGTTGGAAAGAAACTTGTTGAATGACATGATATTACCTTGTGGATTTATCAGTTGTATTAGCAAAAAAACATGTTTTTCAAACAATAAATTCAACAACATGCTGTAACAGCCACTTTCTAAAAATAGTATCTCCGATTTCTTGATTACTGGCTATAATGACTAGCACAATTTCGTTAAAAGTCGTTGTACACTTGTGGCAACACTGTCTGAACACTTCAGTTACACTTTCAACTTCTTTTCTAAAAGATAAAAAAGTTGACAGGAAGAGCTGCCGGGACAAGTGGAAATTGGAGAATTACTTTTAGTGAAATTCAAAAACAACTGTGGTTGTGATTTGTACTTCTGAATAAGATAACCATTCACTTCTTGTTCACATGATTTAAATTTGGAAGTTTGCAGTGTGCATTTAATAGTGAATAATATGTAACATTTTAAATGAACTTTGGATCTGACAACCTGGAATAAAATGAAGAAAAAGTCTGGAAAAAAAAACATTTGTCAACATTAACTCTGGTTTGTTTTTTTTGTGAAAAAATAAAAAATTTCTCGTTGCAATATTTTTTTAATTAAATTGTTTATTTGGATTTAATGTTGTCATAAGGGTTGAAAAAATGCAGGCAGAGTTTTCACCTCACCAAATCTGTCCGTTTATGCAAAAAGTTTGGACGCCTGTGGCGTAATATTATCGTCTGATGATAATGTCCATCTTTATTAGTTGAAAATAATCTGTATTTCCACTTCTATAAATAACTCAAATACATAATAGGAACAGGATTATTTCAATATTGTAACAAAGTAAAGTAAAACATAATAGAAGTGGAAATATTTAAATGTACTTTTCTCCACTCACTTTTGAGGAAGAAACTAACTCTATTTGACTATCATATTTATTGGATTAAATGTGTGATTACTGCGTGTAAGTGCAAATATGTCTATTTATTATATAGGGGTAAACATGAGATCAAGATGGGGATTTCATTTTCATTTTCATTATTTTTATTATTTATTACTTTACATTACATTACATTATTTATGACTTGAAATCCTAATGAGGTTTAATATTTCTGTAATTTTTTTTTGTTTTATTACTTGCATAAACCAATACACCTATCATGACTCTTTGTTGTTATGCTAAGATTAAGTACCGGTAAGTAGATTTGTGTTTGATAGATTATTGCTTTTGTTGCATTGTGCTTCTTGGCAAATCTGTATACATTCTATGCTGTTGAAAGGTAACTTTAATCCCCCCCTAAACGGTCCTACATGTGCAGCGAACAAACATTTGCAGGATGAGCATCCCCATTGGGCTCTTGGGTTGTGCAAGAAACACCAGCCAAGTTTTCTCTGCCAAACAGATGATGAGGTCAAAATTGAGTCTTTTTTTAAGTTGAAGGCAAATTTAGATCTGATTGCTTCTTTTTTTTTGTGATGTTATTTTTTTTGTTTGTGATGTGATGATTTTGTTCAAACTACTTTTATTCTAATTTATCACTTGCTGAATACAAATATGCAGAATTGCGCAAAAACGAAAAGGTGGTGAACCAAGAAATTTAATCTTCTGTATGGAAAAACATGCATTTGGGATATGTCACCAGTTTACATTTTTAAACAACTTGGAGGCCTTAAATTTCAGTTTAAGTGAAGTTATATGACTTCAAAGTTATCTGCATTTGACCACATTGCATCACTTAGAAACAGGCATGATTTCTTTCCAGCCAGTGATGAAATAACGAAAACATTCATTGTAACAATTCATTTAATTACAAAGACTGAAGCCAGATAAGGAAATTATTTTTATTTAAACAGCTTGTTAGGGGATGGGGAATCCAGAATGTATGGACATTTCTCAAAAACTGGTTAATATTGGAAAATTAAGCTTGTTGAAGTGTACATACACCTGCATATCTAGGTGATTGCATGACATTTGCAAGTGTGAGAATTGGAACAGCTCTGCTCCACATGAAACAGCAGAAGAAACCACATTGATCTTTGCTGCAGAGAAAAATACTGACCACAACATAGAAAAAATTCAAACAAGTCAGTGCTGGAAAGTGTTCGCTTCAGTCCAATATGTTTCTAGATTTGAATACAAAGACCACCATTAACAGTTTATTTTTTAATTCTTATCTTCCCAGACTGCAAAGAATATTGTGAAAGTATTTATTACCTCAGTCTACTACTCTTGATCTGCTACTCTTACTTTTTTTTTAATTTTCATAACTGAAAAAAAAAAAAGTTTTATATGTGGCTGTATGTAATTATTTACTTGAGTTCACATACAACTCAGTGATATACATCAACACATTGATATACATAAACACATCGAAGTTTTTAGTTAATTTATGTTGTGGCTTACAGTCCTCCAGTGTCTCAGAACGCTTATCTGCTGCAGCTTCTGCTGATCAGTGAATGTAGCCTGAAAACTTGAGTGATGTTGTCCTTTAGAGCTCTGCAGGATTTTAATCCACAATAGTACGTTAGTAGTAACCTCCGTCCTTGACCAGTCCCGTCCCCCCCGTACCTCACCAGGTGAGATCTTGCATGGAGCTCCATGTGGAGGGTGATTGTCAATAATCTTGTATTTCTTCCATGTTCTAATAATTGCTCTAACAGTTGGTCTTTTCTCTCGAAGCTGCTTATTTCTTGTAAAGGAGTTCATCCCAGTCTTGTTCAGGTGGACAATCCTCTTCCTGATGTCCTTAAACAGCTCTTCGGTCACGTTCATGATTGAGAGGTTGCAGTCTGACTATTTAGGGTGAGGACAGGTGTCTTTTATACAAATACGGGTAACCAGTTCAAACAGGTGACATGAATACAGGTAACAAGTGGAGGATAGAAGAGTTTCTTAAAGAAGTAACAGGTCTGTGAAGAACAGAATTCTTGCTTGCTTGTAGGAACTAAACAGCTTTTTTCTGTGGTACTGTGTACAAGACAGGAAAGTGATTAAAAAGAGGGTGATTAAAAACTGATAGAGACATGATTACAAAAAGATCAAAAGATGCAACAGGTTGCTTGAGGTTCATCATTACTACTGTCAAATGTAGATGCTTATCAAAAGGGCTGGGCCTGTCCACAGACACACTCATCCACACAAGTAATACAAACCTTTCACACAAATGTACACTGACATGTACTCCATACAGCTCACACCCACATACATCATGCTTTCAAGCGAACTCATGTCAAGCATGTATCATTCCTGCACGTGAAAAAATATTCTATTTGTGAAAAAGGTGAGCAGAAACCACGTTCTACTTGTGAATGATGATGTTTTGGAATGTAGAGGGTAAAAAAGGGTAAAAAAAGAGGTGGAGCATCCAGTCACCTAATCTAACCTCTGCGTTTAAAAAATATTTTGCAACCAAAATGCTACTCAGTGAACCTCACCCCAGTTACTTTTCTTTCAACCAGACCCAACCTCTTTTGGCAAGAATTTTTTTAGCTTCAGTAACACAATCTAAGATAGCCACATAAACACAGCTCCACCATTGGACTCAATTCCACCAATTAGCCGGTAAACTGCAAATTTAAGGAGCTTTTAAATTCATTCATTCATTCATTTTCCAATCCGCTTTTTCCCTTTCGGGGTCACGGGGTTGCCGGAGCCTAACCCGGCTACTCATGGGCGAAGGCAGGGGACGCCCCTGGACTGGTCGCCAGTCTGTCGCAGGGAGTTTTTAAATTCTAAAATTAAAATATTATGATTTCATTTGCATGTTTTATCTCATAGGAGAAAGTATATTGAAGGATAAGCGTTCTACAAAGGTCTTTTCAAATTTTACTTTTATCAATTGGTTAACATTTAGAATTGAAATGTGTTTTTAAGAGTAAGACAAAAATTTAGTTTGTTTCCAAAGAAATTCTGGTAAATACCAAATCAAGGCTAAGCAATTTAAATCCAATAGCATATTTTGTACATTGTCAGAGGCAGTTCAGAGAACTTTTATGATTATCTTATTAGCAATGTTTAGTTTTTCTTGTAAATGGATTTCCAGTATTTTTTTTATTTAATATTATTTTTTTCCACTCATTTTTTCTTTTGTCAATAGTAGAGTGACACCATTGACTTTATAATACTTTACACTATTATATACGCATTGTATACCTTATTATATTATACAGTCAACGAGAGAAACCAAGAATTGTTCTCATTTCTGTGAATGTTTCCCTCTTATATTTAACCCATCCACACAAATTTGAAATGCCTTCTACGCCCTCTAATGCTATTATGAAGAACTGATCTTAAAAATGCAAATTTAAATAAAAAATTCTTTCATTCAGTCAAATTAGTTATTTGTTTAGTTAATATCTTAATAATAATTGTGAAAAAAAAAATATAAATCCAACTATAAAAGTCTTTGTTTCCAAAAAAGTGTTCATCTTTCTTGGTTAAAACAACTTTGGTTACCGTGAGACACAATATACATTAGTCTCTAGAAGAAATAAGTCAATGTGATTTGTTAAGATATTGTAAATAAAAAGTTTTTAAAAAAGTTTTGCAATGGCTGCAGTGGTGATTTGCATGTTATAAAGAGTTAATATTAAAAAGAAGAATGTTATGTATACTCCATATTATTATTGATGTTGCTATTGTTCATCTAATAAGTTATTCGATTCTGAAAAAATGTTGTAATTTCTCACGAATAGATAAATCCTACTAGTAGAACTTGCCATATTTTTTCAAAAATGTGTTAAACTGAATACCGGAAGCTAGTCAGTTTTCATAATAAATGTTACTGCTCTGTACAGTTAGACGATCTTTGATTTGCTTACGTACTCTGACGTAATTCCACCTGGATAATAGGGCGGTGCTTGTTCTTAAAGCTCACTAAACATCCCTCCCGTCAAAGTTGGAGCAACAACAACCTATTATGTTGCTATCGCAGCTTCATCTACCCAATATGTATGAGCACAACACAAAAATAATGTTTCAAAATATAGCACACAAAAATGATTGTGTAATTCTTAAATTCAGTCAAACGTTTGATTTAAAAACAGAGTGTTATGTTTTGACAGCTTAAATATCTTAAAAGTGTAATGAGTCGTTGGAGAGAAACCCTTAAAAACACAAGTGGGATGTGTGTAATTGCTGCGCAGCAGCTCCAGACCGTGAACAGGGTGTACCTCTGTGTGCTTAATGGGTGGAGACTGAAGAGCTCCTCCAAAATAACACGGTCAACAGAGGCCAACGTTATCATCACCATCATCATCGGCAGCAGCAGAAGCTACCCCCCTCCAGGACTTGGGGACCTGAAAGTATCCCTGTCCGTTATTTCAAGCCAAGTGACCAGAATTGCTGCAAACATTAACGACGGTGAGTTTTTACACTCGCTAGCTAGCTCGGGCTCCGTTTTTGTCACGAGAATCCGAGAGGGAAACTTCCGTCCCTGTCGAAAACAAGACCCCATGTTTATGTAGCTTAAAAAGAACCACACGCGCGCGCGCGTTCGACATTTGTCTTTGATTTGAGAGAAAATGATTTCTCCAGTCGAACACAAACGCCGGAAAATCGATTTACACAACGTTTTTGTTCCAGTCGAGGTGAAGCTCGAACTCGAATATTCTACAAAATGAGGTTGAAGCGGGTTCAGTATAAACTGTAGACCCAGACGCGATGTGTTTAAAAACAACGCCAGTAATGTCAAAGCAACAAGCTAGTTTAACAAACGGCCCACTTTGTAGTGCTTCCTAGAAACACAGTTACCGTCTGTTTAGGTGTTATTTAACAGCTTAATTGAGTTTGGGTTAAATTGGCAGCTCGATCGATTAAAGAAACCCCAACAAACACAGAAAACGCCGAAAAAACAAAACAAATTAAGCTAACACTTGATTATATTCCTATCAATTATATATTTTTATTTCGCTACTGAGATGATAGTTGGAATCTGAGTTCTCTATTGATTTTAGTGCCTCCACCCTTTTTTATTCAAACCCAGGATTAATTTTGAGCCTAGTTGTTAATTTTTCTATTATTATAATGGCTTTATTTTATTTTTACCATTGCAATGTCTTATTTAGCCTCCCTTGATGTCAGCTGGGTAAGGCCTCAAACCTTCCCAGTGACCCTCAACAGGATGAAGGGTAAACTAACCAAATGAGTTTGGAAAAACAGGCAGGCCTTGATTTAAGTTATGATATTTAGTCTTTCTATCATTTATTTTAATTTCACACTATTGTGTTAATCAGTACTGGATATGCTAAGTAGCCTCTGATTTGCACTTTTTGGGGCAGTCTAATTTGACTTATATAGATCATTTGCAACATTTCCAAGAACAGAATATCCTCAACCAAATGGACCATCCAGCGTAATCTTTATTGTTTAATTTATATTTACTAGGCGTCAAAAAATTCATTTGAACAACGATTCATAGCATAATTTGTGTTTGCAGATACAATTCGTAGTCGACATTGATTCATTTTGAACAAACGGATTCACTGAACCTAATAAATGGATTCAGAACGCCTTTAGCCAAAACTTCAACCAGTGTGACTCAGAAATAAATACGTGGGTACTGAACAGTGCAGGTGAAGTCTTCCACATTTCTTGTATTTATTGCAAGAAAATCAAGTGTAAATTAAATATGTGTAAAAGCATTCAAGTACATGAGAATTACTGTAAATGCATTCACATTTTAGTTTCATAAAGTTCAGCCCACTGTTGTTTTTCCACATCAGTACAAACAGGAAGTTATTAGAAGATGATAATACACTGTATGGTCAAGTCTTTGCAAAATTCAGTGTTTCCTCACATTGGACTGCAACGATGGCCTGATCATTTTTTTGCTGTCATGATAACGTGTGTTGTCCGCTGTGATGGCACGTTTTTACATTTTAGTAAAATAAATCTACCATATCTCAATCCAAATGGTATTTTCCAATATCTATTATTATTGACTTATTTTATTTTGATATTATTTTATTATATTATTGGTATACGTCAATTTGAATACCTAGTTGCCTCAGACACATTGATCTGTTGAATCACAGGAATAGAAATCAATTAAGTCGATTAATAGTTTCACCTCCTAATATTCAGGCGTCAGGTTTTGTGAGACAGCGCCCAATTACCCTGCCTGTATAACAGCTACAATCCAAACCGCAGCATGTTTTACATTTCTACAAACTGCAGAAATGCAACTATATTGCACACACAGGCAAAGGTGAGCTAGAGCATGGTTTAAAAATGACGCCCACTTCCAACTGGAGAAACTTTAAATGTCGAGAATAAGTGGAGCAAACAAATAGAAGTGTGTCCAAAGGAAAAACCAAGCCAGATACTGTTCTAGCCCTTTTAGAAGTGCTGCTTTTCTACTAAATTAAGTATTTGACTCTATTATGCAGCTAAGAGCTACAACAAGGAGTAATCCCTCATAGACATAAAGATTGTATTATTTACGTAAAAATACAGAAAATATAGTTTTGTGATTATAATATTGTGAAATGAATCTTAACATAATATTTTAAAATTTCTCTACTAATAAACTATTTTTACTCGCCTATTTGCAAATTGTGTTGGAATATTTTTAAGTGCTTTATATTCTGACAATAATGTAAAAAAACAAGAGTTTTAGAAATGTAAAATAAAAAAAAAACTACATCCAAGAAATTATCTGAGGAATAATTGATCGTATTTTTCAGAAAATAAGTAGTGTGTTTTTTTTTTTTTTTTTTTTTTGCATAGATTGGGGTGCGACTTGTACTCAGGTGTAACTTGTATGGTATTTAAAAAATATATATATCAACAACCGCTCGAGCAAGGATAGGCAACTCCAGGCCTCGAGGGCCGCAGCATCTGCATGATTTCCTGATATCCAAGCCCAACTCATGACTGATTACCTGGTTCAGGTGTGTCCAGCCAATTAGAATGGTTTGTTGGCAAACATGCAGGAACGCTGCCCTCGAGGCCTGGACTTGCCTATCCCTACACTAGAGGAAACTGTAGGTGTGTGTATCAATATTTGGGAATGCAGAAGAAGCACTGTTTAGTGTTTTGGTTGATTTGGTGGAATTGTTCCAAAACGTCAGAGAGGATGAAGAATTTCATAGATTTGGTGATCTGAAGAGTTTCATTGACTTGTTAGCATATTCTGTATACTATGGTTAGGTTATTCTGTGATCATATGTTGTGATAATAGAGGGGTTCCAGACAAGATGGCGCACATTATTAAATACATCATTTGCCGGAAGTGGAAATTCTGCAACTGTAGCCGGAAGCAGAATTTGCGTCTCTATACTAGAAGATTCCTAACCTTAATAGTAACCTGATTCTGGGCTTTTTCTAAAGGAAGAGCGTGAGCTTTGATCCAACTTCCGGGCCAGGTCTTCTTGCGCTAATGTGCTAGATTCCTCTTATGTGCTAGATTCTCCCTATGTTTCATGAGGCTAAATAGGCATCGTGTGTTACGGTAGTGATGCGTCTGTTATTGTTATCTTTTCCATGGTCATGATTTCCTTTAAAGATGATTTTCAGTTATTGTTCCTGTATTTTGTTAAATACATTTTTCTTAAAAGTGCGACATTTTTGATTTTTTTTTCCCTTTCTTTATTATTATGCGTTATGCTGCAACTTGTACTCTGGAACAATTTATGGTTGGAAAAAATGGTAATTCCTTTTACCTCACAAAAGCTGTGTTCAAAAAAGTTAGTCAGTCTTGTGTCTTTGACATTTACCTCAAAAATTGAACGTTTTTTTTAAGGGGGCAATGCTGATACAAGCATTACCTCAAGTTCTTTTCCATTGTGTCACAAAGATTCTGCATGTTTGTTTATGAATGATCTAATAGTCTATTTGCAATTGTCAGTTGACTGAACTTGTTGCCAGCTAAAACACATGACCTTTCATTCATTTTATAAGGCTTTAACAGTCTTATCCAGGCCAGTTTTTTTTTTGTTTTGTTTTGTTGAGAGCAAAAGCACTTTTTATAGTCAGGTTGGCTTAAGGATTATTGCATAAAAGTCAAACAATAATTAAAAAGAATACGCAAAATATACATTTTACAATAGCTTTTAGGTCTTCATGAAATAAAACTACACATCTTTTCCCTGTGCAGACTATTGGTTTTGAACAACCTTTTGTTTTGTAAGCACCCGTTCAGCCTAATAAACAGGTCTGCCTCGTTTTTGCATCGCAGCACACCCACTATTTCCACAACAGCTCTGCCTTCAGCAGGATTTGACCCTTTTCAACTTTTCTTTACCTCACTTGCGTCAAATATAGCATCTTATTCAAGGCGTCCAAGCTAAAACTCTGAGATTATTTACCGGTATGCTTGTTTTAAAAGGCGTGAATCAAAGCAGGAAATAAACTTCAGTTCTTCTGCACAATTTACAGCAGAACAGAAATATTGGGTAAGAAAAAGCTTTTTGGATATCAGGACTAATGTTGGTGTCCTTTCCTGTCTCGTCTTGCTTCTTTTTGGCTCCTTGGTAATTCTGTGATTTCTTTTCTCAGATGAGTCAGGCAGAGCAGGTGCCTGAGGACATGCCTGCATACCACAACGATGAGCCAGTAGCTGCAGGTAAGCTAACCTTCGATGTCCCTTGACACTTGAGAATACTTTTCAGCAAATTTTCAAACTGTAAAATGTCTTTTGCTCAAAAAGTTACAGTTTTGCATTCATAATGTGAATTCTAAATGTCTCCATTGTGTGCCTCTGCTTTTTATGAACTGATCATCTTCTGGTGGAACTGAACTTATAAAGAAAAAAAATCTTATTTCAGACGTTTAGGCACTGAATTGCTCATCTCTATGAGGATATTTCTAAATCTGTTTTTAGTATGTGCATTTCTTTTATTTATAGTGTTTTAATGCCATTCCAAATTTTTGGGAAAAGCTTTTAAAACTTTTAGAAAATGTTGCCTCTTTGACAACTTATGGCATCATTTTAACTCAAAGCACATTTAACGCTTAAACAATTCAGCAGTTGGAGTCATTTTATTTGTGTTCTGTATTTTTTGCTTTTTGTGAAAAAGATTGCAGCTTTGAGAGAGTTTTGGCTCATTTTGATGATAGAACAGTTCTCTATGGCACTCCAAAGGAAGCTCTTCACGAGTTAAACCGTATCATGCCTGGTTATGTTTCACCTGAAAGTTTGATTCATTAGTTGATCCATCTGTTCTGTTTCGGGCACATATCTAGTGTGATTACTAAATGTGCCACAGTGTGATTCTCCACAGTTGTAACGTCGACTACATGATATGGCGTGCTAATAGCTCAAAATGTTTTGGCGTGAAAGCAGAGGAAAAATGGCTGCAAACCATACTATTGACTTCAGGCTCTTAAAATATACATTAAGTGTTGTAAGACCTTTATTCTGCACACCTGCAACCCTCTTCTTACCTTTAAAGTCCCACTCCAATCATCTTTTCATCTATTTTAAAATCGTTCTCAGTGATCTTTTAGCCATATATATATATGTATATTTTTTTTTCACCACAGCTTTTCCCAGCTGATTTTGTTTTTAACAGATCCTGATTCACTATGATTTAAATAAAGAAATACTCAAAAATACAATTTTCAGCTTAATTTTATAAAATGTCCTCCATCATTGGAAAAATGCAACAAGAACATGTTAAAAACACCAAAAATAAAATTTTCATCGGAGTGAGTCTTTGAACCAATCAAGATTTCACACTGCCTTCATCCTCTGACTCAGATTGTTAATGTTGGCAGAGGAGAAGGTCTGTTTGTTCTCTTGTGTGAGTGGACCCTGAGGGCCCCCTTTAAGCATGACTTAGCATTATTGAGCATTTTCAAAAGGTTTGTTTGACTAAAGGTAACTATTTTCTTGTGTTTAATTATTTAACTTTAAAGTTTTGATTTAGAACAGGTTGTGTGACAATGGAAATCTTTTTTCTGTCACTTTTTTTTAATGTTAATTTATCGTAGTTAAAGCAGTGGTACTCGCCTGTTTAATTTACATACATCTTAATGAAATAATTTAGTTTGTTTTATTTTCCCTGACTGCACAACTAAGTTCTTACAAGGTAAAACTAAAAATGAATAAGGACTAATACTAAATATGAATTTAAATTGATTTTCTAACCTTTAATTCATGCATTGAGCTGCTGCTGCTTAATGGGTTTATTTTTATGGCCCGCAGCAGCAGGGTCCTGTCTGCAAGGACCGTATTGTTT
>BSAI01000030.1:31710766-31946444 GCA_036245035.1 Adrianichthys oophorus | reverse complement strand
GTACTGCAATTTCTTATTTGGGATTTTTCTCTCAAAATCAACTGTTTCCCACAAAAAGTAAAGGTTTACTCCCATCATAAAAGATGCAATGACAGCTAAACATGACAAAAGCTCCATCTGCAAAATTGCAACGAGCCAAACTTAGGTTTACCTGAAGAACTTTGTACGTTGCTTATTAGCAGGTGATTTTCCCATGCTCCGTTACTCCTGTGACAACACAAACCGACATGCATGTTTAAATCACTACCTCAGGAAAAGTGTCTGAAGTGCATTGAGGTTGAAATCAGCACCCCGTCAGCTGTCTGCGCTGATAGCAGCATGACAAACTCAAAACTTTTTCACTTACATTTTTTTTTTTTTAAGTTAAAAACGTATTTTTCGTAGCCATCTCGGCTTCATATTACAACCTTCAGTCCGCTGTGGCTTCATCCGTTTCGGTCAGCCTTTGTGTTCAGTCTATTTGAGCCTCTGGATTAGCGTGTGGGTCAGTCCCAGGCTGAGCAGCTGAAGCGTGGACAGCTGCGTTAAGTGAGGGAACATCTTCAGCAGCTTCTCCCAGGTCAGTTCCAGCAGGCTGGGCACCACCAGCCACACTTTGTACAAAGAGGCGGTTCTTCGGTTACCAGAAATGTTGACAACACCACCATGGACGTACATGCAGCCGGCCTGAGAAAGAAGAGCAGTTAAAAAAAAAAAAAGTAAAAACAATCCCATTTCACTTAAACTGACAAATATGAGGAGATTGGTTCTAAATTTAAAAACGACTTATCTGCATAAACATGAAAAGAAACACTGGATTATCAGGTGGGCTGTAAGAGGAGAATTTGATGGAATATAAAAACGAGTCATTAATTGAAGACCCACTGCAATGAAAATTGTGTTTTTGGTGTTATTAAAATGTTCTTGTGGTATTTTTCTGATGGAGGAAATAAGTATTTGGTCCTCTGATGATTTTATATGTTTTCCCACTTAAAAAAAAAGGACCGTCTGTCAACCAAACAGTAGGTTCATTTGAACAGCGAGAGGTATAAAATTACAAAGAAATATCAAGAAATCAACTTTAAAATGTATAATTAGAGTGGATCTTTAGGGAAATGTTATGACACTTGTAACAAAAGCCAGGATTTTGTATGCTTTAAGCACCACAGAAAGATGCAAACATGATAGCCACAAAAAAGGTACTTTGAATAAGGAGTTAGATGTTTTATTCAGATTAAAAAAAGGAACAAAAGATTCAAGTAAGGCATCAGACCCACTCTGACCGTCTTTTGATCAATTGTGAAAGTGTACTGAATCAAAAAACTTCTTTTCTAGGACAGTTTCTGCAGAGTGGCAGTAGTTGATTAGAAATTTGATTCAGAGATGGAGGAGGGACTGTTGGTGTGGAGCAACCCTGCCCGCCCAGCATATTTTTACATAACAAATACGATTTTTTTTTCAAACAGTATTTCTGCTCCTGGTCCTAATAATGAAAAAAAAAATACACATACATCAAATTTTAAAGATTAATTTTCTTCATGTACATGTCCTTCATCGTGAGAAAAATGCCACAAGAACAATTTGAAGACACAAAAAAACCCACAATTTTCATCAGAGTGAGTGAGCTGATACATCCTTATTTAGAGTGTCGGTTTTCTAAAAGTATATTTGAGACAGAGGGGTTTAAAAATAGTTTAAAAACTCAGTTTTTCCTAAATCATATAGTAGGATTAGTTGAATCTGTTTGTCACCACGACCAACTTGTCTACAGGAAGCCAATTTTCACCTGTCTCATTAAAGTGATTTGGATTTCTAAGAAGTGGCTCAAAAATGTAGTTTCACATTTAATGTACAGAACACTTTCATGGTGACATGTCTGCTTTAATCAATCAAAGCAGCAGTCCAAAAAACTATAAGGTTTTTTTTTTCTTAATATAGGGTAGCATAGATTCAATAGTATATAATTGTACCCCTTTTTTTTTTTTTCCACATTTATGCATCAAATTTAAATGATTAAAAATGTTCAAAAACATTGCAGACATTAGAAGATAAGATTTTAGTGACCGGAGTGACTGCTGCACAGTGAAAGTAAGCCGGTTCGGGCATGACAGCAGGAAGCTTCATCCACTGAAAAGTGCGCAGGTTCAGCCTCCACAGGTCTGACAGGATGCTTTCTCCGTTATAACCGCCACATATAAACACCTCTGCAGGTGAATGCAGATCACAAGACACGTGTGAGTTAAAATGTAACATTTCAGACAGCAGAGTCTGGTTGAGAGGTTTCTCACCGTCGTTGACCTGCACACAGCTGTGACAGCGACGAGAAGCAGGATATCCTGTTTAAATAATAATAAATCAAAATGTGGTTTTGGATATTTAGAAAAAAAAATCTGACTCGCATACCTATTTTTTCGTGGGGTTTAGTGACCATTTCTTCCCAGTAATTGGTCTCCAAGTTATATGCATGAATCTGACGACCAGAGATGGTAATATATTAATACACGAGTGTTACCCTTCTGTGTCAAATAAATCTCCACTTGTCACGCCTCTTACTTTATCCAGTGAGTATGATGTCCAGGAAGTCCCACCTCCTAAAATGTATATTCTCTGTCCATCATGAGCCAGCTCATGCCTGTACCTAAAATATAAAAATCATTTTGAATGAATTCAGTTGGGAATCTGACCTCTCAGAAATCACCTACTGACCTCTCTTCAGGTAGATCTGAAGGTGTGTTGTTGGGTTTGAGATGGGTCCACTCTTTGGTGGTCAGGTCCAGCCTGTGCAGGTCAGTGCTGTAAAGGTAGCCTGTTGTTCCTCCAAACACGTAAAGATAACCGTTTATAATGACCATCGCCTGAAAATGAATTAAATACATATGATCTTTGTGACATGTAAAGTGACATGTAAAGTTTTGGTCCAAAACTTTACCTGCCCATAAATCTTGTTGGGCTTATTCCCTCTACAGTTGAGCAAGTTCCATCGTCGATACTGAACATTGCAGACATGAACATCATTACTATTGTTTTCACCAAAGGGAATCCCCGTGCCACCAAACACCAGAAGATTGTTTCCATGTATGACAGCTGCAAAAGAGAAAGACATTAACAATAATAAAACTAAACTCTGAAGCTGCATTCCCACCGAGCATACGCGGTTTCAAGAACCCGCATTCAAGCAAGGAGAGGCTTCTTCTTCAGTTTTTCTACTGTTTACTAGCGGATGCCAGTAAACATTAAATCTCTGTTGTTCAAGTCCTGCCTGATGATTCAGAATCTTAGATATTATTTTTAAATGAAGATGTTGAATAAAGAGAGAAATATTTTGATTGCCAGATCTAACCATCTGAAGAAAAAAATTTGATACGATTTGTACTTTTTAAAATAATCACAATAAATAAAACAATTAATTCACAACTTGCCTTTTCAGGCACCTATCAGATCTATGAAAAGCATTGCTTTGATTATGATGCATCCTGGTATGAAAGATGACATTATCATCAAAGCACCCAGATGGAATGGCTGGTCAGAACCAAATAAATTCACTTCAGCAGTACAGAAAATATCAAATAAGTAAACAGTATCCCCAGTGTTGTGGGATGTGTCAATGTCTACCTGACATGGAGGCCAGCTCTGTGGGCATATATCCTTCTGTGCGGACCTGCTGCCAGGTGGCCGTGGCAAAATGATACCGCCAAAGCTCTCTGAAAAGTGGGTAGTCCTCATTCTCTGAGCCGCCTGCCTCTTCAAAGTCCGGATTGTAACCTCCAAAAACATACAAGTTGCTGCTGTCTGCAACACAGCGGTGCCCACTGCGGGCAGGTGGGATACAATGCCCTGCGAAGGAAACCAGGGAAAAATCCACAGAGCTGAAAACACTCATCATAATTCTAATATAAAACAGTTAAGTATTTAAAGACCCACCCCAATATATAGTTTTAAACATATTCTTGTAGCGGTTTCTCATGCAGGACAAATATAAAATAATTAGTTTGAGGATTTCTTTCTTCAAATCGTAATGGTTGAGGAGCAGGCAAAAACCTGCCGTGGGAAGCCAAAGTCTCCCTGCTCTGCTTCAATTCTAAATCCTCCACTTGCAGACAAATAGATCCATCAAAGTCTATATTTTCCTCATCTGAGCTGGTATCCGACTCAAAATTGTATGACTGCATAGCTCTGATATTGATCATTGTTTTTTTGTTTTTTGTTTTTTTTGCTTTGCTAATGTTAGCTTGGGGTTGTGAGGATCAAGCTGGAGAGAGTGTAAAGATGCTGGGATATCAACGTAGGGTTACTTCCATGCTAACAGTCCCGCCCACAATCTAGCAGCGAATTTCTAATGAGCTCCTGCTGCTCTGCAGAAAATAAGTCTTTAAAAAAACAAAATAGGTTTTATGATTTTGGCAAAAAAACTGCATTTTCATGCATTAAAAATGATTTTACATAAGATAAAAATATAGTCGGAGTGGGACTTTAAGAGATGCAGAGGTGACCGTTTTAACCTGACACTAGCCAGGTTTTTGTACCCTCTCTCAGAAACCGGTTGGGGATGCGCAGGCTCGGACAGGTTGGGGAAAAGATGCGTCGTGCCTGAAGCCATCGCGCTCTTTTCTTGGAGCCTGAAAACCCAGCAGAGCAAACTTTAAATTACAATACAAGAAAAAATTAGAACATATTGAAGATATTAAACTCCTTGTGACAAACAAAATATGTTTGGTGTAGATTTCTGGTCAAGAGTCGCTGGGTGAATTTACCCAGTGAGCATTTGTTTTGTGTTAAAAGCAACATCAATTTAAAAAAGAAAACAAAAAACAAAACAAAACAGTGCATTCACATTGTCTGATACTCCTGCACCGCGAGGTTTAAATTACACAGGTGTTTAAAATGTTTTTGCATTCCAAAAACTGTTTCTACGGTATAAAATCTCTGTGATTTTTATTTTGTATTTATTTGCCTAGCTGCAAAGCAGATTTATACTTTAGGGCCTTTCAGACAGAAGCATTTCAAAAGTGTATTACAGAGAATCAAAAATGATTTTGCTACATATGTGGACAGTTGATATAAAACAATAATTTTAAAAATTCAAAAAATTATTTTAAAAACTGATTTATTAGAGGTATCCAATCATTTGTTGTGAATACACAACTGCCGTGTTACTGCACAATACATGGAGTATCACTGGCTGAACTCAAGTCTGGGATTATGGTTTAAAACTAAAATATCAAATACAAAAACAAGTAAATGCAAGAACATAATTAATGATTTTTTTATATATTCTAATTTTCCTCTTAACTTTAACGTCCCATTTAAATACCCCAAGGCTTTACGAGCCCCTATTTGAGAACTTTTGAATGAAAGCAGACGAACAGTAAAAGCTAGCAGCTCCTGCTATGTAGCTTCCGCAGTTAAGCTAACTCTGGCCTTTAACGGTCCTGCGACCAAACTCACCAAATTCCAACGTCAACATCATTTGAATGAATCAGCACAAAGAGCCTCGGTCTACACAACATCCAGGTTTCCACTTAATAGGATCTAACTAACATACTTCTAGATGTCAATGCAGCTTTCTGGCTGCTTGGTTTGTTTACAAACCTGAGTCGCGGATGAAGGGCCTCCACGATAGTTTCTCAAACTTGTTAAAGAAACTGAAGGTTTCCTCCTGCTCGGCAGACGACATCTTCAGCGGGGAGCGCACGGAGATGGTTGACGGGAGCCCACTGCACTTTGGGAAACCGTGACGACATGGGACTAAAAAAAAAAAAACCAGCTCACGCTCGCCTGAACAATAGAAACTATATTTACTGTCCACACCTGAGGCTGCCCGAAACATCAAAACCAGCTGACCTGAAATAACCAATCAGAGACGGGAAAACACATGTTGCGTTCAAAACAGTGGGAAATGAAAATTACCTATGAAACGTTCAAGTGTTTTGTTTCATTATTATTATTATTATTGTTGTTGTTGTTGTTGTTGTTACTGTATTGCCTGTTCAGTTGCATTAAAATATGTTTCCATTCCAAATAAAGATCTTTCCCAAAAATAATATTTTTGACAGCTTGAAAAGTTTAGGAAAAAAGAAGGCACATTGCTTTTATTTACCTATCTACCTACCAACCCACCTGTGTGTTTTATATTGTTATTTAAAATATCTTGTTATTTTTGGTAACTGAAACCTTTCTAATATTAAGCTTAAATCTATATTTGCAAATGAAGTAACATGTCAAAAGGATTGTGATCTCAGTGCACAGTCAATGTACATGTTTTATCCGGAGCATGATGACTGTTCACATATTTTAGTGGCAATCATATATAAAAATCTTATTCTGTAAAGAAAATGTTTAAATCCCAAAAAGTGCTTTAAAAATGTTGACCACACACACGCGCGCAAACGCACAACGTGTATTAACAGATGACAGACCTGAAAATGTAGGAGGAAGGGCGTTGTGTGTAATTATGATTAATTGGATCACAAAAACAAACCTGTTTAAACTGTAATCAAGTTGAATCATTTGCAACAAATTTCTCAACAGCTACAATAACTCATTTGTTTGATTTAAACAAATGTATTCTATAGTGAACTGTTTTTGCTTGAATTTGATGTGTGAAGTTCTTTATTTTAAAAATGCTAGTTTAGTGTGAATTACTTTAAATTAATTCATCTGAAAAAGCTAATTCTGTTTGGTTTTAATTTTTGAAAATTGGTTCATACAATATTCCTAAAATGGAAGATTTTGTTATTGTGTTTTATCACTAGACACGTGTAAAATTACCATTGTCACGTGATATAAAGAAAAAAAAGCCATAAATAAAAAAGCTTTTGGTTGTTGACTCGCCTTTTCTTGAATCGATTTTATACTTTAAGTCCCAATACCAACATTGTAGATAAAAGCCTGATTAACGTGACTCAACTCGAACTTGTTCCTAACGTGCTTATTATAGGTCCTGAATAAGTCGATTTCAGCATAGATCTAGAAACAATAGATTCGCTCGCACTTTGCTGTTTTAGATCTTCTGAGTAGTCTCTCATAGACGGGTTGGGAGTCCATGCGTACATAATTGTAGTTCTTGTAGACTGCGGAAAAGACAACAGTCGTCTCGTTTGCGGCTCTCTAACAGCAGGAGTAGCTGTGTGGTCGCACTCTCGACGTGCATTTCTATGTCTGAGCCCCTCCTCTGATCAGTCTGGTCACTGGCAGAGTCTTCAGGACAGGACACAACTAGGTAGAGCTGGTCAGGCAGGGAGAGACTCCGGAGGTAAAAAGTCGGCAATGTTGCAGCTAGGCTCCAGTTTGTGCACTTTTAGGGAAGGCGACTGATATTTTAAAAGGCTTTTAGGTGTTTTTTTTTTCCAGACTGAAAGGTTGAGGTACCCTCCACAGCCGCAGTATTTTTGGATCTCTTCTGAGAGGTACACAAAAATGTCTTCTCCAAGTCCGGGCAAGAGGCGAATGGATACCGACGTGGTGAAACTGTATCCTTTACAGCACATTAACAAGCGTAGGAAGTTTCTTTTTATGGAAAATGTCAGCGGTTCGATGGCGATGGTTACACCATTACAAACTGTTCTCGCAGTCGTTGTTGTGGATATAACGTGACTGGGACTACTTTGATGTTAGTGGTCAGGCTCTGTCTAACGTAAGTCTGCGGGTTGGCAGACGTTAGCCTGTTAGCAGAATAGCAAATAAACAGTTTTTAATCGCCATATTTTTCAGCCCCCCTACTAGTTGTTCATTTTTAGCTTGTTTTGGTCGTTAGCAATGGCCGTTGTGTTTTTATCAATAGGGAATTAGCAACGGAAACTGTCGCAGTACAACGCTGGCTGTTAACTCTTGTTAGCTTTGAGCTTTGTTAGCTTGGAGCTTTCAAAGCCTGTAACCTGTTAGTCCACTGACAGACACATCGCCAAATATTAGCTGGCATTCAGAAACACTTCTTCGGGGGGGGAGCAGCTGTACCAATTTACAAACTGGCAGTGTCAGCTCCAAGGTAGCACGCTTTTTTTTAGAGATTGCTTTTTAGCATACTGCTATCAAGGGAGAAAAATTTAGGTCGCTGTGGAGATATTTGATTAATATCGACATGCCATTTAAACGTCTTTATTAACCAAGTCTCGGACCACTCGTGTCTTGTGTGTGTGTGTGTGTGTGTGTGTGTGTATGAACTTCTCGAACACGAACACACACTCACAAAGACTAAGTGGAAAATTTTGTTCAAGCTAATAAGTCACTGTTGGTGTGTTTTTGTCACAATTATTGATCAGATCAAGCACAAAGCAGATATATATCTATATATATACTATTAAATTGAAGTCCTTATTAGGAAATGAGTGAACAGGCTAGAAAACGATAGAATTATATTGTATTTAAAATATATATTTGTATCTTAGACGTATAAACAGCACATCTTGATCTCCTTATTTGTTAAAATTTCACAGCTATGTTGTCATTCTATATTTTCACACCTAAACTATTCTATGACCCAATCTGCTGAAGTTTGAAAGGTTTTCTGGCAGCGTGAGCTGAATTGTTTTGTTTTTGTCCTGCAGCTAGTTGCTAGTCTCCGATTGGTCCGCTTGTTACCATCCGGAACATGGTAGAGGGCGGGCTTTAACCTACAGCTGATCGGGAGACAACAAGCGTGCTGCTGGGGCACATGCAGGGATCATGCGACCGCAGCAGGGACAGCCCTGATGACAGTTCTGGACTGAACGGGTTGTGTTTCTGAGCTGCGAACTGACTAAATAGATAGTGTAATGATGATTATGCAATTAATCAGTGATCATGCTAATTAAAGATTAGAAATCTTTAATATTTGTCTATATTGCTGCCTGAATGTTTGCTTATTATCATTACGGGATTACATTTCAAATTTATTACATTTTTTTGTGTTGCCTGTTATGAGAATTTGGCACTATTTGTCGGAAGTGGTTTCTAATTCTGTTTCATATAATTTGACTTTTTCTATTTGAAGACTCAAGTCCCATTCCAATCCATTTTGATCTATTGTTAAAGCATTTCTAGTGGTCTTTTAATTATGATTTTGTTGTTTTTAGGTAAAAAAAAAATAGTTTTTTGAAACTCACGTCTGAGTTGTGGGCTAGCATCGCTTTGTTCAAACTCTAGCTTACAGCCCCTTACAAACCCAAGCTAACATTAGCAGCGCAACGAAAGGGCAAGCAATATTGGAGCTATCCAGCTGTTACTTTTGAGCCAGATGGCAGCTTGGACAAGAAAAACTATGACATACCTCGATCCATTCGTCCGACATGTTTGTCGAGATGAGTGGAGCAGTAAGACTTTGCACCTCTCACTGTAGTTAGTATGTCACAAATGAGCGCTTTTTCCAACTGCGTTTTTTTTTTCATCTGGTTCAACTTTTAAATAAAGAATTTCTCAGAAATTCAATTTTAAGCCTAAAATATTTTATATATGGCCTCCATTATGAGAAAAATGCTACAAGAAAACATAAAAAAAACATTTTATTGGAGTGCGTCTAGCTTTTTTTGTTGTTGCCAACAGAATGTTGTCTTCTAAAACAACACATTAAGCAGAAGGTCCTGGTCATAGCCAATATCATTTTTCTTCTATATCCATCTTGAATATTGTTGGATTTTTATGAAATGTGTTTTTTTTTTATGGTGGAACAAACACTGCCTGGAAAAGGAACAATGAAAACAAGGCTACTTTATTGATGTTTGGATCAGAACAGGGCTGCTGTAGTGATGTTTGGATCAGAACATCCATCCATCCATTTTCTTCCGCTCATCCGGGACCGGGTTGAGGGGGCAGCAGTCTTAGCAAAGATGCCCAGACATCCTTCTCTCTGACCACTTCCTCCAGCTCCTCTGGGGAGACCCAGAGGTGTTCCCAGGCCAGCCAAGACACATAGTCTCTCCAGCGTGTCCTGGGTCTTCCCTGGGGCCTCTGCCTAGTGGGACAGGCCCGGAACACCTCCCCAGAGTGGCGTCCAGGAGGCATCCGTACCAGATGCTCGAGCCACCTCAACTGGCTCCTCTCGATGTGGAGGAGCAGCGGCTCTACTCCAAGCTCCTCAAAATATTCCTTCCATCACACAATGTCCCCAGTCAAAGTCAGCAGCTCCCCACCTTCACTGAAAACGGTGCCTGTAGAAAACTGCTTTCCCCTCCTGAGGCACTGGACGGTTTGCCAGAACTTCTTCGAGGCCAAAGATAGTCCTTCTCCCTGGCCTCCCTGAACTTCTCCCAGGACCGAGTTTTTGCCTCCACAACTGCCCGCGCCGCAGAACAGGCCTGTTCTAATGATGCTTGGATGAGAAAAATGATTGTTCTGAAGATGTTTGAATGAGAACAGGCAGTTGTAGTGATGCTGGATGAGAAAATGGTTGTTCTAATTATGTCAGGATGAGAACAGGTTGATTTTTTTGAGGTAGCTGCGCTGTCCATCCTATTTCAGAATGGTAAAGGTCTGCACTTCGTTTTTGATAGAAAAAAAAAAAACGATGTGAAAAATTATTTATTTTACAACTGTGGAAAGAAAAAATAGTTACAGATTCAATCACCTTGTTTATGTCAAAAACTGCAGGAGAAATGGGATTGCTGCACAGGCAGATGTATCAACAGAGCTGTACTAATATAAGCTTTACTGTCTGACTTCTTTATGTGTTATTTAAAAATGTCTTGTCATATACAAAAACACATGCCTGATCACATAAATGGCGAGTCTGCGTTAGATGACAGGCGTGTAGGTTTGCTTTTTTTCTATTGTAGATCTTGTTCCACTAGTTCCTGAAACTGCAGGATTACATCAGTGGGACAGAAGATCCCAAACATCGCTCATTTACTTAGGTTATCCTTAAATAAAGATCAGAGAATGAATCCTTTAGGTTTAAGGTTCTTTTGCAATTGTGTTTGAAGCAGCCTTTGATAAATAAGTGAGTAAAGCAGCAAAGCAAGGTTTGTGTATTCTGACTCACATGACTTTGATTTGTCATTTGAATCATTGATAGATTCACTTTAAAGAAGCACACATTTCATGTGAGTTCTGATGCTTTTTTTACTCTTGTTGCATTTGTCTGAAAGAAATGCACAGGGCCTTCCTGGATAACCCTCAGGGGGCACGAGCCCAAATGTACATCTGTAAAAGGTTTATTTATAGCAGCCTTTTCCTCAGCTTCCATTCACTCATCCAGTCTGTTTTGTCAGTGGTTTACCACCATTTTCTTTGCTTTTTGAAGCTTTATCCAATCTGCTGGATGCTCTGGTTATCGACTCACTGTGAGGTAATCTTTGTTCACAAGTGTCATTGCCATGTGTGTCATCATTGATTGTTGTGATGTGAATGACAGAAGGATGATGAAAGCGCAGAAAACTTGTCTGGCTTTCCTTCTCCTCTGTCTGTCACGTGTCAGAGGTGCAGTCATTGAGATGAAATCTTTTCAGCTGTCAGACTGCTGACTGAGCCTCTTGTCTTTTGATGTCGCCACATCTTGTAAAGATTTATGAACCCGATGTCTTTTACTCAAACAGGTAATGACTGTGTTGTCGTGTTCTTTACAGAACAAATGTGTTTCATCACACCTCAACACATGTAACAGGAGAAGAAGCAACTTATGATGTTTTTTTTTATTTGTTTTGTCTGTTTGCCTTAACTGAATATCAGCATTGAGAGCAAGCATGAAGTTACCATCCTGAGTGGACTTAATGAGTTTGTGGTCAAGTTTCATGGACCACCTGGAAGTAAGAGCCTAAAGCATTTATTCCCCAAATGAGATGCATTTCACTGTGTAATTCAGATTATTTTGAAAGGCATTTCTTCATTCGTTTTTCCAGCATGTTTTTGATTTGAGCTTAACCTTTTCTCTTTAAAGGACCATCAGATTATCTTTTGATCTATTGTAAAAGTGTTCCCAGTGGTCTTTTATTATGATGACGCAGTTTTTAGCCAAAGTAAAAAAAAAAAACCTGTGTTGTTTTCTAGGACATAGTTTCTGCAGAGCGGCAAAAGTTCATTAGAACTGAGTTGTAGGCAGGACTTCATTTCCCATCATCCCTTTGTTTACACTCTTCCACTAGCTTACAGCCCCACACACGCCCAACCTAACTTTAGCAGAAGCAACAAATTGACGAGCAATATCTGAGCCATCTCGCTTTACAACTTTGAGCCAGATGCCAGCTCAGACGAGGAAAACAAAGACGGTCATGGATCTGTTTGTCTTTCATCAGAGTGGAGCAGAGCAAGGAGCTTGTGGTCTGTCGATTGTAGCTACAACGTCACAACTACAAGCTTTTAATGGCATTTTTTCATCTGCTGCTGGTTTACAGCGATTTGAATGAAGAAATACTCAGAAATGCTGTTTTAAGATGAATTTTCTTTAAATATGTCCATTGTCAGAACATTTTCACAAGAACATGCAAAAAAAAAAAAGGATTTTGTTTAGAGTGGGTTTTTAATCCAGGGTGTCTGTGATGGTGGAAACTAATTTTCTTTTTATTCTTTTCTTTAGCACCATATGAAGGAGGCGTGTGGAAGGTCCGGGTGGATTTGCCAGATAAATACCCCTTCAAATCTCCATCAATAGGTACAAAGATGTGAAGCTTTGAAAGGGTCGTGCTGTCTCAGGAGGGTCCCAAGTGCCCGCTTGTTGTGTAGTTGCTTCACAAGATATTCTTTTGTTTCTTTTCCCTCCAGGGTTCATGAACAAAATCTTTCATCCCAACATCGATGAAGCGTAAGTAGGAAAACTTCAGTGAACACTGGTTGCACTTTGTTTTTGCATAGTTTACTGGTCAGTGCGAGGAAGACGTCAGCATTATGGGAAAAGTTGCTCACCCACAATGAGTTTAAAGATATTTTCCCAATATTAAGAGACCCTTTGGGCATGACTCAATTGTCGCTGTGGCTTTGCGTCACGCATCTCCTGTGTTTCCCCTTCTTTCAGGTCAGGAACGGTGTGTTTAGATGTCATCAACCAGACGTGGACAGCCCTGTATGGTAGGTCACAGCCGCTGAGAGTGTCAGGATCATCTGACAAACTTTTATTGACCTTTTAGTGAAACCGACTCAAACTTAGTGAAAGGGTGCAGCTTACATCCTTGCGGTGCAGAGCTGCTCCATTTAATCAGCTTACACTTGAGTGAAAAGTGTTGCATGTATTCAGGTCAGGGATTCAGCGCTGACAGGCGAGAAGGACCTGCAACTGAAGGCTCTTTAAAATAGTTTAACAATGATGATCTGTTGAGGTTGGTGTATCAATGAATGCAAATTTAAAACAAGACTTTGGAGTTCAATTTGCATCTTTAACATCAAGCACGTTCATTTCTGGCTTTGTTTATTTAACAAAAGCTGAACCTCAGACAGCTGGGGAAAGTTTGATCTTCTAGACAAGTCAAATGTGTAACGACATTTGAATAAGGAATCAATTCTATTTGATTTACAATTCAAGACATTTTTTTTAAAATAAAGGATGTATCTTTGCAATTTATGTCCCTCCTTTAAGAAAATAAAATCAAATGTCACACACAGATGGGGCTTTTACTAAACAAGGTCATTAAATTAAGCAGAAAAACAAACATTATTTCTTCAAAAAGATGTGGTCTGTTTTTATCCAACTTTTTATGCATCTCATTTTACATTAAAAGAAAGTCACAAACTACATTTTTCTGGTTAACAGTAGTAATAAGCGTTAAATCAAACAAGTGTTTTTCCATGTAAAAAACTCTTCAGAAAGAGAAGGGTGTTAATATCTGAAGCAAATAGTCAGAAGAACAACAAAGAGAAAGATGTTTCTGTCAGTGTGTGGGGTTAGACTCTGGAATGGCCTTTGGACTCAGCTGAAACAATGCACAGACGTCCATTGCTTTAAATATAAGAATGTTTTTTTTGTTGCATTGTGCTTTAAACATACTTGAAATAAATCGAGTCATTAAAGTAACACTTGTACATTTTTTTGTTTTGAACATTTTATCACCCATGTTGTGTTTTTGAGTGTTTGCCTGCAATCGAGCCCTCTAGTGGCTGATGTTGTTTATACACCTTGATTTGGGTCTGTTAGCTGTGTTGACTGATTTTTTTTGTTTGTTTGTTTACGTCTTTCTCATCCAGACCTCACCAACATCTTTGAGTCCTTCCTCCCTCAGCTGCTCGCCTACCCCAATCCCATCGATCCTCTGAATGGGGACGCTGCCGCCATGTACCTGCACCGGCCAGAGGACTACAAACACAAGATCAAAGGTGACGCTCACCTCGTCCATTCATCGCCGCCACTAACTCCTTCTGCTAAAGTTTGGGGATTGCCCTATCTCTTTTTTAGCTTGTAGACATCTTTGGTGAAATGTTTTCTGTTTGTTATGTTCTGGTTCCTCAGACGAAGGAGGCTCATCCTCTTTTTTTTTTTTTTTGTCTCTTTCAGAGTACATCCAGAAGTACGCCACAGAGGAGGCTCTAAAGGAGCAGGAGGAGGGCAGGGGTGACTCCTCATCCGAAAGCTCAATGTCAGACTTTTCGGAGGACGAAGCTCAGGATATGGAGTTGTAGTGAAGGGGGAGCAGCCTTCACCTCACAACAGACTGTCATTTCCTGAAGAGCAGAAACTCAGTACTCTATTCATATTTAAACAAGACTATTTTTTACAGCAAAACAAGGATTTTTATTGCTACACAAGGGTTTGCAGTATGACAAAAAAGACAAAAATCTCATATTTTGGGGAATTCATCACGACCTCCCTGTCTCCCTCCTCTTCATCACAAAAAACAGTGTATTTCAGAATCACCTCAGCTGGTGGTTTTCACGCCGTTTGACAGACGCTGGACTGAACCGTGACACCGGCGGAGGAAGGGGAGCCGTCCATGCCGCCTCGCCGTTCCCTTCTGCTGTTTCCTTTAAATTCCATCAAACATGATGATCTGTCATCATTTTACACTGCTGCCATAAGAACTCGCCATTACAATCTTTTTTTAATGAGAAAGAGCAGATGCACTCGTGTGTTCTGTGTACAGACCGCTCTCGTGTGTGTTGGTGGGTGGGTGGGTGTGTTTGGGTGTGCGTGTGTGCGTGAGTCGGTGAACGCTTGGATGCAGTCCACGGATAACCTGCGTTATCTTGGCCTCTGATGCCCAGCAGAAATCAGGAGATATGTTTATGATCCTGATTCCTCTGTTCTTTGGCAGCAGCCTCTTCCTCCTTGTCCTCCTTCCCCTCTCCGTTTTAGGAAAGTGTTTGCCATCCTCTGAGTATCTTTGTGTTTCGTGGCATGACACAGAAGTTTTAGTTGGCGTTCGTAGAGCGGTGTTGCTGTGGGCATGTAGACGACTTTCGTTCCTCAGGCCGGGTTCAGTGGGAGTCACCGTTGAACTTCTTTACTTTGCCTATTGCTTTTGCTGAACTGTAATAGGTGTCTGACTTGTGTAGGGATAGTTAGTTTCTTTGCGGGTGGTGTGTCCTGTCATAATGTATGGTTTAATACTTCTATAATGCACAGGTTTAAAAACACCTTGTTCTATAAAGATGATGAAACTGATTCATTTAATTAGCTGTTGGATGATTCAGTTGAATCGAATCCTCTGAATACTCTTTGCACCCCTGCTCCTCTGACCTTCTTTTATATTTAAACCTGTCTGTCTGACATTATTATAGGAACTCTTTTTTTTTTTTTTCTCTCAAAGCAACTCAGCAGGGTTGAATTTTTTTTTTGCTCTACTTTCCAAAAAAAAAAATGTCGGGACCAAAATATGACAAACATGTAAATTTAATTTACCCTCAAAAAGAAGTCTTCAGATATTTATTGGTAAAGAGTCTACATTTAGGATTATTCCCCAAAAGGATCCAACTCTATCTGGGTTTTTCCTGCAAATTTGGAAAAGCTTTCTTTTTTCTTTTTTGTCTGGGTTTGCTCCTAACAAGACTGATGTCCCTGTTGGTTAAAGTGATAAATGTGTGCTGGCAAAGCTGTGACACTTTATTGTTCAGTGATGGAACACCGGGTTGATTTTTAAAATTTTTCTTGCAAGCTGAAAGCTGTGCTGCTTTCTGCATGAATAGAAAAAAATGAAGTCGCATCAAAATCAGAAAAGGGCATTTCAAAGAGAATGAAAATATTTCCTAAGACATTTATGTTCATTATGTTTAAGTTTTCAGATGCAAACAAAAGCAAATCGCTGTTCAGCCTCCTGGAGTCACACATATTCAGAATTCAATGCCTATAATTAGTCAGTTTTTTTATTTTTTGGCCCTACACACAGGATCGAGATATCACATTTTTTAAAGGCCAAAAAAGAAGAAAAAGAACTGTCAATAAATGTGCTTCCCTTGTAACTTGAAAAAAGAAATAAAAAATAAGCATTATTTGTCTGCGTTGGTATTTGTTACCATGTTTTTCTAATCTAAATGTGAGTTTCCCCCCTTTGGCTTTCTTTCACAAATGCCAGAGAAAAAGCATGTCAACTTGTGTCCACTAGAGGGCAACATTTACCTCTTAAACTGCGAAGGATTTCTGTCTTCATTAGAAACCGTTTAGACATTGACATTGTACTGAATAAAAATAGAAACCAAGATTTCCACGCAAAATCAAGGGCTAAAATTTCCTGTTAAATAATATTTGTAGTTTGTGGCTGTTTAGTTCAGGGCTTTATCAATGCAGAAAACTCACAGGGAACAAACTAGTCTGGAAGTTCTGTCAAATTTTAGAAAAGCTGAAACAATTGAATGAATTTTAACACAAATTGTGATTTATAGCGTTAAATCTAAATGTATTTTCACTCTTTCCCCCAAATATAGCATGTAATACGAGTTTTACAATGCGCTTTTGATCGTTTTGAGAGTTCCAGGAAGATTAAGTTGAAGGATGTCCTCCTGATCCCGGTGAAGTGCAGGATGGATGCCGTCTTGATGCTCTGACAGGCTCTGGCCTGGAGTTTAATGATCTACTGAAATATTCATCACCACCGCCTGCGCATCTTCTGGTTTCCAGTTGCAAAAAAAAAAAAACCAGTTTAATTTGGTTGCACGTTTAGTGCGCATTGTTGGCCTCCACGATTACTTCAATTAGTCGGATTCAAAAAATGTTTTGAAGAGTTTTTCCAACTGAAATTTGCTTTAAAATTGCTTCAAATGATAAGACATGTTTTTTTTCTTGAAATGATTGAATTCATTTCCGTTAAGACTAAATAAACGTCAGAGTAACCCGAGCAGCAGCAGGAGTAGGACGGCGGGTGCGCACCGGCTGCGCCTCCTTCATAATGTATGGAGCAGACAAAGGGAGCGCGGCTGGATTTCAGCCTTAACTTTGAAAGAAGCCGTAACCCAAGCCCGGCCAACCCGACTCCAACGGATTCACATGATCTGAAAGGATGAAGCATAGTTTTCCACTTGCAATCTGTCTAATAATCACCGACAGCAGGTAAAGGACACATTTAGATGCTGGTATAAAAGCAGGAGCAGAGGAGGCCTCTATTCGGATCAAACTTTTGGAGGAGGACATTTTGGAGGAGGCTCCGGGGAGATGGATTCGGGCAAGTGGTGTTTAAAATAACTTTTACAGCTAAACTTTACTCATTATTTTACTCTAAAGACTTCTTTTGATTTATTTGCAGTAGGTATTTGCCAAATCAAATCAAGTAACAATCCAGTGAGGCTTATCTGCCCTGTTTTGCGCATCTTGTGCGTAAAAGGCGCACCGGAAATGTTGTGCAGAACTGCGTATGGAGGCGACATAAGGAGAGGGAGGAGGCCAGCGTGGATTACTATATTGCCAGTGGGTTAAGATGCTTACCAACTAATTACCTTTCCACTAGAAAATCCCTTGTCCGTGCTGCTCAAACAAGCTGCGAGGCTCGGAGCATGAACAGCTCACAGAAGCCTGAAGAAAAACCAACCATTTGTCCATCTTTGATGCTATTTTACATCTCTTATATACACTTTTTACTTTGGGATTCTTCTAAACGTTTTTACACAATGAGAACTGTAGATGAGGATGAACTAAAAGGTAGGATCTTTGGCTTTTTTATTTTTGTCTATAGCATAATCAACTGTAACCCCAGAAAAAAAGCTGCTGTTATCAGAATGCAAATAAGAAAATTAGGCGATTCTTTTATTTTCCATGAAAGCAGGGCAGGAAATGTGATTTTATCTGTTGGGAAATTCTAATAACTGTCTTGATCCTTTGTCACTCCTGTCGATTTTGTTAGGAAACGATGGCAAACTTAAGGTTCAGCTCCGTTATTAGTGATAACCGAGACACGAGGAGCACCTGAAAACATCCAGCTTCTACAGAACACCTTCAGGAGGTTTTTTGATGGATGCTCTCCCTCTCCTCCTGCATGCTCACAAGCTTTTTACTCCATTGATCTCTCCCGGAAGCTGGAAGATGAGACCTGCTTTGGGACCCATTTGGAGCATCTCAAAAATCACTTAGCGCATCATTCCCTACAGCCAGAATCAATCTGAGCCGCAGACCTGTTCCACTGGCTCTCAGGAAGGCAGACGCTGCTTCAACAGGAAAGGAATTCTCAGGCGTGTGATGGAAAGGATTCTGATGCAGGTTTTGGTTGAAGTTAGGAGGCAAGTTGAGATAAACGGAGGCTTTCAAATTAGCAGCATCCTTACTCTTTGAAGCAGACAAAAAAAAAAAAAGAAACAGGAATAAAAAAGTCAAATGACTTTTAAAGAGAACATAGAAAGTTACTAAAACTTCCCTTTTCCTCCTCCTCCAGCATATTCCTCCTGTTCTGTGTATGGCACTGGTAGAATTCACTGTCACAGCACTCTATCAGTGAATTACCATAGGGCCATAAACAGAGTAGAGACAGAACCACAGTGTCTTTGTTCTTGTGCCGTTTGGACTGTTTGAATCGACTCAGCTCAGCTCTTTGGCCCGTTTTGGCACTGGCACATTTTTGCTTTTCTTCCTTGCTGTCTGAGCAATCATGTGTGGTGCCAATATGGGACAAGAGAGGCAGCCGGCTGTGTGGTTCTCATGTGGGGACGGGATCTCTTCACTTGTGCGATGTCCGTGGAAGCCTATGCGGTGGATTCCAGTTTTTCTTTTACAGGGATCCGGTGATCAGTGTGCTCTCCTGCAGTGTTTGGCAATGGTAGAACTCACTCTGGTGGTGCTGGAAGGATCCGGTGGTTCTAGACTTGCCAACAACTGACTTGAGAGCTTTTAACCGATCAACTCTTTGCCAACAAAGGAAGAGAAGGATGCTTTGTGTTCAGAAATCTAATGTTTTGTGTAAATGGCTGCAGTTTGAGGAAACCTTAAATATTTATCATTTCTAGTCACAGATGGACTTGATGGTCCAGCATCCCCCCACCCCCCACCCCCTTTGATGTCCCTCAGGGTTGTCCTGACTGCACTTCGCTGATCATCACATTTAACTTCTATGTAATCTTACACCTCAAACACTGAAGGAATGAACCAAGTCCTGCTTTGATTGTTGGGCCACAACACATAAATCTATACACACAGGCTATTAAGCACCGAGTTGATCTCCTCGATCAATAAATCAATTCGGCTGAAAGAGGCACAGCCAAAGGGCCGTGCTGGTGTTGGAAACAGCTCCATGTGCAACCTGATCGTAGTCAGGCTGCATGAGATCCACCAGTGATGTCATTCTGCAGACAATCTTTCAACTGGAATTCTATTTTCTTCTTTATTTAAATCAATGTTTTGTCCCTTCACTGGAACATGTAAGATCTCCAAGTAGAAGTCTGCAGTTACGTCCACCAAAAAGATCAGACTTTACGGGCTTGTTTTTGGTTTGTTTGTTTTATTTGGTACAAATTCTGGATCATTCATGAGGAAAACTAACAGAAAAGAACACTCGACTGCTTTTTATCCGCGCTGTTTACCTTTACTCTTCTCAAATACCTTTTTTAACCTGTTCTGACTGTTCACACCTGGCAACCTGAAGCAAAAAAAAGCAGTTTTTTGTGGACAGACAGTCTTTGCTGAGCTGACGTGCATCCAATGTGTTGCTAACTCTGCAAGTATTGTTGGGAACAGAAGCGATTGTTAATCTCTAACACAAATATTACAAAACATCACTCTGAGGCACTTAAAAAAACATATTTGTATTTTCAGATTAAGTTGTGGTTTGTTATCCATTATGACACTTGCATTTTATTTGAATGTCTTTGTGATTAAAGAGCTGATGAATAGAAAGAAAATAAAACCTTTAAAAGCATGCTCAAGGTGTGTCGTTTTTCTTTTTGCTGTTGATCAATGATTTGACAGTTGTTCTCGTTACGTTTTGTCATATGTGTTAGCGACCATGAGTTCCTAAAATTACAACAATAAAAGGTCAAAGGTTTTTCAGGCACCAGAAGGAATCTGAGTTTGTTATTTCCCATCAGGATGGACTGTAACAGAGGTTCTCAGCTGTTCGGTGAAAGACTTTCACCACAGTATCCCTCACCTCAATGAGAAGCACAAAACAGCTTCAGAAACCTTACAGGTGATTCCAGGGCTTTTGTCAACTTTAAAAAATGACAACAGCAAAGAAAAGTTCATTTTTGGCTGCATTTGTCATTTAAACATGGCAAAATAAAAATCCAAGACATTTTGTGCTGCAAAATGAAAAAGTATTTCAGCATCTTACTCTGGGATATTCTTTCTTTGAAAAGCAACCTAAAATATATATAGTTTGAATACTACAGATGAAGAAATGTCAAATTTCTTTTCCTCCTTTTTTTTTATTTAGAAGTGTTCAACAGATGCAGCATTTTGGTATGATGTGAAGAGAATCTGAAGTGTTTTAGACTGAAAATTAAAACGAAAAAATGTTGCAGATTTTCTTTGTCAGGACTTGGGCTTTGAAACCAAAATGCAGGAGACAGTCTTGTGGACGAGAACTTAATTAAACGAATAAACCTTCCAAACACATGAAACTTAACGCTACAAACAAAAACCACTGAGAGTTTGTTTGGACACGAGGAAAACAAAGGAACAGAAAACTCCACTAGTAAAGACAAAAGCAAAAGTACACAAAAACAACTATAGAGCAGGAAACTTACACTTTAACCCTTGTGTGGTGTTCGTATTTTTGCTGTATGTAATATATATGTGTAGGGTGGGTGTACAGTATGCGGTCAATGAAAATATGTTTTGATTTATGTTCTTCACAGAAAATGAGCCAAAGCCAATGAATTTCAGGTTGTAACAAAAATTTATTGTTTCATTTTTCTACAGATAAAAAAACTGAAAACGGGTCCCACAGACCCAAACACCATACAACGGTCAACACAACTTAAAAAATAAATATATATATATATATATGTATATATATATATATATATATGTATATATATATATATATTTTTTTTTATGTAGAGTATTCCTCTGCAGTGTTGCCATGAACCCAACCTTCACTGTAACTTTTGTCAAATTTGCCAACAGTTTTACACGAAAACAAAAAGGGAACTCTTTATTTTGGAACTAAAACAAATCCTAAAAGCGCTATAAGGTTAAAAAATACTTCCAGTAAGAATAGGAAGCGTCTCAGCAATCAGCAGCTGATGCGTGTTTATCATGTTTCAGTTCAGACCCTGCTAGAGTCCATTATGGCGGCCTGCAGAGGATGTGGGGTTAAGTGGTGCCAGCAGAGAGAGCCAGGAGGGAGACGGCCATGCTGACAGCTGGTACAAGTGATTAGAGCCCGTAGTGATGCAGAGAAGGCATCAAAGCTCTTTATGGAGAATCCCTCACTGGGAGGAGACAAGGTCACACACACATAAGCACACACACATCCAATCCTGATACTTCCTGGTTGCTAAAACTGCCAGCAAACTGAGCTTACAAGCCCAGAAATATTTAGGCTGTCCTGTCCATCTGTCTTCCTCAGATGCATCACTGACCAATGGATTACCGGCAGTCCTGCGCTGTGACACACCGGTTCTGACAGCTGGGTAACACAAGAAAACACAATCATTGAATTACATTGGGTGTGAAAGGCATCTTTACTCTAATGGCTGTTTAATTGCTGTCATCTTCTCTTCTGTGTTGGTGTGTGCTTCATTGAGAGTATGTTTTTAGTATTAGAATGACTCACTTCTTTGTGGGCTGTGTCCAAATGAACTGATGAAACCCTGTCTGTGTGCAGTGAATGATCTCTCTCTCTCTCTGAAATTTAAATCTTTTGTGGTTTTTAAAAATTATTTATAAGAGAAGATATTCCAAATCTGCTCTTTAATACTTCTTTTAAGACAAAAAAGGGCAAATTTGCATCCAACGAGGTGTAAAAAAGCCAGAAAATGCATGGAAGATTTGGTTTGTGACCCAATCAAATAATACTTATGAGCACAAATATTTGCCTGGTTTTTAGGAAAAATCAAAGTCTATGAAAACTGTCTGCCGCCAGATGTGTAAATATTTTCTTTTTAAAGGTTTATGCTCTCCATTGAAACCATTTTTTAATTTATGTATTCTGTAGCATCTGCCCAGTGTCTTTGTTTTAATAATAAGTCATTACATTCATTTAAATGGTTTAATTGATCAGGATTTCAGTGTTTTGTTTAAATCAAACCAGTTTAACCTCACAAAAACAGGTTCTGGGGGATGTATGCTAATGTTGTTATGATGAAAATGTTCATTATGACTGTACTTACATTTTACAAATGTGAAACTGAATTTCTGGAAGTTTTGATTTAAAAGTTGTGGTCATCTGATTTAACATGAAAAAATACCGATTTTTAATTTTTGGGGTTTTCATTGCAACGCTTCTCACAACAGGAGTTTACAGATTGTTGAGAGACTCCATCTTAACTAACACCTGGGGGTGTGGGGTGGCTACAGGTGAATAACACACACGTCCATGGATTACAGTAATCCAGGTGGGTATTTTTAGGACTTCATGACCATCGGTAGACACAATCAAGGAAAACAGATAAAGACTGTCAAATGACCACATGGATTTTCTAGGAACGGGGTTAATTATGTCACATGTAGCAGGGACTTAAACTACAACTTTGGGGTGCATCTAAGACAGAGAGCCTTTTGAAGCTCAACCAATACTCTGTTACTAATCTAGTATACTGGTATAAATCGTTTAGAAGGAATAAAAACTTTTATTTGATTTCTATCAGCAAATAAAGAGATGTGTGTGCCTATGCGGATGGATGTTTCTTACTGTCATCATGTTATTTAACTCTTTTGTTACTCATTTAAAAAACACCCTGGGCTGCTTCTCCCTTATTGAACCCCGTCATTTACTCTATGGTTGTGGACAGCACTGTTCTCTGGAGCAAAAAATTCCGTTATTAATCCAGGTCAATAAAATGAAACAAGAAACTGTATTCTGAACATCCAAAACATAAATTTCAAACTTTTTATTGAACTTATGAACTTTAAGGAAGGAGAGCAGAGAGAAAATGTTTTTAAAAGACCTACAATTTCAAAGTACGTACATCTAAATGTTTGGAGCATGAGCTCTACTTATGAAAAAAACAAACCAGTGATTCCACCTGCAACAAATTTGAACTGGGTTTAGTTTTCCGAGTAAGAAAATGTTTATTATCTTGTTGTCTCTTCAGGGGTTCCTCAGGGATCAATGCTGTGACTCCTTTTTTTTGGCCTAAATTTTGCATCTTATCACAGCTATGGAGAAACTTTCATCTGAAAGCTTGTCACAGATTTAGCCATTATGTTGTTCCACGAAGGAAGCTCTTTTTGCACGAATCCATGCTTCTTTAAATGACCAAATATCAAAAGAGACTAAAAACACAATGGGTCAAGTCCATAGTGTTTTTTTATTTCTTGCAGAGAGAATCACCCATGATGTATTAACCCCTTAACCTCTGAACTTATTTCCAGCTATGAACTTTTTTTTTTTTTTTTTGCTTTCAACTAGATGCTAAATTAAGATAATTTTGAAGTTCAAGTGACATATTTACATTACTGGGTGGCAGTGGGTTACATATGATTGGATATTTCCACATAATTGTAACTCTACTTATAAATGGATCAAGATTATTTTAACATGACACATATGAAACAGTTTATTTGTAAGATATGATAAGTTTGTAAGATATGATCTTCTATTACCTGTTTTATTTTTTTTCCATCAGAAAATACTTGAATTTAGTTTTTTTGCAAACCTACTCCACACAGTTTAATAAACATGGATTTCAATTTTAAAACCGTTTTTTCCTTCAAATTTTGATATTTTCCAAAGGAAACAATACATTTTAATATTTATAGAAGCATAGACACACTTACATTGTTTCAAATGTAATAATGTCAGACATTTCACATAAAATTAAGCTTCTGAGTAACTTTTCTAAAACAAAGGCACTCCTCCGCCCCCTTGTGGACAGAAGCTGGTCATGACCATCTTTTCTCTGGAAGGATTCAGACTGAGCTGCTTCTTTTGTTCTTCATTTAATATATAGAGATGAGATATATAGAGGTGTAAGGTTTGTAGTGAATCTAAACAGAAATCTCAACTGCACAAAGAATAACTTAGAGACTAAGTTAAACAGTTGTCCTCTTCTGAGGACTTGACTGCAGAGGGCGCCGTTGCTCCATCCAAACTGCTACAGCTGACTGAGAAGTTTAATACCTATTTTAAACAGAAAGAAGAATGTTAACTAATTTCAATCTGTAAGTGTGGGTTTTGTTTCTATGTGGAAAAGCTTTGTCTCACCTGTAATAATTGGGTTTGAAGGGTCCATACTTGCTGATACCCAGGTACTTGGCCTGATCGTCTGTGAGCTCTGTGAGGTGGGCGTCAAACGTGGGCAGGTGGAGACTGGCCACATACTCATCTGAAAATGCAGATTACATCATTGACTTTACTTTTTTTCTTTTTAACAAATGTAGGTCACAATTAAAGACAGGAACTTGCCCATCTTCTTTGGCAGTAGGTAGATGTCTTGTTTGTATCGATTGTCAGGGGCGTTGTACAGCTCTATTAGGGCCAAAGCCTGAAAAACATCAACCTGAATTATCACTTTTGACAGATACCACCCTGATGATGAAGACACCAAACTCTACTCTGAAAAAGGTTGATGAGCAGGAGAAAAATATGTTTTCAGACCTGAGTCGTGGCTGTGATGGAAAGGACAAAGGACGGGACAGTGGAGCAGCTCAGATTGAGTAACCGACCCTGACAGAAAAATCAAAGCTGCATTAAAAAAACTGCCATAAACCATATAAAAGCTGATCATTTTTCAAAATAAAATGCACTGTTCAATATGCAATTAATGTGTAGATTATTTGGGGAAATTTCTTGTTGATCATTTTGATCTCATGTTGCTTTTCATACTATGACTACCTAAAAAAATCTACCAGGGAGTAAGTATTTTGGGTAAATTTCTGGGTAAAACTGAAAAAGGTCTGATGAGTATGGCCTCTTTATTGGCTACAATGTGGTCTTAAAGTAAAAACACTTGCTGTGGACATAAGCACAGCTTGATTAAGCTGCAGGTACATTGTTTCTATCCTGATGTTAAAGACCTACTCCAGTGAAAATTGTGTTTTTAACATGTTCTTAGTGTATTTTTCTCATGATGGAGGAGATATTTATACAGAAAAATAAGCTAAAAAATAGTGTTTATAGAGTATTTTTTATTCAAATCATTGTAAATCAGGAACAGATGAAAACAATGCAGTTTGAAAAAGATTGCATTTGTTACAAAGGAAATATGCTGGGCCATAAGCTACCTGCTTTGGTCCATTCTACTAGTCTACTAGTAACTAGTAGACGACTACATCATGAGCGTTTCTTGTTTTCTTCCTCTGAGCTGGCATCTAGTTCAAAACTGTACAGCTAGATGGCTCAGATATTGCTCACCTTCTTGTTGTTGCACTGCTAATGTTAGGTTGAGGTTGTGAGGGGCTGTAAGCTAGCAGGAGAGCGTGTAAACAAAGTAATCATGGGAAGTGAGGGCAGGCTTACTCCACGTCAACAGTCCACAACTCAGAGGGGAATTTCTAATGAACTCAACTGCAAGAACTATGTCCTAGAAAACGATGCAGGTTTAATTGATTTTTGGCTAAAATGGCATAATCATAATTAAAAGACCACTGGGAATGTTTTTACAGTATCAAAAGATGTTTGGGGAGGGGGACTTTAAAATCAAACTGTCTCGCTGTTGGTCCACCCAACAGGCATCAAAGTTTATCTCAAATATGTTCCAAATACAAACATACAAACAAATACAAAACAAAACTAATCCCAGGATGCTTCATCCTCTGAAACAGTTTGTATCTCTGGTTCTCGTCTTGCAGTGATAGTTTCCTCCTCCCTGATCAGATCAAATTTAACTTATTTGTCAATGTCTGGGCTAAAGTTACATCTCTGTGTGCTAAGGTCCTTTTGGGGGTGGGGGTGAGTGTGCCGAAAGCAGAAACATCTTGACGATCACCTCAGCCAACAGAATAACTCTCTTGCCATCGGGCCAGATGATGTGGTCGACGTGAGGCCTCACTCTCTGCCACTTCAGCTCTGTCGTTTGCAGAGATGCCTGAGACAAAAAAAACAAAAACAAATCTTCTGTAAACGCCCACGTATGTTCGAGCACAGATACATTCGCAACGACTCGCAGAACATTTACCAAATCTATCTCGGTGTTGGAGTGTCCCATGTTGCAAACTATGCAGCCACTTTTCATTTTGTCAAAATGTTCTCTTCCCACAATGTTCCTATTACCTGTAGAGAGACAAAGATCGAACCGAGCATGAACATTTGGCCATCTCCTCACGGCGTTTTCATCAGAATAAAACAGGTTTCTGTACCTGTACAGGTGATGACCACATCTACCTGTCTGATGATTTCTGTCAGGGTAATCACTCTGAAGCCGTCCATGCTGGAAGGACAGAAAGGGGAGAATTGTTGCTTTTTTTTGTTGAAAAAGTTGTTGAAAAAAGGGATTTCTTTGTGTCTGTGGTGGTAAAAGCCTCCTCTTTTCATACCAGGCCTGAAGGGCACAAATGGGATCCACTTCTGTGACGTAAACGATGGCGCCGAGTGCTTTTAGAGCAGCACAGCTGCCTTTGCCAACCTGCACAGAGAATGAAAAGAAGCTACTGGGCTCATTTAAATATGAGGCCTCATATGAGGACACATTGTATAATATGGTCTCACTGACTTCTCCGTATCCGCACACCACCACCTGCTTTCCTCCAAACATGACATCAGTAGTTCTCTTTAACCTAAATGACGAGTTCAAGAGTTAGGCTTCCGAATGAGCACTCTTCACTGTTTACTGCCACAACAGGAGTAATTACCCGTCCACTATTGACTCCTTGCAACAATAAAGGTTGTCGAATTTTTGCTTGGTCACAGAGTCATTTACGTTCATGGCAGGAATACACAGCTTGCCTTTCTTTGAGAGCTGGTACAACCTGAAAGGCAGAGACACAATGCATGAAGCAGAGAATGGCTTCAAATGTCAAGATTTGGGCTTTTTGTGAGGAACTCACCGATATACTCCCGTCACACTTTCCTCTACAATACCTTTAAACTTCTTAAACAAAGATGGATGCTTTTTATAGATCCAGTGAGTCATGTCACCACCGTCATCCAGGATCTGACGAGAGTCAAAGTTGTGGAGAGTTGGCAATGTTTGCAGTTAAACATTCACGCAGATACTGTCTTTTCTGCACTATAAGGATACTTAAACACCGTAACTTTTTTTTTTAAAATGACAGCGTGCTTTATAATATGGAGTGCCTTATGGATGGATTAATTCTGGTTCTGCAATTCATGTATGAGATGAGAGCAGTAGAAATAAATTTGGTTTAGCAGTCTTTTTTACAAGTTGTAGAGAAGGTTGAGTGTTTTTGTGAATACGCTAACATGTAGCTGTGTCGGATTGTTTTTTGTTTGTTTTTACGTGTTACTAAAAAGGTTGGGAGTTAGCGTAATAACAGTTTGTTTCAGTGGTATCAGTCAGTTTTTTGTTTTTTTTTGGTTGAGGATTATTGTGACTATACTAACATGTAGCAGTGTCAGATTTTTTTTTACATGTTACTAAAATAATTGGGAGTTAGCACAGTCACAGTACTGCCTGTTTTAGCGGTCTCAGGCAAACAAGGTTGGGTGTCATTGTAAATAAGCTTTTTAAAAATGCTTTGGAAGTAAAGAAGAAAATACGTCAAACTCTAGACAATAGCTCTCAACATATTTCAACTTTTGTACTCTTTTTGCTTTCCAGTTAACACACCAAGTTGGGTTGCCATCCATCAGCAGCAACACACTGGTCAATACACCACCAGAAGTCATCCTCCGATTCCCCTTTCCAGGCAAACACAGAGATTCCTGTAAGGGAAGGAAGTGAAAGAAGTGTCTGATTATGAAGAATCAAAATAGAAGAGAACACAAGTTGATGAGTCAGATGGAGGTGCTGGCACAGCAACTTACCACCTTCAGCCAGAGCGGCGGCGACAGCATTCTGGGTGGAGAAAATGTTGCAGGCAGACCAGCGACACTGAGCTCCCAATGCTGCCAGAGTCTCAATTAAGACCTGCCTCAGAATGTAAAGACACAGACACAATCATTGCACTTTATATATTTATGTATATATTTATATATATATATATATATTTATATATATTTAAATACCATTATAATAAAACAATAGGCTTCATTATTGCACTTACCGGTATATCTTTTTAGGTGTTTAGACAATGATCTCACACAAGTTTCAAGAAAACATCATGTGACACCTTTAAATTTGGTTAAAATATATTTGTGCCATAGAGTTTTAATTTGTTCTTTTTTTCCGTCCTCTACTTCATTTTTACATACAGAATAGACTTTAAGTGACTTTCCAGCAGAGCAACAATTTTTAATAGGATTCAGTGACATCTGGTGGTTTGCAATCAACTGAAACGCCGAACTTCTACGAAGCCAATGAAGTATTGAGAACAAAACAACACCTGAGAGACCACTCCGAACATCTTTTGATGTATTATAAAAGCGTTCCCTGTGGTCTTTTCATTGGGATTATGCTGATTTAAATTTTATTTATATCAGTCCTCCATCATTAGAAAAATGAAAATATAAAAACCAAAAACACGTTTTATTTTGGACTGGTTGTTTAGGAGCTTTTCATGCAACAAAAAAACAAAAGTACAATTAGTTAACCATTTTTACTTTGTGTACTGTTGGACAAATGACAAAAATCCCTTTAAAAACAAATCAAATTGCACTATTTACCATCACATAGATTTTTTTGTACGTGCTGTTTGCTGGGTATTCAATTTGAAATTCCATTTGAATTACTGTACATATCTCTTTTTTTTTCAGATTTAGCTAAAGACTTCTACTAAAGCATGGACTAGAACAACTAACGAGGTTATATTTAATATAGCAGCAGAGAATGAAATGTCCCAGATATGTGTTGTGACAGGATCAGGAAACCCCATTGACTGTAGATGAGAACTATGATGCAGTCAATGGAAGCTCCTGCTCGATCTTAAACTGGATGAATGAAGCATAGAAAATGTAGAGACGGACGTGCATTAAAGATATCCTAATAATTAGAACTAAGTACTTTTTTTAGTTTTACTGTAAAAATAATACAAAAATGAATAAACAAACTACTGAAAATGTTGCAGATTAAACCTCAATAGCTCTTTGTCAACTGAAGTCCCTGGACAGGTAAATGTATTGATTATTTTTGAACTGACCGCCGTCTGTGCAGTGATGTGAGTACAGCCCACTACATTGGCTCCAGCCAGAGGTTTCTCTCCCGCCGTTTTTTTCCTCAAAATCATCAATGCAGGCATTTCTAGAGAGAGATCCAAACATACGAGCAAGAAACTGTTATTTTCTCTCCTTGTGTTTACAATCAAACATTTCGTTCAAAGAAAACCAAACCATTTCTCACCTTGTTGGGCAATCTCTATTTCTTTGCGACCAAAATCAGCTTGTTTGATGTTTTTGATGCAGAAGTCGCTGAAGTCTTTGGAGTTCTTCTGCTGTTTGTTTTGTGGTGACAACTCACCCTCAGAGCTCTCATTGTTCACTGAAATAAAAAGACGGTATAAATAATGAAAGCTTACAGCTAAATCAAAAATGTAAAAGCATTTTTGTAAGCAAAAATCCTTTTATGTTTGATTACAGGAATGAAATCTTCTTATATGAATATACTGAAGTCTTGATGAGCTGGTCTGTTTAAAGTCCATCTCAGACTTTATTATTTTCTTTTGTGAAATTGTTACCAGTGGTGTTTTAATGATCATTATGCAGTTTTTAGTAAAAATGTTAAAAAACTGTGTTATTTTTTTAGACACGTTTTCTCCAGAGCCGCAGAAGCTCACTAGAAATTCGCCTTTGGGTTGTGGGAGGGATTGTTGGTGTAGAAGTTAGCCTCAGCCCTTTGTTTACACTCTCTCCTGCTAGCTTATAGCACCTCACAAGCCCAAGCTAACATTAGCGTAAAAAGAAAAAAATGACGGGCAATATCAGAGCTATTCAGCTGCACAGTTTTGAGCCAGATGGCAGCTTAAATGAGGAAAAGGGAGACGTTAATGGATCTATTTGTCTGCCAGGAGATGCTTCAGAATTGTAGTGGAAGACTTTGGCCCCGGCCATGGCAGTTGCGTCACAACCCCGAGCTTTTTCAAACCGCTGGTTTTAATCTGCTCCTGATCCAACACGATTTGACTAAAGAAATACGCAGAAATGTAGATTTAATACTAAATTATTTTTTACAACTCCTCCATCATGAGAAAAAGGCTACAAGAACATGTTAAAAACACCAAAAACGTAATTTTCTTCATTAGGGCGGTCATGGTGCAGAGGTAGCGCAGTCGGAAATTGCAGGTACGATTTCCACCTTGCCCATGTGTTGAAGTGTCTTTGGGCAAGACACAGAACCCAATGCCTCTAGTGGAAGCCAGCGTGGTGCTAGCGTTCGGCAGCAGAGCAACCATCAGTGTGTGAATGGGACTGCAAAGCACTTTGGACCCTCAAGGAAGGTAGAAAAGTGCTATACAAATAAACACCATTTACCATTGGAGTTGGTCTTTAAGAAAGATCATCACAATCAAGCTAGAGACGCAAATGTTCGCAACATTATTTTCTTCCATTTAAACCTCATGCAAAAAGTGAGCCAAAAAGAAAAGTCCCTCGTTGGCTGTAGGGAGTAAAACTGGCGAAACAAGAGAAAAACTAGTCTTGACAACACAGTTTTGAGTGTTAAATTACTTTTAAAGAGTAATTAATTACTGTACTTGAGTTAATCAATGAAATTGTAATGAAATTACTTTACTCATTAGCTATTTTAAAAAGCTATTCACTGCTTGCTTTACTTTTTTCCACTCATACAAATTCTTAAGGGAGAGAACTGTCTTTCATTAAACTGTTTCTTTAGAGCAATGACTTTGTGCAAAGTATGAACATGGTTCAAAACATAAACCGTCTTCATTAGAATTCCCACAGCAGTGTGAAAAAGGACTTAAAACATTATGGCTGCTGCCATGGGTATCTTTCGCCATAAGGTTGGTGCGGCGGTGCTTTGTAAGGCAGTGAGTCTCGCCAAGAGCTTGGTTGCAGGTTGCTCATCGATGCTGTAGAGAGCAGCTTATCTCCAGGACCCTACAAATGTTTCCACCTCCATATTTTTGCTTTCTTCTTCCATTTTACTTTGATCGACCTCCAACCCTGCATTAGTGCGTGTGTGTCTGTAACACTATTTGTTTTATTACTCTCTATTTTGTTTTATTGACCAGAGAGAAAAAGTCAGAGCCTGCAGTTTAAACAAATACATTTTTCTGTTAGCCACCTATAATGGTTTCTCTACTGCATCAAAATGCAAAGTAATGAGAGTTTCTATTGTCTAGTAACTGTAGATTAATTACTGAAATTTGAACTCTAATTTGTTAAGTTCCTCTGTTACAAAAGTAATTAAATTACAGTAATTAGGTACTTTGTAACACCTTACTCCCAACACTGACTATTTTATACCAAAGATGACGGATTGTACCTGAGCTGAAGCTGTCTGTAGATGACTGAGAGGTGGACCGAGGCATTGAGCGGTGGCCTGTTTTGTTGGGCCGTTTGTTGAATTCTTGCTTCTCATCATTGAACTGGATCTGCTGGGAGAAAAAAAGAAGAAAAACTGTTCTAGCACAAGCTGTTCCAGCAACAATACTAGGATTCTGAGTACTGTTGGACAAAATTGACATTATTTTGTTGGAATTTTTCACAGCCTCACCATGTCTTACATCTCCCCTTTTCTGTCCTTACAGATGCTGCTGTCTCACCATTGCAGGGCTGTGCTGCTGCCGCCCGCATGCCATTTAGCCATTTCTGCCGTTTGGCTGCTTGCTTTAAACCTGACGTTCAGGTTTAATGAGGACTCACTTGTACTGCATACACCCACACAACCCTACAAAGACACACCCACATACTAGCGTCCCGCTCTAAATCAAAGATCAGAGCTGCATGTTTGACAGGATTACTGTCAGTGTGACTTTCAGCCCTTTCAGCCCCAGGCTTCAGCGACCCCGTGACCCCTAACAGGAGTAAGGCGAATTAAGAAAATAAATGGATGGCAATAATAATAAATAATGTTAAAGAAAATACAGTTACGTCTGCATGAGCACACAAAAAAGGAAATAGGATTTAAGCATCTTTTTTTCGTTTTCTTAAGACCCACATTCCACCAGCTCAGCACCTATTTCATGAACTGTTTTCCATTTTTCTCCCTGAGTTTGGGAATGATTTAGTCAAACTTGTGGACCAGAGAAGCCACATTTTCAGCTTGCAAACTCATTGCATGTTCCAGTGTCCTCTGCAAGATTACAGAGTGAATCAATAGCTTTCCTGAAACTACTGTCACAATGAGTTGGTGGTCGGCATCAGAAATGGTTTCCTTTGAGTTCTCTTTTACTGGAAAAATGCCGGTGGAATGTTTGAGTTCATTAATCAGACCTTCGGGTTCCCACCACAATGCATTCTCCTGCGTTCTGGGTCCTACACCACTCGACCTGCAGCCAGCAGGAGGTTTTTGTTCAAGTAGAGACTCCACTGCAGTCCACACCAAAAGAAGATTTCCTGCAAGTATTTTCAAGTCTTGCCAAACCACATGCACCCTACCAGTTCCTGAGGGGATTGCCAAGGCTACACTTCAAGTTCCTGTTCCTGATGAGGGTCACCGGGGTCGCTCCTCTTCTTGTTTTCTCTTTTCCAGGTTATGGTTGTCGTTCCTCCCCCTGGATTAAGTTTCTTGTTCCTGATGAGGGTCACTGAGGCCGCTCCTCTTCATGTAGAGCTGGGTAGACCCACTGAGACTCCTCCTCTTCCTGTCTGTTCCAGAAGAAGTGTTTGCTATGTTTACCCTTAAGCCCTGTTGGGCTGCAAGGATCTTTACAGTTTTCTGGTCTTGTTTTGGTTCTCCTCCAGGTTCCCTCTTCCTCACTGTTATGTGTTTGGCCATCCGGGATCTGCCCTTTAGGGACAGGTACTGTGCCCTTACATTTTGATTTGCTGTTGTTTTCTTGGTTCTTCATCATTTGTTTTGTGTTACACCTGCCACAGTCACACTGGGTTCAAGTTGTTAATTATCCACTGCAGTCTTGGTCACATGAAAAAGGTGTTTTATTGATCAACGCTAGCTCCGCAGAGAAAGTGTGTGTCTGTTAGAATGGGAGCGGTGCTGGCAGTGCAGATGCTTCCTGGAAGGGGCTGTTCTCCACTTTGTGATGTCACAATGTGAGGACCTGCTCGTTTTCCTGGACTGGAAGGGACTGGTGCTCAGAGAGCAGGGTTTTATAGGAATGCTCAGAGATGTGTGAATGGATCAAAATACTACTTTGGGTTGTTTTTCAGGAGGAATTAACATTATAATACGCTTAAAAGCTCCAAAAAGTTGATTTTGCATGATACGGACACTTTAATTGTAAAAGGTCTTCTTATGTAGCTGCAGAAGTAAAAGGTGACTGCAGTTGTTGTCTTGCAGGCGTGTGACGATTGATCTGCAGAAATGTGGAAGTTAACTGAACCAAATGGAGGTGGGAAATTCTTCTTGGTAAGGTTACCAATCCAATTCTCTCTGGGATGAATAACAATCCTATTATCTCATTGTTATTGTATCGTATTATTATTATCTTATTGACTATCCAAGGGTTCTACATTTAAGAAAATGCTGTTTAGATTGCAGTTATTGATTTTCTTTCAAACATTATAGCAACAGAGAAAATGCTGCTAAAACTTTGCAGAATAAACTATATTTTTATTTTATATTTCAAAATATTATCAGGATAACTTCCCACTGCTGTGTGAGTATTTGACTGTAATGTCTGGTATTTATTCAAGCTTTAACAATAAGGCAAACTGCAGTATTATTTGAAACAAAGGAGAAAGTGCACGACTGCAGGGGTTTGAATGTGTTGGAGCTCAGGTCATTCCCCTCCAAACTCCTTTGATTTTCCAATTAGTTCCAGCAGCTCTGACTGATGTTCTCCAGGTAAGCTAATACCATTGCTGCTGTTAATATTTTAGTTACACTCTTAGTCAATGTCACTTTCACAAACACAGGTGAATGCATCACAGGAACGCAGAGATCTTGTCCAAGAGCATGTTAACATTTAGCCAGAACTCAAACCAGCAACTGATGAATGCATTAATTTGGGAACAGTCAGATCAAAAACTCTCTTTTAAAAAATATCCTCATCACAACTTCAGCATCTTCATAAAAGCAGGCCTGCTGGTGTCGATACAAAGGAACGTTGCATTTAATTTGAAACATTCGTTTTTATTTAAAATCCAAATCAACTCTATTTATTGTTGGGTTCTCACTCTGTAAAAAAGCTGCACTTTGGCACAATGTGACGTCCTCATGAACATAATAGCTCTTTGAAATGTGTTCTCGCGAAAGATCATAATTTAATCTTTCGAATCAGAGGCTACTTGACACAGGAAGCCGATTAATGTTTAGCACAGAAAGACTCTAAGCCGTGTCTGAAAATTAACTTAATGGTTTATAACAGAAAAAAGGTTTGGAGTGAAGCCTGGCGCTGTGAATCTGGTGCCATGAAAGCTGAATTAAAGTGGCTGTGCAAGCATTTATCAAAAAACTTGTCTTCTTCAAAAAAAGCGCGCTATCACAGACAAGACAAACCTTATTACATTTAAGATTTCTTCTCTGTAAACGTAAATACAGTAAATCTAAAATTCAATTTAGTTTGAAAGGACTTACTCTGACATTTATTTCTCTGAGTGACCTATTTTTTAGGTCTTGACATCCACACAGAAAAAGATGAGCAAGATACCTTTATACAGATGGATTGTACTGTCCCCAGGTCCTTGCCGTGAGATATTTTTGCTAGATTGTATGCTTTCTTCATGCTTGCAGAGAGCTCCCAAGGTGACACTCAACCCCACCAAGCAGAAAGCCAATGCAGTTAAAGTGTTCGCACAGTGACGTGTCACAGCACGCCCACACTCGACAGGTGACAGGACACACTGCGAATAAGTGATAAGGTTTTCACAGGCCTCAGAGCTGTGAGTTCACAGAAACAGAGAGACACCTCAATGTTGAGGGTGGAGTTGAAACAGGCCTCAGATGAATGAGATTATGTTCAGCATAGTGGGCTCAGTTCACGGGCTTTGTGGGATAGAGACAGCGAGGAGATTTGCAAACACAGGGGTGCATTCATGACAGAGCATCCTATGGAGACAGAAAAAAACGAGCTAGAAAAGAACCAACCAAGTGGAAAAAACAGAGGCTTCAAAAGAACGGCCAGACACAGAGACGGCTTAGAGTCTTCAACTTTCATCATTTTTGAATCACAACCTTTTAAAAATGAAGCTGTTTCTTCCTTAAAGCAATAATCAAACACAAGACTGTAAAAACGCTCAGTGTAACTTGGAAAGTTAACATGAAAAGAAAGATGAAGAAAGACAAATATGTGTGAGGATTGTAAGCTTGGGATTGTTTTTTCTCTGTCATGTGATGGTTTTGGGGCGGCTCAGTGGGGTGGATGAGCTGAATCCACTGTAGGTCTTCACGCTACTATCCACAAGATTCTGGGTCTGTGTTTCCCTGTGCCAGTACCAGCCCGGATAAAATACAAGGTTAGGTCAGGAAGGGCATAAAACTGTCCGCCATTTAAGTGTCTGGTTTTCAGGTCGTCTGCTCTGTTTTGTCACCTTTTTGGGTTTCTCTGTGGATTTTTGTCAAGTTTGAGTTTTTTTATTAAATGTTTAAAGTTTCTGCCACCAAAATAACAATACAATAAACCATAAAACCATTTAACAATTCATTCTCCAATCCGCTTTATCCCTTTTGGGGTCGCGGGGTTGCCGGAGCCTAACCCGGCTACTCGTGGGCGAAGGCAGGGGACACCCCTGGACTGGTTGCCAGTCTGTCGCAGGAGCGCTAACCACTGCGCCACCGTGCAGCCCCATGCACACTCACATTCACACCTAGGGACAATTTAGAGTAACCAATTAACCTATGAAGCATGTTTTTGGATGGTGGGAGGAAGCCGGAGTACCCGGAGAAAACCCACGCATGCACGGGGAGAACATGCAAACTCCACACAGAAAGGTCCCCCAGCCAGGACTCGAACCGGGAACCTTCTTGCTGTGAGGCAGGAGCGCTAACCACTGCGCCACCGTGCAGCCCCATTTAACAAATAAAATAAAATATTTAAAAATACAACAAAACTATAAGATATTTTTTAAAAATCCAGTAAGGTTTTCTTTGGATTTGTTCTGCTTTGAAACCATCCTGGATGGAAGAGTCTTCCCAGAGAAGTCAGCTGCGTCTTCACGCTTTTATTTTGAAAGGGCAGAATGGGCGCAAGCACGTGGCACAGTTCCCCAGCGTTTTTTTAGCTCCTTCACTCCAGTTCCTGACAATATGTCACAGGTGGACATCCCTAATCTAAGCAGCTTTAGCAACACTGAACAAAAATATCTCAAAGGTTTTAATAGTGCAGTCATTATCAACCAATACAAACACTTGTTTTGCTTTAAAAGTTCAATTTTTCTCCCTAGTAGTGCTGTAAAAGCTAAAGTTTAACAAGAAGAATGAATACATTTCTTGTCAAAATAGTATTACTCAAAAATGGATTAAAAAACAACATCACAGTGAGATAGAATGACTTTAAATCAAGAAAAACATTTTGTACTTGAAAAATGAAAAAAAGAATCTACTACCAGGAGATTTGGGCTGACTTGTTTTCTTACAAAAAGCTGTTTTGTGTTGTTTTGGGGCAATTTCTTTTGCTTAAAATCAAAGAAATCTAAAATGTTTGGTGTATTTATCAATAAGTTCCTGTATTTCAGTAAAATACTACCAGTTCAGGTCAATATGTCTTTTATTGACTAAAATACGATAATTTGACAGAAAGCTAAACAAACATGAAGAAATAATATTTAAAGGTCTAAAAGTTGTGAGGAAGAAGTGGGATTAACACATGTAGTCACTTTTCTGAACCTCATTGCAGGCGCGCATCCACCTGTGAGAGGATGTACCATTGTTTAATAGCATCTGTACATGTTTCACACCTCTTTGCACCTTTCCTTTTTCATTTAACATTTCTTTAAAATGTCAGAATTAGTGAAATGTGTGTTTCATGACAAAAAACTGTCAATATAGGATTCATAATTCAGTTTGAATTCGAGTGTCACAGACACACTCCTTAAGGTTTTAAAGGACAGATTAAGGATGATCTGTGAATGCTGAACACATTTAGATTTGTGTGGATGTATGTGTACTTGAACAATCAGCCGTGTTCTCTCAGAGGGACACAGCAGGAGGTGAAATATTTAGAGAAGTCTGTTCTGTGCAGCTGGAATCATTAACAGACTGAGTAGATGTGCATGCACGTCCGCAGTGGCGTAACTTGCAGCCCCTGAACTATTATTAGTACTATAGTCTTTGCTGGGCTGCATTTCTCTGCTCACCATGTTAGTCTTCAGAGCCTCAGCAATGTGCTCTTTTGTCCCAGCCTCGTACGCCTCTGGCCTGTCTTTGTCCCGATCCTGAGATGACCTCTTGCTCTCTGCTGCCTTTAGCATCTCCAGCAGGTTTGGGTTGCATTTCTCTGCCTTGTCACCCGTGCTGTCCTCCATGGCGGCAGAAATGTCCCTCTTTTCCTCCCCGTTCAGCTCATCGTCCACACATGGTTCTGGATAGCTGTCCGGCAGAGGCAGGTTTCCCACCTGGTTCTTTTCTTCTCCCATTACTCCACAGGATGTAAAGCGAATTAGATTTGTGCTCAGGCGTGTCTGCCGTCCGCCTTTTACCCACACATGTGATGTTTTCTCTTGCAAGGTGTGTGTTCACCCCAAACAGCAGCAGTTATTCACGAACGCTGATGAAATGTGAAGCAGAAAACTGACCTGGATGTGGTGTGTACACGGTCAACAATGCAGAGAGAGCTGTTTTCTGCCACTTTTATATGAGCTACATGGAAGTGTTTGATTATGCTTCACTTCCAGTGAAGATGTTCCAAATTAAAACAAAAAATCTGATCTGTCTGATCCGGAGATGAACAAAGACTGGCGGCTCTACATTTCTCTGAAACAAGATCAGTTGTTGACTCACCAACTCATCCATCCATCAGGTCTTTTGACAAAAAAAGTACTTCCTAGTCAGATTAGCGTTTACAAAAATACTGGCAGAGTGATTTTAAAACTAGGAATATTAAACAAATAATGCTGGCTGTGGCTCAGCTGATTGAGCAGTTGTCTGTTTGTCAGTTGATCAGGGGTCAAACTTGCCGCTTTGACTGTCCTTGTGTCTTTAAGCAAAAAGAGGTAGCCTAAAAGTAAGAAAAGAACACTCAAACTAGTAAAATTATCTGTCCACGCAGCAGGTCAGTTTTACTTAAGAAGAAATCTTATAATACATTAAAATGTAGAAACAAGGAGTTCCACACAAGCAGTCAAAAATGGTAAAAGCCCTGTGTTAGAATTACTCAAAATTGAATGTTATACAGCCCAACAATGTTTTTTTTCTAGTTCTAAGCAAATGGTTTGTACCTTGCAAAGATAAAAGAGAATGAAAAGGTTAGGGTTACCTATGGGCACCTAGGGGAACATGTTAAGAACTTCCATAGTTCCAAATGAAGTAAGGTCTTCACTGTCAAGGTGGACATTTTGCATGACATTAACAAAAAAAAATCTTAAAGCTTTTGAAAGCCAATGGAAACAATGCTAAATAACTGCAAAATAAATAAATGAAAAGTAGCCCAAAAACAGGAGAAAAACATATAAGCTTGTTCGGTTAAAAGATAAAATTCTTAAAAATTGTAATACAAATGTGCAAAATTTCATAACATTCATACAATAAAAAAAAACCTTCAATATACATTTTTATATTCTACATGGTAGACTTTTTTGCATCTCTTTAAGGAGAATTGGATCAATTTCATGCTTGTGGTCCACTAGAGGGCGCATGGCTTTCATTCAGCCCTGAAACAATCTGGGGATTCTTCCAAAAGGTGACATTGATTGATTATATTATATTAATTAATTATATCAGAAACAATTTTGATAGAAATAAGCATAAATGATTAAAAATGACATTGCCAAGATGTATTTTTTTGCACCCCCTTTAAAAGAACTATCAAGATTTCCTTTTTATCTGTTGCATCACCAATTACCATTAAACGTGGATTACAGCTGTTTATACTTCAAAAGGCAATATAAGGAATCAGGTTAAACTATTTTTATTCTTTTATTGGTTTGCAAATGTTTTTTTATGGTCTTGGGCCGTCATGTCCATCTGATAGGATTTTACAGTGTGAGCCCTCACAGACCTTGAGGTTCTCAGGCCTTTCAGTCATTCCAAAAGTTAAAATTCACGGCAAGGCTTCCTTCAGTTCTTATGGACTTTTTGGAGTTTTTATGTGAAGCACTTTGAGCTACTTTAGTTGTAAAATAACTCTACAAAGAAAGTAAATAAGACAACATGTCAGCAAATCCAGGTATAATCTTTTTATTAACACAAAACACAGATGAGGACACCATACGGACAAAGATGTTGGACATTTTTCACCAAATCACAAATGCCAACAGAGTTAGATATCTGATTTATACGACTGATTTAGTGTAATCTACAGGAAACACACAAAGACAACTGCTGACTCATATTTCACTCACTTTCAACACGTCATTTAGCTAATATTCTTTGACAGAGTGGCCTCTGCTCATTGAGGAATGTGCTCTTCTTTCAAACATAACTTTTGTTGTCATTAGCTTTGCAGTTGTTATACTCTAACATCACATTAACGTCCATTTGAAAACATTTCTGCATATGTTCATGCAGCAGACATGAGGAAAAGAATCTGAAATGTAGGAACCTCAGAAAGGCTTTTTTTACAATGCAAAGTCTTCAACTACAACATTAAAAACTGACATTGTGGTACAAATAAAAAACAGTCACATAGGCAGCAGTCTCATCTCTCATAGCTCTTCTGGGAGGATGCTGAGGCATTCCCAGGCCAGCGGAGAGATAAGCTATCTCCGCCATGTCCTGGGTCTGTTGGGAGGCTTCCTCCTGGCTGTACATGCCTCATAAATGGCTCATTAAGAGGGCATCTGCGTGTGCCAGATGTCTAAAACATCCTAAATGGTTCCTCTTGATTAGAAGGAGTAGTGGCTCCCATATTCCTAAAGGAGATCTTGGTCAGTTTGTGAAGAGGGCTCCTTCCTGAATCGTCTGAATCTGTCATTATTCACTGCTCACAACCCACAGTTTGTGGCTGCAGGTGATGAGTGTAGATTGATTGATAAATCCATGACTTTGTCTTCAGACATCAGACACTAGATGTGGAGGACTGCAGACGTTGCAGCGATCCGTCCTAGCGGAGCCGGTTAGGTTATTTCAGACAAGTCGTGCATTTTGTAGAACAAGCACCAGATTTGGCATAGATGTACCTTAGGATCAGGTAAGCACAATAAAAATCCAAAACGTCTGCTATCTGTAAAGATGGCAGCCATACACTCAATCGTTACAAAAATATTCAATGTCTATTTTCCCCAGTCTTGAGACTAAGGGCTGTTTGTGCACAAAATGTCTTTAAACTTCAAGGGTACCTACAGAATACTATTTCATGTTTATAATTTTATATACATATATATTTAAATTCTAGATTTTCCTATGGCTATTGTTGCTTTTCTGAACGAGGGGATCCTAATGTACATTTATGCCAAGTGTTATGCTTGTACCACTGACCTTCTGACCTTCTCTTGGCCATGGGAACCAAGAACCTGAACAAAGATTAAATGGCTCCCACCCTACACCACAAGTGTCAAACTTCAGGCTTTGTGGCTTGATTTGTGGCAGATTAGTTTTCAAACTAATCTGCCATTGTAGCACCTTAATGGGAAAATGTACCTTATCCAGGTAATCACCATCAGATGTGGCAGGGTTTTTGGAGTCTGTCCCCCTGTGAGACCCCCGTCCTACACCCAGACAACCCATACGGCACATCCCATGGAACGTAGTCCCACGGGTTCTCCAAGTTTGGACAATCCCTCTGGGCCAGATGTGCATAGATCCCTTAAAAATCCCAGTGTACTAAGGAGCTTGTTCATTTCTCCATGGTGGAACCCAGACATTCATTCATTCATTTTCTACACCCGTTTTGTTCCTTTTGGGGTCATTGGGGTGCCGGAGCCTGACCCGGCCACTCACAGGCGAGGGCAGGGGACACCCCTGGACTGGTCGCCAGTCTGTTGCAGGAATCACAGTCACACACCCATGCACATTCACATCCACGCATAGGGACAATTTTAGAGTGACCAATTCACCTATGAAGCATGTTTTTGGATGGTGGGAGGAAGCCGGAGTCCCCGGAGAAAAACTGAAAGGTCCCCATTGATGACAGTTTCAAGTCCCCCAGCCGGGTTCAAGTCCTTCCTTCTAAATGTGAGATTCTACTGAGCTCTCTTCTCCAGTATTAACTTCTCCAAAGAGACCAAATGTATGATAATGCTGAAAATAGACAAAAAGGATGTTTTTTTTTCCAATGCTGTGCAGTTCTGCCTCAACCACACAGCATCTCATCGTGCGCGAATGTTCTTGTATTGACACAGGAGAAGGTGCTTGAAGGTGTTCTTGAAGGTGGTGTTACAGAGGGCGTAGCAGGCAGGGTTGACCGTGCTGTTGATGTAGCAGAGCCAGTAACCAATGGTCCAAAGGGAGTTGGGGATACAGATGGAGCAGAAGGTGTTGATCAGAACCATCACATTGTACGGCGTCCACGTGGCCACAAACGCCACAAGGATGGCCATGATGGTGCGCGTCACTTTCCTCTCCCTGGAGGACTGGCCTTTCCTCTTCCACTTTGCAACAACACTTTCACTCACAGCGCGCTTTGTCATCTGATGATGAGAAAAGAAAAGAGTTCAGGGAAGGTGAGCTGAGTCCTTTTTCAAAAGGAGGAAGCAGAGACATGACCTACTTTTTTTGTTGTGTCACATGTTTTTGAGATAACACAACAATGCAAAACAATCCCCCACAGATTGTCATTTTTTAAAATATTTTTAATTTTGTTGTGTGACACCTGGTGCTTTTGCAAGGCTTACAACAAAAGTTGGTGAAGATTAATGCAAAAACAACTAAGGGGAATAGGTGCAAAACTTAGATGTTGTTCACCTTGCGGTACATCCCATCAGGGATCTCTTGGTAAAAACCAAGCGTGCGGATTGGTAAATCCTCCCACTTGGTTTTTACCAAGAAAGAGTTTTCACATCCCATGCCCTTCCCGACACAACCCTGTCTGTTCTTGACTTGGAACCGGCACAGGGAGACCAAATGGTAATATTTTAACTAGGGTTGTTCTGAAAAACAATTCAGCTAAATTTAGTCCACATGAATGGAAACTGATTGTATCTCTGGAAATGATTCCCTTTGACATGTTGTAAAGATTTTACAACAAAGATTACCAGCCATCAGAGTCTCGTGGCTTTCCTTTGTATGGGATGGATTTATGTAAAATGTTGTAGAAGTATCTTATTTTACAGGAAAACTTAAACAGGGATCTGAAAGACACAAGTTCAGAAACAATTAAAATAAACTTCCTGGGAATCTGACGAGAAATTCTGGCTGCAAGAAAGGAAACCAAACTCAAAAAGAGAAAGACAAATAGAACAAAAACAAGGGGCTGCATAGGCCATAACTCATACCAAAAAGAATGAAGTATGCTTGGAGAAAAATATAGATTTTCCTAGTCGTGCAGGGAAAAGGTGGAACTGACAGAAGGTTAAAACATATTTAGAAAATCAGCAAAACTTGGAAAAGGTGGCAGACATCTTTGAAACAGGTCTCCATATGCATTTATTCTAAAAAGTTATGATGTCGCTGTTGCAACAGACTAGGGGACCTGCCTAGGGCGTACCCCAACATTGCCCAACTGTGGCTGGGATAGGCTCCAGCAACATTGTGACCCCGAAGGGGATTGAGCAGGATTGGAAGATGGATGGATGGATGGAGCTATATTGTCAGTCACAAATGTTAAAATCACAATCTTCTTCAATGTGTATGTTAAGGGAAATGCTTGTTATATTAATTTAGAAATGTGAGTGACTGTCTGGGATTGAACTCCCAGCTTTAACACTTGTGTCTTTGAGCAAGACACTTTACCCCACAATGATCTCGACTGTGATAAAGTCTCTGTATTAGATCATCTAAATATATTTTTACCAAAATTAATGTCAATTTCTCCCCCCTATCATGTCAAGTTAGCTTGTCATAGACAGGATGCTTTGTCTGGCAGTGTGTCTTCATGGTGAAAATGACAGTGTAATTTAGCCAACCACAAACAAGAAATACAAACGCAGCTTTTAGAAAGTGCTGGGGGCTGCATGTAATTGATTTTATCAAAGGAGCCTGCAGACTGTTGGAAATTTGAATGCAGGCTGGATTTGGCCCGTCTGCCAGACTTTGGACATGCTTGTGTTAAAGTGTTGAATATCAACGTATTCAGTATGAAACAAAGTGGAGGATCTGCTAGCTTAACTGTATTACATATATCAGTATATATACATATATCATTGATGTAATTTTGTTATAAATCATAAACCAGTCTCACCAATAACAGAGTCCTTGCCACCATGCTTTGTCTGTCAGTTGCTGAGTTCCGCAGAGAGACCTGAGTTTGTGTTTTTCCATCATTTGAGCTTTTCCGTGACGGGCCTTCAGTGTCTTCAGATACAGGAACCTGAATGATGTCTGATATGGTGTCTTGGTCCCCATGTTTATCTCTCTGTGGCAAGCTTCCATTTTGCTGTTGGAGTACTTCATTCCCATCACCAGCTCCCTCCTCATCTTGTTTTGTTGACACACAATTGTTTTCACAGCCTTCCTCCTGGCTGTTGGAGTGAGCTTCTGCCAGACTGGTACCTGATGTCTTCCTGCTGTCCCTTCTCATGCGACTACGACTAGCCTTGGAGATGCGCCAGTAAAGGTAGATCATGATGGCCACCGGTAGGTAAAAAGCAGCGATGGCCGTCCCAAAAGTCACCGCTGGGTTGGAGAAGAACTGGATGTAGCACTCATGTGGAGGCACCGTTCTTCCACCTACAATAAACTGCCAGAACAGAATGGCAGGAGCCCACAGGATGAAGGATAAGACCCAAGCTGCTGCAATCATCAGGCCGGCCATTTTGGTGCTGCGGCGTGCTGGATAGCTGAGGGGTTTGGTGACGCAGAAGTAACGGTCGAAGCTTATGATGAGAAGGTTCATGACAGAGGCGTTGCTGACAACATAATCGACAGCCAACCACAGGTCACACACCACTGCTCCCAGGGGCCAGTAACCAATGACTATGTAGACAGTGTAGAGGTTCATGGAGCAGACGCCAATGATGAGGTCTGCACAGGCCAGGCTGAACAGGAAGTAGTTGTTGACGGTCTGCAAGTTTCGGTTCACCTTTTAAGAAACAAAGGAACCAGTTAGGGTTAGGGTTAGTAACAGGGTTTGTGCATCACATCATCACAAGCATTACTCTGTAACCATTTTAGGTTCTAACCTTTAAAGTCCCACTCCGATTATCTTTTGATCTATTGTAAAAGGTTCCCAGTGAGATCTTAATTACGAATATGCCGTTTTTAGGCTAAATTTTAAAAATTGGTTGTTTTCTTGAACAAAGGTTCTGCAGAGCAGCAGTAGTTTGTCAGAAATTAACTTCTGAGTTGAAGGCAAGACTGTTGGCGCAAAGTAAGCCTGCCTTCATGTCCCATAATCTCAAAATGGTGACCATTTTTGAACTATCCAGCTGTACAATTTTACACCAGATGCCAGTTCAGACGAGGAAAACGAAAACGTTCTATTTGTCTGTAAGTGGATTCATCAGAATGGAGCGGAGCAGGGCGCTTGTGGCTTAGTAAGTCCTACGCAGCAACTACAAGCTTTTTCAAAAATGTCTTCTGCTCCTAATTCACCACAATTTAAATAAACAAATACTTGGAAATCACATTTTAGGCTTAAGTTTCTATAAATATGTCCTCCATCAGAAAACTTCCATAATTTTCATGGGAGTAGGTCTTCAACCCTTTAAAGCCAAATGTATCATATTTGATACATGAGTCTGTCATCCCTGCACAAGTGCAATGGAATGGAAATACACATTTTTTGTATTTTTTTTGGGTCTTAAAATGTTTTGTTGGATCAGGAAAAAAATATCTTTGAGCTGTGTTACCTGATATGTCAAAAAATGATACAAATTGAAATGTATATATATTAATTTGTTTGTTTGTTTGTTCAGAGGGACTTATAAAGGCTCCACATTCATAGAATTGGAATTTTCTATCAAATATTTAATGGCTCAGGTGTTATAGGGTTAAGTCTGAGTCAACATTTCAGACATTTAAATCTTCTTTCTGAGTAATCAAGAAGGAAAAGTCAAACCTTAATGGAAAGCATAACCAGGATGTTTCCAATGATAGTGATGAGACTCAGGGAGCATGCCACCACAATGATGAGCACCAACTCCACCGTGGAGTACGGGCTTCCAGAAAACAGGCCTGGGCTTTCATCACTACTGATGTTGGTGATGTTGGATGAATTCAGAGCATCCATCTTGTCTGATCTCCGTTCTCAGCAACCTTCAGGGTTGACTCATGTCTGCGCGTTTTCTGTCAACAGAAATCATTTTAAAGAGTCATTCCCTTCTGGCTTTTTCTTTGATATTAGATGGAACATCTTTTACATAAAAAGAATTAATCTTAATTAAACCAATCTTAGCTTGTGAGATGTTCACTAGGTATTAGAAGCAAAAAGCAAACCTCGGGTGGGCCGAATAGACAGGTGTAAAGTAGACTGTGGAATGATGCTTACCATGAGAATAACAAGTCAAAATGAGCAAATCTGTTTTTAAAGTAATGTGTTTGAAAAATCAGGGCCACCAGAGTATCAAGTGTTCTTGTTTTTGTCACCTTGTAATGTGTTCTTCAAGCTTCTCTTATGAGGGTTCACATAACCCAAATTCCTCAGTAGATTTTGGAGAATTCATCAACGTTTTTGTGAAGCATTAAGATCACAAAACAACTTGAAACTACGTGCTGATATTAAAGACCCACTCCAGTCATCTTTTGATCTATTTTAGAAGGATTCCGAGGGGACTTTTGATTAGGATTTTGCAGTTTGTTGTTTTTTGTTTTTTTTTTCAAAATCAGAAAGCCTGTGTTGCTTTGTTTCTGCATACATGGGTCTAGTCTTCTCTAAATGAATGCATCAAGATAGATGGAGCAGAGAGCTTGGGGCTCACCCAGTCTATTTTCTACATCACAAATATGATGTTTTTCAATGCATTTTCAATGCATTTGTTTTTCTTATCCTGATTCACAACAATTTGAATAAAGAAATTTTAATCTCAATTTTCTTTAAATTTGTCCTCCATTATGAGACAAATGCCACAAGAACATGTCAAAAACTCAAAAACACAATTGTCTTTGGAGTGGGTCTTTAAGGATGATGTTTAGAGATGTTGTTTTCTTAAAAAAAAGTATGTCCACTTGTGCTTTCTCTGAAGACATTTTCAAGTAGACTTTAGGAAAGCATTAAATTGTTTTTGATGCGTAGCAGGACAAATTCTGCAAGGGGACAGAGGAAGTGTGTTCAGAACAATGTCGGTGATGAGATAAACAAAGAAAAGCAGACTTTCTTTCCCCTCTGGCACTGAAACTTCTGGCTATCTGAGTTACGGTCTAACAGAGAGACCACATAGATTTTTGCTGAGGCCACCCACACTCCAAATCCAAGCTCGTATAGAACTTTTAGGTGTTGCAGATAAAAGTATCTGCAAAACAAACTGTTTTGGACGACACCAGATCCAGCAGTCCTCCTTTGTCTCCTGTTTGGTTTAAAGTTTTGTTTGAAAATAAGTAAACAAAATAGACTGGCAGCAAAATAATGTGATTACATAATGTATTCTGATCAGAAAATCAATATTGGTTGAATGTGGGTTGTTGTTTACTGCTTAAACTATGAGTGACTCTATTAGCGCTCCTGATAAAATCATACTGGACCTGAGAGATGGTTCCTTCCTGCTCTTACAGCAAGATGAAACCTCATTACAGCAGCTGCAGCTCCATCACTTACTCATCAACAGCCCTTTCTGAGCTTTTTCAGTCGCAGATGACAGAGGCGGCCCCCTGTGAGCATCTGTGTTTAGTGTAGATGTTCATCTGACAACATCATGCTGACAAAATCAGTGTAAGTGCAGATTAATTCATTTTTGAGGACACAGAAACATCTACAGGACCTATTTCTCAGCTATCAAGTTATTATGATTTAGGACTGAGACTTTGGATCAGGTTTGGGTCAACGTAAAGGGATCTCTTACAAGAATGAGAAAAGTAAATCTTTAACAAATTAAAATTTAAAACATTGTTAGTAAAATGAGTCATGAATTTAAAAAAAAACTTTATTAAAAACTAAAAAAATACTAACTGATTTCCATACAAGAAAGTAATAAGCAGGTGTTCAAATCCTAAGCTTGAAAATCTCTCTCCAATCATTTCTTAATCTGTTGTAAATTATTCCCAGTGGTCTTTTAATTTTAATTATTCTGTCTGTTTTTAGCCAAAGTAAAAAACAAAACACAAAACAAAAAAAAAGCTGTGTTGTTTTCTAGAACATAATTTCCACTGAGTGGCGATAGTTCATTAAAAATTCACCACTGAGCTGTGGGTTGGACACTTGGGAGTAAACCTGCCCTGACTTCCCAACATGCATCAGAATGGAGCAGAGCAGTGAGCTCATGGCCCACTGATTGTAGCACCTACATTACAGCTACAGGCTTTTAAAAACTGTCGTTTTTTGTTTGCTCCTGATTTACAACAATTTGAATAAAGAAATACTCACAAATGCAATTTTAAGCTTCATTTTCTTTACATATGTCCCCAAACATGAGAAAAATGCCACAAGAACATGTTAAAAACATCAAAATCACATTTTTCTGTGGAGTGGGTCTTGAAGGACTTTGTCCTGTCACCATTTCTCAAAAGTATTGTTTCTTTTTTTTAAGTGTAACCCCTCCTTATAAGCACTTTGATTGAACTACAAAAACGTACGAGTCTGAAACCTTTTGTTCTATGTCAGAGTTTCCAGGGATGGGAGACCCAAATGCAGGATGAGTGAACAGAAGTTACATTTCCCAGAAAACCTAAACACATTTTGCTCAGAAAAAAAAGCCAAACTCAATTTTAGCAATCAAAACCTAAATGGAAAATCACCAATCCGCACTGAAGGATCTCCTCTTCAACATTATTTTTGAATTGCAAGTTTCAAACGTGTCTAACATGTAAAAAGACAGGCAATACTTTATCATTCTTTTTAAAGAGGCTGTTGTTCTAATCACTTTAATTTGTGTTTTGAACAACAGTTGTAGGAGACCTCCTAGCAGTTGGCCATCATGTCTCTTTTCCATTAAGAATAATGAAAAACTTCCATTACTGGGTCTTCCTAATTGGTATACAGGTCAACTGGAATGAGTCACACGGGCAAACCGTGTTTCTTTGACAGACACACAAACATAGTAATTGAATCCAGCAGATGTTATCTGCTGCAGCTGTACCTGTAAAGGACGTGGGGAGCTACATGCATCATCTCAGCTTTAAGGAATCACTGAAGGGAAAACTTTACTGTGATGACACAGCGTCTTTTTTTTATAGCATGATAAGCCTGTTTACAGAAACCGTTCTGTGTGCAGGAACACATTTAAGACAGCAGGCAATATATGAAGCATGCAGTTGCCTTCAAAAGGAGGATTCAATGCCAACAAGGATCAAAGTGTTGCAGTTTACAGTTCAGAGATCTGAATCTCATAAAGGGGCTTTATTGTTACAGCGTTTTACATGTTTAATAGAATAAGCAGTAACCAAATTCACTGTATGTTAAAGACGCTTCGCAATTTGTTACTAAATATGTAACTAAAATGTTTTAATGCAGTACTTTATTGAGAAAAGCTGCTATTGCACCTGTGTATGCAGGTTTATTGTCACTTCAGGGAACTGAAGCCTGAATGTGAAGAGTGGGAAATTTCACATCAGCCTGAGATTTGGAGTCACACACTGGTGCAACAAGCAGAGGGAAAAAGATCCAAAGCAGGATTGGAAAAGATCCACAACACAAAACCAAGTGAGGTGTGATCAAAAAAATGTTATATGCCTGAGTATTTGTTTAAAACATAGAAAAAATGTATTTAATTTAAGTCCTGTGGCGTGACTAATACTTTTTTAAAATTTTGCACATATAGTTAGAATGAATGTCACTGACACAAACTGCCCCCTGTGTGTTTTAAAGATTAAAGTTTTGAGGGAGCGACAGTCTTTATTTAAAAGGAGATGCCAATGTAGGATCAAATGTGTTTCCTTCCCACGTTTTTTTTATAATTTGATAATAATATTATTAGTATTCAGTTTTAATATTATTATTATTACAACATTATTTATGTCAAAGATTTTGTTTTTCATCATATTGCTTAAGTCAATTTATATCCAATTTTTAAATAAACGCCTTTAAAAATAAACATGTTTTTGGGTCAAAAATAAGGAAAACTTTATTTTAAATTGCTCTTACCTGTCTCAGTTGTCTTGAAGTGTGCAGAGAAATGTTACTTTACCTCGCCTCAGATGAACTCTATCAGTTTGGTCCATGTTACCCCCACTTCAGTTTGCGTGCTGACACGAAAAGGGGAGCAGAAACTAAGCAGGCGCAGATGCTGCTCCTCCTCTGACAAGAACCAGTGACTGTGTGTGTATTTTTGCGGCTTGAAGACAGACAGGCGAAGCGGGGAGGGGTTGTGAAGGCTATTAGTCACTGTTGAGATGAATCCCTAAAGCTACGGTTGCAGGTTTGAATAAATAAGAGTCTGAGAGAAACAGAGATGTTTGTTTCAGGACCCGGGAGAGCACTGGCCTCTGCAGCATAAACACATCATATACTCCTGCGTTACAAAGCTGCAGGCAATCGAGTGGATGAAGGAGCATGAATAGGTTTATGAAATAAGACGGTAAAGCTTTATTTAAAAGAGCACAAAAGCAAAGGGTCACTCAGTTTCTCTGTTGCTGCAGGACTTTAACCTTTAAGACTGTTGTTTTGACCTTTTAACCAAGCTGGTGACGCAGCCTGCCCCACTTGGTGGATGACCTTACTTTGATGGAGTTACCACTGAATGCAACAGTCCCTCTCCATTAAACAATATTGAGCTGACACCAAAACTGCCATAAGGAGAAACAACAAACTCCTGGTTTATATTTTCATGTTTAAAAAGAGCTTTAATCACAGTAATTTACTAACACAGACCACTTCTTACTTAAATATCTGCAGTGGTGCCCACAGAGCCATGAGTCTGCATGTTCACTGTTTGAAAATTGGTCATGAACACAAATCAATATGGTGTTGATCAGTGTCCTGTGCTTGACTCTGTGTCCCAGCTGTGAACTGATCAGTCTGTTGAAATTGGCATCCAATCAAAATATCTGTAAAGCTTGAACAACAAGCATTAAAAGAAGTGGATTTGTTTTGTTAATGATAATGGTAGTCACCATTGTACAATTGACCTGGTGGTTTGTCATTCTAGTTGTTCAATCTCATTAACAGCTAAACCTCAACAGAACTTTATTTAAGAAGATATCTCCTTTGTGTGCTTTTTTCATTGCATTGACTTGTCCTTTTGACTGAGAACAGATTCTTTTTGTTTCTCTGTTTGTCGCTTTGCTTTTCTCAGTGACCCACACAGATGGTCATTCTGACTAAGTGTGGCTTATTTTCTTCCACAGACGCCCAAATGCTTCTTCAGTTTATGTGAGCACTGTACAATTTCGCTTGGTACATTTTCAGGTTTGATTTCCTGGATTTTGTGATGTTCGGTTTCCCCCTGTCACAGTTAAATCAAGTTTCTGATTGTTTTCAGCTGTTCTAGTTTAAGTTAAGTTTGAGTCTATGTTAAAAGCATCCCCAGTGGTCTTTTAATTATGATTATACCACTTTGAGGCAGAATTTAAAAACCTGTGCCGTTTTCAAGGACATTGTTTCTGCAGAGCGGCAGGAGTTCATCAGAAATTTGCCTCTGAGTTGTGGGCACAACTGTTGGTGGGAAGTAAGCCTGTGTTCATTTCCCATCATCCGTACAGTTTTTAGCCAGATGCCAGCTTGGATGAGGAAAACAAAAACATACATGGATCTAGTGGAGCAGGCTTGTCGTAGTAGCTTCTACGTCACACCTACAAGCTTTTTCCAACAGCGCTTTTGTCTGCTACTGATTTATAATGACTTTGAATGTAGAATTAACCAGAAATGTTATTTTAATCATTTATTTATATGTCATAATTTATGAGAACGGGCTGCACGGTGGCGCAGTGGTTAGCGCTCCTGCCTCACAGCGAGAAGGTTCCCGGTTCAAGTCCTGGCTGGGGGACCTTTCTGTGTGGAGTTTGCATGTTCTCCCCGTGCATGCGTGGGTTTTCTCCGGGTACTCTGGCTTCCTCCCACCGTCCAAAAACATGCTTCATAGGTTAATTGGTCACTCTAAATTGTCCCTAGGTGTGAATGTGAGTGTGTGTGGGTGTGTGATTGTGGCCCCTGTGACAGACTGGCGATCAGTCCAGGGGTGTACCCTGCCTTCACCCATGAGTAGCCGGGTTAGGCTCCGGCAGCCCCGTGACCCCGAAAGGGATTAAGCGGATTGGAAGATGAATGAATGAATAATTTATGAGAAAAAAATGCTACAAGAAGAAAACACAATTTTCATTGGGCTGGGTCTTTAATCATCCACAGTATATTTAATGTCTGGGTTTTTAGGTCATGTCGGTCATCTTTTTGGGTTCCACTTGACTCTAAGTTTATTCATGTTCAAGTTTATTTTTTAAACTTTTAAGTTCTTGCCACAATTCTGCATTTTGGGTCTTACGGTTCCTAACAGTTTGGGAGAATACTCCAAAAACTCTTTACCGTGACCTGTAAGTTACTTTTACTGGCCATTTTATAAAGGCAACTTTGGAAAATCTGTCATCTGGAGAAACTTTAACTACAATAGTCTTTAGTAATTTGACTTTCTGTCTTTATTTAAATAATTACATACTTTATCATGTAGTGGTTTGTCCTGGTGGGCTTGTAGATTTACTCTTTACAAAGTGAATAAATAAACTAAATAAGATGAAGGCAACTTAAATTGAATTTGTTTGGTTAGAATTAGGTTGAATTTGTGTTCTCGTTCAAATCAGCAAAAATAATTACTGTATATACAAGCAAAACTTGTTTTAGCTTCACTGCTGACATATTTTAGTTTGGATCATTTGATGAATCAAGCTTTTTCTCAATCATTTAAAATACCAGTTTTTCTATTTTATGGGAACTAATGCATTTTGGAGTTGTTTCAAAATGTCAGAAAATAATCTTCTACAAACATAAGAATGAACACAGCATTGAGACCTTTAAAACCAAATTTCTGCAAAATAATCTTGGTATTTTATTGTTTTTAACATTCATTCTGTTGCTGAACGCTCAATATGTAAATGCAGCAGTTCAGTTTTGTAAACTAATCAGAAGTATATCATTTAAGACATTAACTCTGCCTTTTATTTGTATATGTATCTGAAATCACACACATCAATGAACAATTCTCATGTGCGACAATACCTTCCTAATAAATTGGAGTTATCTGCCACAGTAATTGGTGTTGTATGTTTTTTTCATGTGAATATCACATTTTGGGTTGTTTCGACCACAAAAATAGATTAAATTGTGCAAAGGCTTGGTGTCCACATATGAGGACATCTGTTTTGAAAATGAAAACTAATTTTATCAAAAGAATTCATTTTTCTCAGAAAATACATCATTTAGCAAAACATTTAATTGTTTTATTTACTATGAATATGTAATAGTGAAGACTATTTTTGTGGTTATGGTAAAAGGGTACCTTTTTTTTTACTATTAAGCTTTACTGGAGTGGACTTATTACCAAATAAACTGTGTTAAAATCAACTTGACTTTGTGACAAACAAAAGACTTTTATTCTGAAATCTGTTAGAAGAGAACTTGTTTATAAAGCTGCCACTCCATGCTGTTCTTACAGTGATTAAACTTTGTTTATTCTCAAAAATCAGACATTTAATTGTTCTAACTGGTCCCAATTATTCCAAAAAGCAAAGCTAAATTTAAACTGTATGGCATAAAAAGTTTAGGTCTGAGGAAGTGAAATTATTATTTTAGGAATAAGCAGTCTTTGGGAATATTATACAAGTAAGGTTCATCTAGATCAAAATGTTGGAGATTAAAATTGGTCTTTTCAGAGGCAGCTTTGTTCGTTTGCATTTTTGGAGCCCAAATGAGGTAAAAACCAAACGTTTCCACAAGGGTTTCATGAGAATCTCAAACATAAAAATGTTTCCCCCCCAAAAACCACTCAAAAAGTTTGAAGGTAGAGAGTTTTTCTGACCTTTTGCTAATGTCTTTGATTCAAAAACATGTTCAGCATTAAGATCCTGTAATTGCATGTGCAAACGACGAACTCCAATAACTCAGTTTCATCAGAGACTTCAGCTGCTTTCAAATAGACTGAGCTGCTTCTTTTACATGCTGCATGTAAGCTGATGCTCAAAAGCCAAACACCAGACTACCATGCATTCATGAAAGTGTTCAGAGATGAAAGAATTCAGGGAGAAGCCGCAGTGGGTGCACTGCCTCAGGCCGTATTGCACAACTCCATGAGTGATACAAGCTCCACACACATATACAAACCCCCCCTGCACCAGACCGTTTCTTTTCTTCTTGTTTATCATCATCTTTTTTCTGATCTCACTGGTCTCAATTTATAAGTTCCAAAAATATTTACATCTTGACTCTTCACAGCAAGAAAGAAAAAAAAACAGAAGTTTATGTCTGCCACTGTCAGGAAGAATGTAAAAAATGAAGCCAACAGAGAAGCTCTTTGCTACATGAAGGAAAGGCCCGGCGGCGTTTAGAAAAATGGGTCATCAAATGTAGTTAAAGCCACATAAGCTGTTTGAATAAAAGAGAGTAAAAAAATGTAAGAAAACTTCAGAAACATCACTGGTTCATTCAGTAAATCAAAGAGAAAGAGAAAAAAGTTCTGCTTCGTCTTTGCTCACCAGCTCTGGATAATTGTCTCATCTACTCACAATGTTAATTAGACTTTTACAGTAACTGACCCCCCAGCCTGAAGCAAATCGTGACGGTCTAATCTCTCCTGATGATTCTTTAATGACTGGCTGTAATTCATCACTGTCTTCTGCTGCAGTTTGGATTTAGACTCTTGTCCAGAAGTTGCAATCAGGTTAGTGTAATTTGTTTGTCTGCATGCATGCCCACTGGATGTGTTTCATAGGTAAGAAAAAAAAAACAGACTTAAGTTCATGAAGGTAAAGAAAATGCTCACCTGTGAGTTTGCCAATCACGTTTAAATCACCTTAGCTGTTTGCAATAAATGACACTGACCCCGCCATTAAAATAGGTTTCATTCAAAATGTAACCGAAAGGTTTCAAATAGGTTTTAACTTTGAAATTGTTGGTATAAAATGAACATAACAGAAATTATTAAACATAAAAACATTTTGTTCTCAATTGTTGTGATTTTTACAGTGAAAAAAATGTCAATATTTCCTACTTGGAATTGTGTTCTTTGTACGTTTTATGGCCCATTGTGGAATTATTGTATATTATAATGAAAAATATCTGTTAAAAAAAGAAGCTGCGGCTGTGGTAAAAGGATGGATATCAAGAACTGCCATAAAAAAACAGTTATAAAGATAGACCCTTTCACTGTAAATGTGAGTTTCTGTTGTCTTTATTGTAACCAGTGTAGCAGACAGCTGTGTCAATAGAACTGCAGCTTTTATAACCACCTTGTAAACTTTTCTTAATTCTAAACTTTGTGCAAAAATAGGATTTTCAAAAAGTCTAGGTTTACTTAGCTGGGAATCTTTTTTGTAGTTAATCAGAGTTTTGTATAAAAATCTGGCTTTTTTTTTAAAGGTTCCGTCTGAATTCAGCATGTCTCTACTGCCACCTAGAGGACAGATGTCTGCCTCACTAGCAGCTCCTCACGCTGCTTAAACAAACTGAAGTCAAATCTGCATTTATGGAATGTTTTGTTTAATAAATAGCCTACTGACAGTATGAACAAAATGTATTTATTCATTTTAAATAAAGTCAAAAAATGAACAGATGAATTCTTAAAGAATTGCAGGAAGGGATTTTTTTAAATGAACACTTGCTGGTTTTAGAAAAGGTTTGTCATAAGGATGTTTCGTTTTTTTGACTGAAATTACGATTAAATTCCTTATGGAACCTGTCAACACATTTCCACCTCTGTCCTAGATCACCTAAACCTGCTGCACATCCTTCCCATCTCTGCCTTTCCACTTTGTTCTATATCACCTCATCCATCTCCCTCCTGAATTCCTCCTTCTCCACAGCGGTGGAGAAATAACCCCCAACAACATCAACAGTACTAGTATTTACTAACTTAGTCCACATCAATGTGACATGAAAGTTCTCAGGACTGATTTGGCACTGGTTAATATTCCGGATGCCCTTCCTGACACAGCCCTCTGCATTTACCAGGACTTTAGGCTGGTACACGAAAGCACCGGATTGGGTCTCTTTGTTTGATTCACATCTGTCAGAAGTGACACAAGGCCTTTCTCAAATGGTTGTTAGAGCATTACTCTGCTTCTTACACAAAAAACAAATCTTGCAAATTTTTTTTTTTTACTTATGCAAATAAATGTGTTTTACATAAAAAATAAACTGAAGTGGAACCTGCACTGGTTCCAACCAGACACTAGCAGATTTGTGCCAAATTTCCAGAGGATTTTGAAAAAACTGGCAGATTTAGAGTTTACCGTTACCTGGAGGAGATGTGTTATTATCGGTCCTTGAAGTTGTTTTGAACCACAAAATTATGCACAAAATGAGCTGGTTATTTTTCTTTTTATCCAACAGAATGAACTGTCAGTTAGTGGTTTGGAGGTTTTTTTTATTCTGCAGCACTGAGGCTGGTGCAAGCAGGCTGACAATTAATTTTAGTGTCCCTGGTCTCTGAAGCAGAGAGAACATCATGGTGCTGGCAACACTGCTCTGATGTCTCGCTGTTCATCTCATACTCACAAGGCTCCATCACTTTAAAGAGTCAAAACAAATCCTGTTACCTAGGATATGCTGACAAGTGGGTGCCATGGCAACAATCACACACATCCCTTCAATCTCAGTGGAAAGAAAAAAAAACTCACCCTGCTTTGAACTCGTGACTTATTCTTGCTAACAAAGGTTATTAATATGGGTTTTGGTTTGTTTAAACTTGTGCTTTATATGCAAAGAAAAATCATTTTATGTTCACTTAGACTTGAAAAATGATGACCCTAGTTTGCATGATGGAGGGACTATCTGCAAAGGAAATCATATGTAAAGTAAGGGGGTGAATTTTGACCACCTAGCAACCTTTTTCCATCCTGTGGACACGTAAGAGGATTATGAATATGGGGATCCACTTCAGGTCAAAGTGATTCTAACAAAGAAGACACAACATGAAGAATCATTGATTTTTCTTACTTGTATTAGAATGAAATCAGAAATGCAGCCCATTCAACAAAAAACAGCTCATAAGGTCAACATGTGAGGTAATATAATTTAAAAACAAGATTTTCATACCCTGTTTGTTTTAGCTAGGCACATTTCACATGCTTTAGCCCACAGCTCATTTGAATTCATGGATGTGGTTAAGGGCAGAGCTCGACCACAGAGTGAAAGTCTCATTTAAAGGCTTCAGCGTGCCCTTCCACCAAATGAAAGCAACACAAATGCCGTTTCCTTCAAAGAAACTATTATTAGGATTTGGTGTTGTTCGTATTCACTGGACGTCTTTTTTCTTCTTATAACATTTAGATTGAGATCCTGATCTAAAAAAGGGTATCAAAATATAATAAAAGTCTTTAGGATTACCATTGGTAGCCCGCTTTCTAAATTATTTTTTAAAAGACGTCATCTGACATGCAATACAAATATTAGTTATAAACACAGACGATACATGCATGTGATATTATGTCAAATAGTAAAGAACTCTCAGAGGAGACCAGTCCAGCAGTATATATGCAGTGGACCCTGCCGATTTTCTTTATCCTCCTGAAAAGTTTTCAATGTAAGGAGGTGATAAGAAACTTTGGAGATTAACCACAGGTTGTTACATCAGAAGTTCAGCTGAAACAAAATTGGATTTGGATTGGATTGGATAAGCAAATTGTAACAAATAATCTTCACTCACAGTTAGAACATACATTGATGTGCTTGTTGAGCAAATTTGATTCTTCTTTGAAACTAATTTACCCAGAACTAAACTTTCTCTGGAGTTCAATTTGAATATAGTCAGAGGTAGCATGGCGGTGCATTGAGGCTTCACAACAAGAAGATTACAAGATCAATTACATAAAGAACTGTGTGTTTTTCTTGTTTAATCTAAAAGCATGCTACATTTTTTATTGTTATTATTTTCAACAAACATTGATAGATTGTAATAAACAAAACCATTTATTTGAGTATTAATAGGTATGCGTTTAATGTAAAACAAGAAAAATCAGTGCTGACTAGTTATGTGGCCTTGGAAAAAAAACAAGAAAAAAAAGCCAGCTGAATGTATCAATACATTTAACAATTATTGTAAGGCTTTTATTTTTAGGAATTAGGCTAAAACAAAACAAAACACAAGCTGATTAAACTAGTTTCAAAACTGAATACATCAAAACAACATTTTACCAGCCTTGAAATTACAGGTTCATTAAAACCATGCTGACATGGTGGTGCAGTGGTTAGCACTCTCACCTCAGAGCTAGAGATCATAGGGGGAACCTTTGTGTATTGAGTTTGTGAATCTCTGTGAATCTGTTCATGTCATTCAAGTTGACTTGAAACTGTTCAGTATGTCAAATAAAGAATTGTTTATTTCTGTCTGGTGTTGCATTGATCTAAGAACTCATTCTGGGTGAGTGTGGCCTTGGCTAAAAACAGCTGGAGAAGTTGTCTTAAGGAGAATCAGAACATGAAAGCATTTTTCCTGTTTTTTTAAAGTAAATAAACTGGATATGAAAATGCAGTAATATTGTACAAGGAAGCACAGTAGAATTACTGCAGGAACATTTACAGTAACTACTGCATTTCATTATACAGTAATACAACTGTAAAACGAACTACAGTAGAGTATCTGTGTACTGTGATTCATCTTACAGCTTTATCACTGTAAAATGAAATACAATACAAAGAAATCCTACTGTAGTTCATTTTACAGTGATAAAGCTGTAAAATGCTTTACCGTAGTTACTGACATCCAGCTGCCAGTAAGTTACTGTCAAATATACAGCAACTGTTTTACAGTGTAATGAGTTCATCAGACTTTTAGACTTGTAATTTTCCTAACTTATAACATCAGAGCTGGTTTATTTGATCATCCATGTATGACTAAAAATGTACAGGAATAGAGCAAAACTATTGCACATATTTAGAGACCGATAGCTGATCTTTTAGCTCTCAGGCTCTCTTGCATTAAAAACAAACCTCTGTTGTGGAAATCCATGCATGAGCTTTACTGTTAAAGTTCTGTTCTTGCATGCAATGGAAAAGAGAACATGCATAAAATTTTTGGAGCTTCAAATGCAATTATATATTTTTTAAAAAGAAATGTGTAATAAATACTGAAAAGCATGGGAAGGTATTGGTAAAAGTCAGTAAACAAAATGACACAAATGACACATTGATGCATTTCAGTAAAAATAACTCTGTTAAAAGGGGTCAGGTCCAACCAAGGTCTGTGTGGCGTTCTGGCCTTCACCCAATGAGGTACATTCAGAAATAGAAAATATGACAGAAATATTGTTTCTCATTTACAAGTGGACAAAATGGTAAACAGGCCTTTTCCAACATTTCTTTGTAGATCTTACTGAAAAAAGGGACAATTGTCAATGTTAAGCAGATTTCTGATCAATTAAAAAAAAAATCCTAAATGTGCACAGTGACATCCCGATTGTTTTGCAATGATATCAAACAAATACAATAAAAATTGAAAATTCTATGTTGTTACTACTTGTTTCAAGGCTTTCAAGTTTAAGCGTGTCTATTGACATTCCAAATGACAACCATAAATCCGCATTGCACAATGCTGACTTAAACAAAGAACAGCCTTAATTACAATAAATGTACAAATTTGAGATGTTTTTTTAACCCTTGGTAGAATTATCAACTTGTGGGATACCTAATAAACAACTTTTGAGACAGTAGCTCTTTTATATACCAAAAATAAGCAGTTCCTTTAAAAATTGAAATGTTCAGATGAAATACATTAACCTCTTAAGACCTAGCATCCACATGCGTGGACATAAGGGATGTAACGATTCATTTAAAAAAACAATTTGATTCGTATCATAATTTGTGGTTGCCAGTCCGATTTAGTCAATACTGGTTCATTTTGAACGATCCGGTTCAATCCGAATCACTGACCTAAAATCGATCCAGGATATCTATCAAGATTTTTAAATCAGTGTAAATTAAAAATGTGTACAAACAAAGAAGAAAGCAATAATTAATGGCAAATTCATTCACATTTTAGTTTCCGCTCTCATTAATCACCCATTGTTTCTACCGCTTCTCAAAGATCATATTCACTAAAGCCATTTCCATCTTCTTTGCTAAATCAACCCTCGTGGCTTCTATTGTTGTTGGATAACTTACTACAGCAGTTCTGCTCAACTGGGGTCCTGTGACCACTTGCGTAGAGGATTATTTCAAATGCTATCTTATGAGGTAAAAACAATGTTGTGAATTGGACCATTTACATTTGTGAATGTGCAATTTCTCGAAAAATAATAAACAGTTGAACGACAAATATTACATTTTTGGACAAACCATGTAATTCAAAGAATAACATGACATCCAAGATATGAATTTGGATATTCATATTCAATTTGTGACTATAAATTCTTTCAAATCAGACCAATTTTTTTTTTTCATTTTTTGTTCATGCAATAATAAAATACATGAAAAAATATCTATTACTAGATTGGGTAAAAGCAAAAGACTCCATGTTTATTTCAAATCTTTCTAGTTTTTCTTCAACTTGATAAATTTGACGCACAATTTCAAGTAAAAACATTTTATTTTATCATTAATATGATCAGTGGTAATCGTTTTTATGGCATTTTTAATCACCCCAATTTGAATCTTGAAAACAAATGTGCAGGAGGTGGAACTGAACGGGAATTTTACTTGTAATAAACCTATTGGGGCATTCTGTTCTTGTAATGTCCACATTTACATTTAAAAAAATGATTGATTTCAGCACTATTATCTGTGAATGACACATGTTTTAGAAAGAGAACCTGTAGAAAGGCGTCAAAAATAGTTTCAAATGGCACGGACCCTGGAAGTTAGGATTGCTCACAACGCATGCGCAGTTCAAGTGTTCGCGTGAGCACCGACAAAAAAGCCAAATTAATGCATTTTTAAAGTTTCTCTACGTTACAGGAGTAGCCGGGATGTTTCAGTCCAACGAGAAAAATTAACTTTGGTTAGTCTTTCTGTTCTAAGGAAAATTAAGAAGCCTTGCTATGAAATAGAGTTTAAAGTTAGGGCGTGTTTGAATTTTGAGTGTTGGAGAGACTGCCCCCTTCTCCTCCTCCTCCTGACTGGTCGCTAGCTCAGTAGCTTTTGCATGTCGTAGCACCCGCTGTGAAAGTTGTGTTTTAGTTTGTGGTTATTTTACTTATTTGGAGTTCGGGAGAGAAGACAATGGGGTGTACGCTGAGCACCGACGATAAGGCTGCGCAGGAGCGGAGCAAGATGATCGACAGGAATCTGAGGGATGACGGAGAAAAAGCAGCTCGGGAGGTCAAGCTGCTTCTGCTCGGTGAGAGAAAGATGGATGGACGGGGGATGGGGGACTTGTTGTGTTTTCCTGAAACTCCCTTCAAGCTCCTCTTTTTGTTTTAGGAAAACATTTTGAAGACGCATTTGTTAAAATATGCCCAAATTGCCTGAAATTAATTAAAGTCGGGCGGTAGGGTTTTGGACTTAGGACGTTTTTGAATGGGGAGGAGGTGGTTTCGTTAGCTAAAAAGTTCGAGCTACTGTTTGCTCTTCTGCGCCTATCCTGCTTAATAAATTAAAACCACCACGGTATAACTAACTTGGTTTTAGCAGCTGCGATTACACTCGTCGTGGACGCGTTTATCCCTCGGTAATTCCTCTAAGCTAATTTAACTAAGGCAATTAGCTGCTTAGCTGCGGTAGCGCCTCGATGCTAGCTCGGCGGAGTTAGCTTAAAAACGTAGTCGTTACTTTTCCATCAGATCCGTTAGATCCCTTTAAAAAAACCTCTAGTTGAAGTATTTGTGTCCATTATTAAAACACACATATAATATGTAGCGAGCTATCTTGTTGCTCTATAAAACAAACAAACAAAACGAATTAAATGGGGTCCCTTCGGGGCCATTGGCACTACATTTCCACCCGCAGAGTAGATCAAACAAGCTGGCAGTGCAGATTTTAAATTATTGAACGTATGTGACGCACATGTTTACGCCCGAGAAAACGCTTATTGACTAATTTATTGAACTCTTGGATGTTAATCGACGAGTCTAAATATCCCATGATGCCTGTTATGAACACACTTTGAATATATGTTTCTATTGAAGTATTTTATTTTAGTAATTTGGTTGGGAAACAATGCCTGCATTTGCATGATAAATTAATGGTTTTGGTGTTTGGTTTAAGGATGAATATGTTCACTATTCAAAATGTCAGTTTCAGACTTCGATTTTTTTTTACAGGAGAATTGTTTAAAGATAAGCTACCTCTCCCTTACCACTAACTAATGCCCGCTTTAAGTTATCTTATGGATGGGTGGAGTACAGGTTGCAAAGCAACCAAGTTGGCAGCAAAAAACATATAGCAGTTTAACTTAAACAGTGGAAAAAGACTGCTTGGTCAACCTGCTTCTAATCTACTTTATTATTGAAAAGACTTATGTTATTCATACGTATTTACGTGCAACCAGGCACTAAAACTGATGGAAATTCATGTTCGCCACACCAAGTTGTACACGGCAGCATTGCCCGCACATATCTTAAGTGCGTTCAAGGCTGAATGTTGATGTGGGTTGCGCATATTAACCTAACACTTCCTCTGGGTTTATGTGGCACAAGCCGCCCAAACGTAGAAAATTTTGTGTGAATAGCCACTTTCTTTATTAAGGTCTTCCTATTGTGTTTTATGAATTAACTTTAAAGCTTCCTGTTAGAAATTCTGATTGATATTCACTCTTGCAAAAATGTATACTGGAGTACTGTGTAACTCACCTGATAAATATGTTTTAAAAACAGCTTTAAATAGATTTTATTGTGGTGTTTTCAGTTTTATGTAGAGTCTAGACTATTAGGTAATATTATATTCAGTAAAAAAAAAAAAATTCTTCCCTTTTTTTTCCTTAGTAAATGTCTTTATGTGCTTATAATGATACTGCAATCACAAATGGCTGTTTTTCTTGTGGGACATTGAGTTGATAAACATTGCTACTCACCTGGGAGCCAGGACTCCCTACAGAGGTTGTGTAATTAAAATATTGTGTGTGCTCAGCTCAAAACACTCATGGCAGAATCACAACACATTGTTTGGGTCGCGTCGAGCCGGCAGCGCCACAGAGGTTCCTTAAACTCTTTACTGTCAGTGCCCTGGCACGGTTACCATAAACGCAGATACATCATGGGGCAGTGTTTACTCCATCTATTGGTCTCGAGATCCGTCATAAGTCCAGTGGTCGATGCTGTGGCACAACTCTACCTGGAAACGGCACCAGAGTGATCACAGTTACTAATTCCTCGTTGCCACTTAGTGGTACTGTCCAGTTCTGTTTTTTTGAGTGTTTCCATTATAAAATGGACCCATTATGCCGTACCAAATGCACAGTAAGTGGCTGTATTCCTCTTCCCCGTCTGCAATCTTCTCTCAAACAACATTAAATGAATTGTATATACAAAGCATCAAAAGCCAAGCAGAAAAAAATGAGCTGCTGAATGTCCTCTGTTGTTGTTAGCTTCACCCCACATGCAGAGTGATGATCCAATTTTGAGTGGAAACGCTCACCTGAATTGCCAGGTCCATTCTGAACCAAACCATACTGCTCAATGGAAATGAAACTTAAAAGAGCCGTAGTTTGGGGTCACAGTTCAACTGCTGCGCTGAGAGCAGGTCCTAAATCTCAATTGTAGCTGTCTGCTTAAAATCCGCCTTTGGTACATTTGTTCCAGTGACAAAACCACAGTTTTTTATGAAGTACCACAGTATATTGAATGTCATGTTGACCTGATTGAAGTGCAGTGTTGTATTTTGCTCCCGTTTGAATCAAAATCACCATATGGAAAACAGCTGGCCCCTATAAATCCAGTCAGCCTGTTACAGCCTGTGTTGCTAACCTAGAAATGTAAGCTGTTTAATCTCATTGATGGAAGGATCTACTTGATTAATCCAATTGTTCTGGGAAGCCTGTAAATTGGCCTTTAAAGTTCTTTGTAACTACACACATGATGATATATCCTAGTTTATGAAATGTTTTTAGGAATAAGTATCTGTAATTAAACAGAATTGTATTTTTAATCCAGAGTGCTCTTTTCTGTCATTCAAGAAACAGAGCAGAGAATCAAGAACTTTAAACTTTTATTCCAATTCACTAAAGTTTTGTTGTAATAAAAAGCTACATTAGAGATTTTCAACATTCATTCAGACAAGCCAATAGAAAAAAAGACAGCTGGGATAAGTCCTTTTGGCACAAATAATATTATTCATGACAAAGTTAAGTTTTTATAGTGTCAACTTTTTAATAAATGCAGAAATGCAAACATCCGGCTGCAGCTATTACTTTATGACAACCTTTTAGCTTTTTTAGATTTTTGTGCTATTAGTATGTTGTATATAGTTTAGTTTTCCTGTAACTTCAAGCACTAAATAAAGCAGTGATGGGTGGTGACTCCTGCCTTTCAGCCTCTGTTATGGGTTTAAACAGAGACCAGCTCACTTCTAAAGAATCTGTTTGCTGCATGATGCTTATCATCTTCTGGTTTATTATTAAATAACGTGGTTCACTTTTTTTTTTTTTACAGTGAAAGTTAGGTGGTTATTCCTGTGGTGAAGTTTCCTTTAGCCTCCAAACACAAGAATATTTTTATGTTATCTCATTTTAATAGTTGTCTGTTGTTTGTTTCAGGTGCTGGAGAGTCTGGGAAAAGTACCATTGTTAAACAGATGAAGTAAGTCAATGACTGCAACTTACAAGTCAAAAACACTTTTACAATTATATTTATTTTTAAATATTCTCTGGAATCTTAGATACATTTATATGGTCAGTTCTTAAGAAAAACTTCTTCCTTCCTTTTTTAAAAAATGTGCAATCAATTTAATAGCAAAATAAATGCATGGGTGTGGCTTTGTGCTTTGCTCTTCCATGCAAACATAAAAGCAAGATAGACTTAATAAACCTTAAAACTAGTCATTTTTTTATAATGTAGGATACCCATTCCTGGTGTAAATGTTCATGCATTACAGAGAACATTACACCACTGGCACCTTTAGTCTTTCCCAGTTTGCATTGCAGCTCCACCACAGACATTTGTTACTCATTGCTGTCGTGGCTACATTTCGTCATCAGTCACGAGTCAGCCCATGCCATCAAAGCACAAAAAAAAGGGTTTTAAAATAATAAGCAAAGTTATTGTCCTGTCTTAAAAATTAGGGTTGCATTTGCATTTTTTAAATTGGAAAAGGAGAACGTGTAAATACTGCCACCCAGTGGTGAGAAAAAGTAGAATTTTAAAGTCATGGTTGCATATGAATCATTTATAACTCAGCACAGTAAAATAAAATCTTGTGTCTGTCAGGATCATCCATGAAGCGGGTTACTCAGAAGAGGAGTGTAAGCAGTACAAGGTTGTGGTCTACAGCAATACCATCCAGTCCATCATTGCTATCATAAGGGCCATGGGACGCCTCAAGATTGACTTTACCGAACAAGCCAGAGCGGTGAGTGCAGAAAAACAAATGTACGCACTGTATTTTGACACTCACTTTCTGTTGCATTTGTCTTTAGAGGCAAAGATAAAGCTGACACCAATCATTTTTATTGAAGAAGAATCATTTTATAGCTTTTTTTAGGCAGCACCACTATTGATTGTCTTACAGTGGGGATCAAAAGTTTGGGCATCCCAGGTAAAATGTTGTATTATTGTGCATAAAAAACTCATGGAAAGATTGAAAAATCTCCTTAAGGCATCAGTTTACAGATGAGACATCCTTTTAATATGTAAAAAAAATAGGCTTAATTTCCATCATTTACCCTTTAAAAATAACAGAAACAAAATAATGGTGTGTGCAGAATATATAGTATGCTCCGCCCCCTTTGAAAAAGGTTAGATCTGACATTGTCATGGATTGTTCAATCATCGTTTGCAAAGAGCAAGTGATTTCACTGGTGTAAAATCTAAGATTTTATATAATCTGAGTCATGTGGCATTGCCTCAACAATCAGCATCATGGGTTTTTAAGCAGTTGTCCAGAACAATGAAACTGAAAATAGTTGATGCTCACAAAGCAGGAGAAGGCTATAAGAAGATGGCAAATAGTTTTCAGATGCCAATATCCTCTGTTTGGAATGCCATTAAGAAATGGTAGTCAACAGGAAAAGTGGAAGTTAAAGAAAGATCTGGAAGACCAAGAAAAATCTCAGACAGAGCAGCTCACAGGATTGTGAGAAAAGCAAATCCAAACCCTCGTTTGAATGCAGGATCCCTCCAGAAAGACCTGCAGACTCTGGAGTTGTGCTACACTGTTCTACTGTCAAGAGATACTTGTACAAATATGGAAGAGTCATCAGAAGAAAACCTCTTCTACGTCCTCACCACAAACTTTAACGTTTGAAGTTCACAAATGAACATAGAAACAAGCCTGATGCATTTTGGAAACAAGAACTGTGGACCAGCCTGGTTAAAATTTAACTTTTTGGTCGCAATAAGCAAAGGTACGTTTGGAGAAGAAAGGATCCAGAGTTTAATGAAAAGAACCTCTGTCCAACTGTTAAGCATGGGGGTGGATCAATCATGCTTTGGGCTTGTATTGCAGCCAGCAGCACAGGAAACATTTCACGAGTAAAAGGAAAAATGGATTCCACAAAATTTCTGCAAATTTTGGACACTAACTTGATGTTATCTGTGAAAAAGTTGAAGAGAGGATGGCTTCTACAAATAGATCATGATCCTAAACACACCTCAAAATCCGCACTGTCTTACATTAAAAGGTATAAACTTAAAGTTTTGGAGTGGCCTTCCCAATCACCTGACCTCATCATCAATAAAAACCTATGGATAGACCTGAAAAGAGCGATGTGTGACAGACACCCCAGAAATCTCAAAGAACTGGAAGACTTTTGTAAAAAAGAATGAATGAAGATATCAATAGGAACTGTGACTGCATTTCTTTGTAGGATGACGCTCGTCAGCTGTTCATGCTTGCGGGCTCAACAGAGGAAGGCTTCATGACAGGTGAACTGGCCTGTGTGATCAAGCGGCTGTGGAAGGACGGAGGTGTCCAGGCCTGCTTCAGCCGGTCCCGCGAGTACCAGCTCAACGACTCTGCAGCTTAGTAAGTAGGAAGTATTCACTCACATGGAGGAAGAGCAGAGCATTATCATTGTGTATAATGACTCTCTTTCAGTATTTTAACCTGTTGTCAATCTCTTTGTTGACACTTTCTTCTCTCATAGTTACCTTAACGACCTGGACAGGATATCCCACGCTTCTTATGTTCCTACTCAGCAGGATGTGTTGAGAACCAGAGTAAAAACCACCGGGATTGTCGAAACACATTTCACTTTCAAGGACCTGCACTTTAAGTAAGTCCTACTTGCACAAGTGATTGAACAATTTTTTTCCATGGTTCTTTCCTTTACTCTGCATTCAGACTTTGTTTTTCATTAACCATGAAGACAAAGGATGTTCAGATGATTGTTTCTGTGTTTTTAGAATGTTTGATGTGGGTGGCCAGCGATCAGAGAGGAAGAAGTGGATCCATTGTTTCGAGGGAGTCACGGCCATCATCTTCTGCGTGGCTCTGAGCGACTATGACCTGGTCCTGGCTGAGGATGAGGAGATGGTAGGACCTGTCCAGCCTTAGCAAACTCACCCACCCCTCTCGTCTGCCGCCTACCCCTGTGCATCTGTTTTTCTCTTTCAGAATCGAATGCATGAAAGCATGAAGCTTTTTGACTCCATCTGCAACAACAAGTGGTTTACAGAAACCTCCATCATCCTTTTCCTCAACAAGAAGGACCTGTTTGAAGAGAAAATTAAAAAGAGCCCTCTCACAATCTGCTTCCCTGAATATTCAGGTCAGACATAAATCCAAACACGTGCATGCAGAGCAGGTGTTCAGCACATGCAAATGTTCTACTTTGTATGTCTTAGGGGCTGAATAACAACTGACCAAAAACATATGTGCATTTTCAAAACAAGAGTGTAAAATAGACCTGCAAAAGAACTTGTTTTGATTTTGTTTTCTATTGTTGTTATTTAGTAAGATGTCACTTTTTCATATGAAGATAAACCTAAAAAGTAAATTATACTTCTTCTGCAATCACACTGAAGTTGGGTCATAACAGTTATGACTGCATCTCCTGGATAATGTGACATTAGTTTATGAAAAACTTTTAAAAAAAAGTCTTATTACCTTCACCTTCTCTGCAGAAAAGGATTAACGAATTAGTTATGTCTTTGAATAAAGGAGTCAAGGCTTTGTGAGTTTGAACATGGTCTGAATATTTAGTGAAACGGAGTCATAACTTCGAAAACCAAAAATTATTTTGTCGACCAAAAATCCATCTGTAATTTAAGTCATAATCCTCTTTAAAAATAAAGTAGTTGTGTAACTAATTGACTCATTCAAGAGGATATATGAATAACTAAAAACAATGTGCTCCTACACAGGTAAAATGAGTAGAAAAAGGCTTCTTATGTTATATTTTGTTTAGACTTAGGAATAACATAAAATGTGCTTACAGGTTAGCAACATTTTTTCTTCCTTAAAGTCCCACTCCCAACTATATATTGATTGCAAAGTCGTTCCCAGTGGTCTTTTATTTATGATTATGCAGTTTTTAGCCAAAATCAAGAAGCCTGTGTTGTTTTTTAAGACATTTTCTGCAGCGCCGCATGAGTTCATCAGAAATGCTCATCTGGGTTGTTAATGCGATAGTTAGCTCTGCAAATGTTTCCATCAGCCCTTTCGTTCAGACTGTCTCCTGTGAGCTCATAGCACCTCACAAGCCCAAGCTAACATTAGTGTAGCAAAAAAAAAAAAAAAGCCCAGCAACAAGCAGTATCAGATCTATGCAGCTGAACCAGATTCCAGGTCAGATGAGGAAAATGAAGATGTACATGGATTATTTCTCTGCAAGTGGATGCTTCAGAGTTGTAGCGGAGAAGAAAGACTTTGACCCACCCATTGCAGTTGCTGCGTCACAAACCTCAATCTTTTTCGAACATCTGGTTATCATCTGCTCCTGATCAAACGTGATTTGAATAAAGAAATACTCAGAAATGTAGTTAAATCTTAAATTATGATTCCATTATGAGAAAAATGCTACAACAACATGTTTTCATTGGAGTGGGTCTTTGATTTTGTTGCAGGCTCAAACACCTACGAGGAGGCTGCAGCGTACGTTCAGTGCCAGTTTGAGGACCTAAACAAAAGAAAAGACACCAAGGAGATCTACACTCATTTCACGTGTGCCACCGACACCAAGAACGTGCAGTTTGTGTTTGACGCCGTCACCGACGTCATCATCAAAAATAACCTGAAGGACTGCGGCCTTTTCTGAAGGTACCGAACGCTGCTTTCAAGCTGGATTGTTTGAGCTCCATGTTTTACTCTGAAGGTGTTATTTCTCTTCCTTTTCAGGGCTGAACGGCGGTTACTTTCCCAAGTGACTTTCTTCATATGGAGTCTGAGTGGAGGCTTAGTGGGCCCTGCTGAGAACGTCACTTTTAACCTCTTATTAACTTATGTTCATCTCTAAAAGTTATGAAGACAGTGTGTAGAAAAAACACTTTGTGTAAAATATTTGTACAACAGTTAATGGCAAGGGATTTTTTTTTTTCTTCTTTCTGCCGTTTTAAAAATTAGCTTGTTTTATTTTATTTTTTATATATTGTGGGGAGGGAGACTTTTTTTTTTTTGGTCCACCGAGGAACACTGTCTTTTAATTTTAGTTGCTTGAGCATGCCTTAGTTGCCGTGTTTTATTCATTGTTTTGTAACCGACATCAAAGTCCCTTGAATCCATATTGTGTTTTTTTGTTTTAAGTCCTTCAGCGTTAAAATGGTTTTTGCCTCGTTTTAAAGACGGGAGAAAAAAAACAAACAAACCAAGACCAAGTTACTCTGCAGACCAGTTCACTCTGACACGGACATACTGTGAGAGCCGTGTGGAAACTCGCATGATCGAGAATTAGTTTCAGATGTAATCCGTGGGTGAAGTTGTGTGTGTGTGTGTGCGCGCGAATGTTTGCACAGTATGAAACAAAGGGACTTTGATTCCTCAACTTGTCATCCTTCTTCAAAGTTTTTATTTTTCTAAGCGACCAAAAAGAAGCTACTTTGGCATTATGGAGTTCACAACGACACTGTGCCGTTCCAGACATTCCTGAGCGACATGGAAGCAGCAGCTTTGAAAAAAGGATGGCAAAGGCGGCCTTGTAGCAGACTGTAATGACCGAACATAGACCTTGTGTTCAGTGTAGACAGCCGGCTGAATACAAGTGCACTGTTACTGATTAGTATCTGTGATGGGTTCAAGTTACATATCGCCCTTCAGTCCCCCAGCCCTGTTTTTTCATTGGATGAAGACATTAGTGGACTAATCCAAGTGATTTTGCTAATAAAAGGGTTGCAATGGTGAAACCATGGCAACTTGCACAACAGTTGTTTATTTTTTTCCTTACAGAAAAAACCTAAAATGATACTTCACATTTGTTAGATACTTAAATAACTGTTTTAGTCTAATATATATATATATATATATATATATATATATATAATTGTTGTAAGTGATTATATTTTGGTTAAAAATAAGGACATAATTTTAATACTGTAGACAATTTAAAAATGGTAATTTTGTAACTTCGTTTTTTTTTTTTTTTTTTTGCCTGAATTGTTGCTTTAAACTGTGCTTAGTAATTATGAATCCAGTGAGACAAGTTAGCCAAGAAAATCTATCAAAAATCTAACAGGTTATAAACAATCTTGCATAACAAGAAAAACATTTTGTCTCTGGTTTGGGTAAATGTCTCCCTCTAGTGGATGCAGGGGAAACTGCAGTTGCATTTTACGAAACCAGAGGAATTCGCTTCGTACCAGCACACACTGTTGTGTTACAGCATCTTTTTTTGAAAATCATTAGGATTTGACCTAATTGGTTTGTAAAAAGAAAGGGATTGTCTACCAGGGTTTATTGTGAGTCTTAGAATTTATAAGCTAATCCAAGGCACTGTTGATGGTGGTGAGTTTATCAAAGCATCTTAATTACATTTAGGAAAATATTAGCTGCATTCCACTCAGTGTTTAAAAATCAAATGGGTCTCAGCAGAGCCAATGTTGACTTCCATGTTCCATGAACTGCTGAGCTCCTCCAGTGCAGTGATAAAGTCTGAGCTATTTGCGCATGCTTTAAAAAAAACACATTTAGAGCTATGAAGTAAATCTCTAAAAGCCCCCTCGGCAGTGCAAAACTGATTGTAATTGCCTTCAAAATAAATGTGTGAAGAAAATAAGGAAACAAAGACCATGTAGTTTGTGATAGATCATGAATAAACTGCATTACAGACCAGAAAAACAAGCTAAACGTGCACATAGTTAGGCAATTTAAATGTTAAATTGTTTAAAAAAAGAGTTTGAAAACAGCTCAGACCCTACAGGCCTCACTGAGCAATATCGGCATAAAACATTGAACAAATATAGTTATTAAATATTGCTAAAAAAAACATTTAATGTGAAAAAAGGTTATGCCCAAGGTTAAAAAAGATGACTAAAATAACCCAACAATGTTTTTAAGAAAAAAAAACAAATTAACTTTGAAAAATATTATTTATTTTACTGGATTAATGGACCGAATCAATGTTATTTGGTTCAATGAAAGTTTTCTTTCAGCTTTAGTTCTCCACCTGAAACAAAGTTTATCTTCAGTTTAATGATGAGAACCAGCTTCATCCATCTTCTGCACATTCTGATCCTACTCCATGGAGGAAGTGTGCCCATGTCTGAACGTTGCATCACCAAGAATGCTGAAACTCAGAGTTACTGCCTCCTATGACACTAAAACAGATACACGTCTATTCTGACATTGCATCACCGCCTCAGTATTTGTGAGAAGTGCTGCCCGAAGGCAGCTGAAGAAAGTAGAAAAGCCTATTAGGTCCTCTGGTCAACACACATGGAATCACATTTTAATGGAATGAGTTTAAACAGACCTGAAGAGAAGGAAATAAAGATGCAGTGGAATGAAATGTTCACTGCTAAGGACTTAGATATCCTCATGTCTGCCCCCACAGCTGCATTTCAGAAACCAACCTTCATTTTTCACTATTACCTTTAGGTGATCCAAAAGCCTTAACTTCATCAAGCAGTTCGTTAAAACTAAAAAAATCAAGACAAACGTGGACTAGCAGAGGTGAAGATGAAACACTTTCGACCTGATGCAACCTAAAAGGAGTTATCTCAAAGTTTTTGTCAAAACTAGTTTATAAACATAATCTTTTTTATTTTTTAGAGTAAAAAGTTTTACTTTTTTTTTTTAGAATTGAAGTGTCCTTAAATAGTTGCATAGTCACTATCCTAATTCTTGAGCATGTATTAGTCCATTAAGCAAAAATGTATAGATTAAAAAGGCAAAAAAAGCAGTTTAAGACATTTAATGCTGCTGGGAGTTAAAAATGTTGATCTAGTGGTGGTTGGTAACAAAAAAGACGTTTTTGAACCAACTATTTGTCAGGCTCATGTTTATGGTGTTTTTAATAATGATGACTCACTGTTGCTTTTAATACAGGGACTCTGTCACCAAAAGTTGATTTTTTTTTCCTAATAAAATCTCATTGCACATTTTGGGGAAAAGCCAAAATGATTATTTCCTCAAGGCCTCCCCATCTAATTAACTAAATCTCTCTGCGTGATTGAAAAAGATCTTAACTGCTTCAGTCCTCCCTGCTCAGCCGGGGAAATGTCTTCCAAGCGGGGCCTCTGTCTCCGATTGTTTGCTCCTCTTCGGGTCTGAAGCATCTCCACTAAAAGACAAGCAGACGGTTCTCTCTGTTAGAAATCTGTAAGTGTCTGACTGAAGGTGACCCCTCTCCCGCTTCTCTTTTCTGGGCAATAAAAACAACTTAGTGTGCATTTTCCTAAACAACAAAAGCACAGAGCAGAGAGTCAATGAGGGAGGCTGGGGACTAAATCCATATAAGCTCATTGAAATTCCTCCTCTCCGTGCACAGACTGCCTGGTGTTATTGTGCGTTTGCTATCTGTTGTTTGGCAGTGCGCTTCAGGATGCTCATTATTGACTGTCTACAATGATGATATAAAGTAATATCCTTAACGCTCCTCCTGCGCCACACAGCCTTTGAGCCCAATTTGTTTGAGAAGAATCCTTAGAAAGTTTGCTGTTTGATCTATTCACAAATATTTATTTGCTGTTAAATATTATTCTTTTAAAATTATTTTTCACTGTCAAGATGAGCTTGGAAGCAAAGCCTTCTCCACCTCCCATCCGCTCACCCACATGGACACAGCTGCTCTGCTTCACTGACTTGTCAAAGAGAAGATCTTAAAGTGGAAACGGGTTTCTTAAACAGGATCTAAATTTAGTCGTGGAGCTGGCTCTCCTCTTTGTTTCGGAAAGTCCAAAATAGAGAAACTGTTTGATCCAAAAATAGTTACACAAGAAAAGCAATACCATGACGATTCTGACCACAAAAAGTATTGCATAACAAAGGGAATGTGCAGAAAGTCGCTTTAGAATATCTCCTTAACGTCTGGTTTAATAATTGAACAAACCAGAAAGTTTTGGAAAGACATGGCAGGGGAGTGAAAACCTGCAAATTCTGAAGCTCGTCTTCTCCCTGAACTACAACATGATCCATTTCAGGCCAAACTTTTCCTGACATCCAGCGGAACAACAGAGAAGGCGAGGATTCATTTCTCCACTTGGTGTAAATCTCTGAAGGTTTCTGAATTATGCAGGACTCTTCCTCCACCAGGGTGGCTGGTTTTTAGCATGAATCTCATCTTCATCATCATATTTTAGCATTTGCACCAAAAGCATTTGCAGCAGTCCAAACATATGGCCTGACCTACATGCCAGGACACTTAAATAAGCAAAGTGACAGTCAAAGTAGATCCGCCGCTCCTCATGGATTATTCACGGGCAGCTCAGGGAGCTGTGTACAGTAATGTTGTGTTTTTGGCAGGAACAGTACACAATAAACCAATACACACACAAAGACTGATGACAGCTGCAGCAGGAGGGACTGCCATCCTCTGTAAATTTGAAGCAAAAGCTCTTGATTTGAGCATTACATTTTAAACGAAACGTTCCTTCAGCCACTTTGGAAAACTGCACGTTCATGAAAAAGTGATGACAAAAAAGGATTTGTAATTTTCCTTCTGACTTGGATAGGTCTTCAAAGCACTAGTGTAACTGTGACCAACAAACGGGGACTTTTTCTGCATCCAAAAGGGCAAAAGCTAAATGTGATCCTCCTGTTTTATATTCAAAATAACTTAGACACATTAAAAAGAGCAAGCAAAATGCAGTTTCTTTGACAAAGCTTGCAGCATCAATGTTAAAGGTTTGCAGAAAGCATTTGAACTATTCGAAACTCAAAAACAGCTGATGAAAAAGAAAAACAATGCTTAGAAATGACCATTTTGATTCAATAAGAGGGCTTTTAGTTTAAAGCTAAATCCAATTAAATTGTATATATACTTAAAAAAAGCTGATATACATCTGAATTCCAACATTTTGTTTGTTACTGATTGACAGCTTGAGTGTTTACTATGGCAAAAATGCTCAACTTTAAGCTTATTTGTTGGAAGGAAAAAGAGTGATGGTTTTGAAGCTTCCTAACTTAATCAGTTATATTTTTTTTCCCTAAAAATGATAAAAGGCTACAAAAAAAAAAAACATGATGGAAATACTATGAAAGGATGTTCTAAAAGTTGACTAATTCCAAACCGAATTCATAAAACTGCTAGAAGTACAAAATAAATGAAAAAGATTTTAAGAAAATCACACAGAACAATAAATCGAAGATCTCATCATGAGTGAATTTCGGTTGGTTTGTACTCATTTGTTGTGTTTGTTCCATGCAGAGCTCTTGTGGGTTTTGCGTTGTCTCTGTCTGTTTTCTCCTGGGTGTTCTCCTTGATCATCTGAGTGAAGACACCTGGTGGAGGCCTGGAAACCACAGCCAACCACAGCCAATCTACAGAGCTCCTGGAGAGTCACTGAGAAGAATTTCTTATCTGGTGTTTTTGGTGTGTTTGGGAGGTTTTGTGGAAAGTTAAACCAGGATACCTGTTACATTCCCATGCAGATTCATCTCTGTTATTTACAACAGGTGAGTTGCTTGGTGCCACCTACTGCATGTTTTGATCTCCTGATGGAGGCTTTTTTTTTGGTTTGCTTCATTTTAATGACAGAATAGTTTGGCCTGGTTTTGATCTACTGACTTTATGTCATTTCTTTGATCCAACTGTGGTTACCATATCCCCCATTTCCCTTTTTTTGCTGATATAATCATTCCATGGTATGTCTGGAACTGATGATGTCTCACAAAGCCCTCTAGACCTACTACAATCTTGTGGATGTAACGTTGTTCTCGAGTGTCTTCGACAGAGTAGGTCATTACTCTCAGATTATTTTCGATGAACATCTTCTACAAAGTGATCCTGTGTGTTTCAAATATTGCTTAGATCAGCTGGACTATCCTGTGTGTGTGGGGGGGGTTATTTCTCATTATTTTTTTGGAAAATCTCATCTACATTTGACGCATTTAGGAACAGAGGAGCCGAGAAAACGAGCACAGTCATAAAATAGTCCCCGATTTATTTAGAAAAATAATTATTTTGGTGAACTTCAAATCCAGATTTATAACTTAAAAAAACCAAACAATTCACGTGATGTTTTAAAGTTCCATGAGGATCATCTTTTGCTCTATTTTTAAAGTGTTCCCAGTGGTCCTTTTTTAAATGTGATTATGCTATTTTAGTCAAAATCAAAAACGTTGTTCTCTGGGACATATTTTCTACAGAACGACGTTAGAAATTCACCTCAGAGTTGTGGACAGGACTATTGAGCCCTTCCTCATTTCCCATCATCCCTTTGCTTACACTCCCTCCCGCTAGCTTACAGCTCCTCACGCTCCTAGCCTAACATTACCAGGGCAACAGAAATGAATCGCAGTTTTGATCCAGATTCTAGCTCGGACGAGGAAAACGAAGACGTGAATGGATCTATTTGTTTCCAGGTGGGTGCATCAGATTGGAGCGAAGCAGGAAGTGTGGCTGGTCCAGCGCATTTTCTCATCTGCTCCTGATTCATAATGATTTGAATAAAGAAACATTTATAAATGCTATTTGAAGCTTAATTTGCTTCATATACGTTCTGTTAAAAATAGTTTTTTTTTTATCAGAGGGAGTCTGTAATTACGTGATTTTTAAGTCAACGAATTGGATGATGATTCCCTTTTATTTCCACCACAACATTTTTTTAAGTGTTGAAAAAATAATAAACCAAAGTAGAATAGTCTTTATATAGAAACATGGGGTATTGTGAAGTGGTTTATGATCATTTAATGAGCAGAGATGCTGCATATTGCAATAGAAACCATACAGTGCAGCAAAGCCTGAAGCTATAAGGAAGCTGAATAAAACTGGTTGCTGTCAGAAGACACGCAGGTCCTGCAGGGAAACTCTGCTTCCCTCGTGCTTTTTTTAGTTTTGGAGTGTCAATCTGTTCTTTTAGAATATTTAATCTGGTGACCCGTAGAAATCATAACTTGCGGATTAATGCACATGAAATAATTTTATAGGAATATTTAAACTCAAAGCTTTACTGCTTTGTAAACAGAATGGAAAAGACATACAGTGAGGCAAGTATTTGATAACCTCTATCAGCTAGAATTCTGACCCTCAAAGACCTGTTAGTCTGCCTTTAAATAGTCCACCTCCACTTATTATCTGAAATTAAAAGCACCTGTTTGAAGTGGTTGACTGCATAAAGTCTCCTGTCCACCCCATACAATCAGTAAGACTCCAACCACTAACATGGCCAAGACCAAAGAGCTGTCCAAAGACACCACAGACAAAATTGTAGACCTCCACGTGTTGGAAATGGAAGAAGCTAAACATGACTGTCAGTCTCCCTCAGGCTGGGGCTTCATGCAACATCTGACCTTGTGGGGTCTCAGTGATCCAAGGAAAAGTGAGGACTCAGCCCAGAACTACGGGGAGGATCTGGTCAATGACTTGAAAAGAGCTGGGACCACCGTTTCCAAGGTCACTGTTGGTAATACACTAAGGCGTCACGGTTTGAAATCATGCATGGCACCGAAGGTTCCCCAGCTTTAGCCAGCACATGTCCAGGTCCGTCTCAACTTCACCAAAGACCATTTGGATGATCCAGGGGACTCATGGGAGAAAGTCGTGTGGTCAGACGAGACCAAAATAGAACTTTTTGGTCTAAATTCCATTCAGTATGTTTGCAGGAAGAAGAATGATGAGCACCGTCCCTAATGTGAAGCATGGGGGTGGTAGCATCATGCTTGGGGGGTGTTTTTCTGCTCATATAGGACAGGATGATCGGGGGCCTTGCATTACAAGATTTTGGGGAACAACCTTCTTGAGAGCATTGAAGATGGGTTGTGGCTCGGACTTCCATCATGGCAATGACCCAAAGCACACAGCCAGGAGAACCAAGGAGTGGCTTTGTAAGAAGCATATCAAGGGTTCTGGAGTTGCCTGGCTAATCTCTAGACCTCAACCTAATAGAAAATCTTTGGAGGGATCTCAAACTTTTTCTCAGTGACAGCCCAGAAACCGGACTGATCTACAGAAGATCTGTGGAGGGCGTGCAAAACTACAGGAAACATTTGACCTGTGTGATCACAGACAAAAGCTTCTGTACCAAATATTAACATTGATTTTCTCAGGTCTTCAAATACTTATTTGCAGCAGTAATTATTTAGAACTCATGCAATGGGATTTCCATATGGACATGAGCCTCAGATGAAAATGTCAGCCTCTTCCAAGGTTTCTCGGGAAAACTTGCAAAATCCCAAATATTTATTTGCCTCACTGTATATTTCTTATTGTTAAACAAAGCTGAAGTGGTGTTGGCAGTGCTGTCATGTGTGATCAGAGTGGAGGCGCCTCTGACTCCGTAGTAAAAGAAGCGCCTCCCGCGTTATTTCCCCTCCTCTCCATCGCTCCACGCCGAACCAGAACCATTCATCTCTCCCCTCCTTCAGGCTTCACATCCGGGTCATCCGCTAGGATCTGTCTCTTGTGTCTGCGCGTCTGACAGAGTAATAATTATTGCATTCGCCGCTGCGCTGGCTGTACTGCAGCTCCTCGTCCGACTGCGCGGCTCGTGGAGCGGACACTGCGCTACGCGTCCTCCGCTGAGGATGGAGCCGTGAGGCTGCAGTCTGCCGCACAAAGGCTGGGATGAGACGGTAGGAGGCGTCTTGCATGGGCTAGCCCGAGGTTAGTTAACGATGTCGAAGAGCCTCAAGAAGAAAAACCACTGGACCAACAAAGTCCACGAAGCGGTGATCACCCGGGGTAAGGACGGGGAGCTGGGGTTCGAGCTGAAAGGAGGCGCGGAAAACGGCCAGTTCCCGTACTTCGGAGAGGTGAAGCAGGGGAAGGGACTGATCCAGAGCGGAAAACTGGCCCAGGATGAGCTGCTGCTGGAGGTCAACGACATGCCAGTGGCCGGGCTCACCACCCGGGACGTGCTGGCCGTGATCAAGCACTGCAAAGACCCGGTCCGGTTCAAATGCGTCAAGCAAGGTGAGACACGCGGGGACCGGGAGCGCCGGGCGCGAGGGTTTCCGCGGCTGGCACTGTGTGTGTGGTGGTGGGGGGGGGGGGGGGGGGGGGGCGCATTTGTGATGCGCGTGAGCGTTGATTAAGGTGTGCGCGCTCACCTGTCAATGCGTACACGAGCACGAAGGCCTGAAGACTCCACGCGCGCGGCGATTATTGGCTCATGTTCTTCACGAGCCGCGGCGGCTTTTATCATAGGCGCTTGTTTGGTGCCGCTGGTTCGATGCCACCGTCCAGAGGGAGGCGTGTCCGTCATGCGTGATGCCACAGCCTGCGGTTTTCTCCCGGTACCGATCGATGACGGGGCTGGTGGCCTGCGCCGTGGATCAGATGTTTCCTATTCGCCGTTGTTTCATGGGCACTCACGCGCTTTAATCACGCTTCCCAGGATGCACGTGCACGGAAAGGCTGCTTCAGGAATGCTTAGCTGGAATTATTTGGGATCAAGGCTGCAGAAGTTGTTTCTGAGATGTGAGTTTGTGGTAAAAGTCTGACCTGCTTCTGTCAGCCACAAAGTCTCTGCAACTAGAACATGCAAGGCAGATATTTATCATTCATCACAGCCTCTGAGGATGGGCTTTGGGGTCCCAGTGAGAGGCTGGAAGGGCTCAAAATACAAGCTGGGGCTTCTTGTTTCTGGGACAGGAGTGCAAGGCATGATAGGACGCCAGTTTTTATTTTTGGACATTGCAGAGTTTACTCACAGAGGATTTCACATTCTCTCTCCATCTCTGTGTTTGCATCAATGTGATTGATTAGTGAGTTGGAGCTGCTGACAGAGTGGGAGTGTGGTTTTGTGATGTGCGAGGAAGGAAAGGCTGATGTATATGTAACAGACAAGTCTATTCCATCTCTCCCTCCTCTCATATCCATTTAAACATGAGTCCAACATGAACCACCCACATCACTGCTGTCCAGATGAACATCCTTGAGGCTTGTTGTTATCTTCTCAGTGAATTTCCTGCTCTGACCCCTCCATCCCCACGTCAGATTACTATTCTACTTCCACTCGCTAGAGACTAGTATGGATTTATAGAAGATATTTGCAGAAAAATAAAACGCGTTTTTTTTACCCATGAACCCATTTTCACACATATCTCAGTCCGGCTGTGATGACTTTGGTTGTGAACGGAACTGGCAGTTTTAATTTTTAATAGTATTTTTTTCTCTTTCAAATTCTTCAATCCCCTTTATTCCCCCGTCTTTTGTACCCTTTACAGGGGCGGACTTATCATTATCAGTAGGCGATTGCCTGGGGCCCAAGCTGAATACTTAACATGGCCATTATTATTCAACTCTGTCATAAGAAAAAGAAAAAACACCCCAAATCACTGAAATGGCATAAGACTCACCATGTGAAAGTGTTTCATCCTCCCCTGTCCCTCTGCAGCACTGAAATATTCCAGTCAACAGCAAATTAGGGGCAGAGAATTCAGTTTTCCCAAATGGGGCGTTTTTTTTGTTTTGTTTTTTTTTCCACTAGATTGAGCAGTTTTGATTCCGACTTTGCAGGTAAAACTGGCTTTGGGTGGGTGGACATAATTGGGGCGAGTTTGGGATCAATTTAGTTCCTTATTGAAATAAGTTTCAACCGGGGGTATGCGGTCAGGGGAGGCAGGTGAAGCAGTCTCACCTGCTGTCATGTGAAGTATAGCCCACTAATAATAAAATTTGTGTATTTACTTTACAATCTCAGCTAAGGTAGTAAAAACAAAAATATAAACGCAACACCTTTCCTCCTATCTGTCAAAGATCTGAAACTTTTTCCACATACACAAAATAACAATTTCATTCACAAATTTGTCTAAATCTGTGATGGTGAGCAATAGAACAAAACATGTTTTGGAGTGGCCTTTTATTGTTGCCAGTCTAAAGCACACCTGTGCAATAACCATGCTATCTATGGCACACCTGTGAGATGGGATGGATTATTTCAGCAGAAGGAAAGTGCTCACTGTCACAGATTTAGACAGCTCTGTGAGTAATATTTGAGCTAATTAGTTATTTTGTGTTTGTGGAAAAAATTCAGATCCTTGAGTTCATCTCATGACAAATAGGAGCAAAAGCAAAAGTGTGGTGTTCATATTTTTGTTTAGTGTTAAAGTTTAGCGTCAAATACAAAAGGGGTTTATACAAACATACACCTCGGGTTACAAGATTTACAACCCCCGTTGTAAAAGTAAAATCTGTCCAATGCAAGAGGCCTTCAGCACTTATCTCTTTACTCATCTGATGGGCAGGACAACAGGTAGATATTTCCAATTACTTGGAGGGCATGCATTCCAGCTGTAGCTGGAAAAAAAAACAAAAATGTCCAAGTTTAATTAGCGTGAATGCTGCTCTAAGTTTTTAGCTCAGGTTTTTAAATAAATCCTGCTAAATTAACCTAAAGGATAATGTTCTCCTTTGTGTTTTGTCTTCATGAATGATTTATTTTAAGCTGGAACTGTTAATTCATTTAGGAACCCCCTCCCATCAACAAAGAATTGGTGTATTTCTGCAGCAAGTCCTAAGCTTCCAAGTGCATAAAATTTTTACTTATAAGATTTAATGTTAATAGTGTAGTAAACAAAACAAGCAGATGTTTGAATCGAAAGGCTTGTTTCATTTTGCAGTTGCTTCAATTGGTGACCAGTAACCTGTCCTAATTCTTTGTCGGAATGAAGCCTCAACACTTCAGATGTATTTTTGCTAAATTTGATTAAAAAAAAGTTGTAGAATTTGGATTTTATGTAAGCATCACTTGTTTCTCAATAAAAAAAACTATATATATTTTAACAAAAACATTTTTTTTTTGTTTTTCTTTGCATTTTGTCACACCCAGAGACCATGTTTATTTATTTCTTTAACATTTCTAAACAATGGGAGGATCCTTAAGATGGCACATCTAGTTTTCGAGGGGTTCCTCTTTAAGCAGAAAACAACTGAAAGAAGAAAAAGACTGAGTATTGTGAAATTTATAGACAAAGAAGTTGTTGAGGTACAAATAATTATAAAACCAACACTCGCATACATCCACATTCACACACACATACATAACAGCTCTCAACTTTCACCCCTCATCATAATGCATTTACTAAACAAATTCAGTCAGAGCACAGAACATGGATTTTGACATTTGTGAAAAGTTAAGTCATGTGATGAAAACGAGTGCAAATATCTTGTAAATGTACTAAAAGAGCTCTCTTGAATTATGCTAAAGATGTATATGAGCGTACTGAGGAGGGAAGGTTATTCCAATCGCTGGGGGCTTGGATGCTAAAGGCCTATTTTCCTGGTTTTCTGTTAAATCTGGATGCAAGAAAATAAATTTGATCGGTGTGACAGAGGTTGTGTGGTGAATTCAATGGGACTAAATACTGCTTTAAATATGGAGGAAATTAAAATGAAAGCATTTGAATGTAAACAGTAAATAATGATACCTTCTTCTGACTGATGTACAACAATGTTGTGAACAACATTATTACACAATTAACAACAATTAAAACTTCACTAATAATCAAAATATTGTCAAACGTGTTAGTTTTTTACAGCTCAACCGATTGGGGTGGTCAAAGGGTTTTTGGGACTTTCAGTCTTCACCTGTCAACAGGTGTTTTGATCACTCCTAGAGACCAAACCTCTCCCTCTGGATCAGGATTGTAGTCCCTTCTCCTGACATGTTTTAACTCCTTCCACTGATGTTCAGAAGGAGAGCTGATGTTTTATTGGTTGTGTTTTGGGTCCTTTTCCTGTTGGAAGACTCTTGATCTGCAGCTGAGTCCACCAGGTAGCACATCTGGCTCCAGAAAGCCTTGAGCTTTCATTGAAGTCTATATAGATTCAACACTCTGTTCCAGATGCAGCAAAGCAGCCCCAGATCACGAAAGCAAGCTTCCTCAATGGTTCGCTACATAGAGTCTTCATGGTATGTTTTATTCAGAGCGAACACTCTCCCAGAAGCTTTGTGGTTTGTTGAAACTGCCCCGTGACATATGGTGCTGTCCTTAGTCGCCTTCTATGAAGTCAACATAGTCTCAAACAGCACCTGATGGTGTGATCTGACACTGATGTAGTTTGATCTTAGAGTTCACCTTTAGTGACTCTGGAGGTGGGTCTTTCTGTTCTGGTTACATTTGTATCATCTGTCTTTTGAATTTTTTCTATTTTCTCTTGAAGCCACTTCCAGTGAAGGTTGGCTGCAATCCTGTGGACATTAAACCTCTGACTGAAATGTGCAACTGTGTTCACAGGAAAAGCTGTTTGGAAACGGTTTCCATAATCTTGATTTCATAAACTCCTGAAATAACTTTTTCATTCATTTTCTGTGGTCCATATTTAGTGTGGTGCAGTCCTTCTTTAAATAGTCAGACTGACTGAGTTTGTGAACTGTCAAGCAGAAGGCCGTTCATCTGAGGCTCTGTCAGTGCAAACTCTTAACTTGCATTCAAGCAAAAACAAGGTTCACAAAATTCCAAACCTAGTAGTTATTCTTAAAGATCCACTCTGATGAAAATTGTGTTTTTGGTGTATTTAACACAATCTTGTAGCATCAGAGCGAGGTTTCATCTTCCTCTGGTTTATCTGCTCTCATCATTTGGCTTTGGAATCAACCCCATTCTTCCCCTCAGCAGGTATCCAAACAGACAGAGCTCCTCTGGAAACACACAGATCCCGAGCACCTTATTTTCTGGATCAAATTTGTTTAACTTCTGTGCTGCTGCGTCCTCACTCCTAACACTGATAGCATTGTTTTCAAAGGTCGTGTGTTGGCGAGCTGGCTTCTTCACCACACGCAGGTGTGAGTTGTTTACAGTGTATTAAGTCACCCTCTTTCAGCATCCACACATATGTATCCTGGGCTGTATCGCCAGCTATTAAATGAGTTACAGCGTCAGTTAGGCTAACTAGGTTTCTATTTTTTTTGCCAAGGATTATTTAAATGTGAGCGGGGCACTGCCAGGAAAGAGAGTTGGAGTGTGCGTCTCAGGAGGGCTGTTATTTCTCCCCATGCTGTGTGTGATTGTGTGTATCGCCCTGCTTCAAAGGCTTTGGTTCTCTGTCTCGTAAATGGCTGTGCTTCAAATAGATTTCAACTCATAGCTGTAACAACTCTACATCATCAAAACAAAACAAGAACAAGTGCGTTCTTTAATAGTCACAACCTTAATCCTCACTTTATTCTTTGCTGGAGGTTTTTGAATATTCATCCATCTGTCCTGTACAGGATCAGGGTGGATGCTGGAGCCTATTCCAGCTACTTGAGTGTTAAGGCAGGGTACACTTGGACAGAGTCCATCGCACTGCTGCTCATGAAAGCTTTCTGAGTAAAATTGAAAAGGAAAATACATTTTCATCCTCTCTTTCATAAATTCTTTCATCCAGAGGGTTTATCCTCATTTATGTTTGTTCTTTAAAAATTGGTTTCAAACACTGGCGTTGGGCTTTTGTCTGTCTGTTAGAGGGCATCGTTAGTCTCCGAGTTCATCTCCTCATCTGCAGCAAGCTCGAGCAAAAGTGCAAACGGCTGCTCGGCTCAGCGAAGCAGATTTATTGAAGTGCAATGAAGATCATCACCACAGAGAGGTGTTAGAACAGTAAGGAGAGCAGAGAAGTGTGAACATTGGGTGCTTATTTGTGTTTTGCTTGGCGAAAAAGTGAAAGGGAGAGATGGAGTTTGAAGAGAGGACCATGGTGAAGGTGTGAAAGGAGAAACTTGGTGATATGGTCAACATATTGTCTCCAATTCTCAACTGTAGGGGTTTCTATTCCTAAAATAGATTAATTAATTATTAAAGTTTCTGTTTTCTTATGTGAAAAAAGCAAAATCCCTAAAAGACGTATAGGATTTAAGCCACACTTCAATTCATTCGGAACAATTTCTTACTGACCATAACCTAGAAGGAGCCACTTCACCCTTTAGAAAAATATGACACAGTTTTGCATTTATTTTGATGTTACTATTATAAATATAAATAAACTGTTTTTACATGAATAAAACATTATCATAAAGTTAATTTATTTTTGAAATAGAAAATAATTTTCACATGGCTTCCTTTCAAAATAAAAGACACCTTGTACCACATAGGATCATCTCAATGCGGTAATAAATAAATACAGATTATTTTATTGTTGTTGGTGCATCATATCCAGAAATGCATAAATCTAACTAACAAAATTTAAGTCTGAGCTAATTAAATGAACCTTGCCGTATTTTTTTTCTTTTCGGATCACTTAAAATCCTTTAATGTTGTTCAATAATAGACACTCTGCCTTATAATCTGGTGAGTCTCATTTCTGAATTACGGTTGTGCTTTCTGACCTCAAATTGATTTTCTATAGTACGCGGCACTCAAATATCAGTCAAAATGTTTGACTTTGGTAAACTACAAAGTCGTACTATTTGATTGATTGTTGGTGCATTATGGGTCCTATAGTCAGGATCAGGGCTGCACATTGGCGCAGTGGTTAGCGCTCTTGCCTCAAAGCAAGAAGGCTCCCAGTTCAAGTCCCGGCTGAGGGACCTGAAACAGCATCACCAATGTGGGACCTTTCTGTGTGGAGTTTGCATGTTCTCCCCGTGCATGCGTGGGTTTTCTCCAGGGACTCCAGCTTCCTCCCACCGTCTAAAAACAATTAACGCACTCAGTTAATTGGTCACTCTAAAATGTCTCTAGGTGTGAATGCGAGTGTGTATGGGTGTGTGATTGTGGCCCAGACAGACTGGCGACCGGTCCAGGGTGTACCCTGTCTTTGCCCACAAGTGGCCAGATTAGGCTCTAGCACCCCAGTGACCCTGAAAGGGACAAAGCGGCCTTAAAAATGGATGGATAGTCAGGACCTTGGCAGAGTGATGTATGCTGTGCTTCAACTGTTTGTGAATGAGTAGAATAGTTTGACTTATGTATAATGTAGCATACATATGTAATTTACCTTTTAAAAATTCTTCAACTAGAGAGACACCAAAGAGGGGTTAAAGATGTGTCTCTGGAGCCTCAGGTTGCTGACCCCTGATCTAAGGAATGTGTTTGTCTTTTGCCCCAACGATTTTAGATTAAACACTAAATAATATCAGTTCCCATCCTTCCCCTTTTTGCCAAATTATAACTTTCAGGAAAAGAAACAAAAAATTTGATTTTCTTTTTGGATCATTGTGTTACAGTCACACACTCACACATACACGCACACACCCCCAGCAAATAGTTTGGGTAAAATAATGCAAATGATCTACCAGTGAAAAATAAAGTCATCGGTGCCACCTGGGGATTCATGCAGCACTAAAAATGCCACTTGAAACCGTCAAACATGCCAACGCTGGCTGTCTTCCCTTGCCTGAACTGTAATTTTTTTTAAACGTATCCTTTTTTAAACCTCACAGGAAAGGAAAGAGAAGAGGTGAAAGACCTCGGGCTGTTTCATCTGCCCTGAATAACGAGAGCAAGGCGGGATGCTTTCTCAAGCAAAACAGCATGAACTGGAAATGTTAACGTGCCCTTTAACATCTTAAGTGGAGCAGAGTCATAGTTTGTCACGCTGCTGAGCAGTTCTCGCCCACATCGTGCATGGGGCACGCCACAAAGCTTGCTTTTAATAAGTGACCTCCCTGCTTTTCTGCTCTGCTCGATTGTTTTGTTTGAGTCTTGGTATTCATGTCTCTTAGGGTTTTTTTTCTCCTGGAGATGACAGGTCTTACAACTAAAAGAAACGAGAACCTATTTGGTCCTAGTTTATTCTCAAACACTGATTCCTCTTGACATTAAGCCCAAATATTGGCACATTTTATCATGTCTGAGTCATGTGCTTTCCATTTAAGATCTGCTTAAATTCTATAGTTCACATACCCTTAGCAAAGAGTAGTTTAAATTATGAAGTATTCTTGATTATATGTATAGCAAGTATTCACTAAGTATATGTAGTGTAGGAAATATTCCAACTGTATACTTCTTCAGACTGATGCTATGTTCATAACAGGCATGTGATGCATGTCCTTGAATGCTGTGTTCACACTGGATTGGCAGGGAGGGGCCACTAATGCATGAACACCGCCTGTATCCAAAATCTTCCCCTACCGCTCTGCCTTTCCCCTTCCCCCTTCCCCTTCAATTGTAGAAGTACTTGAAGTGATGGGGGTGTCTGCAATAGTTTTTTTTTTTTTAAGGGTAGCACAAAGTGACTTTGAGTTCTGTATCCCTCCACCGGTAGGGTGTTCCACGTTGTGCTGTGCTGTGGAGAAGAAACATTTTGCAAATAAGTTTTGATGCAAATCTTGCTCCAGGCTTTATCTTTTACAGCTCTGTCCCGATATATGATCGACTTGGTGTCATAGAATTCCAGTCGGGCACAAACTGCAATTGCTAATTTCTCCTCCATCATCAATTTTCAAAAAGTTGGCATTTCTGTGAATTCAAAGAGATGCCATCCACACTTCGCAACCAAATCTGGGTCCCAGATGGGTCAAAGTTTGGGTCAAAACATGTTCTTTTTCTCATGATGGAGAAACATCTATAAGATAGTGTCAGAATAAAGCTACATTTTTGAGTATTTCTTTCTTCAGATTGTCGTGAATCAGGAGCAGATGAAAAAAGCAGTTTGAAAAAGCTCCTCTCCATTCTGATGCATCCACTGCAGACAATGATGCATACAGTGCATCCGGAAAGTATTCACAGCGCCTCACTTTTTCCTCATTTTATTATGTAACAGCCTTATTTCAAAATGGATTAAATCAGTTTTCTTCCTGAAAAATTCTTTGAAAAACACCCCGTAAGGACAATGTTGAAAAAGTTCTTTTGTTATCGTTGCAAATGTATTAAAAATTAAAAACTTGAAAAATTATATGTACAAAAGTATTCACAGCCTTTGCTCAATACTTAGTTGCTGAACCTTTGGCAGCAATTACAGCCTCAAGTCGTTTTGAATATGATGCCACAAGCTTGGCACATCTTTCTTTGGACAGTTTCACCATTCCTCTTTGCAATACCGCTCAAGCTCCATCAGGTTGGATGGGAAGCATCAGTGCACGGCCAGATTCAGGTCTGGGCTCTGGCTGGCCCACTCAAGGACATTGACAGAGTTGTTCTGAAGCCACTCCTTCAGTATCTTGGCGTTGTGCTTTGGATCATTGTCCTGCTGAAAGATGAACCGTCGCCCCAGTCTGAGGTCAAGAGCGCTCTGGAGCAGATTTTCATCCAGGATGTCTCTGTACATTGTTGTAGTCAGCTTTCACTCTATCCTGACAAGTCTTCCAGTTCCTGCTGCCGAAAAACATCCTCACAGCATGATGCTGCCACCACCATTCTTCTCTGTTGGGATGGTATTGGCCTGGTGATGAGTGGTGTCTGGTTTTCTCCAAACATAACGCCTGCCATTCACTCCAAAAAGTTCTATTTTGGTCTAGTCAGACCACAGATTTTTGTTTCTTGTGGTCTGAGAGTCATTCAGGTGACTTTTGGCTAACTCTAGATGGGCTTCCATGTGCTTTTTAGTATGAAGGGGCTTCCGTCTGGCCACTCTACCATACAGGCCTGATTGATGTAGTGCTGCAGAGATGGTTGTCCTTCTGGAAGGTTCTCCTCTTTCCACAGAGGAATGCTAGAGCTCTGACAGAGTGTTCATTGGGTTATTGGCCTTTCTCCCCCGATCACTAAGCTTAGATGGCCAGGCAGATCTAGGAAGAGTCCTGGTGGTTCCAAACTTCTTCCACATACGGATGATGGCGGCCACTGTGCTCATTGGAGCCTTCAAGGCAGCAGAAATGTTTCTGGACCCTTCCCCAACTTTGTGACTCAAGACAATCCTGTCATGAAGGTCTACAGACTATTCCTTCTCTTTCAAGCTTGGTTTGTGCTTTGACATGCACTGTCAACTCTGGGACCTCATGTAGACAAGGTCGTACCTTTCCAAATCATGTCCAGTCCACTGGATTTACCACAGGTTGGCTTCAATGAAGCAGCTGAAACATCTCAAGGCTCATCAGTGGAAAACAGAATAAATAAACTTTGGAGCTTCACAGCAAAGTGTACTTATGTACATGTCATTTTTCAGGTTTTTCATTTTTAATAAATCTACAACAATTTCAAAAGAACTTATTTAACATTGTCATTATGGGATGTTTGTCAAAGAATTTTCAGGAAGAAAACTGATTTAATCCATTTTGAAATGAGTCTGTGACATAATAAAATGTGGAAGAAGTGAGGCGCTATGAAGACTTTCCGGATGCACTGTAGATTTATGCACACCTTTGTTTTCCTCGTCTGAGCTGGTATTCGGCTCAAAGTAGTGTTGTCTACTTGTCACCAGTCTGTAAAAGCTCATCACTTTTAGACATTATGTCATGTAAGAACACAACATACATACAGGTTTAAATTAGTTTATTGATTTTTGTTGTGTTTCTGACCTCCTCTTCCTGGTGCCCAAAGCACAAAATGGTGGCCTAGGCCTTCACTTCCTGTTTGAGGGTTGGGAATAGGAAGTAGAAGGGCTTTGGATTAGTTTGCTGACCTTTTGATTTGTAATGATTTGAGTTATTTATTCATTCATGTCTGTTTGTTTTGTTTACAGGACTTTAAATGCATAGTTTCCAGAACTGTTTTGATTGTGACTTCCTTCCCAGGCATGACCAGCCAATAAACTATAGCCCATAAAAGGGAGAGGACCTCAGTGTGAAAGGAGGCTAAAGGGAAAGAGCTTGTGTGAGCTGTGTAGCTGAACTTTAAGGGCGTCTGCCTAAATCAGATCTGTTCAGACTACATCGTGATTGTTGCATAGCACCAGATCGCTCACCATTTTTGTTTCACCACTAATTTTAGCTTGGATTCAGCTTTTGCTGTGTATAGGCGCTCTTGCCAAACTTTAGAACATTATCTAAGTAAATGCTTTTTAAACACATATTTACTCCACAGTTTCTTATGAAGCTGAACAATAATGCCATGTATGTGAAATTAAAGGGAAAAAAGTGAAACCGCTTTTTGTTGTGCATGCTTCACGCCTGAAATATCTGCGCGGACACTGGAATAAACTCGAAGCTAATTTGTTTTGTCATGTCCGGCTGTCCTCGGGTACCTGCCGCGATCACAAGGTCAAACATTGCAGTTTATTTGTTAAGCGATGGGCTTATTATGTGAAGATGAAGACTTCTGAGAGTTCACACATCTAATTGGCTTATTTTTTTAGTCTGTTTATAATTGTAATTGTGATTCCTACAAACAAACAAGAAGTTCTTTTACAAACATTATGCATACGGTAATGGTAAATTTGTGTTTCATAAAATCGCTCAAAACCTTAGAAAAACCTTGCTGTTAGAAAATAAAATTTAATTGTTGTATTGAAATGTTGCACATATGCAATAATTTTTTGAAGTTATTTATGAAATGTTGAAGATCACATTGTTAATAATTCTTCTCATTACCTTTTTAAAGTCTTGCCTAGAAAAAAATGAGTCTTAGTTACACAGGATGACCTTTTTTCATGTAAATATTTAAATGTATAAAAGGTCTCATAAAAGATATAGGTTTGCAAATAGAGCTTTGGTTTGGGAGATTAAATTCAGGTCATTCCAGAGGCTTTATGCATAGTTACAGTTGTTAATTTTAGACTGAATATTCTATGTTTGGAGGCGTCGTCTTGCAAATGATGACCAAGTGCCAATGTGAAGCTGCAGTGTATTTAAAATACTCATCCAGTTTAAAAAAAAATGCAATATTTGATGTAGGAGTCAAATTGATTTGGTTTGGATCACAACTTGGTTCAAGTTTGTTTTGGTAAGATTGTGTATCTTTGCCTTACATGATTCCATACGCATCTCCATACATGGTTTGCAAGTCGATGCATAAAAGATTCAACTAACCTTGTGGCGATACGATACAGTCAGATTCTTTTACCAAAATCAATACAATCTAGATATGTATTGTTCATTTGGCATTTAAAACTATAATTAATTTACATCCCTTACTGATATTACTTCCAGTGCTTGATTGCTTTTTTTTTCCAATGCGTATCAAAAATATATTTTATCCCAAATTTTTTTTTGCATATTTCTGGATTTTTTTTTTGCACTGGAAGCGCTGTGGAGTCCGTGAAAGTGTACAGGTGGAGGCGCACAGGAGGACAAGAGTTCACACAGTTTTTCTCGCTTAATTTTGTTTTATTAAAATGCTTCACTTTTTCTGTTTTTTTCTTAACTTTCACAGTGTCATGCTAGGTCTTTACCATCTTCAATCCATGGGAACACAAACCCAAACTCCTGTTTTGACACCATCTTTACAGTGAGCCATTGCCTCCACCTGCATCCAAAGGATGATTAAAAAGTAGGGCTAGACAGTCACTGCGTTCATTGTCGTTCGGTTATCATCTGACATCTGCAAAATATTGCCTGTCACGAGAAAGAGTTTGATGTTGACAAGTTTTTGAGCTCTGCTGTCCTGCCAGTCTTCTTAATGTGGCGACAGTATGGAGGGCCAGATGGAGCTGAGGGAGAGAAGGCAACCCTCTTCTTTCTTGCCGCTTTGTTGATGAAAGGCTTGAAGAATCAGTGCATAACATCCTGTCTGCTCTGTTGGTATTAATAACTCACCAAGAGATGAGTCCTGACAGTGGCGAAGGAGGATTTTATTGAGGCTAGAAGCTGCTGGAGCTCAGCTCAGAGGATCAAACTCAAGCTCAGCCAGCCAATGAGCAAATATCTATCTGGTCCAGTTAAGCGAATTAGGTCAATGTTATTCTCCTCACCATGGACAGGCTACGTTGGACAATCTGGGACTTTGGTGCAGCATGTGTTTGTGGGATGCGGATAGTCATGGTGCTTCAAATCGTTTTTGCTTAAACATCAGTGTTACGCAGTCAGAAGAGGATCAGGCTGTCATGAGCCATTTTTTAAGGGGGCGCAGTTATTTAAGGGACTGTGAGGCACACATGATTGTGATTTCTTGTTATCACGAGCTGACTCATTTTGAAGTTTTGAAGCATAAGTGCTACTTGGAGTCAGTGGAGGGTGCAGAACGTGATCATCTACATTTTGTAATGTTATCTAATTAGTAAAACCATCTTTCATTTTGTTGGGAAAAACAAGTTTTTATCGATCTAGCACCAGTCACAATCAAATCAAACTTTATTTATAAAAAGCAATGAAAAGGAATGTCATTTCAGGGCTTTTGGTTAGGGATGAGGTTCAGGTGGAAGGTTAACTTTTTAAAGACCCACTTCGATGAAACTCGTGTTTTTTGCTTTTTAATGTGGTCATTTTTCTCATGATGGAGGACGTTTACAAAGACAATTAAGCTTAAAACTGCATTTCTGAGTATTTCTTTGTTCAAATTGTTGTGAATCAGGAGCAGACGAAAAAATGCTGCTGGAAAAAGCTTGTAAGTGTGACGTAGAAGTTACTACGGCAAACCACAAGCTCCCTGTTCTGCTTCAATACTGATGCATCCGCTTCCAGACAAGTAGATTCATGTACGTCTTTGTTTTACTTTTTTGGCTAAAAGATCATAATCATCATTAAAAGACCACTGGAAACGCTATTACAAAAGATGATCAAAGTGGGACTTTAAAGTTTGCTAAAGGGCTGAACTTGAGAAAATAGTTTCATATTGTGCGTGTTTGTTTTTCCTTGTCTTAATTCTTTTAATTCTTTAGAATTATCCGTTGTTATTTTTTCACATTTAGGGTATTTTGCCTTTAATAAACAAATTGTTTGCTATTATTCCTTAAAAAGCAGGTTCAATCTTCTTAACAAATGTTAGATGTTACAATTTCAACCTACATGTCCTCATGAAGACCTTCAGGAATGTATTAAGTTGTAGTTATTTACTGACAAAAGGATCTTTTGATAAAATGTTTCTTTGAACCAATTCTCCTTTTAAAGAGTCATTTTCTGAACTGTTGCCACTTTCTTCATCAGTTAATCTCAGCAGTCAATATTTCTGTGCTGCCGAATCCTCCTTAAATTTGCTATATTTGAATAACAAAAGGTCTAAATAGATTAGTTTAATTTATTTAAGTGCTTCATGGTCCAGGGCACGCGTGAAATTCTTACAAAAGCGCCGTGGCCTCCCGTGTTCTCAGCTGCCTCACTGAGTGCAGGATTAAAACCTTCACTGAAGCAACAATTAACTTTTATTTTTTTTCTTTAGACGAGCTGTTTTTCAGCCTCCGACTGAGAGCAGTCACGGATGCAAAAAGGCTTCAGCTGGAGCGTTGGTTATTGACTTTATGATGTTACAGTCAAGTGATAAATAAGAAAAATCTAGCCTTAAATATTTACCGCACACGACTCTGTTGCTATTTATTTTCTATAAAGAAAAAAAATCTAAAGTGCAAAGGCAGCAGGTGGACTTGCAAATTTATAGAGATTATGGAGGTAAAAAGCAACCAAGTGCTGTAAATCACAGCGGTTGTGTTGTTGCTGCTGAAAGTGTTACTGTAAATTCTTCACTGAAAAAACAGGTAGCTTAAAACTAGGAGGAGAACACTAACTTTACTAAGAAAATCCCTAGAAAGTGGTGAAATTCTCTGTCCATGAAGCATGTCATTTTTACTTAATTAGGAATGTTATACTAAGGAGTCAAATTAAGAAACGAGGAGTTCCATGCAAGCATTCAAAGGGGAAAAATAAGCTAAAAGTCATCTGTCAGATACAATGATGTAAAATTGAATATAATACAGTCTAATAAGTATTCTTTTTTGCTATTTCTACGAAAATGTTTTTTTTTTGAGTTTATATGAACCTCATTGTTGCTCATTTTGATTAGTGACAAAAAAAACCAGTGTAAAAAGTGGAATGAATAATTTTAGAACAAAATTAGAATACGATCGTAGTATTGTTGGCCCATCTCAATAAATCCTTATAAAATCTAAAACTAGCATTTATTCGGAGAACATAAATCTAAATGGTTGTTTCCAAAATAATGACAATGAATGTCAACATTGACTGAACTTTAACATAACACCCTTAAATTTGAACCAAAAATTACAGTGAAATGTGAGGGTTTGAGTCTTAATCAAGTTTTTGATGAATATGGTTATGTTGAAGAATATGGAACAAATGGATTTCACTCATTAAGTGGAGTTTTTATAGAATAATAATAATAAAAAATAGAATTAGTAAAAACAACCTAAGAAGAAGATTGAAAATCTTTGCAAGTATCAGTTTGCGTTGTTTAAATCATTAACAAATCTTTTTTTTTTACAATAATGACATGTAGTCATGAAGAATAAGGTTGTATACTTTATTTTTAGACTGAAAGGAGTGGATGGCATTTTTACCTAAAAAGACTTTTATTTTTACCTCAAGTCCTTAATTGTTTGGATATTTTCTTCTGATATTTTAAATTTGTTTCCTTTTTAAATGCAATTTGTGTTCATGCATCAGTTAGCTAACCTTCAAACAGTTCTGCACAATTAATTTTAATGAGTAATTATTAAAAATCCATCTGTTGAACGTAAGAACACAGAGAGAAAGTGTTTCTTTAAATATCTTGCATCACAGTATGAGATTGGGTTCCTCTTATCGCAGCTCCAGGCCCCCTTCCCTCATCTTTTTCCATCCTCGGTCAGTATCCAGGTCAGAGGCTTCGGGGATGCTACTGGTGCTGAGAGACACAATCACCACCTCAAACATCCAGAGGTGAGCGGAGTCGTGGCCATCACAGACGCTGCATTCACCTGGAGTAAGAGTCTCGACAGCAGCAGCTTCCCAATCATTTCCAACAGATCACATTTTATTTAACCAGGCCTTCTAGCACAGAGGGGGCTCTGGCACTTGGATTCATTGACACAGTGCAGGTTTTTTCAGCAGTGTTAATCTGCTAGCTTTACTATGAGGTTTGGATCTGAATAACAGGATTATAAAAGCTTTGCAGCTGCAGTTGTGGTTCTTGTGGGTGGTTACCAACAAAAGCTGTTTCTTTTTTTTATTTTTCCATTTGTTTTAAACGGTAAATGGTCTGTACATCTATAGTGCTTTTCTACTTTCATTGAAGGACCAAAGCGCTTAACAGTCCCAGTCCCATTCACCCATTCACACACTATATAAAACCCATAAATATACATTTTGGGGTTAAGGGGCGGGGGTCATAGTAACCATCCAATTAGGGGTGTAGTCAAATTCATCTTATTAGTTCTGCATGCTTGTGTGATTTTATTGCACAACTTTGGTGCAAATAGCTGCGACACCTTTTGTTTTAACAAGCCCACAGAAATGTGATCATCCTTCATTGATTTTAGGTTTTCTTTTTTCATCCTTCGGATCTCAGCTGATTAGCTGAGCGCCAAGAGCCGAGTGAAAGCTCAGATGGATCGACACCATGCCGCTGCAGCCCCCAAACTGTTGACCTTTCTGCTTTTAATAAAATGACCTAAACATTTTTTAAGCTTTTTTTTTTTTTTTTTTAAACTTTTCACCACCTTTGAACATGTTGACTTTGCAGATTCTTTAGAAGATCTTATACTTTGCTTATTGCGTTTTTAATTGTTTTAATTTGGCACTGACTGTGAATGAGTTCCAAGATGTTTGATTACCATTGATTCTAGCCGACAGCAGTTTGGGCCTGTGTGGGCATTTTAAAGTGATTTATAAATAAAGTTGGATTGAATTTCATCAGAAACCAAATCCTAAATTTATCACGAAATAAAAATAACTCAGAAGACATCATAAAGCATTAAAATAAAGTCACTTATCCATTTCAAAGTCTCTCACTTGATGAATTTCATTACCATTAATAATAACTGATGTTCCTGGAATTATTCCCCATTAAATGTTCTCCTGTATGAACAAATGTATTGAAAATCTACTTTAGATGATACCACTAGAGCACATTTTAAACAAATATTATTTTACATCAACAAAAAAGCCATAAAAAGCATAGAAACAATAAAAAAATCATTTGAATGAGGATAAAGAAGAAGGAACAAAGCTACCCCTCTCCTAATAAAACTAAGAAAGCTTATAAAAAAGTGCATTAATTAATAACTACTATGTTTGAAATATTCATTAAAACTTCACCCTTGGGTTACTTGTTTTCACTGCAGCAGCATAAAACCTTTCATTTTCTGTCATCCCTGTAGTTGATGTTTCAGTCCAGCAGAGGACAGCAGCTGTCGGATCACTGGAAGCTGCTCTGCACTGGTCCTGATGCCAAGTGTGAATGCTCATGTCAGACAGAAAGTTTTTCCTTTGCCTGGATCTTTATATCTTCTTGGCAAAAAACGCTGAGTTTCTTTTGTGAGATTGAAAAATTCTCAACCATGGCAATCTCAGATTACACCACTATAGCAGACTGATTTTCTGCATTTAAGATCATATAGTTTAGTTTTACTTGTATGTAAGCTCAAAGACATTTAAGTATGGAGAGTTAGAAACTAAAAATGACAATAAAATAAAAGGAAGCATCTTTTTTTTCTGTTCATCTTTTCGTTTTAGAACACCAAAGACAAAACATAAAGTCGTGCCTAGAAGCTGTCATCAAATCTTGATGAGTTGATAAACTAAAAGCTACCGGTTAGGTTTCAATGTTACCTTGACAACCACTCCAACAAATGAGAAACCTTCAATTATGCAATTAAGTTTTTAGCCTTTAGTCTTTCTAGTAAACATGCATCCCTGTGTACAAAGATGATCCCACATTTTCCTGGAATAAAAACCCTTCTTGGAAAAAGAATTGACTGAAACATGAAAAATCAACTTCTTCTTGGTTTGTTTTTGTATCTTCAGGGGAGATACGATGCCCTTTCGACTAGATTTGATGCAGTTGTGTTACGCACTGATCAAACTCTGCAAAATGTTAAAAGAAGTTTTTTTTAAATTATGTTTATTTATAGTGTCTGACAAGCAAACAAGGAACCGTACATAAAAAACTCAAAACAATATAGACAACTAACTAAAAGACTGAAACATTTAAAGAGGAAACTATAAAATAAGTGACATAATAATATAACACTTAAAAATAGAGCAAAAACAAATTAATAAGCAGCAGAACACAGAAGCACAAAGTTCTGCACTAAAAAAGAAGCGGTTCTCCTTCATTACCTGGAACCCTTCAAAGTAAAAAAGTTGATGCTGGACCACAAAAGGGATCCCATTTTTGTAAATGAGTAGTTTTCAGCTGCTGCAGATTTAATAGGACAAACTCATATTTTCATTTATACGATACCATGTTAAAAGTAAGAAAACTATACTGTTCTCTGTTGAAAATGCTTTTTCCTGTAAGCTCAACGAGGAATTTCAAAGTATGATTTTCACAGAACAAATAAAAATCTGTTGATTTCTGTTTTGACTGAGTCATTAGAATAAGGTCCTTGAGGCCTAAGAAAATGATACGTGGTTGGTCTTAAAGTCCCACTCTGATCATCTTTTGATGTATTTTAAAAGCGTTCCTAGTGGTCTTTTATTTATGTTTATGTTTTTAGCTAGTCATTTTCTAGTCTAGCTTCTGCAGAGCGGCAGGAATTCATTAGAAATTCGCCTCGCAGTTGTGGGTGGGACTGTTGGTGCAGTGTAAGCCTGCCCAAACCTCCCATCATCCCTTTGTTTACATTCTCTCGCTAGCTTACAGCTCCTCACAATTCCAACCTAACATTACAGGTGCAACAAAAATGAAATGCAGAGCATTTTGACAAGTGGATGGATGGGAATGGAGTGGAGCAGAGAGTTTGTGGACTGCCGATTGTAGCACGGAACTGCTAACCGGCCTTTTCCAAAGACATTTTTTGTCTGCTCCTGATTCAATTTGAGTAAAGAAATAGTTAGAAATTGAATTTTAAGCTTAATTTTCTTTATATCTGTCCTCCATCATGAGAAAAATGCCAAAAGAACATGTTAAAAACACCAAAAACACACATTTTTGTAGAGTGTGTGCTTGAGTGCTGAATCTCTTTCTAAGCAGAGGCTTGTAAACAAAGTTGTTGCTTTCCGTTCCTTGTTAACTTCCTGCTGTGTAACAAAGCGTTATATCACATTAATGCAACAGTGGATGTGCAGGGCGCAGTTTGCTCCTGGAATTCTCTTATGTAGCTAATCAGCAAAGTCAACTCACCGTTGACATTTTTGTGGTCATTGTTATGGTAGATAACATAAATAAAACATATCGGATTAATGTGGAGAATATTTGTGTGCAGATCAGGTCAATTCTGTCATCTCAGCTTCAGGGTGTTTTGAGGTTTCTGAAATCGTCTCTGGGGGTGCATTTTGAGGTGCCGAAAAGCATGATTCGTTGGACTTGCTTAACATGTCAAACCTTTTGGTTTGCTTCTCTTGCACAATGCATGCAGATAATAGCTGCTCGTGTAAGATCGGCGCTCCATAGAGGGAAAAAAGCATGAAGGAGTAAACCTAATTTATATTCCATAGCCCTTCATCTATTCATGAGTATCAACAATTTTCTGCTTTTTCTTCAAATGCACACTTCTTTGGATTTGTCTTGCGTTCTTGATGTACTGAATCCACATGGCTCTTACTGTTTTTGCTTCATCTCCATTTTTGTTTTTTTTTTACATTCCCTTTTTAAAGTCTGTGGTTCACAACCAAGAGGGTGACCCTTTGACTTCCAGATTGAAGCACATTTTAAATGAAAAGTAATTGAGCACAGTCACCAGATAACCTGTAGTTGGCTCGTTTACATGAGCGAGTCAAGTTATATTTTGTCAGGAACCTTTCTAAAAACGGACTGGAGGGAAAAGCTGTTAGTTTGTACCCAGTTTTGCCAACACAAATTCAACCAGACTAAAAAGTAAAAAAACCAACAAACATCTTTTAGAGTTTTTAGTTGCAGCAAGGAGCAAACAGAAGATGATTACGTTCAATCTGCGTACTGAAGGTGCATTGGAAGATCAGTTCTGGACACACGAGAATTTAGCTTCTTCCTACAACTGCATGTCTGTGGCCTTTGGTTCTAGGGAGATGAAGTCAGAGCTGGGTTTGTTTTGGGGTATCTAGACACAGATGCATGTCTGCACATTTAGAACGGCAAACTTCCCTCAAAAACAAAAACAAAATTGTGTCTAAGAATTCTATCAACTAAAACCTATGTTCTAAAAAGTCAGCGTTTCCACAAACCATGATTTGATCATATGATTTAAACCTACAAACTCAGACTTAAATAAAATAAATGAATAATATACATTCTCAACATATTTATTCCAATATAAAATGGGGCAACTTTAAAATAATAGAAAAGGACACTTTGGTATGAAAACTTTTGTAAAGGGAGAAACTATTGAGGACCCAGATAAAAAGGATAAAAAGTTTAAAATAAGCTTTAATCCAAAGTAGAGTAGTTGGTAATTGAAACAGTAATCCAGTAAGTCAGCAAGAAAACAGTAAAATAAAACATTTTTAACACAAAATTAACACAAAAAGTCCTTAAAGGTGTATTCAGATTGGAAATCTGTCTGCTTAATTTGGTCCAGATCGGGTCCTGAACATTGCATTTGTTCTGTATTCAGACTACCATCTGAAACCATGTGACTAAAGATCGCTTCAGTTATTGGCCAGGAATTATGAGGGCGGCGCAAAGCAACAAGAGAAAGAATAATGGAAGTCCTACGCTTTGGAATCCTTGTTGGGATAGTTCACTTATTCAAACTTTATATTTTTCTGATCAAATTTAAACGTCCGTATCTACGTCAGATACAACGCTTTTTACAACTTTGGTGCTGCTGAGGCATGGTTACTGAGGAGACGGCGACTAAGGTGATAAGTGTTTATGACATACGATTTGTCAGGAAAACGGCGTGAGAAACAATGTGTATCACGTTAAAAGTTGTTTTTATGAGCCTGTATTCATCAGATCAAATTTTAATAATTTGCTGTGTCTCATCTTTGCTTCAAGTTTGTACGCGGCTCATCGGTTGCAACGTTCCTCATCTGTTGACATCACATAACGACCGGCTATGGTGGCCGTTTTGGTCCAGTAGTTCTGCTCCGTCTATTCAGGTTGAGGAAACTCAGAGCGAACTGAAGCTCAGTCAGATTGTAAACGAACCGAGACCACCTGAAGAGATGGGTCGGAGAGTGGTTCCTGCGTGGTCCTGGACCAGGGTCTGCTTTGGGTGTATTCAGATTGAAAATTTGATCCAGATTATTGGGGGACACAAACTCTGGTTCACTTTAAGTGAAGCAAACGTGTCCAGTCGGAATACACCCTAAATCAACACAAACTAGAAAAGTTGTCTGCTCCTCCAGGAGCATAATGGCACAACCAAACAGGGAGGAGCCACAAAAAACAGACTGAAAGAAACCGAGCAACACCTGCACTGTGTTTCTGTGGTTAGATATCTAATTTAAAAAATGTTTCACTTGATAGTACTTATTTTTGAAACTGTTCTAAATGTGCCACACAAGATTGTAGTTCAGCTGTTGAGCCAGAATTTATCTTAATGAGACAAAACAGCGTGTTTGCTGTGTGACAAATTATCCCCGACGGAGATGAAAAAAGGGCTACACCAAATTTATCCTTTAACTTTATGTAAAAAGATTTTTTTTTAATTCGAGAACATGATGAGGTGGAATAGAAAGGGACAATCAAGTGCGATCAGATAAAGCAGCATGAAGGAAACTGTAATCTCTATAGACAGTTTTTATTAGACTATTAGACAAACGTAGACAAGTGATACAAAGGAGGAGGGAGTCATAATGGTTCTCAGAGGTGGATGTTGCCTCAGCCACAGCAGTAATTATTCATTTTTAAAAGGGACAGGGTAAACACGCTGCTGGTAGCCCCTCAGATTATCGACTGCTGGACCCCACAGCTGATGATTTTCTTATTACTCACACTGTTTTTCTTCAGTCATCGCTGCTTTATATTTATGTATGTCCTGGAAAGCAAAGTATTTATTTGTTGCAGGTTCTTGTATCTGTTCTGATGAACTTTATTGAGAACGACTGGAACTGACCAACACTAGCTGTTACTGGAGTGCTTACATGCACAAAAACACATTGTGTCAGGTTTTGCTGTAATTGTTTGATCTGAAATTAATCAAACAAATTAATTAATTAATTAGGGAAATTAATTTGCTAGCTTCGAGCGGAGGAGGACAGTTTGGGGAATATCAAGGTGGGCAGTTCCCATAACCTTCCAATTTTTAATCTTCCGCTTGCGTTTGCAATCCAGCCTTGTTTATCTTTGTTGTGACTCAGGTTGTAAGTGTGCGGCTTGGTCTTGATTACGACGTAGAGGAAGATGAAGGAACATCATCATTAAGACCGGTCTGATGATATGGAAGATCAATATTAAGACCTTTAGGAAGGAGGCACTGTCATTCAGGGTTAATAGCTGCTCCTGCTGTAACTACACCATTAGGGGGAACTAGAAACGGGTAATTCATCCATAGTTAAATGAGCCTAACAATACACCCACATGTACAACATGTGGAAAACAAAATGGGACTGCTGTGGGCCGTGGGCCTCTGGGTCCTTGTAGCCTACCGCTGTTTAATTGAGTGTCAAACCAGATGATTGTTTTGGAAGGGGACATCTGTGGAGGTGGATGAGGAGAGAGAACGAAATAATCTCCAAACTGATGTTTGTTATCAGGAAGGATGTTAGAAATAGAAGCTTTTCTTCAGCCTGTCAGCACATAGTTTGTCTTCTATGAGGTTGCATGATGAGGTCCACAAGCCCAGCAGACTGAAGGCAGACTCTTTCTGGTCTTATGTGAAAGGGAAACAAGGTTAGAAGTATTTTAAAGCAAACACATAATCAACTAAACCCACATTTTCTTACTTTTGTGTCATCCTTTTTGCTTGTATTAATATACACTCACTGGCCACTTTACCACACAGAGAACTGGGAATATAAAATCTCGATTTTCCAAAAATAAATCGTCTAAAGCAAAAAAAATTGAATTCATCGATTGTATCGATATATCGCCCAGCCCTACCAAGAGGTGAACTTTCTCTCTGAAACGATGCTTTAACTTCTCATGACGATCACTTTCCTCAGAGAGGAAAGAGTGAGAGCAGAGCGAGGTCGGTGTGCACAATGTGTTGCCATGACAACGGGGCCACATCACGTTTTAAACAGTCTTTTTTGTGAAAAACTATTTAAACTTCAAAATATAACAGAATTGGAGTTCTAAAAATAGATTTTTTTTCTTTGCATAAATGACCATGGTATAAGCGGGATAATGCCCGTCCTGGTGTGCACTAACAAACACAGAAGCAACTGTGTGACGTGAAAATTAGATTAACATGATTTAAAAAATGCACTAAAATGTCTGTAATTAAAATAAATAACGATTAAAGCAATAGTTTGACACCCCAAATTATTTTAGTTACTGTTGCTCTTCTGTCAGCTGGAACCAGTCTGGCCATTCTCCTCTGACATCAACAAGGCATTTCTGCCTACAAAACGGATGCCCACTGAACACTTCCTCTTTTTCTGACCATTCTCTGTTAACCCTAGAGATGGTTGTGCGTGAAAATCCTAGTAGATCAGGAGTTTCTGAAATATTCACACCAGTCTGGCACCAACATCCATGCCACGTTCAAAGTACTTTAATCGATTTTCTTCCTCATTCTGATGCTCCGATTGAACTGCAGCAGACCGTCTTGACCATGTCTCCATGCCTAAATGCATTGAGTTGCTGCCATGCGATTGGCTGATTAGAAATTTGCGTTAACAAGCATTTGCACAGGAGTGCCTAATAAAGTGGTGAGTGAGTGCAGAATCGTGGTTTCTATTTTTTCATTCAGAATGGTGTGGAAACTTAAATCAATGGCTGTGTTGGCTATTGAACTGTTTGGCCATTAATGCAAATTTTGTTGTTTGTGCTCTTCAAAGAAAACATCTTTGTTAGAGAAATGGCTCCAGTATGAACCATTAGCGCAGCATCCAAGCATGAATTAGTGTTTTTTTCTGTCCACTCTTGAAGTGACTGAAACAGCAGCAAAGATAAAACAAACCCACAGGAAAACTAAAGAAAAAATTACAACTGACCAATTGGTCTATTTGGAGGAGAGAACAAAGAACACGCTGTGCTGCTTCTAAAGGCCTGAAAGTTTGCAAAAGGCAGCAGTTTAGTGTTTAAATGAAGCACTTTAAAGTACTGAAGAAAACTTCTGAAAAGGTTCTAAAAAGTTATAACTAAAACTACTGGTTAGACTTTTCACGCCTGTCTGTAACACATTTGATTGAATCTGATGTATTCCACTCCACCTGAGAACTGTGACTTCTGCTGTTTGGTAATGAAACACAAGAGCCTGATTTAAGACCGCAAACAAGTGTTTTTCTGGTGTTCAATAATAAAAAAAAAAATAGGTAGGATTGAAAACATCCAGCTTGGACTGCTTTCACCTGCATCATGCATGTACTGTCTCTTTTTCATTTATTTTCTTCCTGAATTTCTTTGCAAGAATTTGTTGTCATGATATTAAAAATGAATGTGATTTTAGCCCAAGTTACATTTGCAACTTGGTTTTGCTGAAAGTCTTACTGGAACTCATCATGTAATGTTAAAGACCCATTCCAGTTAAAAAATGTGTTTTTGGTATTTTTAACATGTTCTTGTTACATTTTTTCATAATGTATAAAATAATTTAAAATTAATACTGTGCATCTGGTCTGAGTATTTCGTTATTCAAATTGTGTTTGATCAGGAGCAGTTGAAAATCTACGGTTTGAAAAAGCTCAGGTTTGTGATGCAAACAAACTGCCATGGGGGGGCTGGCCAAAGTCTCCCTTCTCTGATACAATTCTGAAGCATCCAAAAAGATTCATTAACGTCTTAATTTTCCTCGTCTGAGCTGCCATCTGGCTCAAAACTGTAGAGCTGGATAGCTCTGATATTGTTTTTTTTTGTTTTGTTTTTGCTTCGCTAATGTTAGCTTGGGCTTGTAAGGTGCTATGCTAGCAGAAGAGAGTGTAAAAAAAAAAAAGGCATGCTGGGAATTTAGCAAGACTTAATTCCGCGCCAACAGCCCCACCCGCAACTTCTTTAAATCTTATTTTAATGATCACACCTTTGATATTTCTTTTGATATTTTTCTTTCTTTCATGTTTTATGTAAAGCACTTTGAATTGTCTTTGTAAATGAAATGTGGTATACAAATAAACTTGCCTTGCCTCACAGGTAAATTAAGCAGGGGCTGTGATGTCTCCCTATTTCTAATGAGCTTCTGCTCATCTGCAGAATAAACGACACAGACTTTTTTATTTTGGCTAAAAGCTTCATAATCGCAATTAAAAGACCACTGGGAACGATTTAACCATAGAAAGAAATATAGTTGGAGTGTGACTTTAAGGATGCAGATGAATGGATACAATTTTTTTTTCTGATGGAACCAAAACAGTTTTGATTGGTTAGCACCTATGTAATTTGGTGTATTGGTCTGACTACAGTTGCTTTTGTTTTCAGTGTGATTCAATTATAGAATTCAAGGTTGTCTATTGGCTCCATCCATTTTAAAAGCAATTGATTATTTGATTCCTATAACTTCTATTTTTATCTTTTCCTTTTTCTGATTGCTTTCTAACTTTTTGTATTTTTGTTTGAACCGTGTGCAGTGAATTCTACCATCTTTTCTGTAGAACTGGGAATTTACTGCTCAGTATGACAGTTGCACAAATAAACTGAACCATACAGAAGCCTCGTGACTCTTGAGCTCTTTTTCTGTTAGAACAAGAATTTAATGGATTTTTTGAGTGAGCCAAGATTCCCGTATTTCCAGCTCAGGACATCCCAAGAAACACATTGTTGGTTTCTGTAATTCCATAATGCTCATATGAAGCAGCTGTGCAAACTCCCATGATCACCCAAGGACTCTGGCATGGAGAAAAAAAATGGAGGTCTAGTGTTCTGAGGCTTGGGTGTCGCCGATGAAAGCGTTCGAGGAAACGTCTTTGTCTTCATTGTCAGAGACAAAAAAAAACCTAAAATTTCAACCAAAACCGCAAAAACATCTGCTCAACCTCTTATACTAAGTTTAAATTTATTTTGTTAAAGGATTTCTAGAATAGAGTTTTGTGCTTGTTTGAAAAAAAAAGTGACATGTTGTTGAATTGATAACTTACTGATACAAAATCTCCATTTTTTTTTCTCCATGAAACCATTTTCTACTTGTGCACTCTGACCACTCTGACCACCTCTCTGGTCTGTGTGTGTGTCTGGGATTTGATGGAGTGTTCGTGCTGGTGTGGCTGTCACGTGAGTCAGAGATTTTCAGAAACTAAGTTCTGAGGCACACAAACTCTGAAATTTGGAATGGCCATTGCCAAAGAACAATGAACAAATCTTTGGTTGCACATAAATCAAAATCCAATTTAAGTATGGACAAAAATATTTGTGGAAAACTGCTTTTGACAAAAAATGCACATCTGAGCCCAGAACTTTTTAACTGAAAACTAAGAATCTGTTCCTGTTTATTATCAGCTGAAACTGAACACACTTTTTTATTTTTCACATTTATCATGCAGTTTGTTACAGTGGTGACTGTGTGTAAATTTATCTTAGAAAAAGTGTTGAGAACACGATCTGACTTTTTATTAGCAGACTGCTGACAAGCAGCTGCCTTTCTGGCAGTTTCTAATAGATCATAATCACAAGAGAATCCGTCTTGTCTGCCTTCAAAACATCACTGGGTGCAAAATCTAGGAACCAGCAAGCTGAATGTTTCACCAGTTTCAAAAAGCTTTTTGTTAATTCATCATCATACAGTATACGGGGCCAAACTAGCACGTCCATTTAAGTTCTGCCTTCATCATTTGAGAGCAAATTTATGACAAAATGTAAACAAAAAAAATTTAATTAAGTTTATTTTTTGTTAATAACGCAGTTTTATTTGTTGTAAATATAAATCTGATGATTGCACAAGAAATCGGATCATTTACTGAGATTAGGAGAAATCAATTTAACTCATTTGAAGCTTAAAGTGTTACACCCACTGATGAAATCTAGGGATGCTACAGTAAATCAATGAATCCCAGTTAGTTTTTATTATTTTCATGCAGTCTAAAATAAGATCTTAAGTTGAAGGGTTCTTAACAGTCAGCTGTAAAATATGTAGAACTATTAATCTTCTAGTTTCACGTAGTCCTGTGTTAGAGTTGCTGGATTCCAGCTTCCTCTGGACGAAGGCAGGGTAAACCTTAAACCAGGGGTCTGTAACCTGAGGCCCCAGAACCTCCAATCCTCTCCAAAGTTGACGAAAAATCAAATAATAGCAACTTTTTAAAGTAGGGGATTAATAAATTAGAAGTAGTTTCATTCAGATTAGCTAAATTAATAAATTAATGGGATGAGGTGCACCTAGCGGTAAGATAACGATGTAAAGGTTTTTACATCCCTGCTGACATCAAGCGCTCTACGCTTCTTCCAGAATGCTCAGGTTTCAAATATTAAGCAAAACTTTGATAAAAGGTTTGATCTTTTTTGACACTACACCACAGTGCAGCTAGAGCAGAATCAGGAATATATTAGTCATCCACATATTGGATATTTTTTTCTCAAATTGCAGTGGATGTGCTTTGGGGTTGCAGTGTTGCTTTTGTGTGAGGTGTAGTCAAACACATCTTAGATTATGTACGCTTCTTTAAACATCTCTTCTTGAAAGGCTGGTGCTTGATTCATAAGCCTTGTACTAATAATGAAAATCTTCCATATATGCAATATTCATTTAAACATGAAGGCATCACCGATATGAAATAAATCAAGTTCTTGACAGGGGTTTAAATATTATAACTATAAAGTACTGCATTTTTTTAAAGAAAAATGCAGTTTAATAAAGTTGTTTGCAGTTATTTCTGATGCCTTTTATCTGCATAAATGGCACACATGTTCTCAGTCCCTTGGAGAATATCTAAGGGCCTGAAAGAGGCATAAATGAAAGCAGACAGAATATAAAGAAGGGTTCATTTCTGCCATTTTACTTGTGGTCCTCTACATAATGATGGGAGCTGCAGGGCTGGAGGGAAGGTTGGCCGCTCCACCAGGCCTTGGGGCACCAGAGGGGAATCGAGGGCAAACTAAACTGTTGAAATGTCACAACATAATACTGCGTACTTTTGAGTTTTGTGTGCTGATGAGCAGAGTGGAAGTTTGAGCATCGTTTGATTGATTTGACAGATTTTCTTCATCTTTTTGTTTCTTTAAAACGGATTTAAATTTGCATAGAACAAAAAAATATCTGAAATAAAAAGGCCAAACTGTAATGTTGACATCATCGAGTTTGATATTTGTTCTTGCGGCCTCTCCTTCATTTGCAGCTGTGCCCTGAGCCGCGCGCTCATATCACGAGCATGTGTTTCTGCACTGGTGTTTGTTTATGTCTGATATATTGGCCGGAGCTCAAGACAGAGCTCCAGGCATCTTCGCTGGCATCTGCAGCTGCGCGCTCATCTGCGCCCAACCTCTGCGTGACACATGCTGCTGCCGCGTTTCTCTGGAATTCTGTGGCATTAACACAAGAGATCATCTTCATGGGAGACGTGCGCTGTCTGAAGGATGCCACGGAGCACCTGTGTGCACACACACGTTTGCTATATTGACAAAAGTCTTCACTTACAAATACATTGAATTCAGGTGTTCTGTGGCCCCAGGTGTGTGAAATTGTGGCATGCAGACTACTTCACCAAACATCTGGGAAAGAAGGCATCTTTTTTCGTAATTTCAGTGTGACGCACCATTGAGTTAAGACGCCATCTGTGCAACAAATCCAAATGGGAAATTATTTTAGTCAACTGTCACTGGTGATAGGACAAAATGAACATGATTGAGAATGACAGCAACTCGGCCACGAAATGGTGGACCACATAACTCAACAGAGCAAAGTCAGTGGATGCTGGGACTCGTGGGGTGCAGGGGTCAGCATCTTTCTGTGGAGTTAGTCACTTCATATTTCCCGTTTAGCTCAAAAACAGAGCAGACGGAGCTTTCACGCCTGAGCAGCTGCATCCGAGCTTATGGTCTGACTTAAATGAGCCATGAGTGAAGTTTGGTGGAGGGAGGATTATGGTGTGGGCTTTGTATTTCAGAATCTGGACTTGGTCCCTCATTATCAGTTAAAGAAAATCGGAATTCTTTTTCATCTTACCTAGATTTAAGGGACTTGCTCACAATAGGACGGAACACACAGGACCCATCCATCCTTCCGTTGAGAACCTGCTCAACCTCTTTTGGGGTCACGGGACTGCTGTAACCTACTGTCAGTGTACACCCTGAACATGTCCCCTGTTACACAGAAAGCAAAGGTGATGAAACACTTCTGTGTAGAGCCAGTTTCTCTCATCCAATAGCTACAAATATCCATGGCGAGGCCACATTCCAGCACGACTACTGCTACTGCTGGTTAAAGGCGAGGTACAACCCTGAACAGCTCGCCAGCCTGTCGCAGGGCCACACACAGTCACACACCCATATACAAAATTGTATTTTGGTTCCTGGAATTTTGTTTTGATTTCTAAAATGTTTTGTTGTTTTTAATTATTTGTTTTTCCTTTAAAACTATTGTTGTGATCTTTAATTTGTTTTTTTTTTTTGCGTTGAGTGATTTGCACTTCAGGGCCACCGTAGAATTACTATTTTTACAGTTATTATTACATTTCTTAATGTAAACCGTTTGAGGTGTTCTGTATGAATATTTATTTATGAAAAAAGTTGAACACGAAAGAAGGGCCAAAAAGATGTCAAGAAATCAGCCTTAAAACATAGGAAAGCTTTCCCACAAGAATTGAAGCTGCACAGCTGAAAAGAGTGTGTTGTAGTCCTATTATTGATTATGGGATGTCAGTTTAGTTCGTTCAGTTCTCAGTGAGGTCAAGGTGGGTGCAGCAGCAGCCAGTAGAGGGCGCTGCAGTGTTATAAAAACAGTTTTTTCCCCAGTCGCTTGGCTGGTTTTTTTTTTTTCATCTTTTTTTTCAGCCCGGCTTCGTACCGGTATGTCTCTCCTTTTTCCTCCCAACTCGCCGTCTCATCCTTAATCTGTGCATCCACCCCCCCTCTCCCCATATCATCCTCATCCTGTGGAAATTGAAATCGTTCGCAGCCGGTTGCTGTTGCTGATGCTGCTGCTGCGCGCAGGAGCAGCTGTGGAGGCGCAAGACAGAGAGCTCTCACCGAGGAGGCTGCGCGCGAGGCTAGAGGACGCCCGGGAGGACAGGACGACAGTGGACGTGTAGATTTGTCCGTGTACCTGTGGTAAAGGACCGCGCCTGCCAACATCTGGGCCAGACGCAGATGAGGTTCCCGGATCGCGCCGTGTGTGATGTGTGCATCTCTGAACAGTCAATATGAATGTGTCGGTATCTGCCTGTCAAAGGTTTGGCCTTTATTTAGACATTTGACGTTAATCTCTAAAACATTTTAATTTTAGAAAGACTAACCCCCCCTCCCTCTGCCCTCTTTGTGTCCCTCTCCTTTCCCCTCCTCTCCTCCTCTCCTCTTGCTTGGCTGAAAAATGCTTCTAAAATGGTGCCAGTCAGTTTACATAAGCTGTTATACATTAATTCCCAAATGACTGCCTAATGATGATGTTTATTATTACTAGGATATTGCATTATTCTTAAGCGTTAGGCCTAACTCATTAAGGCACGAGGTCCGTATGAGTGAGAGGACATGTTTGTCAGTTGGAAGTGCATGGAATGTAATCTCATTACTGTCAAATTTGATATTATGGCCATAGCCAATGCAGTGGTGAGGGCAAGTTCTCCTCATGTGCTTCCTGGTTTGGGAAGCAGGAAGGATGCATGGATGTGAGGATGCTGCACAAAGCTGCCAACCTGCTCTTCTGCCTCTTTTTTTTTTTCCAGATTGTTTTGCTGTGTTTCACTTCAGTTATTTAATACGTCAGACGCAGAGGGCTGGGGGTTTCAGTTCATGTCTTTCTTTTGTCATCTAGCCTGCTGACACGGCACATTTCACACACACCCCCCCAGAAAAAGATGACACAATTACAAAAAATGTGTGTGTGAAGGCTACAGCATGTGTTTTCTGGTGACCTTCTTGGTCTTCATGTGGAAAATGTTGAAAAGTTTTGGCTTAAATTCAGGGGGAAAAAATCAAAATGTTATTAGTGGTTGTCTGTTCTTTTGTAAAGTCATATTTGGAGCAGCATACAAAAGGAAAATGTGTTTTTTTTATCAAATCCTGGTTAAAAAAGCGTATTATTTTTAGGTTTTATTTTTCTAATCATGTAATATTACATTATTCTTCAAGTTTTGTTTTGGTTTGGTCCTCTTCTATTTAAAGAACCCAATCCGATGATAACCTTGTTTTTTTGTTTTTGTTTTTTAACCCGTTTTCTTCTCGTAAGGGGGGGCATATATAGGAAAATTGAGATTAAAATTGCATTTCTGAGTATTTCTTTATTCAAATTGTTGTGAATCAGGAGCAGACACAAAAATGCAGTTTAAAAAGGGGCTGTAAGCTAGCGGGAGAGAGTGTGAACAAAAGGATGATGGGTAATGAGGTCCCCTCACAACTCAGGCGAATTGCTTGTGAACTACTGCTGCTTTGCAGAAACTATGTCTTAGAAATCAACATTTTTTTGTTGATAAAAACAGCATAATCAAAATTAAAAGGCCTCCTTCAAAAGTAATCCGAAATAATGGGAGTGGGAATTTAAGATATTTTAAATTTTCCACTCGGATCCTTGCAGAACGTTCTGGCAAGAACAGCTCCTTGGATTCAGAGTATGTCATCAGCTGACATCCAGCCCTAACATCTCCTTTTCTCACTGTGTTTGTTGTAGGGGGGGTGGTTGACAAAGATTTGCGGCACTACCTTAACCTGCGCTTCTCCAAGGGCTCAGTGGACCACGACCACCAGCAGATCATCAGAGACAACCTCTACCTCCGCACCGTTCCTTGTGAGTCCCCCCTCCCTCTCTTTCATTCCACCTCCTAACCTCCATTAGCGTTTTGCTCCTGTCTTTCCCTTCTCTGGGATCTTGTCCTCTCTGCTGCCCCTTTGTTGCCTCTTTTTTTCTTTCCCTTTCCTCATGTTTTTGCCTCCTCACCCTCAGGATGCTGCCCTCATATCTTTTACCTCCCTCTCGTTCACTCCCTTGCCGTCCCCTCACCGTCTATCGCCTCTTCTTTTCCCTCAGCCATCTGAGGTTTCCACGGCAACCACCCTCTTGTCTGGAGGCTTGCGTTGTCGTGATGCCCTACCCCCTTCAGCACACACCAGGCATGCACAACGCAGACATACGACAATGATTTGTCTCTGGGAAACATTTCATTTATGTCTGTGAGAGAAATTTTGCACGATGGACAAACACGTCACCACGCAGGCATTTGGCGCCTGTGGGTTGCCTTCGTACTGTGCTCCGTGCGTGCCTTTTGCGCGCTGCGGGACAATGCCATTTCCATGATTGACATTGAGGGACCATCCCCAGCAGGTCTGCCTTCTGTCCATACATGAAGCAGCTCATGAATCCGCTCAGATTCTTGGCCCTGCGGGCGGGCAGACAGGTGGATCCTTTTCCGAGGTTGTTGAGTTCGTCTGACGTGTTTTGGGATCTCAGCTCGTTCAGTGTTGAATCTGCAATGAGAGAAAACAAGGCTGGCTTGGACATCAGTTCTAGTTGTTGCTGAGCAATTCCACTACACTCGATGTTCTTCAGTGTTGAGCTGCTGACATAGAAGTGATTGTTTTTACGGTCCCACAGCTGCACACTTCCTAAGCATCTTCCTCCCTATTTCTACTCTCCTTCCTGCATTCCTCTTGCTGCTTTCATCTCCTTTCATATCATTGCTTTTTCTTTGGTTTCCTCTGGTTAACACCTCACTGTTTTGCTCTTTTCTCTTTATAGTTCTAACCCAAGATATACTTTTCCTGTTCCCCTCTGTTTTTTTACTCTTTCTGTGATCTTTGGCTGCATGCATTGGAGGCAGGATATCAGAATAACCGCTGAGGTGAAGATGGTTGGCTCTGTTAAATTCTGAGTGATGCTCCCATTTGGGACTTTTTAGGGATTTATTCAGCAGAAATGACATCCTCATAATCAACTGCCTCTTACTTTACCAGGCTAATTTAGAGTAATGAAGAAGTTCCACAGATTTTGAAGACATGAGAGATGAACAAGTTGAATGTTTGGCTTTAAATATAACGTTAGTCCCATTAGTCACACACCTGGGTATGTGACATTAGTTCTCTGCATTTGACCCGTCCCCAGGGGTGGTCATGAGCTGCAGAACCCATTTGGTGGTTCAACGCCCCAATCTAATTCTACAGTCACAAATGAAACTTCCACCGTACGATACTGAGGTATCGGCAGAATCTTCAAGATTTTATGCCGCCGCCCGATATTTTTTTTCTTTTTTTTAATCGTTGGCATGGTCATGAATGTAGACGACGGCAGTCAGACGTACAGAATGGTCTGCTTTTTATTTACCCCCGGGCTACCGGCAGTTGTAAGGCTGGTGATTCCGTAAAGGCGTCATCTTCACCTGTTGCTGGACCGCCACCGCGCAACATCGAAATGTACTCGAGCGGCCACTGACCAAGGTCAACTATTAGAGAAAAATGATCCAGTCGCTGTCAAACCTTTTTCTTAAAACCTCTGGCAGGAAATGCGACTGCCGCCTCCAGTATACAAAGGCTGTTGCACGGTCACGTGCCAAATTTGCTGAAAAACGTGCATTTAGGTCGCAGCACGGTGGCGTTGTGGGTTATGTGACCGTAGCCTAATCCTTTAATGCTGAGTGTCAAGCAGGAATGCTTTGGATTCCATTTCAGAGTCTTTGGCAGACTTGACCTTGGACTTGAGCTCACAACCTTCAAGTCTCAGGGTGGACACTATCACAAGGTCACTGATATGGCTATACTGTTGGGATATTACAGTTTTTCCTCCAAAACTTCAGCAGCTCATCTCTTCTGCATATGAAAATGCTTAATAGGCATTCACTGCATGACTTCTTTGCAGTCCGACAGTCACATTAGCACTTCAGCCATCAGCGTGACACAGCATCAGATGGCTAAAAAACAGGAACAACTATCCTGAGTGCTGCACTGCTCATGCCCGGCGGGCTGTTTGTTGTTGTGGTTTGGAGCACTAGCAAATCCGTGTTTTTTTCGCTCTCTCGTCTGCGCCGCTCTGACCATGCTGTCAGAGCGGGTCTGTCAGCTTGACGAACAGACGCCACTCTGCATCACAACATGCTGTCAAGGACGTAGGAGGAGGTGTGTCTGTCAGTGTGCCATTTCTGTTTGTGTGTCTTGGTGCAGCTCGAAGGCTCACATGCTGACATCAACCACTGCATCCTGTTACGTCATGCAGCTCCAGGATGGGCTGCTCACACCTCAGAAATAACTAAAGGAATGGGATTATTTGCTTTCTGGTTCCATTAACTTTATCCAGACCCTAAACTGTGATTCCCAGGATGTTTTTTATGCATCCTCTTACATGATTGCTTGTTTTAGTTCTTTTCTCTTCTACACATTCCGGTGTCAGTTTTTGTCAATTAAAGAAAATACAAAACAGATCACTAATATCAGGAAATGTCAGTCATTGAAGACCCACTCCAAATAAAATGTGTTTTTTGATGATTTCAACATGTTCTTGTGGTATTTTTCTGATGATTGAGGATGTATATTAAGAAATGTAAGCTCAAAATTGAAATTCTGAGTATTTCTGTATTCATATCGTTGTGAACTAAGAGCAACAATAACATGCTGTGCAGACTACATGCTCCCTGCTCGGTTCCACTCTAATGCTTCCACTTGTAGACGACTTTTCCTCATCCGAGCTGGCATCTATACAACTACATAACTAATATAACTCACTATTTTTGTTGCAGCTGTAATGTTCGGATAGGGGTGTGAGGGGCTATAAGCTAGCGGGAGAGCATGTAAAAAGATGGATGATGGGAAGTGGGAGGGGCTTACTTTGCGCCGACAGCCCTGCCCACGATTCAGATGTGAATTTCTGATGAACTCCTGCTGCTCTGCAAAAACTATATCCAAGGAAATTACAAGTTTTTAGATTTTGGCTAAAAACTTCAAAATCATAATTAAAAGACCAGTGGGAACACTTTTACAAAAGATAAAAAGATGATCAGAGTGGGTCTTTAAGGATTATCGAATGAAATCTTAATAAGTAAAGAAATAGACAAAGCACATGAATGAAATCTGTTTACCAATTTTGAGTTGAAATACTTAATAGTCCAACTTTTTTTGAGTTTTCACTTGGGATTTCTGCAGCACTGCTCTAGTTAAATTGACAGTGATTAATTGACCACTTCAGTGGATGAATTTGAGTTCCTGTCAGGGCACTTTCGATTGAGGACTTCAGAGACCGTCCAAAATGATTGTTTTAGCATGTGAGCAATGAAAAATATGATAGAATAAGAGTGAGAAGAGGTTGACTGAATGAGAGTGTCTTAAAATACATGAGAGGAACCAGTGGTGGAGCACAGCAAACGGCGGAGAGAGCGATGATGATGAATGTGGACGTGAGCAAGGCGGCTGTGGAGAAGACAGGAAAAGGGGAAGAACGAAGAGAACGAGGACCTGAGAAATGGGCGAGAAAGATGTTTTCAGGTGGGGAATTAAGAAACAAAAGTCAATGCTAGAGGATGAAGGGTAGACATGTCGGGAGTATAAGGGCGGACGTGCGGTGAATTTGTGAAAAAGGAGATATGAGGGACTATCATAAGTAATTCCCAGGAGAGCTGCTGCCTCTCCTTTAAATCTACGCAGAAGCATCAGTAAAAGGCTCTAAAAATAGCCGCAGCATTGAGCAGTACATTTCTCCACTCAGATATCCTATAAATACATGTAGCTTCTGTCAGTTTGCATCCACACTTCTGGACGCTCTCTGCAGCAGCTTCTTGGCTCTGACAGGGAATCCTCCTTCCACTTTGGAGAGACTATTGAGGCGGAGCAGAGAAAGATGTCGATGAAGAACACAGCTAACATGCTTGAGCCGGTGATGGGGTGAAGCGTGCCTCGGTTAATGACAGCAGTAATGATAATTATAATAATCATAAAGGCTGTCTTTATGATGTGAGAAAATGATGCGTGCAAAGTAAAAGACACCTTTTAGCCCTGATATGTGTGGAAGACTTTAGAACAGAGTTGTGTTAATGCATATCAGACTCACACATTTATCCTTTAGCAATTAAAAAGCAAACTAGCGGTGATTTGGTTGCAAAAAATTCAAACAATTTAATTTTTTTAACTTTAAAGACAAACAAACAAATACAAAATGTTTGCGTTGTAAAGTTTTACTATTCGCTTTTACTTAGTAAAATTCTCATGTGTTCAACTTTCTATGAGATTTCTTGAATCATTTTGTAGATATTGGGAAGCATAACAAGCAACAGCTTGACTCTATAACAAATATTGACTTTACATAGATTTTTTTCTTCATGAAAAAAGGGTGTTTGTAACTTAGCCCATGTATTGTGTTGTGAATTATGCAATGCAGCATTTCTGATGAGTTAACAGTTTAGGTGGAAGGAGTGTACAGATGGAGCTAACGCCACTACGTTTGGTTAACTGAAGTAAATTCATTATTCATTTCTCTTTAGGGATCAGTAAAGTATTTTTAACTGTAGTGAAACCGGCCTTATAAAATGTGCATATGAGTTTGTGCGTAAAGCTTTTAATTTATGGTTTAGTCCTAAACCTGTAGTCATGGTTCTGTGATGGACTGACAAAGGGAAAGAAAAGATGTAAAGCTTAGATGGTTTATGCAAGCAGATGCTCCCTAGAGTAAAGTATTGAAAAAAGGAAAATAATGACATGACTGGTCAATGGGGATCTACTAAGTTAAACCTTAAAGCTGTAGTTCTCTCTGTGTAGAGGGTTTTTTGTGACCTCTTGACCTAAGAGAGCATCTGTTTCTATGAAGTAATAAGTCAAAGCTGGACTTTAGATCAATATTTAGCAGTGATTCAACAAATACATAAATTCTGCATGTCAAAACAAACACGAGGAACATGAACCAGTAATTATGTCCTTGTGAAAATGTTGAAAATTGTGTCTTATGTTCTTGTGTTTTTTTTCTGATGCTGGCGGACATGTATAAAGAAAAATAAGAATAAATTTGTATGTCTGAGTATTTCTTTATTCAAGCCGTGGTGAATCAGGAGCGGACGAAAAAATGGCGTTTGAGAAAGCTTGTAGAAGTGACGTAACCTATAACAACAAACCACAAGCTTCCTGCACCGCTCCATTCTGATCCACGGTCACAATTTCTGAGCGACTGCCACTAGAAAGAAACTGTCTTAAAAAATGACTCTTTTTTTTTTTTTATTATTTTGGCTAAAAATCATAATTAAAAGACAACTGGGAACACTTTTACAATAGATCAAAATATGATTGAAGTGGGTCTTCCTACAGATTGCTTTGGTCACCCATTATCATTTGTGTTTAGTTTTTATTTTTAGAATATGAGATTAAAGTCTTTGTTGCTTGCAAGTTTTGTAGCCAGAATGCAGTAAATGTGATTTATTTTCATTTATCAACAAAAAAGTCCAGTTTGACATCATCAGGAGAAAAATAAAAACAGTGTGAATAAGGACAAACGGCTGACTGAAAACATCCGCCGCCTTCGTTGCTCGTTCCTGCCAATCAAACACAAATCCCAACATTCTCATCAAAATCTATTATTGATGAACTACCAAGCATCGTTTGGTCTTGTTCATCATGAGGGACATTAGGGACATGTCGGAGACCTCCACGAATGAGGTTTCATTGCACGTGTGTAGCTGCACAGATAGTGGATCAATTCTAACATGATGCTGTGACTCATGATGGTGATGAGGTAAAGCCGGAGGAAGAGGAGCTGTGACAGTTATCTGTGGATGTTTGCTGTGATGACAGTTTTATTCAACAGGGTGATAAAGATAAGATTCATTACTTGTGTGTGTATTTGTGGGAGAAAAATTGTGTGCACACAAAAACACACTGCACTTACTTATGAATGTATGTCTGTTTTTTTTACCCTGTTGCACTGATTATTCTGTTTGCGCAGTGAGATTAAATGGGGAGAGTTGATAAATGAATCACGGGACTATTACACACCATTCTCTGATAAGACTGCATGTGCTCGTCTCTGCCTGTGTGTGTATGATAGAGAAATGCATCATCCCCTTGGGAGTCTCCTTAAAGGCTTGATTTGCCTGCTAGCTTGCTCTTGTTAAAGGGCTGGCTGACATGCTTTGATGTGGTTTTGTGCTCCCTGTAGTTTTGATTGGCACGCTGGATTAATGTTGTTCTGCAGATAAAAGAAGTGCTGAGGGATTGATATGAATTTTCTGAAATGAATATAGCAAATATTGAACATGATTAGTGGTTTGGATTTGTTTGCAAATTGCTTATTCATGTGAAGCTTTGGACAGGTGTCATCTTGTCCCCTCTTCCTCCCTTCATTGTGGTTTTCTCACTCAGCGGCTGATCACAGAAGTTGCTGATTTGGCCTTATAATTCTGTCTGTTGTTCTACATCTTTTTTTATTGGGCCTCTAAGATCAGCATAACGTGCGCGATGAGCCGGGCGCTCGGCGAGCTGCTTGTCTTGTGATGCCTGTTGAGCAGAAAAACCTCAGAGACCTCCAGTGTTCGCTCTTCGTGGTCTTAACTTCTCTTCACAGACACAAACAGAATACTAAACTGTACTCACCAGCTCTGTGCGTTTGCACCACCACAAGCACACGCTAGAGCTCCATCAGCTATGTATGTAGATAATAAAGTCTTGTTTTTGGGTGCTTTCATACTAGACTGTTTGGTCCACACCTGAACTGGTTTCCTCATATAATGTGCTTTGTTTGGCAGATGTGAAAACAATTCCTCAAGTAATTAGAGTAATTCGATTAGTAAACGCGTTCATTATTTTGATTTAACTTTGATGATTAGGTCAAGTCAATCATCCAATGCTACAGTCACAAATGCAACCGCCGCCGCGCGATGGGGAGGCTTCTGCAGAATCGTCAAGATTTCATCCCTCCAAACATTTTTTTTTTAATTGTTTGTGTGATCAGCTGCCACCTGAAGACATTTACCAATCAGATCTGCTGTCAGCCGGGTATGCGACCGGTGGCTGCACAGCTGCCCGATTTCATAATGGCATCATCCCTGCTTGTCAAAAGACTGCCACGACCTCCAAATGCGCCCGAGTTGTCAACGATTAGTCGAAATCATCGACGATAAAAAATCCTCGACGCTAATTTGGTATTGTGGACCCGTCGTTTCAGCAGGCAAAGCAGGAATCGAACCTGCAATCTCCCAATCAGAGATCGACCACCCTACCGCTGCACCACAGCCACTCCGTCGATGGTGTAGGACACTCGTGAAGCCTTTGTGCCATTTAGATTAAAACAAAAAAAAAACCAAATGATGAAATCCGTTTTTAGTTATTATGAGAAAATACACCCAGTTTATAAGGGGCGATGGGGTTTAATGTTTCTTAGAATCATAATGTTTTCCTGAACTGTTTAGTTTAGATACAAACTTTTGTTTCACGGCACCACAACAGCCGTGCACGAGCACCTGAAGGAAGCATCCTGCGGTCTCGGCATCTTCCTCACTGTCCTTGACATCTTTATCAAGGTAGTTTGTACTCGCATGCTATCATTAGAGAATGGGAGTAATGTTTTCTACCATCGTGCTATTATTGGGTTGTGACGAGTATTTGAGTACTCTGATCTACTCAAGATCGCTGATTAGCGATCTTTCTAAATATAGTTGAGTGTAGTAAAAATACAATTTTGGGAACATTTCGTTTTTAGGGTTTTTATTAATAAATACTAGTTGGCTGCGACAGACTGGCGACCAGTCCAGGGGTGTCCCCTGCCTTCGCCCATGAGTAGCCGGGTTAGGCTCCGGCAACCCCGTGACCCCGAAAGGGATGAAGCGGTTTGGAAAATGAATGAATAAAGGAATACTAGTTGGTTTTCTTCTTTCATGCTTTTTTTTTCTTCTCAGTCAGCTCTTGTTTTGTGCAACACTGTCTCCATGTGGGTAGCTTTTACAACTGCAGGGTATCTAGAAGCTTTGGTTCCCTCAAATGTAAAAGCATACAGAAGGGGTGCACTGGACTGTTGTATGAAAGGACCCTTAAAATCAATTCCCATCACAGCATAAAAAAGCAAACACCTCAGTGCTCTGTGTCACCCAGACACCTGCTCAGCTTGACGACACAGATGTCACTACAGGCTCTGACAGATGTGGATTTAAATGTGTGCTTGAACTGGATCGGCCATTGAAAGTTTCAAAACCAGCTGCTCAGAATAGGAAAAGATGAGAAAGAAAATAAGTGATGTGTGCTTTTAAGTGCTCGCTACCTCAACATCTGAAGGATGCAAGTGTTGTCCTCTCTGTGAGCAGATAGCATTTTGTTTTTGTTGTTTTATCGTTGACATCTCTCTCATTGATGCTCAATTCAAACGTTTTAGCAGCTTCTGCCAGTTTAAGACCCACTCCAATAAAGGTTGTGTTTCGGTGTTTTAACATGTTCTTGTGACATTGTTCTAATGATGGAAGACATAAATGAAAAAAATGGAGCTTAAAATTACATTCTTTATTCAAATCGTAGTGAATCAGGAGCAGACAAAAAAATCCCTACGCTGGGCGGGCCACAAGCTTCCTGCTCCGCTCCATTCTGATGCTTCCACTTGCAGAGCACTAGATTCATGTACCTCTTCGGTTTCTTCATCCGAGCTTTCACCTGGTTCAGAACTGTACAGCTGTCTAGCTCCAATATTGCTCGCCATTTGTATTGCACCGGTAATGTTAAGTTGGGGTTGTGAGGAAACGTAAGCTAGAGGGAGAGAGTGTAAACAGAGAGCTCTCAGCAATGCAGAGTGGAAGTTGTGGCGCCCGCTTACAACTCAGAGGCAAATTTCTAATGAACTACTGCCGCTCTGCAGAAACGATGTCCTAGAAAACGAGTTTTATTTTATTTTGGCTAAAACTGCATAATCATAATGAACAGACCACTAGGAACCCACATGACCTGTGCTGTTGGTTGTAACAAAAAAGAATCGGCACCTCACCCCTGCCATAAAACAGACAAAAAACAAACAAAATAAACCAAAAAAATAAAAACTCTGCATTTGTACAACTTGTATAGAAATGATCTGGTTGCAGGACAGGATGGGTGAGCTCCATTATGGTTACCAAGAAACTACCTTTAGTCAAGAAAGGATCACCTTGCAACCATACAAGTCTTTTCTTCCTCCACTTCACTTCATTGATTAAACAAACAGGTCAGGTACTCTTGAATGAGTTTTACAGTTGCTGGCAGGAACCTTTAGCATTCATGAATTCTGCACAGACTCCACTGTAGAAAAAAAGTACACATTATTCACTTTAGATTGGAAAGATAATATATTAGCATTTACATGTAGCTTTTACCCAAAGTGATTTAGGGAAGTCGATGTCACAAATATTAGTGATTACCTGAGGCTTTTTTGGCATGGGGACTGAATACAAACAGGAGGTCAGGTGTTTTTGGAAGTGCGGCCTCGTGTCTGCTCAGTTTGCTTTAAAATCTCCAGAGCTTGGCGATTGTGATTTCGCCAGCGTGAGTTGTAACAATCTGCCTTCAGCTATTAATGCTTGGTGTGTCTGTAATCGAGCAAGCAGCCCCAGTCATCTATCCTTCCCACATCTCTGTGATGACTACAACTAGACTGAATGTGTAAGCAGCTTCCAGCCTGGAGGCAGAGTTAACTTCCACATTTCTGCTTCCTCTAAGCCAGCAGCTCCCATCAGAGTCAAAGCTGTCTGCCGCAGCAGCGGCAGAATTTCTCTGAGGTAACCAGGTGTGCGCTCTCAGTGGCCCATGTGTGACAGAAACTGATTGATTGTTGTTCAAGGCAGCAACTGGTATAGACTCAGTGAGGGCTCAGGCTGGAGACCCCAGGGACTTCTATATGTAAATTGACCGAACATGCAAAATGAAGCATCACATCAGACATACATTTTAATTTGTTTCAACAAATCTTGATGTTCGCCCCTGTTGCCATGGCAGGCCGGCGTTTGGAGGCACCGGTTTGCTGTGTGGCGGCTGTCGTTGTCAACATGTTGCCATGTGTTGTTGCTGCATCTGCAGCCGAGGCTTTGTAGTGTAAATGTGGGCGCCAGTTTTTGTGTGTCATGGCGCTGCTTTCGCCCTGCTGTCACACTTTGCAATCAGAAATGGGAAAGAGGAAGCATGGAGGAACGGGGATGAGCAGAGAGTGAGATGTAAGAGCAAGGTGCAAGGCACAACTTGAAGGAGAGAAAGGAAATAAAGAGGATAATGAGGAGAGAGTGGATTAAAAAAGGGGAAAGAATTAGAGTAACGGGGATTGAGAACGCCAGCATGGTAAACAAATGGATGGAGGAGAGATGAGCTAAATTGAAAACAAGAGTTGTGAGACAAAGAATAATGGAGGAGGCCAATTTGAAACATCAAGACAATAGAACAGAAAAATGGATGGATACATTGATAGAGACATAACTGAGTAAAGAACCAGTAGATACACATCCCTTGTGTTTTTTGTGCAGCAGTGCCTCTCTTCAGTTTGTTTTCTTCTGTTTGTTTTCAGTCTTCTGGGAAAACAAGTGAGAACAGGGCACTTTATCCATAATTAAAGGCACAGCAAGGATTTTTGAGATCTTAGTTAATGTAGCTCCGCCTCCAAGTGAGGAGGCGGGGCAAAAAGATACAGATTCGATCGTAATTTGGCCATCTCTTTTTGTATTTTGGGCTGTTGTTTTATATATATATTATATATATATATATATATATATATATATATACAAAGAATCGAATAAAACTGAAGTAAATTCATTTCACAATAGAAGATATACGTCAGATAAAGAAGGGGAAAATAACATGACACTGAATAAGGTTGACGTTACATGCGGACTTTCACATATGCATCTTTAATTAGTAAGAAAGTCACGTTAGTCATAGTGACTAGATTCCAATTTATTCCATCCCAAAAGTTCAATGGTTTTCCCAAAACTTGTATAAATAGATCACTGTTATTTACAGTAATGGGTAGGGCTTAAAAATGATCAATAAATTATCATAATTTTGCCTTAAGAGATATAATATTATTTATCAAATTCACAATTTCTTTTATCTTTTTTGAAAACAGAGCAGCTTTTGAAGGTTTTTTTATGCAAAAACTTCTAATGTGGTGTATACAGTGAAGCAAAAAAGTGTTTAGTCAGCCACCAACTGTGCAAGTTCTTCCTCTTAAAAAGAAGAGAGAGGCCTCTAATTTTCATCGTAGCTATACCTAAACTATGATAGACAAAATGAGAAAAAAATCCAGAAAATCACATTGTCTGATTTTTTTTTTAAAGAACAATTTGTAAATTATAGTGGAAATTTGATCAATAAGAAAAGTTTAACTCTATACTTTGTATTGAGTTAAACACTTTGTTGGTAATGACAGCAGTCAAACGTTTTCTGTAAGTCTTCACAAATTTTCACAAACTGTTGCTGGTATTTTGGCCCATTCCTCCATGCAGACCTCCTCTAAAGCTGTGATGTTTTGGGGCTGTCGCTGGGCAACATGAACTTTCAACTCCCTCCAAAGATTTTCTGTGGGGTTGAGATCTGGAGACTGGCTAGGCCACTCCAGGACCTTGAAATGCTTCTTAAGAAAACACCTTGTTACCTGGGCAGTGTGTTTGGGATGGTTGTCATTCTGAAACAGCCAGCCACATTTCATCTTCAATACCGTTGCTGATGGAAAGAGGTTTTCACTCAAAATCTGACAGTAATTCATTCTTTACATGTCTGGCACTGCAGGATTTAGGTCCATGGCAGTGTAGTGTGTTTGTGATGGTAGCCTTTGTTACTTTGTTACTTTCCATTTCCTAATAATTTCTCCCACAAGTTGATTTCTTCACACCAAGCTGATTGCCTATTGCAGATTCAGTCTTCCTAGCCTGGTGCAGGTCAACAATTTTGCTTCTGGTGTCCTTTGACAGCTCTTTGGTCTTGGCCATTGAGCCATGGAGTGTGACTGTTTTGAGGTTGTGGACAGGTGTCTCTTATTTAGATAATGAATTCAAACAGGTGTCATTAATACAGGTAACGAGTGGAGGACAGAGGATCTCTTGTAGAAGAAGTTACAGATCTGCGAGAGACAGAAATGTTGCTTGTTTGTAGGTGACAAAATACGTATTTTCCACTATAATTTACAATTAAGTTCTTTAAAAATCAGACCACGTGATTTTCTGGATTTTTTTCTCATTTCGTCTCTCATAGTAGAGATATACCTACGATTAAAATTACAGGCCCCTCTCATCTTTTTAAGTAGGAGAACTTGCACAACTGGTGGCTGACTAAAACACTTTTTTGCGCCATTGTAAAAACAAAGTGTACATCACAAAAATATTAAAAAAAACAAACATTTCTTTTGATTTTAATATTTTTGTGTTTTACTTTTGGCATTAAAATTCTAAAAATAAAATATTTTTTTAAATAATATGTTAAGCTGAACTTTGAATGGAATTGTGAAACTGTTCATCTTTGAATGTGATACTGAGGTCTCGTTGTTATTTCTATGATCACAGATTTTCACAATAAATGTTGTTTTTTTTTTTTTAAATGAAATACTGCAACAGCAGCACCTATTTATGTTGTATTTGTCAGTTATTACTCACAACAAATAAGTTACTCACAACAAATAACCTGTACTTTCGCCTTTTATTCTTGAAAAATCATTAGTTATCAATACACTAACTTGTCAATAACTTTAAAGGTTGTATTTATATGTTCAAGAAGGCAAACAAAATATTTTCTGATGTATTTTAACAAAAAGAAGTACTATTTCCGTTTTGCATACAAGTAAAAAAGAAAGGTACTTTTAGAATCTATGTACAGCAACATGAAAAGAGAATGGCAGAAAAGAAGAAGCCATATGGAAGAATATTTGCATTCAAAGACAACTTAATTAAATGATCAACTTTTGGCAAATCACACTGTTCAAAGGAACAAAACCCCTTATAGTAAAACAAATTTCAAAATTTTCACCTATAATTGTGGCAAAAAGACATTTGAGGCTTTGAGACTTCAATCTAATAAAGAACAACAATGTAGAACAAGGTTATGTAGTGGATGGCTGAAACCATGACAACCTCTGAAGAGTTATTGGAAGCAGCAAAACGGTTTAATCCGCCTGCCAGCAATAAAAAGTACAAAAGATTATTTATTTATGTGTTTATTTATTTATTTTAATTAAAATTGTTTCAAACGTGGCAATAATAAAGTGTAGTCAACATTGCACAAAAAGTAGATAATAATAATCGTAGTAGTAGTAGTAGTAGTACCAATAACAACAGTAATTATAATATAAACGCATGTTTAAAAGTGAGCAGGCAGAAACTTGGCTAAATGAAGTCTGCCCCTTAAAAATAAAACTATAAAACAAAAACAACAAACAAAACATAAAATTAAGGAAAAATAATAATAAAATAGAATAATTGCTAGTATAATAATTATACTTGCTAATATATAAAAATAAACAAAAAAGGAATTCAAAATTGTTACTGCTGAATAAAAAAAGTGACTACTTGAAAAAATGTATGCTAGATTAGTCAATAACCAAAATCTGTTTGTTGCAGCCTCATCTACGTCTACAGATGGACTGTTGTGAAAAAGCTTCACACTTGTTCACCTCTGAAAAAGTTTTTTTTAGTGAGCCATGATGAATGAGGTGTTGGGAGACACTCAGGGAGAAGGTGAAAGCCTAAATCTGGCTGTTTTTTTTTTTTGTTTGTTTTTTTTTTATCTGAGACTGTTTTTGCACAACCCAGCTGCCTACAGCTGCTGGTTTATTCTATTAAATATGTATTTGCAACACATTTCTAAAAGCTTAAAAAAGTTTAAGTTAAATATGTAGAAGCCCCCTCCACCACCCCTCATCTCTTTCCCACCCATAATTCCCACCCATAATTATACTGAGAGTATATTTTCGAGCTGCTTTTTCCCACCCTTTATTATGATAATTAGTCTATTTTTAGGTCACAATCTCTGACGTTTTAGCTCCGGCTCTCTGACGTTCTTCCTCTTGGTGACTTTCCATCTAATTATCTAAACATGTTTATGGATACTTTATTTTCCACTTAGTCTGGATGCACACCAAGGTTAGGGAATCAACCCTTTTTTTCTATCTCAGTCTCCGCTTCGATTTGTTTCTCTCTGCTTGCCACTCTCCTGCCCGTGCATTATTCAGCAAATGTCTTTGTCTTCTTATCGCCTGACACCCAGTTGAGTTATTTCAGTATATCAGCTATTTTCGTTTTCAGTTCCAAATGGACTTTTCTTGTTGTGTCTTTTAGTAATCTCTATCTTTTTCCTCACACACACACCCGTCTTCTCTAGTTTGAAAGCTTGAAGCAGAGCGTGTCTTCCTCCTAAAGTGACAGCTCTGAAGCATTTTATTTGCTATTACAGATTTAAGACTTTTTAAGCCATAAATCTCCCATACTCCTCATCACAGTGTCACCTCTAAGAGGTTTGGCCACACTGGATAATTTCCATGCAAAGACCGTTTTTGGCTCTTGGTCAACTTTATTTTTTATTAGCAAGAGTGTGACATTCAACCATAAGTTAAAAGCACCAGATTTTTCTTTTTCTTTTATTTTTTTTCATCTTTGACGTACATGCGAGTACCTTTGCCTCTTATTGCTCTATTCAACTTATTAAATTCTGTACTGTTCTTATGACTTTACCTAAAGAACATAAACAAAAAAAAACTCACCTGGAAACTTTTCTGTAAATTTTCTAGACAGAATCCATCCGTTCAGAATTATATTTTTATGTCCTTCACCTGGGCATTTCCAAGAGTAACAAAATAAAAGGAAGTAAGCTTTAAAGACAAATGAAGACAGAGGAAGGTGGCTGCAGAGACAGAAGGAGCAGAGTATGGATTTTTCTGGGAGCTATGTTCTTTTTAATAAAAAGGTTTTCCTCTGTGGTATTTAGGAATGTGCAAGCGCTGGTAGTGATGCAGAAAAACAAGTAACAGAAGCAGCAATGTCCAAAAGAGAGAGGGAGGAAGGAAAGGAAGAACAGTAGGATTATCATCTCATCGCATGGCTAAATAATGAATCAATATTCCCAGTTTAGATCCAACGAGACGCTTTCCCTCCTTCCCTCTGCTCAGCTGGCGTGTCCGCTAAGGGAAGCTGTGGGAGAAGGCCATCAGCAGGTCATCAGTATTCCAGTTGCCTACTCTGGTGTGGGCAGTAGAATAATTTCATTCTGATCTTGGGGATCAATAACTGTACCCTGTGGAAGGCGATCAGCCCCGCCTGGATGGCTGAGCTGCTGCAGCTACAGTTGCAGGATGAATGCAATAGATGGCCTATTTAAGATCATCTCCTTTTTGCTCCACAAGTCGAGTCAATCTTTTTCAAAAGGAAGCACCTGATAAATCTTGACCGTAACAAAGGAGCCTTTCAGGTAAGTATTTTTGCTCAGCAAATACTGTTAAATGTTCTCATTGGGTGAGTCACAGAGAAGATGAGTCAGCTTATGGGGGCAGTGGAGACATTTTTTATACCTCGTGACATAATTTAGGCCTGTAATGAGAAAAAAACAATAATTAAGCTGCAGAGCAATTAATCACGATGGACTTGAATTAATTTGTCTAAATTAGCAAAGAATTATATGGAAGATAAAAGTGATGTCTTCCTACATAAAGTCTAGACTAAAATGTAGATATTTAATCCATGCTGATGAAAATTTGCTATTATTGAAAATAAATCTAATACTTGGATTGTCCTGACTTGCATCCCTGAGGTTTCTAAATTTTTTCTCAAAATTGGGTTTTTCCTCACAGAGAAGAAGGGTCTAAGGGCAGGAATGCCAGTTTGGCTTACTTAGTCTGTTTAGTTTAGTAACCAGCTTTTGTTTATATTTTATGACGGACTTTCTTTTTTTTTTTTTATATAAAAACTGGTGTAAAGCCCATTGACACAACTGTATTGTGATATTACATTATATAAATAAAATTGAATTTAATTGACTATTTTTTTTTACCTTTTTAAACTGTAAACATGATGTTGTGATGATGTTGTTCACACGTATTTTTAGTGCGACCAAGCACAAAAACTGATGGAAGCTCATGATGGCCACACGTAATACGTGCAGCAAATTTTCAGCACATTGCTGAATGTCCTCACACATTTTAATTGCCTCCAAGGCTAAATGTATTTGTTGCTTTTAGGGTATTTGTTGCTTTACGGGGTATTTTAAGGGGTAATTGTAAAAACGGGAATGTGTACCAAGTGGTTAAGTTTGGCTGTTAAACGTTTTTTCCGCTTTCAAAATACGTGTGGCCAAAAAAATGTTTAGCACTGGCTGCACATATATTAGAAATTACGTGCGAATAGTCACTTCCTTATATATTTTTTAACAGTTTCCAATTCATTTGATCCTTTTTTACCTTTATTTTCCTGCAGATCAGACACAGTGGTGAGCAAAAGCTAAGGGGAGCAACTTTAGAAGATAATGCAACAGTAATTAGTTATACTTTAGTATAGGACACGCTGAAATTGTCTCACTTTTGCTCTGTTTTCAGTGAATTTAGGGAACACGGAAATGTAAGCAACTTCAACTGAGCTGAAAAAGTCCTTTTGCTACATCCATTCGCTACATTTCACACCCATTGTGGAAAACTATCATTAGCGTTCGCTTAAATCAGAAGAATAAAAATCCTTATTACCGTCCTAATCAAACAGGTGGTGTTAAACTGTTCAGCTGTCAGCTTTGCCTGTAAACCGGAAGTAACATTATTCAGTACCGTCTGATGTCACATGAAAGGGGTCTGTTCCTTAACTGCAGCAATGTTGGCCACAACATAGAAGTGACGTAATATCTGCGCACGCGTGGACGGATCAGGCAGCCGTTACAGATCGGGTACCGACAATGTCTGCAGCCAGATCCTCTTGGAAAAAAACCTGTCACCGAAGCAGCTCTGGTGTGTTGGGATTGGAAGTGCACGTTAGGTTACTGATGGGTTGGTGATGAAAAGCTTGATAAAAATCAGACAGACTTTAGGTTGACTGTCTGCTGTTACCAGCTTGGGTCAAAGAGGAAAGGAAAAGGAAGATGAACCCACTATAAACACTGCAATTATACTCAGACTTATGGAAAGCAAGCTGAGAAAAACATGAGTGAAACAGCTGAGAGCGTCTTAGAAAAACCCGCATTAGTCTGGGCTGGTTGATGCATGACTGAGGGCACGACTCAACCAGACCTATAGTTATCATCGTGGGACAAGTTTTAGGCTTTCACGGTTATTAGTCGCTTTCAACAGCTTTCAGCCATCACTGCTTGTCCGCTGACGGCACGGCAGCGTCTAAAGTGTGCAAAGAAAAGAGGCTGTTTATGTCTGATCATCTGAGCTTCCAGTTCTCATTAAGTGCTGATAAGCTGCCATCTTTTCTCCCAGCAGAGAAAAGGATACAGTTGAGAGTTTTCATTAGTTGCACCATAGCAGTAAAGTAGTGACAGACGATCAATAGAGATCCAGAGATTAAGATACTCACTCTGGACAGATTTACTGGTGCATATGTGTGAGTGTCCATGAGTGCACTGAAAATCCATCACCTGCTGCTCTAATCTCCCTCAGCTGGTTCTTCATTTTTGATGCCAAAAGGCTTTTTTATATGGAAGATTTTCCAACATTTTTGTTGGATTTTCTTATCGATTTCCTAACTGTTTCACTCAAAACACACCAATCTGAGATTTTCTGAAAACTGCCCATCCAGAGGAGTTCACCTTTAGCTGCTGGCGTGCGGCGCCCTGGGAGAGAGGCTCGGCGAGTGCCTTCCCTCCCCGCACCGGATCGTGTGACTGTTTTCTGACATGATCGATGGAGAGCAGGGATCAACAGCAGCAGACTCCTCTGAGCCTGAGCTGAAAGTCCACTTGGCAGAGACACAAACACAGCACCTCATTAAATTCAGAGCTCCCATTGCTGCCACGGTGCGGCCGAGCCCAGACGCTGCTGCACTGATGAAGATCTCCAGAGCGTAGATGCAGGAAGGCTCCTAATTGCTGCATGGTAATGCGGTGCCTCTGCATTTCCACCGTTCTGACACTAATCCAATCGACACAGCATTGTGCGCCTTTTGAAGAGCTCTGACTTATGCTCGGCAAAACTGCCATATTGATTCAGTCATTACAAAAGCAGGATTGGCTCGTAGGCACGGCCTGGTGGCGTCCTGCAGCTTCTCTCAGTAGCTGTCAGTCATACAGATTTTTGTGAATGGATTTGGCCATCAAAAGGGATGACTCTTCTGTCAGCCTGCTTCCCTTCTCCTCCCATTTCCTCTCACATGCTTTGTAACCTCAAAATCTGCCTTCTTTTCCTGTCCAGCCCTTTTCCTTGGCTCTTTTCCTGCCTTCCTGCATTTTCTTCTCAAGTGCCCCATTTGGCTCTAATCACCTGTCCATCTCTTTTTTTTTTTTTGGCCCCCTCTCTACCTGCAGGTACCACCAGGCAGCCCAAGGAGGGGGAGGTCCCGGGGGTGGACTACAGTTTTGTGAGCGTGGAGCGGTTTATGGAACTGGAGCAAAGTGGAGCCCTGCTAGAGAGTGGAACCTATGAAGGTGAGCGCTGGGAGCAGACAAGCGCAGGTGCTTGGGGAGCAAATCCAGAAACACGTGTGTCTGTGGCGCTCTTTTGCTATTTTTAAATGTGCTTTCTTGTGCTACAACGTGCAAATCTGTATTTAATTAATTAGATGAGTCGGTGGTGCTCTTGTTCACAGCTCAAGTGCACTGGCTGTGGAGTGTAGATTATTTCAGTGTGTGCCAGTTTCACATCATGTCAAGTCTGCGATCGCCTGCTCTGTTGCACTGTCAGGAAAACAGCTACAGATGGGGGACTTGCTAGTTCATTCACCCAGAAGAAATTTTAAGAGCATACGAGGCTGAGCACAGTCACACCAAGTGTGTGCAGACGTACACACGCGCGTTTTCTTGCTTGTTTGTACGCGTGTCTTTGCGTGTCAACAACGTATGACTTTCTTAATGAAGAAATCTGTTGTGCCTACTGGGGGAAGCTGTCACGATTTATTTGGATGCACTGGAGGTGTTTCATCTCTATTTGGATTTAGGTTTTGATGTATCAAATTAATTGATGCTGCGTTCTGGCGACAATTAGGAGTTGAGGCTTAAATTTAAAGACCCCTTCCAATGAAAATCCTGTTTTTGGTGTTTTTAACATGTTCTTGTAGCATCTTTCTCACAATACAGGACATGTGTAAAATAATGTAATATTAGAACTGCCTTTCTGAGTATTTTTTGATTCCTGCAACTGCCATGGGCAGGCCAAAGTCTCCCTTCTCCGCTGCAATTCTGATCCACTTGCACTTGATCCATTCGATCCATTTACGCCTTCGTTTTCCTTGTCTGAGCTGCCATCTGGCTCTAAACTGTACGGCTGGACAGCTCTGATACTGCTGGCCTTTTTTGTGCTACGCTAATGTTAGCTCAGGTTTGTGTGGTGCTACAAGCAAACGGTGGAGAGTGTAAACAAAGGAATGCTGGGAAATTAGTGCGGCTAACTTCCGCACCAACAGTCCTGCCCAAAAAAAACAAAAATTGAATTTTTAATGAGCTTCTGCTGCTCTGCAGAAAATATGTCTTCAAAAAAATGACAGTTTTTTTGACTGTGGCTAAAAACTGCATAATCATAATTAAAAGCTTTTAAAATAGAAAAAATAGATGGTTATGGTGGGACTTTAACGGTCAAGCCAAGTCGTAAGACTTTGAAAAGAAGTAAAAATGTCCGCCAATCGTGGATGAACATGTGATTTAGTGGATTCAATTTCTGTTTTTACTTTCACAGGTAAATAAGCAGCTGCTGGTTTTGGCGCCCTAAGCTCCCAGACTTTTTGTGTCCCCCGACATTAAATTACACAAGTGTTTTATATTAAGCCAGATATGGTGCCCCTTTTACTCCAAGTTTAGTAGGACCCTAAATAATTGATCACAAGAGCTGCTCTGCTGGAAACATTTTGTAGTGGTTGAATTGTAAATACTACATTAAAAACTTCTCCACGGGTTGTATTTTTTTTACCTTACAACTGGATTTCTGTTTATTTAGTTTTTTAGCAATCAGACCTGTGTTTTTGGAGAAACTATAAGAAGAATACATTTCTCAAATCACCTGTCAGTGACTGAAGGCTGGATTTCTGCTTAGTCCTTTGAGGCATCGAAGGACAAGAACTTGGGCGTGTAATATTGAAACTCTATGGGGTTGATATGTTGTAGCTGTCCATGTTACTGTGTGCAGGACTTTGTGCATGTTGGAGCCTACATGCAATATTTATTGATATGGGATGAGTCACAGCTGAAGGTGGATATACCTGCACAAAAGCCTAGATGCCTTCAGGCGAATCTAGCAGCCAACATCAGGGGAGCGTTTTGCTTTCAAACCTGTGTGGTGCACAAGGATCTTACCTCATCTTATCATGTATCAGTTTGGTCTTTCACAAGGGGGTGCTCTTATTTCTGAGTCTTTGTTTACCTCTGCATGGGTGATCAAACACATTTTGATAAAAATGTGATTAGGTCAGCTTGAATTAGCAATTTAATTTATTTATTATTTAGAAATTTGAAATTAGAAATCTGTGTGGTCACTTTAAAGACCCACTCTGATGAAAATCTTGTTTTTGGTGGTTTTAACATGTTCAGGTGGTATTTTCTGATGACACGACATAAAAATGTAAACTGAAAATTGCATTTCTGCATATGTCTTTATTCAGATTGTTGTGACTCAGAAGCATTAAACATGCAGTTGAAGATGGCTTGCAGTTGTAACGTAGAAGCTACTACGACGAGTCACAAGCTCCCTGCTGCGCTCCATTCTGATCCACTTGTAGACCACTAGATCCATGTTCTGCTTAGTTTTCCTAGTCTGAGCTGGAACCTGACTCAGTTTTTAAATGAAACGGAATCACTGCAGAAGCCTTTTCTTGTTAAAAATAACAAATAAACTACTGCTGCTCTGCGGAAACAATGTCCTACAAAACGACATGTTTGTTAAAGTGTTGGCTAAAAGCGCCATAATCATAATTAAAAGATCACTGGGAACACTTTTACAATAGATCAAAAGATGATCGGAATGGGACTTTTAGGCTGATATTAATCTTTTCTTGCAGCTGTCTTCAATTTTCGGTTTTATTCTTTCTTCTGGATTCTTTTCTCTCTCCCAGCGGGCACCTTGATGTCGGCTTGACGTCAAAATTGAGTTGATATTTGATCCAATCAGTGGACAACGTCATTTTAACCTTTGTTTTCATGTTTCGCAGCAGTGAGTTTTGAAATTTCCCGGATGTACAGAGTGGACAATTGATGGTGAAATGACGTATCAACATCAAATTGTGGTAAAAAAACAAGTTTGATGTGTAAATCAAATTGACGTCATGATATTTATCCCTTTTTGATGTCAAGTGAATTTTAAATTAGGACCATAAATTAATAAAACTAATAACAGAGGTATAAAACATACAATAAATGGCTTATTGGAATATTTACACTAAAAAAATCATTTATTCGTGTGAAAAACATTCATGAAATAATTGATATTCTGTCATTTAAACATAAGTCCAGTTCAACTCCATCTGGTGTCTAAGAGAAAATACAAACCAGGCTGAAATAACACTAAGTCAATTTGAGTGTTAATACAAATGTTTAAAATCTTGTGATCACAATGCTGGGAGCAGGGCGGGTCCACAGATCCTACTTTGAGAGAATCGCCAGTTCTGAGATATTTACATTTTTCTTTATTTGCATCACTTTTTTTTTCTATTTAGTTTATCAACCTTGGTGTACTTGAGTGTCTGGTTTTCATCTTTGTCTGGTCATCTGCTCTGCCTTCTCACCTTTTTAGTTCTCCATGGTTTTGTCTTGTTTCATGTTTTTATGAAATGTCTTTCCTGACACAAGCAGCAGGGTCAGGTCATCCGCTGCAATCATCATTTTACAGCAACATTAATAAATTATGTTGGAAAAAAAAAAAAAGAACTTGGACGTAGAAGGCGTCAACTTCCTCTCTGTGATTCATCTACTTCCTTCTCTTTTCTTTGAAGGGGTTAGGAAAAAAGAGATGAAATAAAACATCTTTCCCTCCCACTTACAAAAATATGAGTTAATCAGATAGAAAACTGAACCCTTCTGATATTTTATCTTCTGTTATTGGCTTTATCCATTTAATTTGATTTTCTTCAGGCACGTAAATATAGTTTGAAATGAAAGGTTTTCACTTTGTAAATATACAGTCATATAGGAATGACTCGGTGCTGTTTTCCATCTTGTCTTTAAGTAAAAATGAATGTAATAAAAGAAGATACAAATCTATAAAGTGGATTCTGAAAATATGCAAAGAGCAATTTTTTGAAGCTGTGTGAAAAAAAACGTACATTTGAAGAATAATGTATAAATATTGAATATAGAGAAAAATGATTCAAGTTAAGTAATTAGGTCTATTCAGAAAGTCTTATTTAGTTATGTGTGTGATTCAGGTTATATTTATTTGCTTGTTTATATTCTGCTTTTTACTTCACAACAAATGTGATTTTTTTTTTTCTCATTCTAATCAGGAACCAGACTATAGGACCGCCACCGTACCCTTCCTAGACACTTATACATTCGGCCTCCAGGCTACTGAGTTGATTTGGTTTCACTTCACACACATTTAACTTCTGATTCAAAATTATTTGATCAAATAGATTTTTTTTCCACCCAATAATCCATCCAAAAATCAATTTGTTTGGTTTTGAAAAACTGAAATTAAATTAAGAATGATTTAGACCAAACAAAAAAAGAACTTGAATTGAATAAAGTTATACATATTTTTAATGAAAAATATTATTAGTTGAATAATATTTTCTAATAAAAATTGACAAGAAATTTCTTTATAAAATTCATAGATTTGTTTTACTGATTTTGCATTTTGGATTGAGGAACCCATCCAATCCAATTCAATAAGTGATTTATTCGTGTCTGGCCCTGGCAAACATATTCCTACTTTTTTGTTGTAATGTGTTTTGTGCGTTTTGTTTAATTTTTAACAAACAAAAAGCTCATGCAGTGATTCTGGTCTGCTTAAATGTACTCACTCAGCACTTCAAATGAGCTATCAAATCATCAGTTTTCAGCATTTGCTAGAAAAAAAAATCAGAGTCTTAATATGCCATTAAAAGTCATAATTTTGTAATAACAAACATGATATCTTCTTTGGGGGGAAAAGTCCTGATTTGTAATTCTACACATCTGGATGAAACATCCCTTTTAGGTCACTGAAGATAGTGGCAACAAGTGGGTTTGATTAAAACCCACCCATAACTAAAGTATTTCTCCTCCTCCTCCCTTTCTCCAGAGATGCTTCTCATGTCTGTTCAAAGCGATAGTTGTAGCAGAGGAAGAGGAGCAGACAGCTGTTTTAACTTTGAGCCGGCTAACTCCGCATGGCCATGTGCAATACAAATTTAAGTATGATAAAATCATGTTTGATGACATTCTAGCAGTGTCATATCTTAAGAAAATGAAGCTTAAAATTGCATTACTGAGTATCTTTTTTATTCAAATCATTGTGAAGCAGAAAAAATACAAAAATGCCTTTGGAAAAAGCTTGTAAGTGTGACATAAAAGCTACTATGGCAATCCATAAGCACCCTGCTGCACTCCATTCTGATGACTAGATCCATGAACGTCATTGTTTTCCTCGTCTGAGCTGGCGTCTGCCTCTATAAACTGTACGGCTGGATTGCTCTAATGTTGCTCACTGTTTTTTGCATCGCTAATGTTATGTTGGGGGTGTGAGGGTTTGTAAACAGATGGATGGCGGGAAGGGGGCAGGCTTACAAATTAGATTACATTAGACAAATTTCTAATGAACTGCTCTGCAAAAACTGTCCTAGAAAACGACAGGTTTTCATTACCTTGGATGATAATGGCATAATCCTAATTAAAATAAAAAACACTGGGAATGCTTTAAAAATAGATCAAAAGATGATTGGAGTGGAACTTTTTAGACATTTTAAACCTCAAACTTATTTGTGATAAAATAATAATTCTGACTCTGTTCTGTACTTTATGTTCAGCACAGAGGAGCTTTTTTCCATCAAAATGCTGCTGTCGTTTAGCTTTGGTTTGTTTTAAAACATTGTGAAGTTCCACTAAACAGTTAAAAGGGAGAAAACGAAACCCTGAGCTGACTCAAGTCAGAAAGCCTAGAAAAAGTAAAAGAGTAAAAGCATATTTAATGTTTGGAAATTGTATGAAAGTGAGATTTGAGCACAATGGATGAGTCACTCTTCCTTTTTGGATGCAGGAGCTTCCATCCAGTTAAAACGTTTCCATTCCTAAAGAGATAAATTGTTAGAAAATGATTGAACATTAAACTGGAAGATGGCAGCGGTATGTCTTTTTGGTGATTTGGGTGCTGAGGCTCCTACGTTTTACAGAGTAGCATTTTTTTGGATCGGGAATGTAATTCAGAAAAAAAAAGGATTAAATGGAAGCTCATCAGTGGCTTCCATGTGGGGGTGTTGGATTTTATAATCCCTCTTTATGTTTTAATGTCAAATTGTTTCTATTTTTTTTTTCCATGTTTGTTCAAAAGAGCCAGTTGGAGTTAAAGTCCATTGTTTTTTTGCGAGAAAGCATTCAAACCCAGCAGCTCTCATTGTGTGTTTCTTCCTTGTTGGGGTCACAAAAGTGTTCATTTATTTTTCTTCATTAATTGTTTGGTGCAATAGTTTTCTTTCACCATAAAATATTGTCAGAAAAAAACTTCTCATCCATCCTGCACCTAAATACTTACGTATGCACATTGAGGAAATGTAAACAGTTGACCTCCACGTGCCAGAGGTTGCTCATTGAAGCTGTCTGTCCTCAGATAACTTTTACGGCACACCGAAACCTCCAGCCGAGCCGTCCCCGGCAGCCCCTCCTCTGAATGTGAGTGAGGCCCTGCTTCCCGGAGCCCGGCCCAGCGCCCAGGGCAAGAGAAAGAGGAACCAGTCGGTTAGCAACATGGAGCAGCGAGCCAGCCTGGAGCCGCCAGAGGAGGAGGAGGAGGAGGAGAGCCCTGTTGTCAATGGTAACGGGGTGGCTATCACACCAGGTACTTCATGATAACGAATGCTATGTTCACATCGGGCTCAGAAACACGCATTCAAGCGACCACTTCCAATGAGAAGTCTATGTAAACGCGCATAAAAGTTCATTGCAATATTGTTAATATAATAATAATATATTATTGCATTAATGCGTCGCTACGCAAGTTTTTAAAACTGCTTGGGCTCTAAGTACAGATTGTGCAACAGTTGAATGTGGCTTAAAAGTTAAACCAGTTGACCAGTTAAACCACTGACCAATTAGGGACTCAGGTTTGGCATTGAATTATGGGTAGTGTCCTTTCAATACTTGGAAGTGCTAACTGTTTAAAAAGTTGTCATGAAGGAGAAGTTAATAACTGCAGTTTGTGCCCGACAGGAGTTCTATGACACCAAGTCTTTCATATATATAGAGCTATGGAAGAAAAAGCCTGGAGCGAGATTTGCACCGCTTTGACATTCCGCTCCAAGCCTCTTCCAACTGTAGGTGGAAGCGTTTGGAAGAGGCTTGGAGCGAAATGTCAAAGCGGTACAAATCTCGCAAATCTTGCTCCATGTGTTCACAACTATTTTCCGATATAGTAAAGACTTGGTGTCATCTAATTCCGACTGGGCACAAACCGCAATTATTAATTTTGTCCTATATGATCACTATTCAAACGGTTGAATTGAAAAGGACGCTGCCCATACATCACTACCAATTCTGAGTCCCTGATTTGTCGAAGTTCAACCGGTTTACCTTTAACGCACATTCAACGGCCGCGCGTTTTGCTTGTAGAGCCCGAAAACTGACTTAAAAACGTTTTTAGCGACATGTGAACGCCAGAGCTTTGAACACGGAAGCCTGAAATGCGCATTTCCATAAACTTTTCCTTGGAAGTCGTTGCTTGAACGCGTGATTCCAATCCCGGTGTGAACCTAGAATTATAATTACAGCAATCATTTCTGCCGATCTTGTTCTGTGATGGTGTGTTCAGTCTTTTTTTTTTCATCACGTGCACATGAGAAGCAATATTTGTTGCCTTCTGTCTTTTACAGTCCAGTTTACATTTCAGTTTTCTGCATGAGCTGCAGAGCTCCACGTTCACATTATCCTCATGTAACACAACGCACAAGGGCACCTTAATCTCTCCATTATTAGTCACTGGCTGGATTCACTTTGCAAAGCTTTAACTCCTGTCTTTCTGTCCTCTCATTTCTCTGTCTCTCTTACTGTCTTTCTGCCACTGGCCTTAGTCCTTGTTGCTATTAATACTCCAGCTCCCTCTCTCCCTCTTCCTCTCTTCTGCCATCGTCTTCCTCCTGACCTCTTGGTTTGTCTTTGTCCCTGTGGTCCTGGCTCTGCTGCCCTTTCCTCGTCCTTCTTCTTCCTCCATCTGTCTTTGTTGTCTGTTAAAGCATGTCATATTTTTTCCCTCTCCGTGTCGCCACCACAGACAGCTTTTAGCTACAAGTCAAACTCTTTCTAGAATTTGAAATACTTTGATTTTCCAGACAAAGTTCACTTTTATTCCAAGACATTTGAGGATTTAAAAAGTGAGTTTTGGACGAGTATGTTTTTATCTTGTGGAGGAATTTCCTGCCGTTCAGTGTTTGTGTCCTCAGTTTTGTGCTCTTCATCACAGCAGCTCTCCTCCCTCAGTGTGTTCCCCCTTCTCAGCCTCTGACCCCCAAAGTCTCTGTCTTTTTCTCTGTTTCTCCATTTCCGACATTCCTATGTTGTTTTCTCCTCTTGCTGAATGTCCTCAGAGTCCAGCTCCCCCCTTCCTCTTTCTCCCGGGGGGGGGGGGTCATAGCAATGCAGTGGCTTGATTCTGACTCATTATGCATGGCGTACTCAGTGTGCATTCAGGCCTGTGTGCGGATGTAAAAATAACCGTGTGTGTGTGTGTGTGCGTGGGGGGTGTTGTGACGTCCACAGAGTCCAGTGAACAAGAGGACAAGAGCACAGATGCCTCTGGGGAGGTTGCTGCTGAAGGGTCCAACCAGACCCCTGCATCTGCTGAGCCTCCCACTGAAGGGGAGGAAACCCCGGAATCTCCCTCCAAATCCCCCATCAAAGTCCCTGATGCGGACGAGGAGGAGCTGGGCCCTCTGCCTGACAACTGGGAGATGGCGTACACGGAGAAGGGAGAAGTTTACTTCATAGAGTATGGAACAATCACTCTTTCCTCAAAACATCTGCTCAGCTTTCACATTGCTCTAAATATCTTTTTTTTTATTTAAATAGATATTAGCTTTTAAGCTTTAAAATGAAACACATTCAATTTTTTTTTTAAATAATTGCTGTAAAATAGCTTTTTTTTGTTTGTTTTTAAGGTTAACTTTTCCTTTTTTCACTATGCAAGTTCTACTTTTATATAGTTTGAAACAGTCTACCTTTCATAACCAAGAAAAACTAGTTGTATAGAATTTTACAAACACGGAACCAGATCAAATTTAAACCCAAATTGATTATAACCTCTACAGACATCAATGACCAGAACCGTAAGTCGCCCTGTATCGCTCAAAAAAACTTTATTTAAACTGCCAACCCTAACAGTAAAGTTTTTTTTTTTCTGTTTTAAGCTTTAATAACATTTTCTTTTTGCAATTCAGAACACTTTTGGGTTAGGGTAAGTGTATTTTTTGTATAACTTCCAATTCTGGTTGATGATGTCAGTTGCCATCTTGTCTGCTGCCAGGTTTCTCTTGATTAAATTGCGCTCTGCCTTAAGTAAGTGAAGTGAGCGTAAAGAGGGAAAAATATCCACCGAAGCTCATTTTAATCTCATGCTGCCATGTTAAAGACCCACTCCGTTCATAATTTGTGATATTTTAAAAGTGTTCACTGTGGTCTTTTAATTATGATTATGCCCTTTTTAGCCAAAATCACAAATAACCTATCTTATTTTCTGGGACATATTTTTTGCAAGGCAGCAGCAGTCCAGTACAGATGTGCCTCTGAGTTGTGGGCGGGGCCTTTGGTGTTGCTGAGAGCTCGGAGTAGGGAGCTTGTAGTCCTCCCAGAGTATTTTCTACGTCACAGTTTTTCAAACCATATTTTTTCATCTGTTCCCGATTCACAACGCTTTGAATAAAGAAGTATTCAGAAATGCTGTTTTAAGCTTAATTTTCTTATTATTGGTCTTCTATTAAAAGAAAATGGCTCAAGAACACATTAGAAATACCAAAAACTCCGTTTTTATCAGAGTGGGTCTTTAAACAATAGTTTGTACATTCTGGTTTACATTTTTTATTTGGTGTGACTTATGTGAATACTGTTAATCGGGCAAGACAGAAATGCAAACGTTTGCCCTTTTCTGTCACCCTCACTAATTAGTGTCTGAGGGCTAATTAGTGGATTAATGGCTGTTTAGTTTACCTCAGAAATCCCTACGTTTCTTTTTTGCTCCTTTCCACACATGCAGCAACACTCAAATATAGACCATTGGTGTTATGTGGCTCTTCTTTTCTTTGTCCTCTCTGTCAGCCTCCTCCTGACCTTTGTCTTCCTCATTCCTCCTCTTATTCATCCTCACATCTCCCTCTTCTTCTGCAGTCACAACACCAAAACTACGTCATGGCTCGATCCCCGCCTGGCGAAGAAAGCAAAGCCACCGGAGGAATGCAGGGAAGACGGTAAGTCTGGACTCCTGGAAGCTTTTATTTATGTTAGTTCAAGTCAAAGTCATGTTTGGGAATTTGTAAGAGTGTGTTTTTCCTGCGTTTCCTTCTGTTCTTAAACCTGCTGTTTGTTGCAAAATCACTGTTTGAGTGAGTTTTCTTTTCTAGATTATCATTAGTTTCAACCTATTAAGGGTTTTCCTAAATACAAGATACTAATGTACTTCTAAAAAAAAAAAAGGAACTTTTTTTTCCTTCAATCAGCTGTGTGCTGCAGTCCTTTCCAAACATTAATCAGATAAAAATGAAAAGTATCTGGATTTTTAAATATGAAATTGTACCTTTTTTAGCATGTGAAGCAGCTCTTTTTTACTGAGTGATCTGCTGATAACTGAACAGTTGAAATAAATCCAGACTTGAGAAGAGTAAAGCTGTTGCTCTTTAAAGGCCAACTGATGTTTCAACTAAGTGACTTTTCAAAGGGGGGGGGGGCAGTCTGGGTGTGCTGAGAGTTTGGAGTGTGAAATCCTTCTGAGCTCCTATAAAATGTATAAAAAGTCCTCCTTTTCCTTTGTTTTCCATCACTTCATTCAGTCTTCTCACTCCTCTGCTGAACTTCTGATTTTCCATCATCTCTTTTTCATTACTTTATTGTCTGTTTTACTCTCTCTTTTCAAAAACTGCATTTGTAATTTTGCAAGCACAACTCCAATCTGCAGCTCTGAAACACACACACTCTTTACACACATTGAGCATTAATCTTTTCAATTCTCAGATATTTATGACAATTTTATTCCGTAAACGTATACGTTCCGCGTTAACGTATACATTTAAGTAGAAGTACTTCTTTTTACTGGCAAATCAGTTTTTCTCTTTATATATACTACTTTCTATACAAACACTCCCTGTGTGTTCGTTGTGTATATTTTTGTGTTTAAATAATAAAAGAGGAAGTCTAAAAATTTAAAACAGTGTAACATTAAAAAAAAGTAACATTTTCTTTCTTTCTTTCTTTTTGTGTTGACTTGTCTTCCTCTCTTTTTGCGTGTCTTCGTCTCTGCGGAGTTGTGGTCTTTAGTGGACTTATTGTTTTACGCAGCCTCTGCTGGCAGAGGATTTTGAATCAAAGGCTCTTCAGGGAACATTTGTGAAGCCCCATGATGACACATCACTTCCTCTCATCACCTTTGAATTCACATCTCCTAAAAAAACGATTTTAGCTGCCAGGAAACATTCCTCAGTTGTGACAAAGCAGACGGGATGACAGAGGGGCACCTATTTAGTCTGTGTTTACTTATTTCACCCTGTTGCCCTGTGGCTTTTGTTTGATCGGGTCTTCTTCTAATGTTTACATTTACATATCATTTTTCTATCATTTTCAGCTATCTGCAAATGTGTGGTTAGCTTTAAAATAATAAAAACACACAGAAAGGAAGATGTGAAATGATTAAGCGAGAAGAAGAGATGAAATAATGAAAGCAGGCAGGAAACATCAGGAAGAAGTGGTGCTCGTCTGAACTTCCCCTCTGCCTGAAGGGTGTTCTGAATCTCACAGCCTCAGGCAGGCGGCAAATATTCAGATTTACTTTTATCAGCTGCTTGTTTGCTTCCTCCGTCTTATTATTCCCTTTCTTTTAGTTCCATGTGAAGCTTGTCAGGATTTTTTTTTCTAAGTTTATTTTAGATTTCATATCACAAACCACATCCTTTCCCCTTACTCAGCTATTGCACCCAAGCTAAATTGTAAGGGATGAGAAGATGTTTTTTTGTGTGTCTGTACAACCTTCAAGTGGATCTTTTTTCCTCTGAATGGTAAAGCTGACTCACTGCTGAAAACTTGTCACCACAGATCTGGTGTTTTTGTCATCTTTTTCTTGCAGTCTCTTGTTGTGTCAGACAAGCCTGTATTTTGAAACGGTAACAGAGAGATGGCAAGAGATGGTTACAGTTCAGCTTTTAAAATTCAGCTGCTTTGTCGGTTCTAAAGCTGTGGTGCTTTTTATAAAAATATGCTGCGTGTGGGCCAGCGTCACCCTCTGTAAACATTTAACCCAAGGAAAGAGTAGCAGACAGATGATATAAAATCAGAGAATGAAACCAAAGGAAGAGTACAGGAAAGTCTTAAAATTATAGAGCAAATGGAAATAATTAATAAAAGGATGCCTTGCATATTTTTTGTAAGACTGTACTGTTATAATAGCTTGACAAGTATAAAAGCAGATACTGTTTTAAGTGTTAAAATGTTATTAAAAAAGTTGTGCAAAAAATGTATGTTATTGGCTTTAAAGTACCTGTATTTCTGTGCTAATTTGTTATTTTATTTTAGGATTTAGTATGCTAAAGTAGTAGGTCAAGCTAAAATTGGGATCGAGCTCAACCTAAAATCTTTTTATTGTTGCATTTGAGATTACACCTCAACCAGAGTTCCGGACAAGTCCCTTTCTGCAAGTCCAAGTCTTAAGGTTTGACTAAAGACTTTAGAATAAGTGTCAGGAGTTTTAAGCCATGTCTTTAAACTTATTCAAATTTAATTTTATTTATATATCACTTTTCCAGTTAAAACTAGTTAACTCCAGTTAACTACATAGTAAAAACAGAAACATAAGTTAAAATAAATTAAGTCAATAAACCTTGTCAAAAAGTGTTGCTAACTATTTTTATTCAATTTGTGGGGACACTTACAGACAGACTGTCTGCATTCCTTATTGAAAAGTATTATAAAGATCAAGTTTAGACCAGACATTAATGTCCTGGAGCTGAAAAAGAACAATAAAAACATGAACATTGCTCTCAAGTCCCAAACCTCAAGTCGTGTCCCCCTGTGTGAGCTGAACCAACAAAGCTTTTAGTTAAGGGTTCAGTTCTTTAAACCAAAATGCAAAGAAGGTATCACAAAAATGTTTTTTGGTTTAATATCTTTATTTCTAATTATACTTTTGCCTTATACATATTTTTTCGTTTATGCAGTTTATTGAAGATTTAACTTTTTACAAACAGGTATCAATTCCTTTAATGATCTTCAGTGACTCCCAGAGGAAACCCAACAAGCTGAGGCTACATCCATGATTTGCACATTAGACAATATTATGGAATGTAGTGAGAAAACAAAGCTGTTCTCAATACATTTAGTATCACAATCAAGCAGAAAAAAAATCCATATAAATTACGGAAATAGTTAAATAACCACAACAAGCAATAAATAGTTAGGACATCCGCATATATGTAAGTCCCAGTAGCTTTAGTTTTTGGTTTATTTGCAAACGTAGCCCACTGCTTTAACAAATTACATCACTTTAGAATATTTGAGTCCAAAATTGCTGTTTTTTAAATTTTTTTTAAATATGCCCAAAAAACATTAAGCCAAGAAGAAATAATCAGATACAATTAGACCCCGCTAACGCCAAAAAAGAAGAAAATGATATAAATTAAATTGATAAACTGTTTTATTAGTTTCTATAAATAATGTTTTTATGTAATGTTTCTACTATTAAATAAGTGCATTCAAAATCACTGACCTGTTTTAATCTGTGCTAATGAACTAATGTTGCTATGGTTACATGCTGCTCAAATAACACATTCTGTAGTATTGCATTTGGTTGTTGTGTTCCATAACATGATTTACACACACACACACAAATTCAAACCATTTCCCAACACTATTGGCCAACAGTTTATCAAAATATTTTCCACTAAAGAATCCTTCATTTACTGGAAGCTCAACAAGGAAATGTGAATTCTTGCCTCAAGGTTGAATATCTTTTGAGTTCAGTTAGTTTTACATATGTATGCTTTTTTTGTGCTTAAAACTTTGTATTGCTTTTTGTAAAACCCTTCAGGCTTGTTTGCAACCAGCATTTAAAAAAATCCCATGCAACCAATGTAGAGATATTTACTTAATTTAGTCACGTGTCTGTGGCTGCCAGTTCAGAGAACCGAAGGAGGAGGAGGAGGATGATTCATCAGAAAGAGGAATCACCTTTAGATTTTATGTCAAGAGGAAATCTGAACACAGGAACAATTATCTCGACATGCAGGTGGTTCTCTTAAAGCTCAAACCTTTTCCAATGCAGGATGACAAATTTGATTTTGGGTCAGAAGTTGACAAGTTCAGTCTGTCCAGCAAGCTGACACTGAACAGCTGTTCAACAACAATCCAAACTTGGCAAATATACTCGTATGAAAGCATAAAAACACACAAACACGCTCTGTGTATTTCAGCAGCAGGAAAATAGAGACAAGACAGCCCTCAGCTCAGAAAGAGAAAAAGAGACTTTCACTGGTGGTTTCCATGGAAACAGTCTCCCTTTTTACTTTAGGGTGGAGAGCAAGCAGCTAGTAGATGAGTTAGGCTGACATTTAAGGTGGTTCATGTGCAGGGTGGGAGGGAATTTAATGTGGTCTAAAGTGTGAATCCATCTGGCTCTCCCACAGCATGGATGAGACGGGTCATTCCAGGTAACAACTGTGCAGCGTAAGCGGTCTGAGGAGAGGATTCCGCAGAGAGACAGATAATGTGGCACCTTGGACCTGCTCAGCAGTCACAATCACACCGACATACATTATTATTATCTTTCTCACAAATGTGTTCATAATTACACTACAACATCAATGCAAATCCTGTACTACTGGTGCCCTACTTTAAAAAAAACAACAACAAGACTAAAATTATTACACCTAAATATTTAAGCGTTGCCACTAATAGTAGCTACAATTATTTTGCTTCCAGTTCTATTAGTCAAGTCTAGAGTGCTATTTATTTATGCATATTGATTTATTCTACACATAAATGAAAAGTGGAGGTATAAATCAATATTGTAAAAATAAATGTCAATACAACACGTAAATGGTTAATGTGACGTATGTTCAAACATGCAGTTAAAGTCGGCATGTCCAAAGTCTGGCCTGTGGGCCAAATGCGGCTCGCGTTCACATTTCCAACAGGCTGCTTTCATAAAATTAATAAAATGCGTCACTCAGCATTTTCTAATGTGTGTGTATATTACTTATTTGTGGTTAGCTAAATTATTTTTTCCTATACCGTGATCCGGGTGAATACTCGATTCTGATTGGCTGCAGAGTCTGTATTTTGTGAAAAAAAATATTTAAAATAAATAATAAAAGTTGATTGATTATTTATTGTGACCGTGGTATAAGCGAGATAACGCCCTTCAAGCTGAGCATTATCAGAAATTCATGGATGACGCGGAAGCCTGAACTGTCTGATGCGAACATATTTAGATGCATTTGTTCTATGGAAAGAAATGCAATTGCAATAAAATATAAATATTTTTAATGTAATGTTATTATCAGGTTGATTTGTTGGCCCTCGCACATTTCCACCTCACCAAATCTGGCCTTCTTTACAAAAAGTTTGGACACCTCTGGCTTAAGTAAATACTTGGTCACAATAGCATGTTTTCAGATTAGAAATGTTGCAAATGATCTCATCCTAGGCTGTCATCACAAAATAATCTGCTGTTTCTAGTTACATTTGTGATCTTTGTGTCCATTTAGAGTTGATATCTTGAAGCTTAGTTGTAGCAACCGGACTTAAAAAGTTCTTACTTGGCATGTTTTGCTGCTCATTGCATGAGCAACGCCACCGGCATGAAAGAGAACCATCACCAACATTTAGAATTGAGTTAAGCCAGGATTTGTGGAAAAATGCACATAAAAGCTAGTTTTGAACTCATGCAGGGTTGTTCTTTAAATAAAAAGACGTCTTATTTTTCCGTCATCACAGCATCAAACCATCCCCTCAGACCGATGCAGCAGCCAGCAAATGGTCTCACACTCCCATTCTCACTCACTTCCTTTTCTTCTCACCAGCAAGGTTGTCGGTTCTTGTGTACGTCTCTGCGTTTGCGTTTTAGCAACAGGCCTGAGGTTAAGGCAAGTCCGTGATGACTGATCCTTGGTGTGTTTGTCCTATTTTTCTGTGTTACATTCTGCTCTTGTGTTTTATGATTCACGTGTTATAAGTTTTAATTTAATTTAATTTTCTTCTCTTCTGTGGGGGGGGGGGGGGGGGGGAGCATATTCCTCTGAATGCCAAAGCGTCTTGAATGTTGAGACTCATGCTCACTGAGCTCATTAGAGGGCTGCTTTTACGGTGTGTGGGAATTTCAAAGTAAATCTGAAGCACAGGGCAGACAGTTCAGGAATTTTATTGCTGCTGTGACCCAGTTCCTTTATAATGAAGGCAGGAAAGATACATCAACAAAGGGATAGATGAAGTGGGCCGGATGCAGACCAGAGGTGGGTGAGGAGAAGACAATTAGCACAGAAGCCATCCAATGCAAAAGCGAGTGGGTGTGTACAGGAAGGAGGCAAACAGAAGGAATTAGGCATTTGGAAGGTATTTGCCCTTGAAGGATTTGTGTGTTTGCAGCAAAGGAAGACAAAGAATAAAAGAGAGGGCAGGATGTTTTTTTTTCTCCTACCATTCATTGAACTGACATCTTTGTTTTGATTGCTGTCTCCACAAAACAGCCACTGCGGCACATCCAAGTGTTATCTATTAAAAAGCCGCTTTGGGAGCGTCTAGCTGTGAGCCCTGAGATTCATGTCGTCTCTCCTTGGTGGTTCAGTTTAGTGTCACTTTCCCTCTTCTTCCAATATAAACTGACTGACTTTCCTTTTTCTGTTCCTCTTCTTGGTCTCAGAGCTCCCTTATGGCTGGGAGAAGATAGATGATCCTATCTACGGCAGCTACTATGTGGAGTAAGTTTATTTTGAAAGGGATCATTCTGTTGCTCCAAAAAAAAGTTGATTTGTTAGGCTTTTTGTTGAGCTTTACACCACATTTATTTGATAAATCTGTTTGTATTTCTGTGTTATATAACATTTAAGCTCATGGTGACACATTTAGATCTGCTTGGTAGAAAAATGTTTCATTTCATTTTGCTCTCGCCAGGTTTGATAAAAGTGTGGGTTTTTGTTTTTTAATTAGTGGTTGATTTTTCTATTTCTTAACCAAATTCCATGAATGTTGATGTGAAAAGATAAATATTTTGAAAAATACTAGCTTTACTGTCACTTTGTTTTCTGTTACCCAGAAGAATCCAGATCCATTTTTCCTTAAAAACAAAATGATGTGGAATATAACCAAGTAGACCTCGGAACACATTTCTTATGTTTTTCTGTTATATTGATGTCACCATGAGTTCTTATAGGTTCAAATAACAATGATTTTGGATGTTCATATAAAAAACTCACAGCTTTTACTTTAGTAACTTATTTTTATATTTTTTTAATAAAATATCTCCTCTTTTTCTTATTAAACAGTTTTTGTTAAAAAAAAAAAAAAAAAAAAAAAAATTTTTTAAAGACAGGTTTTGGTTGAAATGTAGTTGAAGCTTGAAATAAGTCTTCATAACTTGGTGTCATACACTGTTCCTACAGTCACATTAATCGAAGAACTCAGTTCGAGAATCCCGTCCTGGAAGCCAAGAGACGACTGGAACAACAGAGGCAGATGCAGAGTCAGGGCCTCTCTGCTTTACCTTTACCCACAATATATAGAGGTATGATTCAATGATGCAGGATGGAGCATATGTCACCGTTTACTGTTTAGAGTTGAAATGAAAGCAACTGACACCTCAGTTGCTCTGAGTCTCCCAGTGGGCTGATGCATGCATGCAGATGGCACGCTTTGACTCTGCTGATCAGGGAAATGTTCATTGAATTCTCACAATTCAGTGGTGATCATGTCTGCCTTTGATTTTCTGTTGCATTAAACAATATTAACAGACTTATACAGAACTCTCTTTTATCTCCATTTAAACACAGAGAAACCGTTATTTACGAGGGACCCAACCCAGCTGAAGGGCACCTTCCTGTCGACAGCCCTGCAGAAGAGCAACATGGGATTTGGATTTACAATTATTGGAGGCGATGAGCCCGATGAGTTCCTGCAAGTGAAAAGTGTAATACCAGATGGACCTGCTGCTCAGGATGGGAAAATGGACACGGGTAATTATGTATACCATCCCATCTTAACAACTGGCTTAGAAATAAATTGATGGTTAAATAAACTGCAAGCTGTCTCTGCTGCCGGAGTTGATTGTGTAATTTTCATGTTTACAAAGATGCTTAAGTGACGCGTTATTATTCTGACACCTTAGCATTATGTACACTAATTTGCAGCTAAAACAAATTTCATAATAGAGGCTTTCTAAGTAAGGCTTGTACTGGTCAAACAGGGTTGATGTCAGTTTAATTTTGATTCTTTTTCTGAATTAACTGCCTTCTTTTCACTGTTTCTTTGATTGTAACCATGTTTGTATCATGGCAGTAACCATTGTCTCTTTGGACCTTTTTTTATTATTATTTTCTTACCATATTTTCAGTCTGAGGTGAGACCTACTTTTATGTCAGGTCTACCGTTCTATTCAGGATGTGCTGGAACAGAAACCAAAATGTCTTTTCTGAAATCGACTTGTCTAAGCAGAGGTCACTGCAGACCTGTAGGGATTCAACAATTTACTTTCTCCATGATTCAGTTCAAACCTTGATTATGGGGTCACGGTTTTGCTTCAGTTTGATACATGATTTATGGTAACGCTTCCTTTCACAGTATTTCATTTTATCTAAAAGATAGTTTCTGCGTAACTATTCTCTTCCTATAAATGTTACATACCTTAAAACACACTATAACTTCATATAAATAATAAATAAATGTTACTTTCTGTGTACTTTATCTCTTCTCATTAATAGTAAGTATCATATAAAACACAATAAGGAACCACATAAGTAAACATTTAAATACCCATCCTCTTCCATATGGCCAGTACCATGAAACACATAAACTTACTAAGTAGTATGTCAATTCTGGGCACTTCTTCACAGTACTTCAAACGTAGTTTCTGTTTACCTACTATCTTGTTACACATAGTTATGAAACATACAAATTCTCTACAAAAAAAAGAGTAAATTCAAGGTACTTCATTTTTATTTTCCTTTTTCTTACAAGTGGTAAGTGCTACAAGAGTAGCATTAACACTACACATAAATACCCAGTAGGTACTATGTAAAAACCCAGTGTGTACAGTATAAATACTCTGTAGGTGCAATACACATACCCAGTATGTATACAAAAGTACCATTTAAAAACCCCTAAAATACCCTGTAAGTACCTGGTTGGTGCAAAAGCGTACCATGTAAATACCTCTTAAATACACTTGAAATACACCAATAAGTACAGAAAAGTACCATGTAAATGCCACAAAAATACCGTCTAAGTACACTAGAGGTACAAAAAAATGGATGTATTGATGTAAATACCACAAAAAATCCTGTGAATACAAAAAAATCCTTAGTACCCCAAAAGGTGCAAAAAGGATCAAGTAAATACAACTTGAATACCCTGTGAGTGCTGTATTGTAAGAGGAAGCGTTCCCTGATTGGGTTATTATAAAACAACAACAAAAAACTAAAAGTCCTTTTTCTAATTTGCTAATCAGGTGGTAACAGTGAATACAAACCTTTTAGTTGGCTTATTCTACGCCAGGTGTAACGTAGTAAAATAATAAATTATAAATCCTTGAATTTAGCACAGTGCACGGGTTTGACAGTTGGACGTAAACATACAGGTATGCAGTAAGAATGATTCACTTTCCCAATGATTCTGTTCAATGGTGTAACATACGGTTTGGTTTTAAACCAAGAATTGTGGCCTTCCCAGCAGGTATAAATGGTTTCTACAGTCCTGACCTCTCCACTGGGTTGTGGAGACGAGCAGAAGTTTGCTGTCTTTCTTAATTACCTCGGAGTGTGTTTAGATTGTTTTGTCTGCTATAACTCCTCGTCTCAGTGAGTGATCTGCTTCTCCAAGTCTGGTCTGAGGGGGAATTTGTCTACTTTTAGCACCATATTTTTAGCTCCATCATTTATGTCCTTTCTTCACACTATTGCCTTCTTTTTCATCTCCATTTCATCTCTTTCTACTTTGTCTTCTGTCTCTACTCTGTGCTTCCTATCAATCACCTGACACCTCTGTTGTCTTCATTTTCCTCTTTTCCCCCTCTTAAGTTTGCCTTTCTTCATCCCCCCTCATCCCTCTTTCTTCAACCCATCAGTTGTTTCCTTGCTCTCTTTTCTTCAGTTTGCTCCTCTTCACTTGATGACATTGGCAGAGCAGCACACGCACAAACACGCCTTCACACACAGACAGACAGACGCTCCCTGGCCCGGTTTAGTTGGCCTGCGAGAGCTGCATTTCTCTCAGGGATCGTATGTATGCGGCACGTGTATGCCTGGTGTGTCTGCGGCAGAGAGAGGTGAAAAAAATGCATGTGAAGGAGCAGAGTTGGTCACGGAGTTCCGACTTTAAAGATGAAATCCATTACCTTGTGCAGGCTCGAGCTGCAGGTGAGTTTCTCGTGTTGTTTCACCTCATTACTTGTAACGCCTGTGAAAAAAAACATGCATATGTAACACTTTCTGAAGTCAGATAGCACGCGTGCCTGCAGGTGAAATCCAGATAGGAAATACAAGACCATAAAACACAGCACATCTGCTTTTCAGCCAGTAAGAGAAGAAGATAAAACACCACGGCGTGTCACGCATGAGCTATAGCCCCAGTCTGTTAAGACGCCACAGATGCATTGATGAATGGTTGGAGGTTTTATGTTTAAAAGGTCTGTGTGGATGTCAGTTTGCAGCAGATGGTTGTCGTATCCACCCAGACCTTAGCTGTCCTCCTCACACACACCTTTCACACACACTTGCAGATCCCCAGCAGTGAGTGGCAGGCAGCTGATATTATGTTCCTGTGTGGCACTTGAGAGTGACACTGTGCTCCTTCTGTGTTGCTGCAACTTGTTCTGATTCCACTGAGGTTTAATGGCAGCAGGCTGTGAAAATGACTATTTCTGCAGTGTGTAATGCTGAAACACTTTGACCTGATCATATTGCGTGCAAGACAAGGAATTGCGACTGAAATTGCTCTTCTTTTCTCTTTCAAGGGGATGTCATTGTCTACATCAACGACATCTGCGTGCTTGGCACCACACACGCCGACGTGGTGAAGCTTTTCCAGTCTGTTCCAATCGGACAGAGCGTGACTTTAGTGCTCTGCAGGGGATACCCTCTGCCTTTCGACCCCGAGGACCCAAGTGGCGCCGCAAGCTCCTCTTTGACACCCATCGGCTTAGAACACCGTCCAATGATGGTTAACGGTCGCTACGACCCGTACCTGGAGTACCTGTCCCTGAGTTCCCAGCTTCCTGCTCAAGCTCTGGTCTCACACCCTGGGGACACACATCTGGATGGATCGTCCCTACCACCCACCACACCTGGCTCTGCTCCGGCACTCACGCCTCACAATGATAACGTCTCAATAGCTTCCTCTGGGACTGCAGGTGTTGCCGGGGCAACAGCGCAAGGGGCAGAGTTGCTAACTGTTACCATGGTGAAAGGTGCCGAAGGATTCGGGTTCACGATTGCCGACAGTCCCACTGGTCAGCGAGTTAAACAGGTGACGCTTCTGAGCGCTTCATTCCCTTATTCAGACTAGACGCATTTGGTTTGCTTTAAGTCCGGAACAAATTTTCAGTCTGAATGCATCCAAGCGGACCCTGGTCTGGAACCAGAAACCGCTCTCTGAACCACCTTTACGGTGGTCTTGGTTCTTTTCCAATTGAACTGAGCTCCAGTTCGTTCTGAGATGCTTCAGTCTGAATAGCCTCTGCGCTCAGACTGAAGAGTTTTTTAGTCACTGACTTTTGTGTCCACGCTTTAGCTCAAAACAGAAATGCCAGTTTGACGGCAGTCTAAATACAGATCAAACACAAGGTTCAGGACTCAATCCGGACCAAATTAAGCGGACTCGGTCAGGACTAACAGACATTTCTGGTCTGAATACACCCTAAATCAGCAAAAAGCCAAGAAATTCTTTAGAATTACTTCATTGTTTTGATTGCTGTGTTTTCTGATTTAAAAGTTTTCTGCCAGGACTTTCAAAATAAAAGGAGACATTTAAAAGAACAATCCACAAAAAAATACATGAACCAAGTTATGAAAATACATCTTATCTTATTTAATTCAAAATTGTACATGAAGTACCTTAACCTCTTGACACCTACATTTATTTCCAACTATGAAAAAAATGTCACTTTTGCTTTTGCTTTCAATGTAAAAGCGGTTTGATTAAATTAGCATCAACAGGCTTCAAGGGGTTAAACTTTTGTGCAGAAAAATAAGGACAAAAAAGAGAAAATTATCACAAAATCACCTGTATAAAAGAAATAAGTAGTAATAAAAAGCACAAATATAAACACAATGGGCTCTGCTGCTGTTGGATTTTCTTTTGAGCGTACTAATAAAATAATCAATGTCAACCTTTATAACTATATGAACGGAAGGAAGCAATAAACAAATTGCAGCATGACTTCATTACTATAAATGCTGGTCCCTATTCCTGCTGTTTTTAAAAATAATATGTTATTTATTTGCTGTTTGATGCTATGAAACTGGTTTTTCTTTAACATTTCAGGAGGTAGCATTTCCAGTCAGCTGATGAGATATGTAACCTACACCTGTGTTTGTTTTTTTAAAACGAGCCATTTACCAGCAGTAACCTCGGGTCATTTTCACACGTTTCACCTTAAACGTGTAAAGCGTGGGTAAAATAATTGGATTGTAAAGTGCAACTAGTGTTCATACATCTGAGGGGGAGGAAATTTGCTCTCCGTGTTTGATGCATCCCAAAGGAGAGCTGCAGTTGGAACCGGGATCAAAAAAACATTTGGTGCTTTAACCCCACCAATCAACCTTTGATGTAAGAGCCAAACCAGGGCGCACTGTGTCCCTTTATTTGAATTTTCTCTGTGACCAGACTCAGCCACTGAAATTCTGTTTTCACAAACTTTTGAGGAGTCAGTTCTGGTTGACGGAGGAAAACCGGGATGCGGCAGACCGGTTCGGTGGAGTGACAGTGCGTGTGTTTTTGTGGGGTAGGTGCTGGAGCCTGGCTCGCAAGCAGCATCCGGGCTGATTGAGGGAGACCTGATCCTGGAGGTGAACCAGCAGCCAGTGGCGGCAGCCGGGCATGGGCGCGTGGTGGAGCTACTCAAAGAGTGCCCCGTGGGAGCAGAGGCAACTCTCCTCATACAAAGAGTGGGAACAGGTGAGACAGAACCAGGCTTCATCCTTGACTCTTCTCATCAGCTCCTCATGGATATGGAGACAGATTTTAATTGCAGTGACTGCAAGGAACAAATTGTCTTCTCACTGCACCTTTGAGCTCAAAAACTCACCCAATTTGCTTGTACCTAGTGTGAAAATACATTTTGGGTAAAAGGACAACCCCCCAAAAAAAAAATCACAGCAGGAGAAACCGTCAAAAGGTGGCCAAAATCTCTTACGGGGCTCAAAGAAATGATCAAAGTACAGTAATGAAACCAAAACACAGGTTTTAGGGATATCAAAAAGAAGTTTTAAAATTGTTAAGGGATGGCGACTTATGTCTCGGCGCCCATTTTTTCTGAAAGTGTGAAACTTGGAGATTTTCACATTTTCCCACAATATGAGAAGAGAAGAGTTTTGTTCGAATGATTTTTAAGAAATTTCACACACACACCACCAGCTTAAGTCTACAACCACAGCTGAAGTTGTGTTGACCTTCCCAAGGTCAAACCGTGGGAAGAAGTCATCTTGAATTAAAAAAAAAATTAAATCACCTTTAGGTCCAAGTTTAAACTCGTCCTAGGAATTTTTATCTGCCTTCTAACTCCTCCAGCGTCATTGGAGAAAATGTTGGAATTAGAAGTTTGTAGATTTTAAATGGTGTTCGTGTGGCAAGCTCACAAAAGTGGTGTTTCCCTATTGCTTGCACATTTTTCACTAGAATTTAGTGAAAATGTAATAACATGAATCCCTGGCTCAAGCCAAACGGAACAACATAACAATTGTCAAAGAAATCCAAAGTTTACGTTTGCAGATTTTTCTAAAAATTACATAGGCCTGTTCGTCACCCCTAGGCGACCAAAACATAACATGGTTGCTATGGAGATAAAACCAACAGAAAAGCTGCGAATTTGAAGAAAAGTTTTTTTTTTCATGAATTTGTTGCCCACAGCTCTGACCTGGGTGGCAGGGGCAGATGGTAGGTAGCGAAGGGGCTAAAGCAGCTGCTCAGTGAATGAGGGTGGGTAAAAAGGGGGTAATTGGGGGTGGCGAGGGTGGGGTCAGGTTGCACCTGCTGGCCATACAACGCCGCTTGTGGCTATCATTTTAATTGTGATCTGTGTCCTGATGGGTCGAATGCTGCTGTCAATCAATTTCATCCGTGCCGTGTTTGCTGTACAGAACAGAATGCTTTGAGCTTCGTTCTATAATAGTGGACTGGAAGCTGACCACTTTGCACACATTTTGTGGGTTAATTTTAGAACACAAGTCCTGCTATGAACGAGGGACTGCTGCACATTGTTTTTTTGTGGATGATTCAGAAGAACTCCAGAAGAACTTGTTTGACACCAAACAAAACCACTTAAATATACAATTTCCCGCTTTGATTGACTGAACCTTTTTCCATCACTTTTATTCAACACTGAAAGTCAAACTTGCATGGCTGCTGTACGTTTAATCATAAGGAAAGATGGTGTCAAATTTAAAGAAAGGTACAGATAGATGTAACCTCTGGATGTAAGTAAATTGGCTTGTGAATGATAAGCATGAGTATGGTGTCAGAGAGCATCTCCAGCTGCAGCTTTGCAAAAGAGGAGTCAAGCAGAGCTGACGATGAGAGCTCAGAGAGCAAAATGAATTTTGATTAGGATCATTTTGAAAACTGTCTATTTTTGAATATATATTTAAATCTCAGCAGCTCTTTATTCAGATTTCATCCAAGTCTCTTGAGGAGATTTTGTTTTCTTGGTGTCAAGGTGCATTCAAACTGGAATTGTTTTCCTTTCAGCAGAACTGGACAAATTCATGCGGCAAAACATTCAAAGCATATTTTGCACAAAAGCAGTTCTAAAGACCCACTCAGATGAAAATGTTGTTTTTGGTGTTTTTAACATATTGTAAACCTGGAGTGGATGAAAAAAAATTCAGTTTGAAAAAGCTTGAAAGTGTGGTATACCAGTTACTACGGCAAGCCATAAGCTCCGTGCTCCGATCATTTCTGAAGCATCCACATGCAGACAAATAGATCTGAGTAATGACTTTGTTTTGTGCTGCACCGGTAATGTTAGCTTGGAGTTGTGAAAGGCTGTAAGATATTGGAAGAGAGTGTAAACAAAGGGATGATGGGAAGTCAGGGCAGGCTTACTCCTCGCCAACTGTCTTGCCCACAACTCAGAGGTGAATTTCTAATGAACTCCTGCCTCTCTGCAAAAAAACTATGTCCTAAATGGGCAGGTTTTTTTATTTTAGTTAAAAACTGCATTATCATAATTCCTCAAAAGACCCAAACACAAAAAAGACACAAAAGACCACTGGAAACGCTATTACAAAAGATGATTGGAACTTTAATGTTTCTCAAAAAAATCAAGCTTTGACATTTGTTTAGCAAACTAAATGGTTGCAAAATAAACAACTAGGTGATAGACAACAGAAAAGAAGACCATCAGACCACCTGAATGATGTGGTTAACCTCTAAATACCCAAGCTCTTGTTTGATATGCCTTTTTATTTATCTTTGACTGTGTCCTAGTTAAGCAGAATTATTGACTGTGGTAAGAAAACCCAAAATATCAAAATTAAAATAAATTTGTAAAATTATGATACATTATTGTAGGGTGATATCTGACAAACAAGCCGAGTGATGTTTTGTTTTACTTTACACACACTCAGACAGTGTTTTACAGTTTCTTAAGAAAAATCAATCTTCATGTGAATCTTGAATGGTTGTGAAAAATAAAAGCATGAAACGGGAAAAAAAAACACTTTTTGTGATTACACATACTACATTAATTTCCACATTAATATTAATGGCAGTGTTTCTGCATGATGATGGGTGTTACTTTTGGAGTTTCTAACGTTTTAACAGAGATTCTTACTAACTTCTACTTCAGAGCAAACTTTTAATCGGAAGTTAAGGTCGATCAGAGGCTAGAAAAGATTACATTTGTCCACAATAACTGTCTAATACAGCAATTTCTCCACTTCCTATAAACTTTAAAAATATTTTATCTCAGTTTTAGCCTATCTGAATGTGACGGATAGACACAAAAACACACATTTGTTTAAATAAAATTGAGTTTAATGTGAGCATGCTGCTGACGGTGCTGGAAAAAAGATGGAATGTGACCCTGTTCCTTTGTCTGCTGTTTCCTGCACTCTTTGGTCACCCGTGAGCAAATTGAGTTGCACTCTGGAAGCTTTATTTGTTTGACATGTGCACTTGAACTGATTTCCCAAAAGATACTCATGCTACAGGTCAAAATTTGACTTGATAATTTCCTGAGGCTGCTCATACCACTGAGCTCATAGACACACATTTATCAGCACAACCTCTGAGCACACAGCGATGCTCAACCTTCTGGATGAGTGTGGTTCTAAAGTCTTCACGGTCCACATTGATAACTTGTCTTGTAAGATTTTATCACATCAGTTAAGAGGAGTTTTGATTTGCTCTTATTTGCATCACTCTCGCTGTGGGTCGTATTTAATCAAGGATGAAAGTAATCAGCCTAATATGCATCTCGTTTAATTTATTTGTGTGTGACAGGAGTGATTATTGAAATCTCAAAAGCCATCAGAGAAATCCATGTTTATTTTAACCTGAAACATGATATGGAATTCATGAAATAAATGGGGGAGTAGGGACTTATGCCAGTTCTTAAATCTTTAGCTTGCAACACTTATTGACATTATAATTTATTAATGTTGTGATCTCAAACACCTGTTTTTTTTAACCTTAAGACAAAAACTCACAGTGTGCATGTTTAGGTAAATGCATGAGCAACTGTGGTCAAATGTCCCACTTTAGCATCTTCTGACCAGCCAGAGCCAGCATCTGCCCTCTAGTGGCTAAACTCAAATATACACATTCATGACAAATGAAAGAAAATAAAATAAAGATGAACTGTAGCATCATGGTAGTTGATTTAACTCTAAAGGCGCATGGCTTCGCCTTTTTATCGAACATCAGAAAAACAACTGCCTCATTATCATCAGGCTGACGCTGCAGGAGCCCGAGCTTCTCTTGATGTCTCTGCAGGGTGAGCGAAGTGTTTACAGAGATTCAGAGGTCAGAAATGTTCGTTCCTCACAGAATCAATGAATTAGGAGTGTACTGACCACAGGATTTCAGATGTGTAATGGAGTTGTTGCTTTCTGCAGCTCAGACTGTGTTAGACATGTGCTCATGTGTGTGTCAGACTGTTTAACGTAGTGGGGGCACTCTGCCAGAGTTCTGCTGGGCTCTGGTGGCACTCACAGCTCCGTCCCCTGACATTCCAGTTTGAAGCAGAGCCAACCACAGCTCCCAGACATTTTGCAGCACCAATGAGGATTCAGACCAACCTGGAGAAGAGGAGCCTGTCGAGCTCCACGAGCCAATCAAGCAGATCTGAAGGCCATCCAGAACTCAGCGGGTTTGTCTGTGAGGCTGGTCTGCCAGACAGCTTGACCACTGAGTTGTAAGAGAGGCTGCATGAAGTCTCTCTAAGTCATTCATTTGTAATTCATCGGCATGCGCTCAAGTGCATCCAACACATATACCGGTGAATTGTATTAGCATTTAAATTAAGCTGACATGCGTCTGTGAGTAAGACGATCCTCTTTAATATAGACAATTGCCTTGCAGCTCGCACTCAATTCTTTCTGTGGGTCATTAAGGAAAGTTTTCTGAAAATGAGTTATTAGAATTCCTCATAGGCCTCCCTTAAGGCCTGTTCTCCCTGCAGAATGCAGTTATTAGTCCCAGCCTCCCACAGAGCCCTCCCTCAGCTGCTGCCACTGTGCTGAATCATTTCAGCACCACGGATAGTGCTCGTTAAACTCCTATGGATGTTTACGGCATCCATACATGACAGCATTTTTTTATCTGTTTTCCTCGTCTGCCCTCCCTCACCTCCACATGTGGCAGATACTGGTTATGTTCGATTCTAAATAGGAAAAGGATTGCAGGCAGCAGAGTATCTGTAACTGAGCAAAGGCTCACGTGTGAGGTTGAAATGGCAAAGAACAAAACTAACAGTTGTATCTTATTTTCCGCAGATCTGCCATTCTGCTAGGTGCCCCAGCATTCTTTTCTCACATAAATAGCAAGCAGATGAAGCTGCAAATTAATCCTACGAATAAATGCCTGTGCTCTCTGTCATTTCCCAGGAAGTCTCATGAACTGAATAAATATTAAATATACAAGAAATCCCAAAAGGATTTTTTGCACAGATACGTATTTTTAAAAGGTTTTGTTGAACTTATTAGATTTGTGCAAAAGGAAGAATTTTGTGTGTGTTTGTGGGTTTCCAATCATGTGTGCAGACTCAAACTGCATGTATGTATTTTGTCATCATGCTTTGATGTAGAAACACAGGGGAGCAATGCTGATGAGTCTCTTGTTCCAGTATCACACTCCTAGTCTCAGTAAAGTAGGCGACAAACAGGAAAATGTGTGTGTGCCACTGTTGCCTTCAGCTAATGATGTAAATATGTTGTAAACAAACGCAACAACTAAAACCATTATGAAGAGTTCTACAAAGAAAAGAGAGCTTTAAAAGAAACCTATAACTTTGACATTATTGCCTTTTTTTAAAGGGATTTAGTGATTGGCCCATATACAAATAGATGTGTGTGCATGTACATTATTTTTAATGAAGTTTTTTTCTGTCTTTCCTAGGTCACATATCTCCGTGGAAAGCCTCCAAACAGGTATGGAAACTTAACCAAATGTGTCTGTGTGCCCCTTTGGCATACCGGTATGTGGAGTTTCAGATCATTTAGATGATTCTTACTCTGGTGAACAATGAAAGAGACTCACTCACATAGTCTTTATGGGTCTTTATCTTTTTGATCATTTCTAGACTTCGAGATGGACAGAAGTCAATTCTAAGGCCTTATAGTACCCTTATGTTAATGTAGATAATTAAATCATGAGTCATATTTTTGGTTTTAATGCTTTGATCATAAAAGCATCAAAGGACAGAAAATTTCAGGCATTTATTTTACCTAGATTAAGACATTTAAACCTAATCTTACCCCTAAACTTTCTCCTTTTTTATATTGTTTTGGCATCAGCCATGGTTATCACTTTTTTCAAGAGGATATAGATGAAAATCATATCTGAGCCATGATTAAAAAGGGCTGCATTTTACATTAATGTTTTCGTTTCAACAAACACAAATGAGGCCTCAGGGAAAGTGTTTTTAAAAAAGTGTACAGCTAAAATAACACAACTGTGCATATGAAGATTTATAGGTTTATGTCACTGAAAAGAAACACACTTCTGTTTTTCTTTTCTAGCTCCCTGATCACTGGGACCCACACGGCAGCCCTCAGGCAAATCTGTCTGGACCCGTCTTACCGCCTGGCACACCTTTCCCAAACCAGCCACAACACCGTACGTCTGTGCCTGACTCCACCGAAGGCTTTGACCTCAACAAACCTGACCCTTATGATCTTTACGAGAAGTCCAGAGCTATCTACGAGAGCAGACGTGAGTGTTGCTCCTCTGTCGTCATTCAGATTTTATTCAAAGAAAATGTGTGTTTAGTGCCCGTCTCGCTGCGTCAGGTCCAGAGTACGAGCAGGTGGAGGTACATCTGCTGAGGGAGAAGACGGGCTTCGGCTTTCGCATCCTGGGGGGAGACGAGGCGGTGCAGGCTGTGAGTCCGGACGCCCGTGACAAGGCTCGTATGGGACGGGCTGGACCACGCAGATATTTAAATGCATACACCATCATCTTCTGATCTGTGCTCACCCTAATCTCATGATTACGCTCCCCTCTAACTCCCTTTCAGCTCCCGTACTGCTAGTTTGCCCACTTCAGAGTTTTAGGAAGCTTAGTTTCCCCCAGAGTAGTTGGGTTTGTCTGAATTAGTCTCATCCTCTTCGCCTTCATCTATTCTGCTAATATCGATTGTCTTTGAACAGATTGTTATTGGCGCTATAATAGAGAACACCCCCGCTGAGCGCGATGGGAGGCTTCGACCTGGGGACGAGCTCATTTCCGTGGATAAAAATGTGGTTGCTGGGAAACCACACAAATATGTAATTGACTTGATGCACGCCGCCGCTCGCAATGGTCAAGTTAGCTTGACTGTTAGAAGGAGAGTGCAGATGCCTGGTGAGGACTGTTTTTTTTTTTTTATTGTCTTTGTTTTACTCTCTATCATAGGGGGAAACTGGATAAACATTTAACTGGTATCAAATGTGTTTTTATTTCGATGCTCTTGGGAGCATGCAGAGTAAACAAATGAGAGTTTTACAATAACCCTCTGCCTCTGATGGAGTTTAAAAAGTCCAAATATGAAGCAGAACAGGAATTTTATATCTTTAACTGAATGATTTGAACATTTTAAGAGCTAATTTCTTGTGTTAAAGAGTGACATTGCTATTGTTTCGATGTCTTCCCCCATGGTGTTCTTTCTGCAGGGGAACCTTGTCCGGTGAATGGCCGTAGCCCTGGCTCTGTGTCGACGCAGCACAGCTCTCCCCGGAGCGACGCAGCCTCGGCCGCCGGCCCCACTGCAGCCGCTGTCCCTGTCGCCACCGTGACCCCGGAAGGGTCTGCGCTGCAAACCAGCGATGTGGTTATCCACCGCAAGGAGAATGAAGGCTTTGGCTTCGTCATCATCAGCTCTCTGAACAGGCCAGAGAACCCAACAATCATCAGTGAGTTTGCAAAAACACTAAAACTGTAAAAAGTTTCTTCCTAAACACACAAATGACCTTTCATTCTGAGATTTGATATAAATTCACTACAGCGTTGACATTTTAACAGAATCAGGAGGGTATGTATTTTTATTACCCTCTCTAGTAACCCCCAAACATTTTGACAACTAACTTACCCTGTCAAGACTTTGCTGAGCTTAGACCGATTTCCTTAAATTTCATGTTTGTTCACCATTTGAAGAGTTTCAAAAATCCAAAATGTAACTTTAATAAAAACTAAACTCATTGCTTAGCTTTTCTAAACACTTTGCAAACCCAAATCGCACATTAGTACATCATAAAAACACCTGTGCAAACATACACACACACATCTAGCAGTATAACAGATAGACATATACAACAGTAAAACAAGCACAACAGTAAAAGAGCAAGAATAGAAAACAGAGTTTTTATGTGTTTAGGAAACTCTGGAGATGTCCATAAAACAAATCAGATCAAGTTTTCTAAAACAACCATAAAAACCAAATAAAAGAATTGAATGACATAAAATTCCCATATGAATAAACTAAAACTGTTAAAGTTCCACTACAATCATCTTTTGATTTTTTTTATACAAGCATTCCTAGTGGTCTTTTAATTATGATTAAACTGGTTTTAGCCACAATTTAAAAAACCTGCGTCACTTTCAAGGACTAACTTCTGCAGAGTGGCAGAAGTTTGTCAAAAATTCACTTCTGAGTTGTGGTGCGGAAGTAAGCCTCTGCTGAATTCCCATCATCCCTCGGTTTACACTTTCTCCTGCCAGCTTACAGCCAATCCCGCCACCAAGCTAACATCAGCATTGCAGCAAAAAGGGTGAGAAATATTGGAGCTATCCTGCCGTATTGATCCAGATTCCAGCTCGGATGAGGAAAATGAAAGGCGTACATGGATCTGTTTGTCTGCAAGTGGAAGCATCAGAATGAACCGGAGCAGGGAGACTTTGGCCCATTTCACGTGCTGCCTCCCAAAAGAGAACTTTTTCAAACTGCATTTTTTTCATCTGCTCCTGATTCGTCCCAAATTGAATGAAGAAATACTCAGGAATACAGTTTTAGTCTAAAATGATCTTATATATATGTCCTCCATCAAGAGAAAGATGATATAAGAGCTTGTAAAAAAAACACTTATAGTAATAAATATAATAATAAAAATAAATGTAAGCTTAAATTCAAGCTTCTTATAAATTAAAAATGCTTTTGCGGATTTAAATAGTTTAAGCAAAAAATACCTCCCCCCTGACATTAGCTTCCCTGTTTCACAGTCACGACTTGTTAGACTCCTAAAAGGATAAAAATGTAAAATGTTGGCGCTTGGTTTTCTCAGTTTTGCTTATTATTGTCCACCACAAGCTGTGCCCCATAAAATCGGACGCATCATTGAGGGAAGCCCCGCAGACAGATGTGGGAGGCTGAAGGTGGGAAACCGGATCCTGGCCGTAAATGGACAGTCCATCATCAGCATGCCCCACGCAGACATCGTCAAGCTCATTAAAGATGCTGGACTAACCGTCACACTGCACATCATTCCAGAGGAGGGTAAGTATTCACCTGTGCTGAACTAAAACAGATGTTTTGTTATTAGTGTGCTTTGGGAAAATCGTTTTTGTCTGAAAAGTCCCTCAAAGAGTAAATAAATGTAAATTCAAAGAAATTCTGTCCCTCTTTGAACACAGGTTCCCATTCTGGACCCAGCTCAGAGAAACAGAGTCCCATGATCCAGAAACACAGCCCACAGACTCAGCCCAGTCTTGTAGCCCAGCCAGGCCAAGGAGGTACCCATCCAGGCCAAGTGGTTCTTCAAACAAGCCAAATAGCTGCTCAGCCAGGTCAAGCGCTGTCCCAGCCTGGCCAGACACCAGCACAGACAAATCAAACAGTGACTGGTCCTCCACCAGCAGCCACCCAGCCAGCACAAGCTGGGACGCAGCAGAGCCCGGTGAGCCAGCCCTCTGGCCTGCCCCCACAGCTCTACCTTCATGATGGCAGGTGAGTTTTTCCTGAGACTGTGGAGATAATAAGCTGCAGGGATTTTGTAGAGGAGAGCGGGACCTTTCACCTCGCTAGTTAGCAAGTTCATAAGAAACTCCAGACAGTGTTGGTCCCAGTCCGATTCTCAGTCTCATTGTATAACACCACTTAGCGCCTTCAGTGTCAGTGAATAATTTACCCTGTCGTATCTCTTTTATAATTCAGGAGCTTAGCAATCAGACCCTGCTATATGCAAGTTTGGGTTGAGGACACCTCCCTCAGCTGCAAACTCACACCCAATCTCCGGTTTTCCATCTTCTCAGGTCAGAGGTCAAAGCCAGACAAGACGTCAAACCTGACTTCCACCATCCTCCATTCACTGACTATCGGCAGCCTCCTGTGGACTACCGTCACCCGCCTGTGACCGATTATCGACAGCCGCCAACGCTGGACTACCGACACCCACCGGGTCTGCTGGACTTCAGGCAGCACCCTGCAGCTGCACAGTTCCCACTGGGGATCCCTTCTGACTTTAGACTACAGGTAGAGCTAAACCACCATGTCTGCTTCTGTTGTCATATGATCATCTGTGTAAAACTGTCCCTTAAATGCTACTGCAGGACTACGATTACTTTACGGTGGAGCTGGAGAAAAGCGCCAAAGGGTTTGGCTTCAGTATCCGAGGAGGCCGAGAGTACAGCATGGATCTATTCGTGTTGCGCCTTGCGGAGGATGGTCCCGCCATTCGAAATGGAAGAATGAGGGTAAGCTCTAGAAATGTCATGAGAGTGCAATTAATCCACCCTGAGGTGCAGAAATGCGTCGCTCTTTTTTTTTTTTTTTTTATATAACTTGTTCATTAAAACTGAATTAATTTTCACACCCGCAGCTCAGGATATAAACCCATGTTCAACCATCTGTGCCCCTGTGTCAGCTCTGAGCCCGAGTATCCCTCTGCTCAGATTTAAAAAGTCGTGTTTTCGTGTTCCTGAGAAAACTACCTCTCTAGTTTCTTCCTGGCAGACACTCACCAGCGTGTGGATACACAGGTTTACTGATGGATGTGTGTGCCTCCTTCAGGTAGGGGATCAGATCATAGAGATTAACGGGGACAGCACTCGAGACATGACTCATGCCCGCGCCATCGAGCTCATCAAGGCGGGGGGCAGGCGGGTCAGGCTGTTGCTGAAGAGGGGAACCGGACAGGTGCCAGAATACGGTGGGTTTTCTAGACCCAAATTTTTGTGTCTTTTTGTCCACTTGATCTCCTTTTCTGTGTTGTGTTTCTTTTCTTCTGCCATTCAGCCTCACTGTTTTAACAATCTTAAGAAAATTCTTCAAGTTTTACACAGGATTAACACACATCAGTATCTTTCTGCATTGACCTCCCCAATCTGTCACCAGAAAACAAGCTTTTCTTTAGAGTCCCACTCCGATCATCTACCTTAAAATAAGTGGTCTTTTAATTATGATTATGCTGCTTTTAGCCAAAATCAAAAACCTGTTGTTTTCTAGAGCATAGTTTCTTAAGAGCGGCAGGAGTTCATAAGAAATTTGCTTCTGAGTTGTAGGCGGGACTGTTGGCTCGGAGTGAGACCGCCCCCTTTCCCTCATCCCTTTGTTTACATGCTCTTCCGCTAGCTCACAACCCCAACCTAACATGACAGCATGTTTCCAACAGCCTGTTTGAGTCTTCTTCTAATTCACAACAATTTGAATAAAGAAATTCTCAAAAATTTAGTTTTAATCTTCATTTGTTTTATATATGTCCTTAATATTGAGGAAAACACCACAAGAACATGTTAAAAACACCATTTTCACCGGAGTGGGTCTTTATATGAAAAACCATATAAACTGTAGACAAAAACCTCAATAACTTCCAACTCTATAACTTTCATGTGTTGTAAGCCCCCTGCTTTAAGTCTAATGATTGGCATAGGCTTCTACTTGCCTCCCCTTAGGAATGGTACCCTCCAACCTCTCCATGTGCATGAAAGGTGACACACTAAGCTCCCCCTATTTCTTCCTAATGGGCCACTCTAAAGACACGGTTTGTGAAAAATTGCATGTCTCTCTCTTTCCATATTGATGAATCTGTGTGGTTTGTGGACGCTCTCTCTGCATGCATTTGTACCTCTGATCGTGTATGCATGCAGAAAATCCCAGCCGGGTGTGAGTCTATGTATTTGCGTGCAGCAGTAAAAGGGCAATATGGTTTCAAGAGTCTCTCTAGATGCGAGTTTATCATCTAAGAGGTAGCTGTGTGTGAAATCGGTGTCCTTAGAGCTCAGGATCAGTCACACAACCACAAAACAATGTGAACAAGCACTGAAGCAATGCTGGAAACTCAATAGGGATGCAACGATTCATTTGAACAGCGAGTCGATTCATTTCATAATTTGTTGTTGCAGATCCGATTCGTTGTCTGTATCGGTTCATTTTGAACGTTCCGATTCACTGACCTAAAATGGATCCAGAACATCTTTAGCTAAAAATTCAACCGGTGTGAGTCAGAGATAAATACCTGGATACTGTACAGTGCAGGTGAAGTTTTCCAGATTCCTTGTACTTCTTGCCAGATAAACAAGTGTAAATTAAATATTTGTACAAACAAATAAGTAAACGGGAATGAATGTTAAATGTATTCACATTTTACCTTCATAAAGTTCAGTCCACTGTTGTTTTCCACATCAGTACAAATGGGACATTATTAGTACATTCTACCACACTGTATGGTCACATGTCCTTGTCAAATTCAGTGTTTTCACATTGGACTGCAATGATGGTTGATCATTTTTTGCTGCATCCCGTTGTCCGCTGTGATGGTCGTTTTTACGTTTTAGTAAAATAAACTGACCGTGTCTCAATCTAAATGGTATCTTACAATGTCAATATATTCAATTTATTTCATTTGAAACGATTTTTTTAATGGAATAGGTCGAGTCGATCCACAACTTCCCTCACCGATCTGATAGTATAATAGAAATCTATTCATCGATTATGTTGATTACTCGTTTAACCACTTAAACCATTCATAACTGCATGCAACTTTGCCTTGAGCTTTTCGAAAAATGTATGATGCCCTCGCTCTCTTTTTTCCTGCTTCTCTCCCTTCTTTCAGCTTCTGTTTGCATGTGAATGTAAGACGCTCCTCCTCGTTCTTCTCATTTCTCACGCGATTCATTTCTTTCCTCTTTGACAGACTGTGCCGGCCTCTGGGATTCCATTTCTTCAGTCCACTCTGCCCTGCAGGAAGTGAGCTTGGACCCCTTACTGAATCCATCGCTGTCATCCAGTCCAGTCTCAGCCCCAGATTCCTCTCAAAAGCTCCCTCTAGAGGCCACAGTGTGCATGGCAGACAAAGCTCCACCGCTGACAAACCGCAGCTCCGTCAGAGGGTCTACAGGTGGCAGGTCCACCGAGCAAAAATCCACAGTCAGGATGCAAGGAAGCCTTCAGGGGTTTGGAGAGATGGACTGTGGATGTGGTGACAAACATGGAGCTTTACCTTCTAAGACTGTTGGACGATCATTGGAGAGAAGAGAAAGGCAGAGGGAGACTTGCTCCCCCTGCTGTGAAAAAAAGAGCCTGCAAACACAGACATCAAGCACCGCTTGGCCCTGGAACTCATATCAGAGTGTGAATTTGAACGGAGGCTCTCTTAGCAGTGGAGATAAACACATCAACCTCCAGGAGAGGCTCTCGTCCAGAGGACTGATCTCCAGGGAAGATGAGAGGGCAGGAGGCCACAGTGTGATCTGCTGCCCTTCTAAAATGACGGAAGGTCCTCCAGCGACGAGCGCAGCTGCCTCCTCAGAGCTCTGGAACATGGCCGGGTGTGACAAACTGCCTGGCACCCTGAGGTCCTGGACCTCCACAGTGAGCAGGTAGAATGGATCCATCTGGTTGGGCTGGACCAGTTCTCCATCGGAAAAGCAACTAGTTTGGCCTCTCTGTCCCGTTTCCTCCTCCATCTGCTCATAGAGTCTTGTTTTATATTTAATTTGTTCTTACAAAAAGATTATTACACCCACCACCTTAAAGAAAAACCTTTACAGTCTAAATCCGACAGAGACCCTCACACATGAGCGCCGGTGTTCTGATGGAGCAACATCATCTTGTCCTGAGCGGAGCTGCATCTGGATGGATCTGGTTAGAGCAACGTGGCCTGACATGCAAGAAAAAACTATTTCTGAGCGGAGTAAAGATTAAGACTATAAAAAAGTAGGCAATGGAACTGAAAATGACTGCATATGTGTCCCGCGCCTACCACTGCGATATATTGTAAATGTAAAGATGTGAAAAATAACTTCATTTGGTATTCTCAGAAACAGACCAGTTGATGTTTTTGAGCAGGTGTTGTAGTTAGAAACATACAAAAAAAGAGAGAAATATCACAGGCCAGTATTTTAGAATCAGTCTGAACGGCCTCGTCTATATCTACATATCAAAGACTGCCCGGGTCACCAAACCCAGACCGCTGAAGGAGGCGGGGTTTGCGTATGCGCATAAAAAAAAGAAAACTCAGACAGTGACTTGCTAGTCTTTTAGAGAGTACAGCATCATCCGTGGAGCAGCTGGTTGCCATGTGAGACAAGTTTTTTTCCCAATCATTTCTGAATGACTGAAAGCAGCTTAGTAAGAACTCCTCTGATTTATGTGTGCAACCTGATCGCAACCTGATCGCAACCATGAAGAGTTCAAATCTGTCACTCATCTAATGCTCAACAGGAAAACTTTGTCCGGTCTCCCGTTTCTATGCCTTTTACTGTGCTAAGTGTACCACATCACTGTGGGAGCGGGAAAGAGGAGGCCGAAGGTCACGAGGTGGGGCAGAGTGCCTTACTCAAACTAAAGCAAGAGCTGCTGTTGTGGTTTGTTTTTGGACCACGGTGATCATGCACACATCAGCGAAACGCTGAGTCGCAGGGCCTGTTTTTGTTCTTTTCCCTCAGATGTGACACCAAGCAGCATTTATGCTGATGCACTCTCAGCTCTGAAAGCTCATCAGTGTCTGTGATTGACCGTGTCCCATAGAGATTTGGAAGAGGAGGGAAAAAAATGTAGCCTGGAGAATCCCAGCCTCTTCGATCATGCAGCTTTTCATGCCTACAAGGAAATGATGGGTCAGTTTCTGCGTTTCAGTTTTGCCTGTTCAACAGATTACTTTTGCATGGAAGCAGCGTCGCAATCAGAGCAAGATTTCAGAGGATCCAGGAAATACATTTTTTTTGTCAGGCAAAGACTGAGTTCTTTTATTTATTTTCTTAATGTCATTTGACCATAATTTCCTTTAAGAAATATAGCTTTTGTGTCCTGAAAGGACCAGCATGACCACACACCCACATTTGTATTTGTAAGCGACTGGTAATGCTGTTTTTTTCCAGCAGTGCACCTGGGTGCTGGAACATTAGCAAGTCCACCGAACATCGCCCGAATCGATCTCCAGCTGCAGCCAAACATGTTTTTGATGTTTTCTGAGTCGACCAAACTGTGGACCGTGTGAAAAAGTTGTCAAAATGTTAACGAGGAGCATGACGATGCGTCACTAGGCTATAGAAATGTGTTTACCGTAAGTACATATGTCAGAGTTTAGAAAAAGGAAGACGTCATCAAACCCTCTGTCTCCATCTGGGCTGCACCCCCTCCGCCTGCTGTGACTGGTTTTATAGAGTCAAAAAGCTGCTTATGGAAACCTCTGAAGGATGGCACGATAAGACCCCCCCCCATTGAAAACAAGTATAACTGTGTAGTGTTAATTGTGTATTATTCACCTTGTACAGCTGTATTCCTACAAATATGGTTTACTGTATCATTGATACTGTAGTTTCAAAGACGTGAACAACTATTTTTATGAAATGCGACAGTACTGATATTACATTTTGCTAAAAAAATACAAAAAAAAACTTGTTTACTGAAAGATATTCTGAAATACTGTCAAATAAACTCTTGACATAGTGTAATTATTTCAGAGATTCTTTCTTAAACTGAACCAGATCAGAAGCAGTGATCCACAGACTAATGTTCAAGTTTAAGCTTTAAATAAGTTTTTTATATTTTGTTTATGGATTATTTGAGTTTGAATCATTTGCCCACAAAAAATGCTTTCGAGTGGTGCTAGCAGCAATCAAAAGTATGACTGGCACAAGAAAATTAATGTTTAAGAATAAATATAGATAATGGATGTAAACACAATAAGCACCTCATAGTTTTTCACAACTTTCTCTCAAAAGGCCATGCTTGTTTGTTTTAATCATTATCTGGAGGACTAAATCGTACATAAATTAGATGAGCTGGATCTGTTTCTATAAAGATATGAGACTAAAGCCATGCTGATTGTCAGGGAGAGGTCAGGTAGTTATAAAAGTGAGGATGAAGTGGGGTTCCTGCATTTATATATCTCTAAATAACTACAACTACTGTGGTTTTCTTATTGCAACTTTTTAATGGCAGTTGGTGGAGGTATCAATTACAAATCTTCACAAATTTTATTCACAAAGTTTGAAAAAGTTTATTTTTCTACTATATGAATAGTAGTGACATTTTTAAAAACCACTTGTAAACATTTTCCTAGAAATTCACAGCTGTCTGCAGGTGAATCGCAAGCATCTTTGTTTTCTTATCATTGGATGTAATTTTCTGCAGGAAATCCATTTTGAACTTCACCCTTTGGGTTTAAATGAGCCTTTGGACAAAGAGAAAATTATTTATGATTAAAATTATTATGAAAAGTGGGTATATTGAAAATGAAGGTCTTACATCCAGGCGTTGGTACGTGCCGATTTTGAAACGACAACACACTACATCGACCAAGAATCCCACCAAACCGTGGATCATTCCTTGAGAAAAAAAAAACAAAACAGGAAAACGTGATGTTCATGTGAGGAAACTGGAGGTCGTAGAAAAAGCCTCTCTAAAGGACATGGTGCAGCGCCACAAGCACAATGAGTTCTTCGCAGGTTTGGAATTATTTCGCTCTCTGTAGAAATAAGTATTCTATATTTTAAATATTAATAATTAGATGTTTGAATGTTATGTTTCAGCTAAATAGAACAAATGTTTGCGTGAGATCGTTCAGAACACACTGAAGTTAAATCTTATTTTTGTCTAAAAGGCAACTAATCTACATTACAGACAGCCTGAACTCAAATGTTTTACGTTTCTGCTTCTAAATGATTCCTTAGATTCTGTTCATTACATTTAGGGATAAAAAAAATCATTTCTAACCTCACAATATTTTGTAAAACAATAGAATTTCTCTGCACTAGATCTGCTCTGACACAGGTTTAAATTAAAAATACCATTAAGAAAGTTTCAATCCCACTCTATCATCTTTTGATCTATTGTAAAAGAGTTCCCAGTGGTCTTGATAGCATGATTACACCGTTTAAAGCCAAAACCAAAAACCCGTGTCGTTTTGTAAGACATATTCTTCAGAGCGGCAGAAGTTCATCAGAGGTTCGCCCCCAAATTGTGGGCGTTAGCAATGAGTAAGCCAGCACTCACTTCCCATCATCCCTTTTGTTTACAACCTTTCTCACCAGCTTACAGACCCCCCCCAACCCCAATACACTAACAATACCGGTGACAAAAATGGCGAGAAATATTGGAGCTATCCAGTAGCACAGCTGTGAGCCAGATGCCAGCTTGGATGAGCAAAACAAAGACGCACATGGACCTATTTGTCTGCAAGCGGATGAATCTGAATGGAGCGGAGCAGGAAGCTTGTGGCTTGCCGTAGTAACTTGTGTCTCACAGATGCAAGCTTTTTCCAACGCCATTTTTGCATTTGTTCCTGATTCACAACAATTTGAATCAAACACTCAGAAATGCAACTTTAATCTTAATGGTCTTAATATATGTCCATCAAAAACATGATTTTCATTGGTTGTGGGTCTTTAAAAAGTAAAATCCTTCACTCTCTGAACTCTGTTTTGTTTGTCCTGACTGCCAGAAAATGTTAAAAAAATAATTTCAAAAATATATAAAGGATATTTATGTGAAGGTACTTTGAAACCTATACTTGAACGACAAACACGAGAACAAAGAAAGTTAATTCCAACCTGTGGTGGAGAAAATGCCTCCAATGATGCCGCAGAGCCTGATCAGAAATTTCCAGAGAGGCATGTGTTGTTCAGTGACTTTGACCATAAGCGAGCTGATATCATATTTCATAAAGATCCCAGAGACTCCGTGGCTACCTGTAGCATGGTTTATTACACGTTCCTGTTGGGAGACAGAAAAAACAAGCTTTTTCCACCCCACTGCTACACCCAATGACTGAAAAACAAAACCATGCCGATCAGCCGCATTAAAACTTACCCTCTCTGTGACTGAATACTGATGCGTCTCAGCAGAGACTTTGTACGTGTTGAGCTTGGTTGGCACGATGGTGATAAAGTACTGGAACATGTGGTTATCTACAGAAAAAATGTGAGAATCAATCACATCCACCGTTTTATGACCAATAGCTGCAGATAAAGACTCAAGATGAACTCTGTTTTTGACTCTTTAAGGCTCCATGCCAGTTTCTGCTGCAGGAATCTAAAGATGCTAACATCGTAGACTTACAATCTGGAGAGATTTTCTCTGTTCCATCCAGAGGACTGATGAGTCCGGGAATTGCTTCTCCAAATGACAAGTGGTCGATCCGGTGAGAGAAGTTATAAGCTGTAACACAATGCGTAGGCGTGAATAGACTCTAGCAACCGTATGATCCCAAAAGGGATTCAGCAGGTTCAGAATATGGGTTTATTTAAAAAAAAAAAAAGAAACTTACAGTCATGGCTGACGAGAGCAGCTAAGTGGGCGTGGCCTCTGGGATGAGGAATTGGCCTGCAAAAAAAAGATAGTCTTCTGTCAGTCGCAGAAAAGTTTTTGTTCAACTAAAAAAAAAAAAAGAAAACCAGAGACAGCTCTACATAAACCACATGTCAAAACATCTTTGAAACAAGTGCAGCCTGTTCATGTAAATGGAGTCAAGCTGTGACTGTTGTGAAGATGGAAAAGTCATTAGTGAGAAAACTCAAATGAAGGTTAACAATTTTACATTTTATTGCTCCATCTGCAGAATCAGAGATGCCTACCATCTCCATGTTGTTATTGATTTACTAACAGTAAATGTTTTGTTTCTTCTGACTTATTTTAAAGCCATTGACTTATTGTGGACAATAATACACCAAACTTTTAAAAAAAATTAAGTCCTAAAAACTCAATGAGCAGGAAATGTCAACACAGCAAAGTCCAGAAGGCTCTTTATAAATAACTTAAAAGTGCTGCCACCTTTTAGAAAAAACAAATTGTTCTCAAAATGTCTAAACCACACCTTTGTTCTTAGAAACTAACATAAAATATTGAATTACATTTAAGGAGACACGTGAATTAACAAAACATTACTTTGTTTCCATTGTCCTTCATTTTTAAGCAGTATACTTAAGTATAATTTGATCAAGTTTGCGCAAATATCATCTTTCTTTCAACTTTTATAAAAGTTAAAGGAAAACATTTTAAAATAAAAGCACTACCACCCCACCAGGACCGTTTTTGTATTTAGGAATAGAGAATCTCCAGTTTAAAAAAAAAGAAAAAGACTACAGCTCAAAATGATGCAGCAGGTCTCATTCGATTTTAAGTTGTGCATCTCTTAAGTAAAGCAGGAAAAAACACAGACACAAAAATGAAAAAGTGAAGTTTTTGATAAATGCATCCTTACTGCACACGACTACATACTTGCCGACAGTGATGTGGAAATTTCCTGCAACTTTATTAACATACATATGTCCATGTATTCTGCAGGCATTAGGGGGGCTTGAACTGTCCCTACTAACAAAACAAAAACAGTGTTGAAAACACGAAGTGTCGCTGCCACAGTTTTAACAAACTCTCTTAAGAAGCTAATTTATTACCTCTGAATCTTTGGAGGAGGAGCACCTTTCACTGCAGTCTTAAACAGTACATCCTGCAGAGAGTGCTCAACTTTCAGCCGCTCTTGGATGTGCACGAGAGTCCTGATGGCGACAACATGACAAAGAAGCATTACTGGATGAAATGAACTCAATTTGATGCTTTTTTTTCCACAAATCCCAATGAGGCATGAATGTATGGAAAAGTATTGGTTTTTGGTTGCTAGGCAACAACATATTGATACCTGCTCTCAGCAAAACGTGCAGCTGTTTAAAGTCCCACTCCCATCATGTTTTGATTTATTCCAAAAGCATTCCCAGTGGGTTTTTTTTAAATTATGATTATGCCATTTTTAGGCAAACATTTTTAAAAATCTATCCTTTTCAAGGACAGATGCAGTACTTCAGACATTCAGATATGTTGTGCAGTTTTAATCTTAAATTATTTTATATACATTTCCTCCACTATTAGAAAAATGCTACAAGAACATTTCAAAATCTCCAAAAACACAATTTTTATTGGAGTGGGTTTTTAAGTTTTAACATCAAGTTAATTCAACAAAAGAGGTCTAATCTTTTATTATCCCTACGCCATGTTAAATGTGTGCAAAGATTATAATGCAGTGAATCTTACATGTGCCATAATCTTTGCTCAGGTGACAATTCAAAATTAACCTGAAGTGCACAGGAAAAAAATACACATTAAGATAAGGACGCAAAAACCGCCAAACCCAAATATTTCCAGATCACATCGGAATATAATGCATCACGTACTGGTTCATATTTTAAACCATCAGACGCAACCATTGTCTCTGCCAAATCAAGGACATCCGCACCAATGTCTGCAAACAAACAACAGGTTAAACAGGTTGGTTGCCAAGAATAGTCTACACTCAGTTACCTGTAGCACAAAATACACACTTTTTCTATACAATCCTTCTAGAAAAACACAAAAACCTTCTATAAAATACAAACATTTCAATAGTTAAAGTTCCTTTGGAATTTTTTGCGCTTTTGCACTAAAAATTCATAGTTTGGTATACATCTAAGTCATTTATTGTATTCATTGTCATCATAAGAAAATTGCTATTAAAATGTATTAGAAAGTTTCATCTACAGAAAGAGAATCTATCCATCTAATTATGAGATTAGACCATCTAAAAACAAAGATTGCACATTTGAAATTTGAAACGTTTTTTCTAGAAATAATTTATTTTTGAAGCTTTTTGGCCTTCAGTGTTTCCGTACTTACACTGGCATCTCATGGCCACAGTGATGTCCACGTTTATCCTCAGCTTGCTGTCCACAAAGAAAATTTGCAGTTAAGGCAAACCTTATAAAGAGCCGTGAAATGTCACTTCATTTGAATTCTACCTGCTAAAATCTTTGTCCACCTCATACTCGTACTTCATCCACGTGTTTGTGTACACGAAGAACTCCAGGAAAGCGAGGACAGCCATGAGGGTGAACGCAATCAGAGACACTGAGGAGGGAGAAGCACAATCAGCGCCGCTTGCGTGATGAGCGTCTGTCAGCGGCTCAGAGCGGCCGCGCGGGGCTCGCCTCTACCTGTCCCGCCGCTGGCCGTGGACTCCACATAGCTCTCGGGAACCTTCGGGAAAGCGTCCAACTCCTTCACCAAAGTCAGAGCCTTCTTCTTCGTCAGCCTCCTCATCCTGGGACCGACAGCGGGAGTGTATCGGCCTCATAAAAGGAGTCGTTTCTGGACGGCGGCGGTCTCCGGTGGAGTAAAGTTCAATGAAATGTTGATCTGCTGACGTTCACCATGACTCGGCTAACGACAGCTTAAGCTAGTTTCCCTGGTACTCGGTAAACGCGGTGGAAATAAACCAAAGACTTTTCTCAGTCTGAGCCGAGCAGCCAAAAAGATATGATGTGTTTGTAGTTCGATGTGTCAGAAAATAAACCGAAGACGAGGAACCACCGGTGGAGAGTGCTAACCTAGGGCTGACACGTCACTTCTTAATCGTTTAACCCCGTCGTCTATCACTAGTGGATGTGTGGTGTTAGCGCCCTCTAGCTGAATTGTGGATGTTGTTATCATTACCCACTCCAGTGAAAATTATGTTTTGGTGTTTTTAACTTTATGTGGTAATATATGGATGGTAAACCTATTTGTTTTTGATCGATTCATATAAATTAAAAATCCATTGGTGTGCAAAAAAACTTTGCTTCATAATTGCTTGTATCTTTTAAATTGTATTTTTGTTGTTCTTTAGGCAGGAATTCCAAAATCAGATTTTGCATGTTACCTTTACTATTTTAAAAAGATGAATGGACCACATATCGTTATGTAATGATTTATACCAGTCTAATTGAAATGTTTTTGACTGTAATACTAAATGATAATTTACATCACCAAATCAATATATTGCAGGACATTTCCGTATCACACTGCATGTGCATAGTATATTACCATATATGAAAACGTTAACAATTACATTATTTTAATATAGATATTAATATTATAATATTATTATTTACATGAACCTAAAACTAGTTTTAATCATATCATCCAAAATGCAGTAACTAGAAAATAATAATACTATTGTTAATATTATTAACAAAGAAAAGTATTGTATTGTTGATTTTCCTTGTTAAACCAATATGAAACTCTTTTTGACACGTAAAAAATATATATAATTAGTATTGTCAAGCTTCTACTCCCACAGGAAATCTGTTTAATATCCCAACAGTAACCTAAGGAAAACACTGAAGTTAACAAGGTAAACACAAGACAAGACTGATTTATACTCTCAACTATTTGTCTATAAATTCAGATCCTCAAAAGTGAATTTAGGAATGCAGTTTTCAGCCACATGTGCATCTTTCAAAACAAAAGAATACCAAGGTCACAGAATAATTGAAGGCTTTGGATCCTTAAGTTTTACATATATTTACTCAGGCACTTCACAAGTAAAGTTTTTTTTGCATTATTTAACTAGTATGCAGTTATACATCAAGCAAGTATGTGTCCTTTTACAAAGTAAAAGGAAACTTGTGACCTTTAACAAATAGATGTACCTATTAATAAAACATATGTTTAAACACAAGAGCATAGCCTGAGAACCTTAAGTCCGTTCTGTTCAGTTTACTCAGCAGGTACAGAGTCAGGACCTTCATCCTGAAGGACGGCTGTCTCTAGGACATCAGAAGTGGGTGTGTACGGTGGCTCCTGAGAGAGGTCCTCAGAACATCTGCTCACAGTGGGTGAAATAACATCAGGACTTGTGTCACAGGACTCTGTGCTTTGCTCCGAAGTGGCTGTTGTAGTTGTAGCAACACTTGGAGGAATCGGGTCAAATTCATCATCTTCCGAGATTGGTGACTCATGGATATCTGTAAGTGACAAAAATGTCATAAAGAAATGTTTTTGGGGAATATGGTTTGGTAAAAAACTAACATAATAATAGATGTTAGAAAACAAAGTCAACTCACTGCTGAAAGCTTCTGGGTATTGTTTGGCAATTTTCCCTTTTAATGTCCTAAGAAGAAGAGGAGACAAACCACAAGAAATGTGAATAATCCACAAATGTTTTCTCTTCTGACCCTCAGCGGGTGGTTTCCTTCAAGCTCAGATCCTCCACCAGAGGTCTGGGGACTTGAGAGTCCTGCACAGAATGTAAGCTGTTCCTAAGGTTGCACTCTTTTCAACAGAGAGATCTCAAAGGTTTTACCTGGAATCTGCTGGAGCTATTTTCCCAGTTTTGGAGTCACAGCCTCGAGTATTCCAAATACCACTTCTTTTTTCCAGAAGACTTAGTCTTCTCGTGTTCTTTTGTCCCTGATGTTAGGACAGCAAACATCTATCATTTCTTTTTCTTGTCCACCAGCACTATTGTCATGTTGTCTGTCTGTACCCAGAAGTCCCACAAAATCTTAGTTTAGTCCTTCTCAATCTTGATCTTCGGACTTTCAGCTCAAACTTTACACGGATGTTTCAACACACTATGTCAGCCACTTGGATATGGAATTTCAAGTGCCCCTGCTAGCATTTTAGACCCTGTTGTTATGTGCTGGATTGTCACAGGGGCAATCATTGATCAGCTTACACCTGGAGATCTGCATGGTGTAATGGATCCTTGCTTCTATTGATCTCACACTCCTGTGCTGCCATGTGCTGTCATTCACTCCAGCTTTATCCAGCCATCTCGCACAAGACTTTCAGGATAGTTCCTGCTTTTCCTTGTCAAGTTTCTGTAGTAATATTGACTATTTGTAATTTCATTCAATGATTATTAGTATTCCAAAAGCCTCTCAGGCTTCAGGATGGATTTGGAATTTTCCACTCTTGTTGTCTCTTGAACGTTTGTCCATAGATGTTTTGTTCCAGCTTGTCCTGCTTTTATTATGTTTTGCCAACTTAAAGGCCTACTTTTGGGGTATCTATTTAGGTTTCAAACCTCAATCTCGTGAGCCAGAACTTCCCAACACACCATTCTATTAAGATGTTAGTGTAAATACAGACATAGAGTTTATGTATACACCTTCTAAAAGTGCAAAGACTTACCTGATTCTTCTAAAGATGCTATCAAGATCTTTTTTCATCTCCACCAGGGTGCGGGTGTGGAGTAGAAAGCGGTCATTCATCTGCTGCAGCCTCACGTTTGACAGTCCATTAAAGTTTATCAGCATTTCATTTGTTTTTTCAAACCGATCAAGCCTGTTTCCACAGTCAATAGACAGAAGAAAAAAACTTTACTTCTAAACTCTATCATTTCACAAATGAGCAATCCCCACATAAACAAACAAAAAAGATAAATTAGTTCAATCATAGGATGGAACGTACATGTGCCTCTGAGCCTGGATGATAGCGTTAACGTCCTCAGAGTTAACCATACTCAGCATTCTGCTGCAGAACACGTCAGATGCTGTGGGCTCATCCATGATGATGAAAAAGCTGCAATTTCAAATCCTTGTTAAATTTGAATCTATTAAATTCATGGAATTAACAAACCATGGGAGGGCAAATAATGAAATCACGAATAGAAACGCAAATACTAATTTCAATGTGATGTCAAGGTGGCTACATTCTTAAGCAAACAATGTAATATATATTAGCTTATATTAGCTTATCACAGTCATCTTCAACTATTTGTTTTATCGGAGGTATTTTAATGAAGATTGAGTTTTCGAGTTCACTGCTAGGCACCTGGATGATTGATTAAATTAACTCTGACACTAAAATATAAACTAGAAAAGCAAAATCACGTTTCCTACCTTATAAGGAATTGTGGGCTTGTCGTTTGAACTTACGTTTATTAAACGAAATAAATAAACAATTTGACAACTGACTGCACAACATCAATTAACTTCCGCATTTATGTCAACTTCCGGTCACACGACTACTATTTCCGGTAAAGAGATTTTTTTTTGTTTGTTTGTTTTTTTTTACGTTTTTGCGCATTTTACCGTACGTTAATCTTAAATATAAACGGTCAAAATTTAAAATACATTTTCAGTGAAGCTTCAGTAAAATAATAATCAATTACTGTCAATTATTTACAACGGCTTAAAATGACTCAGCAAATTAAAACATTCAAATTTCAAAGCATTTTTCTTCATAGACGTAGTATTCTGAGGTATTTTAGTTAAATTTTATTTTATTCCCATTTTTTGTTGCATTCCGCAACAAAAACGTAATTTGTATTTTATTAACTTATTTCTGTATTCTGAAACTTGCTCAGCTCTAAACTATTTTAGTTGTAAAAGCAGTGTTGTAATTGCTGTTTAATTAAAAAGAAAATTGGAAAATGTGCTCTTTATTATGTTTAACCAGGAAAAGATTGTATGTTAAGAGGGAAATTATATTTATGACCTATTTTGAAAGCATAGAAAATGTAGTTTTTCAAAAATAAAGTTTCTTACTGAACACCTATTAATGTCTCATAACCCCTTTCACACAAATTCACCCATTCCCAAGTCTTTAGGTTTATACAATTTTAACTATTACATATTTTTCCCCTGGACTTTTTCTGTCAACCAAACCCTTGAAAAATTTGTGCCGTGGGATGTTTTTGTTTTTTTTTTATTGTCATTTTGTATAGTAAAATAGCAACAATTCAGTTTTCTATTATGTTGATTTTGCTGTGTCTAATATTTCTAGTATTAATACAATTCTCTCAAAGCCTTATTATTTTAATTAAATATTATATTGATCATCTAAAAAAAATGATCACGGCACAAAATTATCAGAAATGTTATTTATTTTGACGTCAGTCATATGTTTGTTTTTTTAGAGAGATTAATAGTTTTTCTTCTCCTCCACTCTTTTGAGCTATGTAGATGTATAGCAGACAAACATTTTTATGCACTTTTAAGTCACTAAATAAAATAATAAATTATATATTATTTTACATTTGAAAAGAAATCTAATTCTGGTCATTACTGATTACTCTGAAAATACATGCTTTGATTTATAAGTACAACACTTTTTTTTATTATTAAAAATACACTCGTTTCTATGGTAATGTGAGCTGAAAGCAGATTTATGGATTTTGAAAGTTCACTTGCTCTTCCGTTTATTTTTAGACCATTTAAAACAATCCCAAGAGTTTTTCCTCTTTTACTATAAATTGAAAAAATAGATTTTTTTTAAATCCTTTGCAAGATTAAAAGATAGCGGCAGCATTTCATCCTCTGAGATTATTCAAATGTCTTCTCTCCTTGGTGTGCGATGACTCTAAATGCTTTTCTCACATTGCCAAAACCGCTAAATTTAAATATTCACACGAGCCATCTGTGAGAAAAAAAAGAGCATTTCACTGTCTCTTATCAGCATTTTATAGGAGCTGTTTTCACATATTTTATTCTGCAATCATGTTGTTCATCCATTTACAAAAAAAAAAAACTAATAAAAAAGTGAATTCTTTGTAATGCAGAGCTCCTCACACAAAACAGTGTACTCGAAAATAGGTACTTGCGGAAAAAACACAAGATTACTTTTATTAAGAGACAAGTAAAAAAGTACATGATGTATAAAAATTACAAAAAGCTTTGTCTAACTTGTAAGCTAAGGAAATGCATAGCAACAATACATGCAAGTCTAGAGTAAAATTTCCTATGGTATCCTAATACTCTGTAACAATTGTAAGCTACAAGGTACAAAGGGGAATACAGTATTTTTGCAAACTATCAGCCATTACAGTCTATATGAATGCAAAGGGATCATACAGAATAAAATGTGTGGCACGCAACCCAACCGCAGAGTGAACAAATACTTAATATTACACAAATATCAACAAACAGTAATTCATTTCCACACAGTTTGACGGTAGTCTGTGTGAGAATCACATTCACGTTTTTTTTGTTTGTTTGTTTTTTTATGACTTAAACAATACTACCAATAAGCAAAAGACAAAAAAAAAAATCACTTCTAAGCTGGGATGCAAATAAATATGAAATAAATAAATAACAGAATCTGTATGAGAGCCGTGAGACTCAAGCAACCCTTTATGTACAGAACACACCCACAGCTCCAAACTACAACATCACATTTATGAAATTTCATATTAGTGTTTTTTTTTGTTTTTTTTTTTGAATATCATAAACATACATACAAATGACCCCAACAAGCACAAGTATCCATAGAAAACCTGCATTGATTTGACATTGGGTGAATTTCAATGTGCTTTGGCTTCCATTTGATAAATAATATTAGGCTATACATCACAATGCCTTCCTTGAACATTAGAGGCAATAGCATAGAATTTCAGTTTGTATAAAGACTTTTACCAGAGAAAGACCAGAAGTGACAAAAATTACTGATATTGGTATTGCTGAATGACTATAGATTGATGTTTGTGTTTCTCTGTTGTTTTGTGTGGTATTATTACGCAAAGACACTTTTATTTTTCCTTTTTTTTTCTTTTACGTACAAAAATAAGTTAAAACTTCAGAGAAATGGATCCCAAAAAATAAAAGTAGGATTTACAGTTTCTATAAGGCCATGCTATCTTTTTTTAAGACTCATGCATCGGTTCCATTCAGGTCTTTTGGATGAGTGGGCTTTATGTAAAATGCACATGTGTGTTGCTGAGGCCACCGTAAATTGTCGCTCATGTACCCAGTTTTTTTTTTGTTTGTTTTTAAATCCTGTCCGTAATACCAATCCAGAATTAACACTAGCACTGCCTGTGACACACAATTAAGGCTGGTGTATTTGCTGTTGAAGCTGTGAATAGGCCTTACTGAAATGGGACCCACAAAAGTATTTGCACACAGAAAGTCTAATCCAGTCTACAAACACAGTCCTTTTGATAAGAGTGGACGTCACCGTGGAAAGGAAAAAAACAACTGTACAAGTCTGTGCTCTGTTAACAGGAGCTGTCAGTCATTCCGAAACGTGTTATCCACCACTAATAAATATTTGAAAACAAAAAGGCAACAATACACTCTAGTCAACTTAAAATGCTTGCTTGCAAAGCTTCCACAGTGGGGTTTCAGCTGCGACTTTGAAATGTTGAGTCACAATTTTCAAGTAGCACCTTTTTCTAAACAGGAAGTGGATAGCTGGATATTGCGTTTTGGAACTGTTGAATGTAACAGCAAACCAGAGCTCCAGCATTTAACTCAGTAACACCACGGATGATGGTCCACCGTCGGGACGGAAAAACTATTAAATACAGAAAAAGAGAAAGTGAAACACAATAAGTTACCATTTAAACAGAATCAACAATCCTCCACTGGTATCAACAGAGAAGATCAGAGGATTTTAGCTGCTTTGTGAATGAAGGCAATCTGAGGTAACTTCCGTCTGTAAGTCCTCAAAAAATAATATTAATAATTAAAAAGGAAAAAACAATCAAAAGAAAAGCAGAGCAGCCAACGATGTCTTCAGAGATGTCCAACAACTTCACCAGCATTCCTCCACCACCTCCCCGCCTCTGGCCTGAGGCGCCGCGGCTGGGATGCAAAGCTCAGCAGCCTCAGCATTTTCCTCACACGTAGGAGTCTCCTTCGCTTCCTCCTCCGTCTGAGATTTTTCCACCCCCACTTGGCCCTCCTCCACCTCCACCTCCTCCTCCTCTTCCTCCTCTTCTTCCTCCTCCGGTTGCAGCGTCTTCTGCTGCTGTTTGTTGCGACAGCAAGGTTTGAACAAGTGGGGGTCTATGAGCACCTCCCCAAAACGGCCCTTGTAGATGATTCCACAGCACACCTTCTGCCTGCACACAACCAGCAGAGACCGGACTTATTAACTGATAAAGAACGCTACTAGTTCTGACTTTTTTTTTTTGATGATTATGTATCAAGCAGCTTTGACGCTTACAAACTTTACAATAACCCTAAGTTACCTTTACTTTACAATAAAATAATACTGGTTTGAAACCAGGGGAACGAATGAAAGCTTTGACGGTTTTATTTAATTGATAAATTTTCCCACTAATTTTTGACTTAATAGTGGGATAATGGATCATATAAGTGTGTCAAACACTAGAAAAGTCAGAAATGTCACAAGAAAATGTTACATTCGATTTAATTGTTGCTGTAATTTTCAAGTGCATAGCAAATTTGTAATTTCAACAATGAGATAATGGTTTTTAATGGATTTTTCTCCTTTAATTGTTCTGTAAAAAGAGGTAAAAAGTAACCAAATAAAGATGAAAAGTAGGAAATTCAATTCATTTCAGTAACATAGGTCATTATTGAGGGCAAGGGATGGATAAATAAATACCGTTAAATGTTTTTGATGGGGACGATTTCCCCATATAACATGGGATTGTGTTAGATGCTCAGAGAATCTTAGGACTTATGCTTTTAATCGTACCTCTTCCAATAGGTCAAGTCCAAAAATGAGAAAACGGGGGAGCGGCTGGATCCTGGGCTCAGTTCAGCGTCAGAACCATCATCCGAAAGGTTGCTGTAGCTTGGAGACTGAGCAGGTGAAGCACTGGAGGTTGTGCTGTGGGCATCTGAATCTGATGAAGGCCAAAGCATACAAAGTCAACCCTCTGCTACGTACAACAATAATCTCTTCTAAACAAACACGGAAAAACGTATGGATGTGCTCACTGCCTCTTTTCAGCTCCTTCTGCAGCCTGCTGATCTGACTTGGCCTCACTTTCTTGGAGACTGACTTTATTTTTTTGGGTCTGGAGGTTATCTTTAGACTTGGGCCTCCCCTGGCATCAACAACCTGCGAGAAAGACGGGATACGCTATAGTGTGACTTCAACCACCGCAGATAAAACTCTAACTAACTTTAACTAAATCTCACATGGTTCCAGTTTTTCTTGGTTCCAACGGGGAGCTTTTTCCAGCGTTTCACAAGGAGCACACAGGCATTACAGATTTCTCCAGATCTTGTTTCACTCATCCTGCCAGACAAAACAGTTTCTGAGCAAACATCCAAGAAAAAAATCCTCAAAGAATCTAGATGTGTGCAACCCAATGAACAGATGTCCAGGTATGTGTCTTACCCAAAACAGCTCCTGAAGTCTTTCTCGTACCGCTTGCTGTCTGTGAAACGAGAGCTGGACGACTTTGCTCGGCAGATGCAGCAGCCATCCAAACTCCTGTACATTTTGGGCTTGTGAAAGCCAAACATCTGTGTGCACAAATAAAGTTTAAAGTACTTTCAGTGTAAATCGAATGTCAGGGGTGCCTCAAAGATGCAGGCCTCCACCTCCCTCCAAGGAAGTTTCCACTCTTTGAAGAAGTTAAATTCAAACAGACCATATAAAAACAAGTAATTTTGAAATACGCAATAAACAATGTATTATAAATTAAGCAAGTCAAAGAATGTTTATTCAAATATGTGCCCCACTAAATGTATTTAAAGCCTCGCTCCGATCATCTTTTGATCTGTTTTTAAAGTGGTCCCTAAGTGGTCCTTTAATTATGATTATGTTGTTTTTGAGCAAAATCTCAAAACCTGTGTCATTCTCGAAGACATAGTTTCTGCAGAGGGGCAGAATTTTACAAGAACATGTTAAAAACACCAAAAACACCATTTTCATTGGAATGGCTTTAAGTGATTAGCATTTTGGAAACAACAGTTCCAACCTTTACCTCTAGGGGGTTACAGCTGCGAAAATGTGGTCAGATAACAGTCTAACACGTCCAAATAACAGTCTAACACGTCCGAATTCCCTTACTGCCTAATCAAAAACTATCTAGTGCTCTAGATTTAAAGAGTAATTTGCACACCATGTTAACCACATTCTTTTTAAAACTCCAAATATGACATCGCCAGTTTCTCAAACATTTTGCGAAGATTATTTATGAATTCATCGCATTCTGCTGATAAAAACTTGTTATATATATATATATATAAATAAAAATCGCTCAAACGCATTGCATTCTGCTCTAGCTAATCTAGTGACCATCGATGCTTACTGTTTTTTCGCAGAGACTTCTGGGAATTTTTAGCAAATTCGAACAGCACTACAAAACTACTTTAATTTAAGTGTAGTGAAGGAATTTGGCCACGGCCCATTTTTTAAAATTAATTTTGGTAAGTTTAAACAGCTATCATTTCACTTGTTGTTTTTTCCCACTTAAAAATTGCTTTTTTTTCCCTTTGTGGTAATGATTACGAACGTAGCTTTTTTAAAGACTGACTTTTGATGGGTTTTTTTAAGTTTTATTTGCATACAATGCAAAAATGCTGTCAAAACTGGAAAAAAGTGTATATATTGATATTTATATATTTTGAGTAGTTTAAAAGCAACGAGAATTTTGGAAAGCATCTCTCTTGTGACCCACATGGTGGAAGTAGGTCAGCAGTTCAGACGGCGTGTCAGACAGATAATGTCACCATGCTGCGCTCACAGGATCCACGTGTTTCGCTGGAAACTCGTCGCACGCACTAGTCCGAGGCCCCGCGGTGCACGGCGTGTATTTTATTTATTTTTTACTTAAGCAAAAATGTGAGCACGTAACGCTTATTCCCAGAGAAATGCTAGCGCGCGACTGCTAGAACACTCCACGTGAAATGAGTTTGCAGCACGCAGACGAACTACGATTTATGTTGCTAGGCAAAAATTTAATCTCCGGTACACATGTGGACCTGAACTGCGGCAAAATTGTGAGCCGCGCCCCCCAGACTGCCTTTTTTTCTCCCCTTGCAATCAGTCCCGGGGGTCTCCTGACAGTGCTATGCCAGAGAGCAGACAAAGAGTATAAAAATAATAAACCTCTCACTCTGATGCTTAATCAGTTGGTCAATCTTAATCATAAAACCCTGTATAATAATAAAAAAAGTAACAAAATATGTTATAGTTAGCACTGGTGGAGACTGAAAAATCATGATAATTTGCTTGCAGTTGCATGAATTGCCATAAGGAAATGGAGAAAACTGCTAAATTTGCACACGATAATTGTTTTACGCATATAGAAATTATAGATAAATGCAAGAGATAAAATGAGGATGTGAAAGATTTCTGATCAACCCGAAAGCATTTGTGTTTTTAAGCATATTGCTTTCAATAAAAGTGTAATATACCCAATTGTATATTTAAAAATCAAATGCATTTTAAGCCAACTTAAATGATAGCAAAGTAACACTATTAAAACAAATAAAACCCTGAACAGATAGGTAAAATTACTAATTTAGAGAAGCAAATGTACATATTTATATATTTTATTATTTGCGTGTGTCATCTTTCCATTACATACGATCTCGGCAGCAGAATACAGTACGTGACGCAACTCAACATGGCAACACACTTCAAAGGCGGAGGCAATGTGTGGAGAAGGGGGTGTGAAGCGATTTTCCGCTCAGACTTAACATTTTTGTAACGTAAACTTCAAACAAATCACACCTTCAACAGTTAGACTTTCACGAAAAACACCCGGGGCGCTTCGGGATGAACGATAACATTTTTTTTTTTTTTTAATCGAGGGAAAAGTGCAAGTCGCGACATTTCACCGCCCACTCCGGAGAGGAAGCATGGCATGCCACACGACTTGATTCTTGCGCACCCATTTTATGACGACCGTTTTCTGCTCGACGATGCCCGACCTCCCATCCGCACAGCAACTTAGCCTGCAGAAACAAACTAAAACTCGAGTGTTTACGCACCTAAAAAATACTCTTTTGAACGATTAAAGAAAGCTAATTAGCCATAAAAGTGAATTTTGATCTTTACATTTTTCTAGATCCACAACAGTCTACACGCAAGTACATGAGGGCGAAGTTTAAAGTCGGTTTTAATGGTGGGTTTTTGTGCCGAACACGATTTTAAATTCGGTTTTAGTTTAGAAAAGGCGTCTAAAATAGTTTGTGTTGTTGACAGTAGTGTCCGCGTGCTGAGACGCACGCATCTCCGATCTTGGTGGGCGTGAAAAACTATCGTGGACGTGTAAGCTAACTGAATGTGGGGCTAGTAGACGGTTTTTTCACGTGTAAATAAATATGCCAAAAAAAAAACGCAATTAGAGTAAAAGATTGAGTTTATATGTAAAATTATCGATTTCCTGCAGCTCCTAAACACACCAAGCCGACCAATAACAACAACAGCCATCCTCTGCTCCTCATGTCTGCATGGGAACCCATCCTGGCACGATTTCAACACACCTTTACACCCACTTTGTCGTGTTTTTTCGATGTCTCCATCACTTTTACTGATTTTACAACAACCCACAGATAAGACGAGCACTCAGACGGTCCTGAGCGGGCCTAAAGACAGCGATTGTTCCGACACAACTCGAAGATTATTCTTTCACAAACCTCCAACCACAGCAAAGACTTTAAACCGTTCTAAGGACCCCCCAAAAAACAAACACAAACTGCATTTACCTTAGCCGTTTTGTGAATCTGGAACAAAATAATCGCCTTCGTCGCACGTCGTAATGATTCGACTATTAAGAAAGCGAACCCGCATCAGTAACCCACTCTCTTGTTGATGTCTGCGCTTGAGGACCGGACTGGATAGTTGTGGCGCTAGTGCGCATGCGTTAAATCCACACCTCCATTTCAGAGTGAAGCAGAGGGGCCTCTTTTTTTTTTTTTTTTTTTCAATCAAACTATTTACATAAACGACGTATGACGTAGGCGTGCGTCCGTATTCTACTGGCCTTATAAGGACGGGAACGTTACGCGGGAACAGGGGGCTCGGCCCCGGTTGCTATGGCACATTGGAGAATGTAAGCAAAGGGGCGGGGTCTTTTGCTTTACTACAGGACGCCAGATGGCTCGTCTGGAGGTGGAGGCAGACGGTTTTCAGGGGGCTCGCCATCGACATGGGCATTGTTGACTTAATGGGATGTGCGGGACCACCGCAATGATTCATGGGAAGTTAAACATGATCTAATTTTTTAAAGAATATATTCCATTGTAACTACTCAATGTGCACAGATGAGAAAAACCCATCATCTCTCTGCCTTCAGTGTAAATTCTAATTTAAAAATATCAATTTTATTTCTTTCAACTGAATCTGAATTCTTAAAACTGCTGGCAGATAAACCACTTTAAAAAAAAAAGACCCTTTGAGTTGGGTTTTCTTCTGTCAACATTTCAAGTAAAAACAGCTGTAAATATACAGCAATTCATATTCTTTCTTAAATGTGTTTTTGAATTCCCTTTTGTTAGCTCTTGATGCCAAATTTTCTCTTCCTGTAATTTTTTTCTCATCTCTTTATAAAGATGATTTTTTGCTAATCTAAATGCGGGATATTGGTTATTGCTTTTAACCATCTTGTGTCCTTTAGAGGTGACCACACAAAACAATCCTTCAAGTTCTTATGAATCTGTGAAAATGTGTTTTTGAGTCAAATGTGTAGTTTTTAAAAGGTTATGTAGTTTATTCATTCATTTGTTGAAGTATAGCAGCACATAAAACAGAAAGAAAGTGCTTATTTTTTGTCATTAAACTTTTATTTTCAACAGCACACATCATAAATAATTATTACTTTCTCTAAGGTGTATTTAAACAACTTAAACTTGGAGATACTGGGTTATATAATGCTTGCAGGATAATGCAGAGGACACAATTTTCCGTTTATCTGTAAAATTGCACGTGACGGAAACATAATACTTAACTTTTTTTTTTTTTACAAACCTGTGCTCTTTTCTTTTTCAGCTCTGTGACTTTTGCAAACACAGATAAACAGTTCAGAATCCAACAGCATGTCTACCATCCACATAAGAGAGTGTGTCCGTAATCAGTTACACATTTAAAGAAGCCTTTGCACAAAGAAAAAGACAAGTTCATTACACCATAATAATAACAATAATGGGTATCATCTCTGGTAGAATGGATTTGAGGAAGCAAATATATTTACAATGGGGATGGAGGTTGACAAAATGATGAACACTATTTAAACTGACACAACTAGGACAGCCTTTTGGTTCTGCAACTGAAGATTTCATGAGCCAAACTGCACATGTCACAAACTTAAAAAAAAAAAAACAATCAAATCAAGACCAGAGAATACACAGAAGAGCTTTTTTTCCCCTTGTTGTTTTTTTAGATAATATAACTGGTATATAAATGATGTAGCAATTTCTTCAGTAGCTCTACTAAGATACCAAATGAAAGGTCAAAGGCCTGAGTTATGATGTTTTAGATCACAATATCTAAAGACACAAAACAAAGATTCTGGCCATGCATGAGTAAAAGTGCAAGCAAGTCAAGTATGACAGTAGAGGGACAGTTAACAGCTGTTCTATGGTCAGATACAGGAAGGAAATATAATTTTTGTGGGTTTTGAGTTCATCGATGACTGTATTTGTCCTCGAGGAAACTGAATTTCACAGTGTAAACAAGCACAGGACTACTTCCTGAAGCAAATACAAGCGTGTAAGACATTATACCTCAGTAAACAAGGCAACATGTTTGATGCTAGAGCAGCCAGTGTCTTCAGCTGGTTCACTGCCTGTTTTGATGACAAAGTCACGCCTTGAAAGTGTTAGAATGTGCCCCCCTCCTCCAGAGATGGATAAATAAACATCCAACCTCATCATTGTGCCTATATTTAGTTTCAGAGCAGAAAATGGGTGGAGGTCAGAGGTCAACCCCTTTAACCAAGGCTGCCTCCAGAGTGATGCTGAACTCATGTAGTGTTTGCAGAATACGGCAAAGAGAGTGCAAGGCCGCACGGTCCCGCAGTAGAGCACCATCCTCGTAGGTCCGAGCTGTTAGGGAACAGTCTGCCAGCAGGGGGAGCCACTGAGAAAGAAGCCGGTCCCTGTAGGAACAGAGTCAGTGTTGGTCAATAGCTGGATCAAAAATAATTCTGGAAGTGAGTTTTGCAGAGGAAAATATGTCATCTCCAAAAACAAAATCATCAAATTAAAACAACTGAAAAGTCTAAGTTACTTGTTTTAGTGTGAGGCTGAAATAAAATCAATAATCAAAGCTGCTGAGTAATATGTATAAAATGCAAATAAAACATTAAAACAACTGGTAAATGTTTTTAATTCCACAGCTAAGGTGCTAAAATTGACATTTAGGCTGGTTAAAAATACAGCCACCAACATTAACAGATAAGCCTGTTTTGATGCTGAGATTAAATGATGTGATATGTTGGGATGATGTAGTTTATCTATTCGAAGATTAAGTGTTTGTATGTGTATTTTATTGTATATAAAGGCCTGGGGACTTTAGATCAAAACTAGCCTTTGGCTAATTCTCCTATTTTTACCATGTTTTTAAATTGCAGTGTTCCCTTTTAAATAAACTATTAAGCTAAACCAAACTATCAGAACATGCTGAAATTTGGGAGGGAAAGACATGAAATGATGTAATTCCAGGTGACTAAAACAAAACAACAACAAAAAAAAGAGTTTGATGCTCAGAATGGGAGTGAAATTTTAAAAAGTGCTGTTTCTTATCCTAAATATACAAGAAAATTAAAATATCAAGGGAATTGGCAAAAAATTCTCTACAATTAATAAAGTTTGGTTGTTTAATAGAAGCACAACAGTGTCAAAAAGCATAATTCTGCAGTAAAAAAAAATCAATGTGCTTCTTAAGTATTTTCTTTAATAGTTTTCAAAGATATGAGCTGAATCCAAATTTCTTCCACCCATCTATCTATTGCCTGCTGCTTGAATTGAAGCTGTAGTGGTGTCCGAAAGTGTTTTTCTAAGGGGGAGCTGTAGTGACTTTAGGCTGGCTGAACTTCCACCGGTAGGGTGATCCCTTCGTGCTTGTAGAGTGGAGGAGCATTTCTTTACGTGGGTGTTCTGAAGCACCGACGTTTACACTTAAATGTAAGTTTTGAGTTTTTGTGACATTTTAAAATTATAAAACTGATGTTATATATTGTGGCCCCTGCGACAGACTGGCGACCAGTCCAGGGGTATCCCCTGCCTTCGCCCATGAGTAGCCGGGTTAGGCTCCGGCAACCCCGTGACCCCGAAAGGGATAAAGCGGATTGGAAAATGAATGAATGACTGAATGTTATATATTTTCCCAGCAGTTATGCGCTAACGTAGATGACAGGTGACTTTTGACTACGTCATCAAGTGGTAGTAACGTCCATATTTAAATACACTACTTTTCCATATCTCTCTGCTTGGTAGGGCTGGGCGTTTGGGTATCGATCCTATACCAATCCCATTCCAGTAAATATTACAAATACCAATATTTTTCATAAATGCGATAGATGTGACATGATTCACGCAATCCTTTGCTTTTATACTTTAGTGCCGGTACGGTGGCCCACCAAAAGATGGTGCCAAATGTATATTTTACAGGATTTATTTACACATATAAGCGATCTCTACCTCTTGACTTTTTTACCATTTTTTTCCACAACAAAGCCATCTAGGGACCACTCAAATTTTAACATTAACAATTACTTGGGTGTTTTGACTGACACAACAGTTTGTAACCTTTTTTATATACCTATTTTCAGTTAAGTGCAAATAAAATGAACCATAAGGCCTTTATTTTTCAAATACAAGCATTCAAAAAACATGCATATTGAAATGTCTTCAAGACAGAGGGGATGCTGCTGCTGGGATCTCACAGGACTGGCGAGAGTGGTGAGGCAGCGACTCAGCTGGGTCATTTTTGCAGATACAGAAAAGTTTCAAACAAGAGTGGAAACATCGGTATCTGCAGGTCGGTATCGATCCGATACTGATACCAGCTTGAAATCGATACTATAAATATTTTGGATCTATGCGCCCAGCACTACTGCTTGGAAGGATAAATGTAGAGACAGGGAGAAGCTGTAGGGAAGGGACATGGATTTGGCCTGTATGCAGTCACTGTGTTACAACCATAAAAATACGCTGTAAAAAATCCCTGCATAATAATGAATAATCAGAAGGTTGCAATTTAAACAAATCTGCCTTAAATTGTCTTATGTTACAAAGCAGTTAACAAACACCTTACCCAACTCTATCCCATATCTGCAAATGATTTGTAGTTTTGACCTACACTTTTTAAATCAGTCTTATTGATGTATGTAAACAAATAAAGTTGGATCTTTCTTTTGTAAAGATTTGTCCATGGTCTTTTTTTTCTTTTGGTTTAGGAGGAGAGATATTTTTCTTTTTTTTTTTTCCAAAATAACAATAAAGAAAAAAAAAAAAACATTTTTGTCACCTGATTCCCAGGCAGACGAACAGCTGGAACTTCCCCTCTTTCCCGATGTTTCTGGGTGAGCCATTGATGGCATTGATGTAGTGGCACAGGGAGTCACAGGGTGGTCCTTTTGTCAGCGTTGATCCGTGGAGATCACCCATCTGATCGGCGGTCTCCATGGAAACCACAGCTTTTTCTATTTAAAAAAAACAAAAAAAAACAAAGGCAAGTGATTCTTTAAGGTGACAAAATCAACAGTTCAAACACCGGAACATGTAACAAACAGCAACAAGAATCTTTAGTGAGATTCAGCCCTGCAATTCTTACCTATAAAATCCCAAACAAACACATTCCTCTGGAAAAGACGACCGGATTTAAACCCGTGAAGAAGAAACTTCTCCAAAGCAAGCACCAGCCCTCCTTCACCACATAACAAGACTGTCAGGTTTCCCCTCTGGAATGACATCAATATCATAGAGAGTTCAAAGACTTGCAATACCAAGAGGTTTATTTGACTCAAATGCAATTTACCTTCACCCAGAAGAACACAACATAATGTGAGGGTTTTCTTTTTTTTAAAGACTCACTTCCATGATGAAAATCATGTCTTTGGTGTTTTTAGCATGTTCTTGTAGCAGTTTTCTAATGATGGAGGACATCCATAAAGGAATTTAAGATTAAAACTGCTTTTCTGAGTATTTCTTTATTCAAATCGTGTTGGATTAGGAGCAGATGAAAACCCACAGTTTGAAAAGGCTTGGGTTTACACAGCAAGTGACAGGGGCGGGCCAAAGCCCTTCTCTGCTCCAATTCCGATGCATTTACTTGAAGACAAATGGATCCATTAATGTCATCATTTTACTCGTCTGAGCTGCCATCTGGCTCAAACCTGTACAGCCGGATAGCTCCAATATTACTCGCCGTTTTTATTTTTTTGTTATGCTAATGTTAGCTTGGGCTTGTGAGGTGCTATAAGCTAGAGGGAGAGTGTGTAAACAAAGGGTTGATGGGAAATTTGCCGAGGCTAATAACTTCTGAGCCAACAGCTCAGAGGTGAATATCTAGGAAAAATGTTACAAAAGAAAAAATAATAGTGGGACTTTAATGTGCGTATTCCAAAGATGAAATAAACGTTGCACACACCTCTTGTTCAGGTTTGTGAAAATGCTTGACAAGGTTGTTAGCTGCCTCCCTCATGTCCTCCTGCACTTCCAGAGAGTCCATTCCTGGAGAAAAGCAGAATCAGGAGGATGATCAAGACAAGCAGAACAGCTTGGAAAGGTGATCCTGGAGCAAAAGCTGTTTTAACAAACAGCTCACACTACAAACAATTGGGTCAGCTTTTGTACTGAAGAATGTCCTCTTTGTCAGTACGTACTGCTTCGGCTGCCAAGCGAGCCAAGCACCGCTCGGACGCTCTGGGATGGAGAGGCGAGCTCTGGAGGCGTCCCCGTCCACCTCCCAGCATCCTCCTCTGCTCCAGGTGTCACCAGCTGGCCGACGAGGACTCTTTCCAAGCTGCCATCGCCTACACCTTTCCCCAACCATCTCCCGCATGGGAACCTGACCAGAAAAGGGAAAAAATGAATTCTGTTTATCATAAAAATATACTAACCTGACAATACTTTCTAGATTTTGATAAGTGATTAAAGATGATCTTAAATGCAACATCAGCCATAAGCCAGCTCTTCCCTCTCAGAGTTAAATGGGATCAGACATCTTTCACATGTATTTATACCGGAGGCCAAAAATCACATTCTTTTACACTCAGCTGCAATTCAGCAGCTGCTTTGAGTAAACAGTCAGGGGAGTTTTTCTTTACCTGTAGGTGTGTCCTATGATCTCATTATACACCATCACACAGTCAACCAGACACTTGGCCAGCAGGCCCGAGGTCTCCTGCACCCCCAGCTGCAGGGTGCTCAGTCTGCCCAAGTTCTTGCACTGACAAGCAGAAACCAGAGTAAGGGGAAACAGCAACATCTCAGATTTTTTCTCATCTAGTTAAAAAAAGGAAATAAATCAGGAAAAAGTTTGAGTACTTTGTAAATATGTCAGATCCCTTTCACTCCTTAAGGACCCGCACCAACAAAAATTTCTGTTGTTTTAACATGTTCTTGTGGCATTTTTCTCATGAAGGATGACATGTATTTAAAAAAAAATAGGTTTAAAATTGTTGATTTAATTTCTGAGTACTTTATTGAAATTGTTGTGAATCAGATGAAAAAATGCCATTGGAAAAAGATTGATGTAAGAATGATGTAAAAGCTACAATCAGCGTTTCTACGGAACCCCTGCCGCTCTGCAGAAACCATGCGCTAGAAAACAACACAGGTTTGTTTTATTGTGGCAAAATACGGCATAATCATAATTAAAAGACAACTGGGAATGCTTTAACAATAAATCAAATGATGATCGGAGTGGGTCTATAAGTTTTCAAGATTTATTAAGAGCTCTTTACAGTTCTTGCAATAATAGAAAAAAACACTAATAAAAAATGCATGAACAGTTACTGCATCTTAAAGCAAAACACTCCAGCTTTTTTACCCATAATGTGTGAGCGTAAACTTTTATAAGCTGCTAATGATAAAGGTTTCTTAATCAAAATAAAGGTAAACTAAATATTCAGACAAAAATCCTTAAAGAAAAAGCATTTACAAGAAGGCTTTTTTTTTTCTTTTTTTTGCAAAAAAGCAGAGCGCTCTTTTTTTGGGGGATAATATTCATCCTGCCGATAGTTCACAAACCTGGAAGAAGATTTCCTGTGTATTCTTTGGGATCTGTATAACTCCTGAATCACCAAGCTCTCCTGACACGCACACCCAAGGGCTAACTGTTGCCATAGCAATGCTGAGCTTCTTCATAGGTATTATAACAACCCGATATGGAATACCTAGAGAGGAACAAAGGATCATTTAAACATGCATTCCTGAATTTTCCTGACCTATTTAAACTTTTCAACCCTTCTCACAAAACTCAGCAGTAAAACGGTTTTAATGTGTTTTGAATGCTGACCCTTGGATTTATGACTTTGGAAAAAAGGAGTGTTAACAAGGCCAGCTGGGTGTTGTTAAACACAAGCAACGGCAAACCTTTCAGTTTTTGTCAGCGCCCTTCAAAAGGACTGACGCTGGGAAAGATTATGAGACTTACACACGGAGGTAAAGACGCGCGTAAAACAGAGAAAGTCCACGGTGTTCAGGGAAAGCAGGTGGAACAAGAACTGCTCTCTTTCTTCTTCACAGAGAAGGAATGCATGGGGTTTGTACAGCTGTCTGTTAGGAAAAGGAAAGAAAACTGTCAAGAGAAGAAAAGGTTTGTGTCCATTTGTTAACAGATTCCTTTTCTGAAATTCAGACCTGAGCAGCTCCTGATGTGTCAGCAGCTCTTTGAGATGCTGAGACAGCATTTTCTTCTCTAGAGCAAGATGGATCCAAGCTCTGGCCTGAGCCACCTCAGACAGGTCGTCGCTCATAGTTTGGACAAACCTGGAGGAACAACAGCGTGAGCACACAGAGGCCAACTGCAGTCTTTAGATGTTTAAAAAGTTGGCTTTTTACCTTATGTCCTGCAATAATGAGCCTCTCAGCAGCATTGTGCCATCATGAAGAGTTCTCTGTTCTGTGCAGTTGTATCCTGAATATGAGAGAAGGGTGACACCTACATTTAGCCAATGCTTACCAGGGCTAGGTTTAAAAAGATGGATAAACCCAAATGTGTTTGCTATATTGGCTAACAAATCCACGAATATGAACAGTATTATCTTTTATTTCCCCAACCGGCGCCACAGTAGATTGGCAGTAACCACATCTCCGTGCTAGCCTACTTGTGTTTTTGTTTTGTAATTCTCTTATAATTGACCTGTTTTTGAAGGACATGGACTTTTTTGCAAGTAACGAGTGAGGTGGTGCGCCTGCTACTCCTACCACTTCTGGGTCTGAAGCAGTTGACGCTTAGCAACAACAAGATGCCAACAGAGAAGCGTCTGGAGCGTCTGTAAGGAGACTGAGGTCCTTAAAATGCTTTTTTGATGGAAATCCATCCTGGACCATCATCTTCATCATCATCCTCTGCATGGGACCATTGGTACATTGAGGAGCTCCTTCAGTCGGAGACTTTAACACCTCGCTGCAGGAAAAAGTGCTTTTGCAAATCTTTCTTCCTGTCAGCGTTTAGACTATTGGACACATGACACTTTTTATTATTGTTGTTGTTAATTTTAAGTGTTATTTGTCATCTATCTGCTGTTATAAATAGAGCTGTGGTAACAAGGTAGTTTCACCTTTGTAAGATTGACAAAGTTCTATTCTATTCTATTGTATTAAATCCATGATATGATTGAATCTTAATTTGATTAACGTATTTTCTTTTTTAAGCTGAAAACTGCTTCAATTTTTTAAAAATGTAAGAATTCCAAATGTAAGTTTCTCATTTGCTTTGTTAAATTATTGCTTTTTTTCTTTTTTAAACTCAATTTTGAATGATTAAAAAAAAAACAAGTAAATTGAATCCAACTGAGACAAAAACCAGGTCAAATTATAAATTGATGAAAATTCAAAGTGAAAGTAATATCCTGTCTCTAATGTTGAACTCAGGTATTCACACAAGAAACAGAAGGGTCCAATTCTGCTCAGACCTGGGGATTCAGCTGGTGCCTCCATCTTGCCCTGGGCAGCCTGGTGGTGAACCAGATGGGACCAAAGCGCAGACTTCCCCTGTTCAACCAAAACACATTTGTCATCATTGACCTCCAGTGTTGTCGGATTTCCAAACACTCCCATATGTCTCCAGTTAAGGACGCGCAGGGCTTTGTTGAGCATGTTAAACCACGTGTCTGACCTGCTTCATCTGCAGACCGTGGCCCCAGGTTCTCTCCAGCAGATCACACAGACCATAGATGAGTGTGTTTTCCTGCAGGCCGCTGATGCTGGCTTCTCCGTGACCTAGTTCCACGTTCTCCTTCCCCATCCTCTCCATCAGCATGCGCTTGGTCTAAATAGCCATAGAAGATTTTGTAGAAAATTTTCAGCATTGATTTTTCTTTTAGCAATCAAATAAATAGTGGCAGTGATGCTTTTGTGCTGTATAGGAAGAGCTCACCTTCAGACGGCACTCGCTCAGCAGCCCATCAACAAATTCACGGTGAGTGTTAGTGATGCCCTGAGGCGATTGGTCAAGCAGTCTAGACTGGTGAAGGTTTCTCCTCAGAAATATGTGTTTCTGTTTGATAAAAGAGGTTAAACATCAGAGACAAGCCGTCTGGTGTTGGAGTGCTCTAAAGCGTCTCATAAGATTACCTGTCTTTGTTCATGGTCCACTCCTGAATGCTCAGCTGGTGGTTTTCTGGAGTCTGACCTGCGGGATACAGTCACACGACTGGACTGCCTACATGACAACGACAGAAAATCAGTTTCTATAAAGGTTTACACGTTGGCAAAAGTCTGAACTGACATTTCAAGTACTTTCACAAAGTTCTCTGTAAAATGATGTCTCTGTGATTGCTCCCAGGTTATCTTTGTTTTTGCAAAAGATCCAACAATCCACATGTCTGTGGGAGAAATGATGCAGATCCTTTGCATGTACTTATATTCTGGAAAAAAGCAAGTTATTCTTTATTTACTAAAGATTTCCTTTACTGAGGTGAAATATTTGAAGAGAACAGTTCTCAAATAAAAACAACATACAAGATAAAACAGGAAAACATGTCTGATATCGTTTAGCTATTGAATCTTTTGTCAGCGACTGCTTTGGCAGTTACCCCCATGTTTCATTTGATATTCAGGAAAACTTTTAGGTATTTATTCTGGCTAACCATTCAAATGGTTGGAAACCATTACTAGCATGTCTAAGTTAAAAACAGAGATAAATTAGTAGAATGGCATAGCTAAAAGCTACAGCTATTGTTTTAAAGAAAAACTATTCATGAGAGTAAGGATGAAACTATTCCTTACACTTTCTTACATTTTTAAGTATATTTTTAGTGTTATTTTTTTATCATCTATCTGCTGTTTTTAATAGAGCTATGGTAAACAAGATCATTTTTCCTTTGTGGGATCAATAAAGTTTTATTCTATCCTATTCTTTTTGATTAAATCTATGGTTTCATTAAATCTTGGATTTGATTCCATTCTTGTCTTTTAGACTGAAAACAATTTTAATGCAAGAATTTCACATTTGCTTGGTTAAATTAAAAGTGTTTTCTTCTTTAAATCAGTTTCAAAAGTTTTTTTTTTTTTGCTCAAAAGCAGGTTAATTAAATCCAGTTGATACTTTTTGCAGAGCAGCAGTAATTCATTAGAAATTTGCATCTGAGTTGTGTGTGGGACCATTAGCGTGGAGAAACCCCGTCCCCACTTCCCCTTCCTGTTGCTGAGAGCTCCCCCCCTGCTAGCTTGCAGCCCCTCACACCCCCAACCTAACATTACCAGTGCAACAAAAATGGTGAGGCATATTGGAGCTATCCAGCCGTGCAGTTTAGAGCCAGATTCCAGCTCAGACAAGGAAAACAAAGACGTACATGGATGCATCAGAATGGAGCGGGGAGCTTGTGCTGCCCAGTGTCTTTATTATGCCATACTGCATTTTTTTGGTCTACTCCTGATTCACAACGATTTGAATAATGAAACACTCCAAAATGCAATTTTAAGCTTCATTTCTTCATATATTTCCTCCATCATCAGAAAAAGGCCACAAGGACACGCTAGAAACGCCAAAAACTGGATTTTTTTAATTGGAGTGGGTCTTTTAAGTTTTAGCAACTTTACTAACACACAAATTTTAGTACAAAGAGCATACATTTAAGTTCTAAGGAATAACTTTTACAGTGTAGTTATGAAATGTCTACTTTAGTCAGATCCTCATGAGATCTGTGGATGCTTTTTAGCAACCCCTGTGCACTAACCCACAGAAGTTCTCAGCTGGAAATCAAAACGTCTAAAAACTGCTGACTTAAAGCGAAAAAAAAAAATCAAAGACTAACTTGTTAGTATTCTGTGCTTGTTCGAGCACATCAGCCTGCAGCTTAGGAAAGTAGCCTGGATGATGGCGACCCTGGCCAATCCTCATGTCCAGCAGATGGGGGTGGATGGCCATGTGATCCACTTTGAGCAGCCTGCGCTCAACAGCCTGAGCTGCAAGCACAAACAGGCAAAATGGATTCAGTGAAATGCTTCTGCACAGTCAAGGAAAATGACTTTTTTTTTTTCTAGAGCGGTAATCTATAACATATTCACACAAGCCGTATGAATTCCACATGATTCATTTTATCTGAAAGTCCGTCACTCTACCTGACTGAAGGAGCGTGCCACACTTCCTGTAAAGACGGCTGAGGGAATCCTCATCCTTCGCCTCATGGAGACGCCCCCGCTGCAAACGGCTGTCAAACAGCTGCTGTAAGGGTTCCCTGTCTACCCAACAAGATATTACTTTCCCATCCACAAAGGAAGAAAACATGGATGTCTCGAGGAACAGAGACAAGAAATTCAGGTGGGCAGCTGGCTGAACTGCAAGGAAGGAACCCTGAAACAGCAAAACGAAGAACCAGCTGACACCAGTGTCATTCCTCCGGCTGCATGAAACAAATGTGTTCATTTGAGCAATCAACCAGATTTTTTTTTTAAGTAATACCTTGTCAAAGCTGAAGGTGCCCTCTCGGTTGTTCACCCAGAATTCCAAATCCAGAGCGCTATGGATGACAAACTCCTCATACCTGCCAAACATGGCAGCAAAGCGAGCCGCAAACACCTCCCTCAGCTGAACGTTCAGCTTCGCAGCCTTCAGCTCTTCCTCCTCCTCTTCAAACGCAAGCCCCAGCGTCTTTTCTCCTTCCGGTGCCTTTTCTTCCCCACATCTCCTCGCCAGGGCCTGTAGTCTCTCCAGCACTTCCAGCTCCTCACCTCCAAGGTTTCCGTTCTGCCTGTCCTCCATCAGATCTTCCAGAACCAGGCTGCTCATGCGCGGAGAGTTTGAGTCGGGGCTGGCGGTGGGTTTTGTGGTCAGTCCTTCCTGTCCTGGGTGTTCAAACCGCAACAGTACCTCATTTAATTCCTGGATCAGCTCATTTTGATCCGGAAACTGGGGAATGTCTTCTGGGGATTCAACACAGTGTTTGTCAATGTCCACGAAGCACAGGTTAGCCTGTGGAGAGAAGATAAAGATACGGAGAAACAGACACTTTCAATAGGCTCTATGGTCAATTATGCTAACAAGTTTAGCCAAATGTATCTCATGTGGATAATCCTAATTAAGCTGCAAAATGAAGCATTTCAATAATACACTATCTCCTCGTGATAAGTGCTGACAGGATTCCAGCATGAACATTATTATCTGCTCAATGCTTTTATCACTGCAACAAGATAAGGTGTGAAAAACTGCATAAACGAGCTCTAATATTGTACTGGAAATGTATAAAACCTGCTGAACAACAAATGATCCAAATCAAGACGGATGCCGCCTGTGTCAGCAGCCGTGTAACCTTCAGCAGCGACCTCAGGCAGTCTCCAGCCTCAGGGGATGCTGGGAGATCAACTGAAGAGATGTGCAGCATCATCCTCCCACTGTATGCAGCCCAAACAAAGACTAACGATTAAAATATATGCCTCAAGAGGTCACGTTTAGGACTCAGTGGTTACATAAATATGGTAACAGCAAGAATGACCTATTCAAAGAAAAAAAAAAAAAGAAAAGGAATCCACCGCAGCTGAAGAAAACGCCTCAGTCTCCAATTGTTAATTATTCAGTGAGCCCCATTATTCAGGATTTGTTGAGCTCTGGGTTTTTCTTCTTCCTCCCTGGAGCCGTCTTATCACTCTCTCTTTACTGGGGCAGAGAGACTTCAAAGAGGCATCGGTAAGATATTCATGCATGTGAAGAGATGATCATATCTAAAGCGGAGAGGAGTTTATTGTGCAGAGCAAACTGGACGGAGGCCAAAAAGGAGATGCAGAAAGCACAAAGACTGGCTCACAGTTTTTAACCTCTTCATAAGAAGCTTCCATTCAAATGTCATCCTCCTGTAAGTTTGAGTAGCACGCTCAGAAAAAGGAAACTACGCCTCCATAGATGCATCTGATGCTTTTGCGTGTCTGTACCTCGTGTGGAAGGTGGAGGGACGATCGCTGGGCTCCATCTTTGCGCTGGATGCCCAACAGGAAAGGCACAGGAGCATGCAGGAGGTGGTGCAGCGGCACAGAAATGATGGGCAGATAAATATGCTGCCACTGAAAGGGGAACAGCAAAGTGGTGATGCCTTCGGCCACCGTCATTAACCGCTGGTAGTCTGAGAAGATGAAAGACAAAGATGTTTGTATGAACTGATTTCTTTAAGTACAAAAGCAGGCTTTCTTTTTAAGTTTGAAGACTCAGTGCGAGCTCCACGAACACGATGTGACTGATCCTCCTGTTTACATGCTAAAGCACAGCACAGCTAACTGACCCCATTCTGTCAGAAAATGTACCAGTTTAATACTTTACAAGCAAATTCAGTTTAACAACAAACAACACAAACCGGCATACTGCTCTTATGGTCTTATTAAACTGTTTCAAAAACTTACACCATAGTACAAATAAAATGTGAAAGACAAAAGTTTGCAAATAACTACAGTATAATCAGACTTAGCTTAACATTAGAATAAACACAAACCAATCATTTCATGAACACCATGTTCTTTTCGCATTTTTCCAATGATAGAACCACATTTATGAAGAAAATGAAGCTCTGAATAGCATTTCTGAGTATTTCTTTTTTCAAATCATTGTGAATCAATAACAGACAAAAAAGGCAGTTTAAAAGGCTAAAAAATGACGAGCTTTTTTTTATTTTGGCTAAAAACATCATAATTATACTTAAAATACCACAAAGAACGCTTTTATAACAGATCAAAAAATGATTAGAGTGGGACTGCAACTGAAATTTAGATTTAATGTGTTTCCCTTTTTTGCAGCATAGTAAGAAGAGTTGATATTATTATTGTTAGTACCACTCAGAGACATATATTCTCAGATAAAAGTCAGAAATGTTAGATTTTCAACAGTTCTAATATTAATGTAAAATAATAGTTTTCAAGTTTTTAACTAGATATGAGGTATATAACCATGAAGACAAAAATTAAAGTTAAAATTAATATCAAAACTATACAAGGCGAGTTTTGGAAATAATAAACAGCATCGTTAAAAAAGGAACAAAAAGCGAACATACCCAGATTACTTTACAGATGAGAAGGGTCGAAACTATACTATTAATGAAGCAGCAAACAGCATCAACAACTATTTTGAAAACGTGGGTCCAGAGTTGGCAGTGGAAATTTCAAAGTGCAAAACCAGCAAGGAAAATATTCCACCCATCGCAAGGATCCCACACTCAATCCTTCTCTCTGAAGTGAATGAAAATGAGCTGATTATCAATTGTTAACAAATTCCAGAGTAAAAACTCAGCAGATTGTAATGATATTGATATGACGGTAGTGAAGATGGTAATTTATAGTATCTTTAAGCCTCTAACATTCATACGGTATGTAACTTATCACCACAAACTAGGAGATTCCCAAACCAAATGAAAATTGCAAAAGTGATTCCAATTTATAAGAGCGGAGACAAACACCTGTTTACAATCTGTAGACGAATTTCTCTTCTTCCACAATTCTCAAAAAGTTTAGAAAAGATATTTAAGGATAAATTAGCTATATTTGTCCAAAAGGATAACATTAAGCCAGTATGGTTTCAGAGAAAACAGATCAGAAATTTGAGATAATAAATATAAAAGTTTACTTCATCTTCTCTGTTTACTTCATAAACGAGCCATCAGAAATGTACATAAAGCCGGTTATCTTGATCATTCAAACAATTTATTTATCAATCCAGATGTTTAAAACTGTATGGCCTTTTTTTTTTATTTTTGCAGAGCTAGTGGGAAAACATTACCATTGAATGTCCAAAAACAGTTCTTAGAAAATGAAGGAGGTTACAAACTGAGGGGATGTAAGTCAGTAAGTCAGTGTTCAGTAAGTCTGTTTTTGATTTCTTTTTTTGCATTCGATGCATTTCATAAATCTGCGTGATTTTTTGTCTTGTTTTGTCCAATTTATGCTTGAAATAAACCAGATCAATCAATCAAAAAAGCTTTTGGAGCCAGACTGTGTATTTGTTAATGTCTGCAAATGTGTAATGGTTATTTGGTGAACTAAACTTGCTCCAATTCCTTGCTTTTTCTCCAGACAGGAAAAAATGCTTCTTCTTTCATCAAGTTTTTCAGATTTGTGGCGTTCAAGGTTGGAAATTTGTCCAGAAAAGCTTTTTTGAAGTCATATTTTATAATTGAGTACTTGCTCTTCACCTGACTTGGCAACCAGCCTACAATTAAAAACATGTAGCTACTTTTAAACCAGTAAAGATTTATTTCTTCTATGTCAGTTCAGTCAGAATGACTGTGCTGTTTATCTGTTAAACCAATGATTGTTTTGCTAGGAAGTTACTAAATGGGAAAAATATTGACTTTTATGTAAAAGAGTTTTTTTCTGAAAAGTAGTTTGAAGTTGGGTTCTTCAGAAGGCTAGAGTAATTACTTCTTAAGCTAAAAAATAGTTTTAAAGTAAACTTTTGTAGTGACTTAAATAAAAAAAATAAATCAAGAATACAATATTTGAGCATAATCAAAGCGTCTTGTGGATTCTGGATCATGAGCTTACCTTGGGAGCAGAGCAGGACTTGCCTCTCCAGAAGCACACAGGTCAGCAGCTTGACCATGTTCTCCACACCCAATAGAGAGAAAGCCTCTCCAAGCGGGTAGTCTGCCAGAGGAAGTTCCCCCGGCCCCGGGCGTTGGCACACAATGGGCCCCTGCACCCCGTGAAACCTCAGTGACCGTCCAGGTGGAGGCAAGGGTACCTCATAGAGAATGTTGTGGATGTAGCTTTCCAGAGGGAGTGGTGGGGCTGTCTGAGAAGTCACAGCCTGGTGCAGCTGAGCCAGAAACCGCCGTGAAGCTTGCACGAAGGGGAGGGCTGTGATGAGGCAAAGGGCTTTGGAGACGTACAGGGTGTCACGCGCAGGATCAAAGGAACCCACGCAGCCCAGGCAGCCAGGAGCAGCAGCCAGGGACTCCGCATCCGACTCCTCCAAGCTGCTCGCAAGAGAGTCCATGCTGCAGGTGGAGGGCGAGGAGGCAGAAGAAGATGAGGAGGAGGAGGGTGACGAAGACGCGTGGTGCTCCACATGGTGCATTTGACAGAGTGTCTGCATGGCGGTGATAATCTGGGGACTGGTCACCTCCTCGTAGAAGGTATGAACGAACCCGTAGGAGCGCGTACAGTCATCAAAAGCGATTGTGAATGAGTGAAAGCGAGGATCCAGTCGTTCTGCTTGGGTGCAGAAGGACAGACCTCTGGGCATACAGAGCTGAAACCCGAAAGGACGGAGACAGGCGTTACACAGAAAGGAAATTGAAAGATTTCATAATAACTATAATCACATTAGCATCACAATTTTATGACTTTTTTTTTTTTTAAACTGAATCTTACCCGAACGAAAAATGAAATGTTAGAGTTGAAAATTGACTAAATAAGATGTAAAACATTAAGTTATCCTCATTTAAATCTAGATTTCATGTTTAAAACTTTTTTTTTTGACAATTTACTGCAGTTTGTTATAAACTTCCTCAGGAAAAAATGTACAAAAAGTTCCTCTTTATCTATGTCTGAATAGCATTTCTTCAGCTCAGTAATGCAACACAATTCAAGAGGTCCCAAAACTGTCCCACTCCAATCAACTTTTGACCTGTTTTAAAAATCGCTCCCAGTGGTCTTTCAAGTTGTAGGCGGGACTGTTGGGGTGGAGTGAGCCTGCCCTCATTTCCCACCATCTCTTTATTTAAACTCTCCAAACAGCATATTTGTCTGCTCCTGATTCACAACAATTTGAATTAAGACATACTTAGAAATGTCCTTTTAAGCCCAATATTTTTAAATATATAGTCTCTGCCGTGAGACAAATGCTACAAGATCGTGTTAAAAACATGATTTTCATTGTAGTGGGTCTTTAAAAAGAGCAGAAATACCCACCATATTAATGGCATCTTTGTTGAAGGGGTGTCTGTCTGTGTTCTCCGGGTGGTGCACCAGAACCTTGGACTTGAAGGAGCGTCGAATCGGACTCTGTTCGAAACTCTCCCCTGCGTTTCAGCCAAAGACAGAAAGCATGGTTACAACAGCAGCATGTGACCTTGATGTGTGCTCATTTATAATCAGGTGGAACACTACGTGTCTGCAGCTTTGATTTATTCTGTACAAAAGGAACAACCTTGGCGACCATTTTGTGCTGGCCTTAAGAGGAGAAGAAATCACAACACTTCAGCGTTCAGCTCTCTTTTTTTTCATTTTAAGAATAAACCAATATAATATTGTATTCAAAGACTAGAGGAGCCAGCGAATTAACAGTTTTTTCAGAAGCATAAAATAATTATTCATTGATTTTCCCTTAGGAAGAACTAAACAATTGAAGGCATCACAGGGAGAAAATCAACAACTAACAGCTGTGACGCACTCATCCGAGGAACATCCTTCTCACCTGCCTACCCGATGACGCACAGACGGAGAGGAAATTACAGCAAAGAACCAGAAAAGATCCCCCACTCCACATTAGACTGAGTCAGACTTTAAGAGGGGGAGTCGGCGTCCTCTCCTAAGGTTTAAAACCTACAGCTAGTGCTGACTGAGGAGCAAAATTGAGTTGCCATGGCACCCGTTTCCGCAGCGGCCCCGCAGACAACCACTGAGACAAGGCTTGTGCGTTTGTCATCGGTGACGTCTGGTTGTTTTTGTTGGTAAACGGAATCAAAGCCCACCCTGTTCCGAGGGGGGGTTAAAATAATATAACAGTTGAAGGTTTTGGTTAAGTCTTAAAACAAGCAGTTTAAAAATAATAAGCCATCAGAATCATTTTTAATTTGAATTCTAAAATAAAAATCTAGAAAATAAGATCCTCCTTTCATAAAACTAGCTGAACAGCTGACAGATGTCTTCACATCCCTGAGTGATGAATGTGAGCAAATGAAATGTATAAAAAGAAGGGACGGATTTAGAATGACCACAAAAAAAATGCACATACAGGTTCTCTTCCGCTTTCAAACTCTCAAGCTTTTTTCTCTGAAGCTGGGTTTCCGCCCTCTGTGTCGTCAGTTCTGCATTGTAAAGCAGGGGGTCTGTTGGGTCAGGAAGTTCTCATCCTGCACTGATGTCACCCCCCTCCACCCGTGACTGCCACTGGGCTCTGAAGGCCCGGCTGCTCGGCATTCCAACAGGCAGCGTCATGTGAAATTTGATTAGGCTGCAGAAAACACAGCGGCATCTATTGAGAAGCCAACAAGAGCAGATTGTTCCTTGGTGGGCATTCACTAATTGCACCTCACACACAGACAGACACCATAGAAGCAGATAAAATTCAAAGTGTTCAATCCTTCATTTCTGAGGGTTATTTAATGAAGGTAATGAGTGCAAAAAAAACAAGTGGGGTTCACACAGAGATCCTCTGAAGGGAGAAGATCCCGCCGTCTCAGTGAGATGAGATGACCAGCTGTTACATAAACAGATTGGCAAAGCTCAGATAACCCAGCCACTGACATGGCGGGTAAGCAATCACCCCATTTACCAGAAAAAGCTCACCGCAAAAGCAACACATTACATTATGTGATACATTATGTGACTTGGAGTTCTAAATAAAGCAGCCAAATCTCCCCAAAGGAGCTGCTCTAAATGGGCATGGAGGACGGGAAGAAAAACACTGGGTGTGACTGGGATTTGCTGCTCCAGAACCTGGAAGTTATGATGAGCACACCTGTATGATTCTGCTTTTACACAAGGGGTTCCCCTTACATGTGTTAGCAGAAGGAAACACCCATCCTTATTTTAAAGCATTGTGATGAATAAACCCTTGGGGACCATCTCACCAACGCTCGGCGTTCAGTAACCCGTCTCCACTGCTGTCTTTTGGCACCGCTACGATTTATCACACAATACCACAGGTCCATCTGAGAAGCAAGAAGCCATCAGATGCATTACTCCTCGTTTGTGACCGTCGGACGGTGCGATCTCGGAGCTGGGACACACACAAAAACCCAGGATCTCGATTTTTCCAGCTGTGCTGGAGCTTCATATCCTGCTGTTTCCTTCATGTTCTTCCTGCAGTTCCTCAGATCCAGGGATGACTTGCAGAACCCCACCAGAACCTAAATCCCATCTTTAAACTTGGGCTTACAAAACAGCACAAGACTGTTGTGCACAAAAGGTCAGACAAAAGGAAGAGACTGAAATGTCATTTTTAAGTCCTTACATAAGGAGGAAATGACCATTTCTCTCCTATTTACCCTAATGTATGTCAAAAATGACTCCGAAATCACAGAAATATACGGCCTTTCTTTGCTGCAGGTGTTATATAAAGGCTGGAATGTTTCCCTGGATTCATGTGGGAGAATATTCTGATCTGACATGAAGGACAAAAGAGAAAAACAATCCTAAAAAATAAAATAACCGACAGAATAAAATTGGAGTACGCGTAAAAGCACGCACGGACACCATCGTCCTCCCCCTCTCCAACGGCCGTACCCGCTCCATCGTCCGGTTCCAGGCCCGTCTCCGTGTCCACTCCACAAACAACGAAATAGCGGGCGAAGCGGCAAGAAGCCGGCCCTCCCGTGACCGCCGCAGAGCCGTTCATCCTCGACGCGGTGGCGCCGCCGTTCACTGCTGCTCGGTACCGTTCATAGCGCACGGACCCGAACGGTTCTGTCTGCTGGTCTGAGCGATGGGTTCTGGTGAGGATGAGGTTCGGTGGCGGGTCTACAGACCGACGGGCATCACGTTTGGGCGAAGGGGGAGGAGGCTGCGTGACTGAGGGAGGGACGGGGGAGGGAGGGAGGACAAAGCTCCTAAAAAATAAAAGCCTGAAAACAACATCATGACTGCTTTCTTTAAAGTCATCTGCAACAGTGACGTGGACAAAATGACTGATAAAGACTTGGAGCTACATAAACTCAATTATATTTTATATTATTATCTAGACTCTCAAAATATAACTCATATTTCTTTAAAATAAAAATACAAAAACATGAGGATATATGGAGTAAACCAAAGCCTAAAAGTCCAAAATAGATTTGGATACAGATTTATTTAAAAATTACTTTATAAAATGGGGAACAACTCTAACTTCCTTAAAAAATGATAATCATAATAATAAAAAAAGATGTAACACCTGAATGTAACAATTTACCAAATAAAAATTGTGACAATTTTAGACATTTTTTCCTTCTTTCCATCCTATTTAGTTAGTATTTATCACAAATAAAACTATTATTTGTGACTCGAGGAAATGTAGCCTACCTTTAGATGGCAAACATACATCTAAAAAATAACAATAAATATTAAATGTAAATGTAAAATTCAAATGTTAAATGTAATGTTATATGTAAATAAAAAATGTTAATTCTGAACACACATCTAAACCGTAAATATAAATTTTAAATGTAAACTTTATATCTAAATGCAAACCTAAATGTTAAAATGTAAATGTTAAATATACATGTCATATTGAAATGGTGCCACGTTTGTCTCCTAACACCTTGCAAATGACCCAAGTGGCTTAAAATAAGTATATTGTTGCATCCCTTTTTAAAAAATGTATTTATTTATTGCTGATTTTTGTTACCTCTAGGGAAATCTTGAACTAAACGCTACATTTAGCAGAAAATAACTATTTTACGACATTTGGAACCTAATTAGTAATCAGTTTCACAATGTTTGGGATTTTTGTAAAACATTTTTGCTTCGTATTTATAGTGAAAATAAGCTTTTTGGTTCCATGTAAGTTTTTTGTTCATTTGTTCTGTGAGGCAGACACGTGACTACTCCCAATTACAAACAGGCAGTAAATATTTCAAATATGTCAGCCAATTAACCTAAAGCAGCATCAGTGGATCATAATAGGGTTTTAACTGAATCAAAAACTAACAGATCTGTGAGAGGTGGCTGCTAGTGGTCTATAATAACCTCTGCTCTGATATCTTTTTATAAAGCCTTGCACATTCAATAATAATAATGAAAATATGTCCCCTCTAATTAATAATGTGGTCACAAATAAGTATTGTGTGTCTAGTAAAATATACGTAACCCTGGATGTGACATATCATATCATGACATAAAAAAATTAAGTTGTACCCGCAAAATACTAATACTAACTTGTGGGCACAAATTAGTATTTTGTTCACATAAATGAGTATTTATGTGGGCACAAAAAAGTATTTTTAATTATTTTTTACACACAATTTTGCATTTTGTACACATACATTTGTATTGTTGTATCTTTGATTCCTAATCTGTGGCCAGAAAATACTCATTTGTGGCCACAAAATGCTAACGGGCCGATAAATTAATTATTTTGCACAAACTTTTTTTTTTAATGTCATGTCTAGGGCTTCGTATATTTTACTGTTCTTTCAATATAAATCCTGTTTAATATAACTAAGCAATGTCCCAGTGAGCGTGCTCTTCCCACCCATTTGCAATGATTGACAGATGAAGTCATTCTGCTTTTTTTGGTCCTAATCTGGTGTCTTTGAGAGATAATAAAAATATACATTAAAACACTGTTTATTTGCCTTGTCTTGTCTTTTTTAAATAATGAAAATACAAATAATGTAAAATAAGGCACAAAATACGTAAAAAAAAAACAAAAATTGTGAAAATTCATATGTCAGAGTTTTAAACATTTCTAAGTTCCTACATGTCGGATGCTAAACTTTCAGTGAAAGAAAAAAAAAAGCAAATGTTCCTTTAGTCTTTTATTAAACACTTAAAATTGACAAAAAACGTTTTCCATATACAGAGAAAAATGCTTAACTATCTTTTTTGAATAAATATGTTTAACAAAGTCACAAGAAAAAGAGCATCTTTCTGTAATATTGAAAAACAACAACCACCTGAGAGATATTTACAGTTATATGATCAAATAAAACATGCCCCCATAACTTCTGAGATCAGGGTGCAGATATTAAAAAAAATATATATTCTGAAAAAAAATCAAAAATAGCAGCCATATTCAATGAATCATTCAAACAGAGAGGGAAGAGTTACATCTCAGACTCTACAGGCTTCATGTAGCAAGTTAGTTCATGTTAGATTAGAAACAACTGCAGTTTTGTGTGTTTTGGAGGAAGAATACGATTTCTCTTTTATAATTTTATGTTTTTTTCGGAAATTCGTTTTTCTGAAAAATTTATAAAAATCTGCAATATTATATGAAACATTTTATTGAGATACATAGAAACTCATGTGGAGATAAATGTGTTTCGCAAAAACCACACAAAGGATGCCTCCGTAAAAATAAATTGGGTTTAAAAATAAATTTGCAACTGCAGGAAACAAACATTTAAGTAAGAGTCAAATGAGAGGGTATCTGTACTGGTAATAAAACCCAAATAAAATAAAACCCAAAACATTTTTATCAACATCTTAAATCCTTAAAGGAAACACTCAGATATAACCTAAACTAACAATATCTGATGTTGGAATTACCAAAAGATCTTTTTCATTCAAAAAGTAAAACTATACTTGTATTAAAATGTACTTTCTGGTGAAATAGTTGCAGATTTGGGTACACACATTGAAAAAGTTTGCATTTCCATGCATCTGGAAAACAGATTGAATTGAGAAGTTTGACTCCCAGACCCTCTCTTGCACTAAATACTGTCAGTCATCTTATGGGCAGACAGCTTCGGTCCACCAGCTACATCAAGAGTGGCTCATTCACTCACTGCATTAGTGTATAGCTTAAAACCAAAACACAGCTTACATCTCGCATTCATCAATGATGCAGATTGGAACCACTTTATTGATAAACACTAAAAAGAAAATCATTTGTTACTTTACCAAACTACTTTGTTAGTCCCACATTCATTTTTAAGCTGTAGCTTAGCTTGATAGTTGCATAACAGTGCAGACATCCTCTTCTTTTGCAACTTCCTGCCGCTCCAACCCAGGGGGCTTCACAGGATTCAATCAAGCAGCTGAAGAATTCAAACACCAGCCCATTCTGAATCGACCCTTTCAGGTTTTGGTTCTCTACTTTCAGAGTAAAGTTCCCATCTTAACAATACTGTTAAGGCAATGACTAAACTCCAGTCTTCCTGAGTCAATGAACTCGTCGTTGGAGGAGTGGCCTGTCCTACACGGGTACAATCTTTTAAGAAAAATATAGTTTCATTCAAATGAAGCACACTGATGCATTAACCAGGACTGCAGGAATTCAGTCCTCCAGGTCAGATCCAAAACCTCTGAAACCTCCAGCAAAATGACTTCAATCGGCAGACAGGGAAGAAGACAGGCCTGTGACCTTCAGGAAACGTCATATAGAAACATTTGGCCGTGGTGTTTGATTTGAAAATGTCCCTGAAACAAATTTTGGGATAAAATTCTCAGAAGATAGGGCACTTTCAAGAGAACTGCTTGATGATGCAGCAGCCTCCAAAAGATTTTTAGTTTTCTGCTTCTTCATCACTTTTAGGAACTGCACTGAGAGAAGTCGACTATCCACAGGAAGTCAATAGATTTTAGTCTGTAGATTCATAGACAATGAGGGGTGTTTGGTTGGGGCCTTTGGCAAACGCATTGGAAGTAAAAATCAGTGCAGCGAAGACAAATGCAGACTTCTATGTCATTGTACGAGCTACCTGGGCCTGAATTTCTGCATCAGGGTGAGAAAGCAGCTGCAGAAGTCTGCTGTGGAGCTGGGAGGACTCATCCAGCATAACTCGGAAGAGGCAGTCTTTTTTCCGCCTCAGTTCTTCTGCCACCTGTGCAGAGGGCCTCCAGGCCTTCAGGTTCCCCACAAATGTCAGGAGTCGCAGAAGCACTGCAGGGGCTGTTCTTTTGTCAAACAGAAGCATCACAGATGCAGGCGCCTGCAGAAAAACATGCAGGGACAACTAGGATGTGTCATTTGTTGACAAGAGGCAGATTAAAGTAAAAATCAAGCCTCAGTGTTTGGATAATGATATATAATGATTAGTCCTACCTGAGCTTGAACTATGTCATCAATCATGTCAGGATTAGATGATAAATTTACAAGTACTTTCAATGTCTGAACCTAAAGCAATAATGACATTTAAAAAGTTATAATACAGTCTTTTCAAATGAGAGGGACCAGCATTGTTTGCAAATATTACTATTAATATTTCTTAATAGGTTTAATTAAATCAAAATGATACAAACCTGCAATGATTCATTGCTCACAACCAGCAGAGAGAGTAAAAGAGTAACAGCTCCCTTCAGCAAATGCTGATGTTTGTCTGTGACTGACAGGTTGGTCAGCAGCCGCAGAGCACCAAGCTGAAGGTCTGAATTCACCGGTGACATTTCGATCAGTTCCAGCACTCGCGGCACAAAAATCTAACACAAAAATATGTCCTTTACAAAAAACATTACTTTTCAGAATAACTGAGAGATCAACAAGACAGAGGAATTGCAAACAGCAACATACCTTTATTTGTTCCTGGTTCTGGATGTTCATGCACAGATTATTTAGAGCATTCACAGTCTGGATTTTAACCTCTGTTGCAGGATCAGAGAGGAAAGCGGCTATGATATGAATCCCATCAAATTCCCGAATCAGATTCTGTCAGAAGAGCAGAAACATTATAAAGCACAGTCTGACCAAACCAAAGGTTGTGTACAGTGCTAACAAATAAGCAGTGACTAAGAAGTTAAATCATTTTGCATCATTTATGGGGAAATGACTGAATACAAATAAATTCAACTCAGTAGGAGTTACATAAACTCTTGTTTCTTTATCCTGCTATTCTTAAGCATTTCAGAGTAAACTATATCTATATATAAATGATAATATATTGCCATTGGCACACTAAAGAATTAATATTTTATGAAATGTGAGTTATTTTTGTTAGCTCTTTAAGACGATTTGATGAGTCGATGCTAAAATGAAAACGTAGTTGTAGCTGATCACTGCTAGCTCCGCAAAGAAAGTGTGTGTGTGTGTGTGTGTTAGCCTGGGGCGGTGCTAGCAGTCCAGACGCTTCCTGGAAGGGGCTGTTCCTCCAGGTTCATACATATGAACATAGAGACCAAGTTGTGGATTGAGAGGGGCTGGTGCTCAGAGAGCAGGGGTTTAGAGGAATGCTCAGAGATGCATGAATGGAGCAAAATACCACTTTGGGGTTGTTTTTTCAGGGGAATTAACATTACAATATTGATAAAGGCAAAAAAAATTGATTTTGCGTGATATAGATCTTTTAATGTGTCAATTAGATTTTTTGTAATTATCACAAAGTTTAATAATTCAATTTTCTTTTTCATTTATAAAAAATTAAGTTGTCTATTTTAATTGTAATTTGATTTTTTTAGCTTTATTATTCATTCCTTGTTAACCCTTATGTAGCTTTAAAAAAAAATTCAGCACATTCTCTTTGACTTGTACAAATGCTGCCAAATTGAGCTTTTTAGATTAAAAAAAATCTAGTGTAAATTCTTAAAGTCCCACTCCAATCATCTTTTGATCTATTTTTGAAGCATTGCCAGTGGCCTTTAATTTTTGTTATTGTGTTTTTAGCCAAAATCAAAATACATGTGTTGTTTTCTAGGACATATTTCTGCAGAGCACCAGTAGTTTATTAGAAATTTGCCTCTGATTTGTGACAGGGACTGTTGGGTCCCTTTCCCGGTGCAGGAAGCGTATGGCACACGCTTAGAAATGCAAATTTGAGCTTGATTGTCTTCACATGTCTTCCATTATCACAAAAATGCAAAACACATTAAAAACACCCAAAACGCTTTTTTTTTTTTTTTTTTTAAATCAGAGTGGTTCTTTAAACTGCTTAGCTAGCAGGTGAGGTTTGAAGTATCAGCAGCTCGTTTTTAATAGATTCCAGTCATCTCAGAGATTGCAACCATTTGATTGTCCTCAAGTGAAGGAATGTTGTACCTGATTCACAGTGAAGGCAGCAGCGTTTCCGAGCGTAAGAAGAATCCTACACCTGTCAGATGGATCGGCGCTGGTCCGCAGACATGACAGCAGCATCTTCATGTGTTGTGGCTCCAGATTGTTGGGGGACTGGTGGATGATATCATCTGAGGAACACAATAAAAATCAACTTTTACAATGCTATATTTTAGATTTTACTTAGGGGTGTAGCAAGTAATCAACTTAAATTGATGAATCGATTTATATTCCTATAATTGAACCAGATTGATCTTTACAGATTGAATTGTTTAAAAAAAAAAACATTTTTTTGATATTAGAAAATATCATTTGGATTGAGGGATGGTAGGTTTATTTTACTATATTGTAAAAAGTGGCATCCCAGCGGACAACAAACATGTGATGGCAGCAAAAATGATCAATCATAACAGCCCAATGTGTGAAACAAATGTGACCATACAGTGTAGTATAATGTTCTAATAATGTTATGTTTGTATTGGTTTTATGTAGAAAAACAACAGTAGGCTGAACTTTATGAAACTAAAATGTGAATGGCAATTCCTTCTTGCTTACTTGTTTGTTTGTTTGTACACATTTAATTTACAATTGATTAGCTTGCAAGTAATGCAAAGAATCTGGAAAACTTCACCTGCACAGCTCAGGTATTTATTTCTGAGTTACACTGGTTACATTTTTGGCTGATTTTAGGTCAGTGAATGAGAACGTTCAAAATAAACCAATATCGACTACAAATCGTATCAGCAAACACAAATTATTATGTGAATTGAACCGTTGTTATAAAGAATTGTGACACCCTAGTTTTACTATAAACTTTCAAAACTAGGACAAAAACACAAACCTAATTTATGTTTATGACATATATGAGTGACTTATTCTAATAGTCTGTGGATACATTTGTTTTTCTTTATTCAATAACTGGATACGTTTCTCTTTCTCAGATTAATGCTAGTTTTTCTTCTTTATTTTTAATTTATTTTTCACATTAAAATGTTCTTTTTCTTGTTTGCCCTACATGTACATGTACACGTTATTTTAATTCCATTCCAAAAATTCATTTTTGAGAGAGGAAAGTTTTTGTTTTGTTTTAACTCACTTGACAAGAATTTGAGAATGATTAATTCATTGAAAATGTCAAAGGACTTTCTGTTTACCTGCAACAGCCTCCCCTGGCCTAAAACAAACCACATCCAGACCGGACACTTTGGCCAGCAGACTCCCGGGCTGCACTTTCACTTCCTCCTGCTGAATGCTCCTCGCAGTTTCATTCGCGGCCTTCTTCTTGTTGTTTCTCTTCAAACCTCCTCTGCTGATCAGCTTGTACAGCCCATAAGAAGCTCCAGCTCCAGCGACGATACCGAGAAAAGCCTTCATGTTGCCGAGCCTCGCAACAACACCGCTGTCCCCCATGCTGCTTAATCTGGTTAGCCTTTAGCCACAGATGCTCTCTGACGTTTCGAGACGAATTCTCTGATTTATCAGATCAACCCAACGAACCAGTTATTCATCACTCATGGGAGGAACAATAAAACGTAACAAAATGTAATCAAACATTTCGAGGACAGTGACATCCCGGGAACTTTAGCGACGAGTTGTTGAATTTCCCTTGTTCTGAAAGCGCCCGACATGGCCGACCAAAACTTTCCCTGTGTGATGTAAATGTTTCAACATGTACAACTCCGGCTTCAATATATATTAGTTTCACATTGCATACAATGGCATTTACATTTAAATTTAATTAATTGTATTTTCTAAAAGTTTTGCTCAGAAATTAAAACGGCTTATTCTTTAGGGGGTGGGGGGTGTCACATCTCTGCGTAACGCTTTAATTGTCTAATAAATAATTTGTCCAACAACGCACATCGTTAATCCGTTACCTAGCAACAGTTAAATCACAATGTACGACTAAATTTAAACTGGTACATTTATATTTCTGTAGTCTTATGCAATTCCTTACGAAGCTGGTATAAAAAACTTTGCTCACATTACGATAATTATACCCTTTATTTGTACTTTGGCCAAATTAGCATGACTGAATATATCTTGTCACCTAAAACTAAAAGTTTAACTTTTAATATGCCATCTAAGGGCGATATTGTAAACTAAAAATGTTCCAATTTAGTCAATTGAGTTCCAAGTTAGTTTGAGGATACCAAGCTTCAAATCATCACGAATCAATATTTTAATGTGCACACTTCTTTTGTGAATCTATTTGTCAAAGGATTTTTTTCATTTAAGTTGCACCAATAGTGTTTTTTTTTAAATAGCAAGTCTTAAATTATGTGAACATTTAAATTAGGACAACAAATTGCGATATATTTATTTATAAATAAAATTGCAGATTTGGGGGTGCCGTTTTAAAGCAGAAATTGTTTTCAGGTAAGAGCAGTTATCTGCCCCTAAGACTGGGGCATACAAATGCTTCTAAACCCAACCCCACATATCTCCTACCCCATGATTGAATTATGCAGAGATACACACTTTGTGGTAAAGCAAACAACCTCTCCTACCTTAAAAACTATTATTCTTAATTAAATGCCATTTTGTTTCTAAGCAACATAACCAGGTTTCTACAATATTTGCCACAGACATGGCTGCAACAGAATCTAAACAAGTTAAGAAAACAGCATTGTAGAGTAATAGACATGCAAATTTGCATCCCAAATTTTAAATCAGCCTACTTTTGACCCCGTAATAAATCTTTGAGTGTATAAAAGTCTTTATCAAAAAAAAAAAAAAAAAAAAAAAAAAAATCTAAAAAAGGTATTCATTTTTTTTTGCAGGAAACTCTTCAAACCACTGTTTATCATTATCAATAAAAGAAGTTTATGGAATATGCAGTTAAAACGTTTTAATTCGCACAAAGAAATTCTTGTGAAAAACATGACAAGCAAAAACTAGAATAGTTCAGGTTTTTACTATGATCAAGAGAGAACACCACAGCGTGAATTGCAGCTGGAAACAGGTCTGTCAAGACAAAAACATTTAGAGTTCAAGTTGATGTCACAAGAGTTATGTTCCTAGATGACGCGCTTCCTTATAAGTTATTCTAATTTTAGCTGCTGGATCATCTTAGTAAAGTCTGTTTTTTTTCAGTTGTTGATCTTGGATCATCATGCGCGTCGCCTTGTGGCTAATTTAGCAACTTTGCCTTCAACCCACTGATTTGGTGTGAAGCAGATCTTTGACACAGAGGTGGTAGCTCTAGCAGAGCGGTTTTTGGAGGCAAGATATGCATTTTCAAATGACTGCGACAACCTTTGGGACTTCTGGGGAGGGGATCTTTGTGTGTCTTTCCAAACCACACAGTTTGAAACCTGGGGGTCTGGCAGAAACAGTGAGGGCCAGGGCTCCAGTTTTGCTGGGTCTTCATCCAACATGCTTGAGAGGATTGGAAAGTCTGGCTGACTGAAAGGCTTTAGAAGTCCAGCTTTCAACGCGTCCGCATACCCTCCATTTATGAGAAGGAATTGATCTTGAGCAGAAAAAGATTTCAGTTGATTTTCTGATAGATTAGAGGGTGTTACTCTCTGCTTTAAATTGGTTTCTCTTGGTTTGGTAACACTTACATTGGACTCCTGAAGGTCAGGGACCAGGTTTTGATTATAGAGGTCCAATTTGATGTCCTTTTGAGGAGTCATAGCATCAACCTTCTGATAATCCAGGTACTTGCACTCTGTGGTAGAGGAATGGCGAGAGTTTGGCACTTTCATCACCAAGTGAGGATTATCCTGCAGCTTCGGAGGTTTATACTGAACAGTTATGTGGCCTCTGGTGCTCTGTGGGAAACGGTTGTTGGAAATCACAACAAAACCACTAGACACTCCCTGACTGAGCATGGGAGGATGGTGTACGCCCTTTGCTCTTTTGCTGGCATTAGACTGGAAGGACTGAAACAACAGGAGTGGTTTCTTCAAGTGTTTGCCATTGGACTGACTTCTTGGTACATAAGAGCTCAGGAACTGTGGCTTCTGAGGGGGAAAGCCAGTCTGGATTCCTCTTTGGAGACTTTTGTCAAAGCCAGCGGACGGCGTTTTATACCTCTTTGACAGATATTTTCTGTTCGACCTGTATTTTGACTTTAGGACGTTCCCATTACCGCTGAGGGGAAGCGAAGGGATTTTCTTCCGTGAAAAGTGGTTGTTACCTTGTGAAAGGGTCTTGGGAGTGTTAGGAGCAGACACAACCCTGCGACCACTGAAGAAATCTTTTCCTGAGGATGAGTCCAACATAAGCAGAGTGCGCCCTGGTTGCTTGTAGTTTGATTGGACAAATTGTTTATTGGAGAAACGTGAAGTCTCTCTGTTACCTCTTGAAAGGCCGCCGTTTTCTTTACCATTTGAATCATGTCTCACAGCTGCTGCTTGATTTTGTGGGGTTGGGCTAAATTCTTGGTTTTCTCTGGCGGAGACGAGGTTTTTGGTGGCGTGAACTGGGTCAGAGGAGGGACATTCATCTTGACAACTGGTTCCACGTGTTCTCATCTGCTTTTGGAAAACCAAAGGCTTATCCCTCCGATGTACAGAGCCGGGTTGACCTTGCTGCACCTCTTCGATGAGACTCCGAGTAGGCCTGGCATTATTCCCGGTTTTATAGAGTTGTCTCAAATATTCTAGATTGTTCTCAAAGTTAGCCTCCAAAAACTTTCCAGGGTTCAACTGATTGGAAGTTAGTGGCCCCCCAATCAGGTAGTATCCATGCACATGTCTGTAACCTAAACGAGTAAAAACAAAGTAAGCTTTAAGCGTTTTTGACCACATGCAGTCAACACTGAGACCCTTACCGTCTTGTGGAAGAAAACAAGCACACATCAGCATAAAAAGCCATGAAACCCTGGAAAAAAGAAAAAAATAATTACAAAGAAAAACGGAAAAGTAAAAAATAAATCTAGTTTTATACCGTAACTGAAGAGCCATGAGTGTAAGTTCAAGCAGAATCCACCTGAAACACTGACAGCAGCACACTGTTGATTAAAACCGCAGCTGCAACTCTGACAATCTGTCCAATTAAATGCAGCTGCAGCTTTCAAACTTTCTGCTGCCTTTTGTGCAGTCATTGTTTGTGTCCTCGAATGCATCAGCAACACTATTACCCTTGGGTTTGTGAATTTATTTGCTATCCTTCCCATTTTCACCTGAAGGTTGAGGAACAGGAACTTCTCCCAGCTTTTATGTGGACAGAGACCGGAAACATCCCATACAAATGACTCAAACCCACGTCTTCAATAGATTAAAAATAAAAGCAGTGTTTAGAGCAATAAAAATTCTTTTTTATTCACGTTAGACAGATATTGGCCAGAAAGGACAAAGACATTGACTAGATTTGCTTTCATTTTTAAAGCCTGCCAAAACATTTACGGTGACTCACTTTTGGTTTTAAGTGAAAAACTTTCTGGACAGTCTCTGCAATTGGTTTTGTCCATTTGACGTCTCTGAATTTTCCTTCAGTATACATTTGTACTGATTGAAATCATATTGAGAGCTGCTCAAACTCACTTCATCTTTGATGAAAGAAAGGGCAGCAAAGCTCATGTCTTCTGGGGAAAACAAACGTGACAGCAGGCTGACAAGATCTACTCATTTTTCCAGGAAGTTTATTTAATTATCTTTAACGAGACAACAACAAACACTGACTGCAAAATGCACATTATAGATGGGAGGCATTTCACACTAAACAGAAGAGCATTAAAAGTCTTATGAGAGCATGCAACAAGTGTTTTTCCTTTTTTTTGTCTATTGTTTGACTGAATCTGACTGATTGTTCGTGTTTTCAAACATGAACTCTCATTGCTTCCTCACAGTTTGTTCTTCACCAGCACTCATCTTTTATGTTTTAGTTTTTCCATCCTTCCAAACCCGTTTGGTTTACAGTACTGATGCAGTTCTTAAAGCTGCATCAAAGCTCCAAAGATTCAGTGTTGACATTGTCGCTCTTGTGTAAGACCACAAGTGGAAACTGTAAACGTAGGGAGTCATTTAAAGATTTCATCAACATCTGGGTATCACAAACAGTTGTTTTTGTCTCTTGTGCCGCCTCTGCAAAATGCCTCGACATGACTGTTGAGCCTCAGAGAGACGCTGCTTGTTCACATCGAGCCTCCTTGAGGCGTAGCAGAGGTGGCAGTGATTGTGGGGTAGCAGGTTACAGGATTTCTTTGTTTTCTGTGGGTAAATGAGTGTTTTTTCAGGCTGTTTCACACAACAGTGAGAAGTCTATAACTTTTGAATCAAACGTCTGCAAAGAAAAGCAACCAGGTTGATGAAAGCATGCGGTAAATTCTGCAAAACTGCATCTCATTCAGTCTGCTTTACAGCAGAACCCATCAATCATAAATGTATCAGCAGATTTGTATTGGTCAAACTTCTTTTTTTTTTTAAAGTAATTAGTTCTGTCCATTTGGCTGTGTCGAATCAGCTCAGTCTGTAAATTTCGTATTTCTTTGGCGCTCTCAAATGGCTGGGCTCCAGATCCTCCTCCACCTCTCCCTGCAGCTCCATTGGTGTGCCCCAGTTCACAGGGTCCAGCTTGTCCGGGTCTGTTCTGCTGGGCTGCTTGTCCTTTGGGCACTCTCTGTTGTAGGAATGCACATACTCCTCCACTCTTTCTCCGGCAAACTCAGAAGGGTACTGACACCACAGGCCTGAGTGCTTCACTCCTGGGTGCAGACGCAGCCAGTACACCATGTAATGGATGCTGAGGGGGGAAAAAAGATTTTAATTATAACAGTTTAGAAAAATTTCAAAGCATCAAAGGAGTTTACCTGTAGTTGCACACCCAGGGGTTTCCTCCCAGTTTAAGCCGTGACAGGAAGTAGAGGTCTTCAAGGACCCCGTACTGAACAAAATGCAAATTGTTGTCTGACAAATCAAGTTCCTGAAGGTGCAGGAGCCCAAAGAGGGAACCTGGGAGAGAAAAAGCAGGATAACACAAGGTGGTCTTTTGTTTTCTTTTGTCCCAGTATAATTACAAGTAGACATCCGTGCTGCTGTTTACACTCGATAGCCAGTCCTGTAATTTGACTGGGACAGGGCTGGTGTGGCCTGACGAGAGAATCTTCTTATCAATGCCTCTCACAATCATTGCTACACACAATCGAGTGCATTTGTTGTTATTAATTACGAAAATAGAGGACTATTTGGGTTACCTAAGTTAAAAAAGACAAACGTGTGAGTTTGTCTGGGATTTTGCAATGCCTGTTGAGAATTTGAAAACAGTGATTGATGGATGTGCAGAACCATAACACACACCGTGGTCAATGTGCTCCATGCCGTTACTGCTGAGGTTCAGGATCCTGAGGCCTCTCGCACCCAGGAAGTCTTTCAGTCGGAGTTGACGGATTGAATTGTGGGATAAGTCGACCTGAACGACATCATCAGGAATACCTGAGGGCACCTCAGTCAGACCTTAATGGAAGGAAGATGGTTGTGAAAACTTAAAATCGTCAAAAGTCATGGTTAAAGTTGAGCAAGCTGTATGTCTCTTAATTGAAACACATGTTAAGCCAGATGTGGTTTCATGAAAGTGGACGTCTCAGCAGAGATGTCTCAGTGCTGTGAGAAATTGAATTTCAGTCATTTGAGTCATGCAGCAGAAATAATGAATCACCCATACTCTGACAGTCACAGTGGGTTTTTCTGTGTTTCATAAACACCATGGCAGAAATGATGGTTTTGGGGGGTCAGGGCAAGGCAATCAGACTTGTTTAGGTAACAAAAAATAAAAAAGCCAGTGTTGAACTTGCCTCTTTTGCTGCAGTCCATCCTCATGTGGGGAAACAGGTAGGTGTGGCAACGTGAGGCAGAGTCTGCTTTGCCCAGTAATGGAATGGGCTCTAAAGGACTTGTGTCGTTGCCAGTTTGGTGACTGATTGCCTCTGCAGCTTCTGTGCAAAGCAGCTCAGGATCAACCATCTTCAGTTTTCTGCTTCTTAGCCAGTTGGGTTCTGCACACCTACAAGGAGAAATGTTTAGAGGCCAGTCAGAGGACTCAACAAAAGCATGTTAGTGCTGGTGGAATTGCTTACCTGGCATTGCTTCCAAGATTACGGTTACTTGGGACTTGAAGAGTACGAATGAGACTTTCTAACGGGCAGAGACATTTCCAGGGATTGTCGTATAAACGAAGATCCCGAAGATTTGGCATGGAGATCAGAGCCTCGTCGCTGAGGGTTGTCAGACGGTTGTGTTGCAGCAGAAGGGTTTTAAGCCGTGTCAAGCCCTGGAAAGCTCCTTCCTCCACTTTGAAGATTTGGTTCTGCTGAAGGTCCAGACTGGTTAAACTGTCATAACCAAGGAATGCTCCATCATGGAGGATTTTGATCTGATTCCGAGCTAGGAGGAGATGCCTGGGCTTGTTGGACCAGGAATTTGCAGGAGGAATGAAGGTGAGCTGTCGGTCTTGGCAATCCACAAAAAGCTTTCCGGATTCTTTCAGTTCTGAACAGCTGGGTGACACGGGCCCAGAAAGCCCTGATCTGCTGTGGCGCCGTGAACCCCGAACCCTGACTCTTTTTAAACACAGAAAAAGTCCAGCTTGTCATTGAAGTCACATCTAAAAGATAAACATGCACAAATTAAAATCAATCCACACCTGTCATGCGTGAGTTTGTGTCGCGCTCTTTTGAGACCTCTGCCCTTCCCTGCTCTTTTCATCTCGACGGATGGGAGCAGAAGGACGAGCAGAGAGGCGAGGACGAAAAAGGGTTTCAGGCGCATCCCGAACGCTGCAGACGTCCTCTTTTCAGCAACAGGAGCTTTTGCCAAATCAGGAGTTTGTGAATGGAAACAGAAGTAACAGCAACAGAGATGTTATCAACAAAGCCCAGCTGCTGTTTATCCTGAGTGAAGGAGTTGGAGGCAGCACTTGTGAAAGGATGCAACAGCCACTGTTTTAGAAGAGCAGAAAACACTGATAATAACATTTTATTATCTTAAAAAGCACCTTTCACACATGAACACATGTTCAATCAATGCCTTGACTTTTTGCAATAAATAGATCTTGAAAGATATGTAATGCAATGCGTACTTTGCTAATAACATTTAAACCAGCTCTGCAACATGAGGTTCAGATTACTGCTGGGGGCTGGGTTTAACCTTTTCTAGACTCCTGTACAAAAACAAAACTAACTTTTCAAAAAAAAACTTTACCGGCTTCAAATCTGAAAAGTTAACACTTCAATAAAATACACAATCTTGAATACTTTTATCTACATGCAAGCTCCAGCCTGTAGTGGTCAGCACCAACGGAAGGATTTAGAGAAGACATCCAAGAGCTGTGCTTTAGAACTGCTATTCAAAACATTTCTTTTCCACTTTGAAAGATAAAAACTGTCTCGTGTTCCTCCCAGAGTACAGCCTGTCCTCAACAGTAGCAAACAAAAAAAAGCCAAACAGACCAGAATTAAATTTGCATGATTTTAATTGAGCGACATGTTTAAAAGAAGTGTCAGCCTTCTGCAGCTCAGTTTTCAGCAGAGCCAAGACTTTCTGTACCTGAAATAATTGTCCTGATTTCATCCACCGACCGTCCAGGTGCACTCAGTTCAGTTGATCTGTTCGTCCTCTGTCTTCTTTCCTCCTGAGTCCACCGAGGACATATGGATCAGCTCTTCCCTCACGTGTAAGCTCTTGTTTTCTGGCTCGGTGTTGCAGAGTGTTTTCACTCATGGCTCAGGGCCAAATGAAGCGACATCTTAGAGTTTGGAAGGGTAAAAGGCAGCTGTGGCCAAAAGGGAGGGAAGGGTTTATATGGTTGCCTTGGGTCCACCCACTCATTATATGTAAACTGTAGCAGAGCGCTGGAAAATAACACTCATCACTCTCACGCTTTTCTCACGATTTGCTGTTTTGATCAATCTACTTTTACCTTTCCCTCAAATTTGATAGTGGAAACAGAGTTCACCTCTCTTTTATTTTAAACAGATTTTCAATATATACTAGCTCACAGTGGACTAATAATGACATGCCCACGCTGCACAGTAAATGAAAAGTCAGCAATGCCTGATCTGAAATGTCAAACTGTGATGGAGAAAGTCAGGAATACATAAGAGTACAAAGCCTGAAGGTCAGCTGCACTAAAGAGAATTTGTCTGAAGAAGCAGAAATATTTTCAAAATTAAGACCACAGGCTTTATTGTGAGGGGCTTTTAAACTTGGCACAAAACCACCCTCTCTCTCAGTTTTGTTTGCATAGTATTCTGACGAACATTAATCGTATCCTTTGAAAACTATCTGGAAAAAGAATGTCTGTCATCTGACTCCAACTAGTTTGTCATTAAAAGTGCATGTGTTCTCTTGGACAGTCTAAAAGGACAAATATGGCGGTCTAGTGTTTGACAAATTAGCTTTACAGTGAGTGGCGTGGCGAGGAGAGGAGCAGTTTTAAAAGAATAAAAGTCCCAGCTGGGACTTCTCTGTGAGGAGCTGGAATGTTATCTCCATCTTTACACCAGTCGCATCTCAACACTACCAAACGTTGTGATTTTAAAGGCCCACTTCACTAAAAATAATGTTTTTAACATGTTCTTGAATATGATGGAGGACATATCTAAAGAAACGTGAGCTTAAAATTGCATTTCTGAGTATTTCTTTATTCAGATCATTGTAAATTAGGAGCAGATGAAGAAACGCAGTTGGAAAAATATCGTATTTTGTGACGAAAATATGCTGGGCTAGCACCAAGCTCCGTGCTCCGAGGTCTCAGCAGAGAGGAAGGGAGGGTGGGGTTGCTCCCATCGACTGCATATAGAGAACTGGACTGAGCGGGTGTGACGTCACCCGTAGAAAATGCCTTACTTCTGGCTCAAGCGAAATGAAGTCAATTCAGTCGCCATTTTTCTGTGATAAAGACGTCACCATGTTGGAGCCAGACAACAGCGATCAGTCCAAGTCACGTTTCTATGGCAACTACTGTGGCCATCAGGAGTAAGCTTGTTGGAAGTCCACGGCCCTTCCACTGAAAGCGGCTCAGGAGAATCTGTCAATCAAACGTTTGAGGTGGGTACTGAGGCATCTGATTGGTCAGTTTATAACTTGGATAACTTGCGATAAAGAAAAACATTGTTTTAAAAAATAAGAATTAGAAAAAAGATGTTAAGAAAAAATGTATCAGAATAAGAAAGTTATAATACAATGATTAAGTATTTTTGTATTTCTCACTGAAGTCTATAAGATTTTGGCTTCTTGGAGCCGGAAGGTACTTCCTGTTGGGAGGGTGAGGGGGAGAGGTCACTCTGTCCAGTTCTCTATAAGCAGTCAATGGCTTTTCCACACTAACTGTCCCGCCCCCAATTCAGAGTTGAATTTCCAATGAACTTCTGCTGCTCGGCAGAAACTTTGTCCAAATTAACGACACAGGTTTTTTGATTTAGCCTAAAACGGCATAACCATAATTAAAAGCCCACTGGGAATGCTTTTACAATCAAAAGATAATCAGAGTGGGACATTGAGTTGTTAATTGAAGTGAGATTGCAAGTTTGATTCTCCTTTGGATCGCCCTGTGATGAATCAGTAGGTTTTCTAAAGGTTAGTAACAGTTTGCAAATAATAATTTTCCACTATTCATCTTTTCAAAAGTTTTACCTTTTTGATTTTTATGTCTAAATGAAAAATTTTAAAATAGTATTGAAAAAGAACTCTTTAAACTCAGCACATTTTAAAAGTTAAGACACGTGTATGCAAATCTTTAGCATAATCTGTGCTAGAACAAACGTACCCATCAACAACAACAAGGAAACATCCAAACTTTAATTTATTAGGAGAAAACTTTTTCACATTTCTGATTAGAATCTACTTCGGTTCACAGATAAAGGAAGTTCATAGGCATGCTAGTCAAGTCTTAGTGTTTCTTAAAGGATTGTTTTAACCTTAAAATTTATAGAAAATTCTTTTTGGTAGGGTTTTCTTTTTTTAAATTGTGCATTCTAATGTGTCTCACCAAAGAAATATTGATAATGACCACAAAACACAATTAATTTGCATATTTAAAAAAAGCATTCTAATAACAAAATAGCATAAACATCAAATATTACTTTCAAATTTATATTTTACATTTCCACAGACTCTATCTGCATTCTTCATAGCCTCTCATTACATTTTTCCTCAATAATGCTTTTCTTCTTTATGTCCAGCATTTTTGTCTATGTAACTTTTTTGTACAAGGCTGCAAAAAAAAATCTATTTTAAAATCCCACTCCAATCATCTGATCTGTTATAAAAGTGTTCACAGAGTTCTTCAAATTATTATTATGATGTTTTTAGCCAAGATTTAAAAAAAAAAAAACCTGTATGGTTTTCTAGGACATAGTTTCTGCAGAGCGGCAGTAGTTCTTCAGAAGTTCTTCTGAGTTGTGGGCGGGATTGTTGGTGTGGAGCAACCCCACCTTCCTTTCCCTCCCTGTTGCTGAGAGCTGGAACCAGGGAGCTTTTGCCCCACCCAGTGTATTTTCTACCTCACAAAATACAATCTTTTCTGATGGCATTTCCTCATAATTCAAAACGGTTTGGCTAAAGAAATACACAAAACACAATTTGCATCTTAAGTTTCTTTATGTGTCCTCCATCATGGGAAATATGCCCCAAGATCATGTTAAAAACACAAAAAAATACAATTTTCATTGGGTGGGTTTTCAAATTATGCTGCATCATTTAACTATTTAAATAGAAATATTGTGTTTAAGTGACGTAAACGTTTATTGGTTTCCTGTGTTCTGCACTGTTTGCTGCTTTTCCATATTTTTTTCACCAGTTTTGACACTTTCACCGTACATGGTAAAGCAAGGATGCGAACAAGCCCTTTCAAATTAAAACTCCACTTTACAGACAAGAAATAAAAAATACTTTCTTAAGCTCACACAGTTTGGTACTTTTTAAGAAGAAATGCTTCATATTAAATACCTGTTTATCGTGACATTCAGTAGATGCATGAACATAAAGACCAATGATTAGTAGATGCTGTTCAGTCTTTGGGGCTGCAGTAAAATGTCTGTTGTGTTTCTCAGCTTCCTAATTTCAGAGACTCAAACCAGCTTTGCATCTTCATTGTGACAGAGCCTTTATCTGCTCGAATCTTGATCCACTGCTCAGCTGGAGGCTCTTCATTCATGTAACCTAATATAAAAAGACAGGAAAGGAAGTTTAAATTATATTTATCTTATTTTATTTGCTTTTTGATATAAATGAATTAAATCAAAGCAACTTGGCTTACCATAGAGTGTGGTGAGGCCATCTGTGGTGTTTTTAACTCCATGCACAATAATCTCATCTTGGACATCCACTGAAGTCCCACAAAGCTCCACTCCAACCCTTAAAGTGGAAGGCACACGCACAGTCACCGCTCCTACGCCGAAGGAAGAACCAGGAAACCATTGGAATAAAAAACAGAAGATCAGACTAAAAGCTGCAGCATTAAAAATAAACTTTTGCTTCACAGTTACCTTCCTGACTGTGGAGCTCTGCAGAGCCACCATCTCCCACATAAACATCTATCCCTCCAGTGTTAGAGGAAACCTTCAGGAAACTATTTGAACCATCTGTTGAAGCAAAAGGGCTCAGTTTCTACTTCATCACTCTTTGTTTCTCTGGGGTTATGTAGAAGATAGCCGGATTACCTATGACTGTGTCTCCAGAGATGTTCTGCACCACAGTGGTACCTTCCAGCGCAAAAAAAAAGTACTCGAGTCAATATAAAAGCATCAATATTTTCAAGCATTATTTCTAAATGACACTAAAAGCCTTGTGTGATAGACAGTCATCATGAAGCTGCCTCAGTCTTTCCATGACGGCAGACTCATCCTAATTAACAACCCATAGAAATTCCAACAGAATTATGTTGTTACTATGCCAAAGGGATGTTTTTTTTACTTAAAGATGGGTTGTTTTCATACCCATCTCAAAGCAAAAATATTTGGGGCATCTGTGATCAATTGGGACCACATTGTGCTTAAATCAGGCCTGTTTGGATGTCAGCCCAGAGGTTTTTAGGGTTTTTTTTTTCTCCTGCAGGCCAGATTTACAAAGCAAACTAATGTAAAGCAGCTGTGCATAAAAGAAAAAAGTCTCCTTTTAAAGAACAGCTGAAGCAAAAGGTTATTTTAAATTCACTTTGTAAGTTTTCATTCATAAAATATCGTACACTTCCGTTAAAAAGTTTGGGGTCACCCAGACAATTCTGTGTTTTCCATGAAAAGTTGCACTTTTATTTACCAAATGACTTGTGAAATGAATAGAAAATATAGTCAAGACACTGGCAAGGTTTCAAATAATTATATTTATATAAAAAAAATTGTTTTCATTCAAACTTTGCTTTCATCAAAGAATTCTCCATTTGCGACAATTACAGCATTGCAGAAGTTTGGCATTCTAGCTGATAAGTTTGTTGAGAAATTTTACACCACTCTTCTAGAAGCCCCTCCCACAAGATGGACGGGCACTGCTATCGTACCATACGGTCAAGCTGCTCCCATAACAGCTCAATGAGGATTAGATCTGGTGACTGCGCTGGCCACTCCATTACAGATAGAACACCAGCTGCCTGCTTCTTCTCCAAATAGTTCTTGTACAGTTTTGAGGCGGGTTTTGGGTCACCATCCTGTTGTAGGATGAACTCCAAACACCTCAAACTTTGATTTGTCCGTCCAATACACATTTTTCTAGTCTTCCTCTGTCCAGTGTCTGTGTTCTTTATCCCATATTCATCTTTTTGTTTTGTTAGCCAGTCTCAGATTTGGCTTTTTCTTTGCTACTTTGCCCTGAAGGCAAGCTTCCCGGAGTCACCATTTCACTGTAGATTTTGACACTGGCGTTTTCCGGGTACTATTTAATAAAGCTACCACTTGAGCTGTCTATTTCTCAAACTGGGGGTTCTAGTGTACTTATATTCTTGCTATGTTGTGCAGCGGGTCTTCCCACTTCTTTTTCTACTCTGGTCAGTTTGTTTGTGGTGTTCTCTGAAGAGAGCAGTACACACTGTTGAAGGAAATCGTCCGTTTCTTGGGAATTTCTCGCATGGAATAGCCTTCATTTCCAAGAACAACAATAGACTGTCGAGTTTCACATGAACGTTCTCTTTTTCTGGTTGTTTTGAGCGTTTACTCAACACGAAAATGTGATGCTCCAGATATTAAACCTAATCAGAGGAAGGCCAGTTTTACAGCTTCTCGACCCAGCCAAACTGTTTTCAGCAGTGCTAACATGATTGCACAACTGTTTTCTAATCATCTGTTAGCCTTCTGACACAATGAGCAACACATGATACCATTAGGACACTGGACTGATAGCTGCTTGAAATGGGCTTCAAGTCACATCTATGTCACTAGATGATGCACCAAAAACTCGATTATTAGACATTAGACATTTATTATCATTTACCACATTTAAGAGTGTATTTCTGATTAGTTTAAAGTTATCTTCACTGAAAAAAAATTGTGCTTTTCTTTCAAAATTAGGAACATTTCTAAGTGACTCCAAAATTTTGAACAGTATAGTGTGTTTTTTCAAACAATTAATATGCATAAATAAATGTGAAAAATTGATGGTTCAATATCCATCCACATTTCAGTGTGCCTTTGAGCATGACACTGAATAACAACCAACAAACATACAACCAAATCCAATTTTCTAACTGTCCTAACATTTAAATGCAAATGTGCAATACCAATTAAGTATTTTCGCAAAAAGAAAAAGACAACATGAAAAATGAAACCACACATATTGTAAATTAATAAAATAAAAACTACTGTTAACAAATTTTTTATGCAGTGACACATTTAATTAAGCTGTTATTGGATTTAGAAACATTTTCTTGCTCCCTGCTGGCAGGTTTTCCACATTTAACATTGAAGAAAGGAATGATGGGATGTCAGCAGAGGCTTACTTCCACGCCAACAGTCTCACCCACAACTCAGACACAAATTTCTAAAGAACTCCAGTTACTATGTCCTTGAAGATGACACAGGTTTTATGATTTTAAAATTGGCAGTCATCTGAAATCTAATTTGGCTAACTTGTGTCATGTGACCACACCAAAGGAGAAAGTGATGCAGCCGTTCGCTCACCGTGTGCGTGCCCAAGTTCAATCCTCCCAGAGCAAGAAGACATGCAGCTCGACTCAGCATAGATGGCTTTCACCTTTAGAGACCCAGACTCTGTTGAAATGTTCATCTTTGTGCCCTGGAGTTTCTTGATATTCACCTCCTACAAAAATACAGATTGTTCGGGCATGCAGGTCGATGACGGTCATTTTTATTCAAGTCCTCATAAAAGAATGAAAAGATCCCTCAGCACTGATGAGAACATTGATGCTGCACTCTTGTGGTGCCCTCTAATGGCCAATGAGAGCATGAACACAAAGCCCCTTTACTCACACCATCCCCTTCTGCTGTGATGTCCACGTTTCCATGGATTGTGTTTGTGCCTGTAACGTTTCCTCCATGGGATTGAACTTTAACCTCATGACCCTGAAATGGAAGAAAAACAAAAGACTACAAATGAAACAAGGATAAAGAAGTTCCAGATCCATTTTATGTTTTTACATTTTACCAACAATAAATTATAAAGATGCTTAGAGATAGGCAACACTGATTGGTGATCCAGAATATATGACGTTTACAGAGACGTAAATTAAGGAAAAATATGCAAATTAAATGTGAAAAGCCAATCCATAGTCCATCAACACAGTGTTTGCAGCTATAACAGCTTCCATTCTTCAAAGCAGGACTTCCACAGGTTTCGGAGTGTTTGAGACGGTTTCACTGTTCTTCCACAAGGGAGTTTGTGAGCTCAGATTTGATCTTGGATGAGAAGAAGAGACTTAAAGTCCTTAGTCTACTTCATTCCAAAGATTTTTTTATTTATTTATTTTTTTTTACAAGAGGTCACTGCCATGTTTCTATGGACCTCACTCTTGTTGGAACAGGAAACAGGAATCCCGATTGCTCCCAAAAACATTGGATGTCTGGAAGTGAGCAAAATGTCTTCACATGTTGAAAAAGGCAGAGTTTAAAAATAAAAAATAATCCTAATCAAATTGATAAATCCAAAAATACTCCTAAATCAATTCTTCTAACTCATTATTTGTGTTTCATTTTAAAGCCATCTCCTTTTTTCTGACATACAACATTTTGAATGCAAGAATTCAATTTTTTATTAATTAAAGTTTGACTTTTGTTCAATCTAAATCAATTATGAAAGCATTTAAACAAGCATAAATGGTGTAGGATGTAAATATGACCAAAAAAACAAAAACAAATCAGTATTTGATGGAATTGTAAACTTTGGAATCTAATTGAATTGATTAATTCTGCAGGAATAGAGCCTTCAAAAGTTCTAAGAGGTCAAGCCCAGTTCCAGGAAAAAAGAAATGAAGAAACTCCACACCATGATACCCTCTCCACCAATCTTAGCCGTTATTTCCAATGACTTGCACTGTGTTATAACACCACTGACAATTTACTCACAGGCCACTTTATTAGGGAAACTTGTTCACCTGCTCATTGAAGCAAATTTCTAATCAGCCAATCACATAGCAGCAATGCATTCAGGCATGTAGACATGGTCAAGAAGACAATCTGCTGCAGTTCAAACCGAGCGTCAGACTGGGAAAGTAAGGTGATTTAAGTCACTTTGAACGTGACATGTTGGTGCCAGATGAGCTGGATCACACAGGATCAACTAAACTGGACAATGAATGATTTGAAAAACGTTGTCTGGTCTGATGAGTCTCCATTTCTACTGTGACATTTGGATGGTAGGGTCAGAATTTGGCATCAACATGAAAGCATGGATCCATCCTGCATTGTATCAACAGTTTAGGCTGGTGGTGGCAGTGTAATGGTATGGGAGATAGTTTCTTGGCACAATTTGAGCCGGTATAGTACTTTCCAGCAGGATAACGTGTCATGGTATAAATCTGGAATCATCTAAGACTGGTTTCTTAAACATGACAATGAGTTCACTGGAATGAAATGACCTCCGCAGTCGCCAAATCTCAACCCAATAGATCACCTTTGGGATGTGGTGGAACAGGAGACTGACATCATGGATGTGCAGCCAACAAAATCTGCAGCAACTGTGTGATGCTATCATGTTAACGTGGACCAAACTCTCTGAGGAATGTTTCCGGTACTTTGTTGCACCTATGCAACAAAAGGCATAGATTCTGAAGAGAAAAGGGGTCCAACCTGTGAAATAAAGTGGCCTGTGAGTGCACAGTAGCCTGGAGTGGAATCCCATCACTGCAGCAGAACTCAAAGCTCCTGCTTTTCCCCACATGTTCATGACAGAACATCTGAATTCAGTTTTCTGGATCAAAGAGTGAATATTACTCACCTTAATAGAGTGCAACAAACAGTTGCCCTTTTCTGTTTTCACTTTGCAGATATCACACTCCATCTTTTTGATTTGCACGTTACCCTTTCCTCGAGCTGTGATGAAGAGATCTAACAGGGAGAAACAGATTTTGGGACAAAAACTGGAAAGTGATTCAGCAATACTTAGTACTCACTGCTTTTGATCGGAGCCTCTATCTCAACAAACGCTTTGGTGTCTATCTCCTCTGAGGAGATTACTAACTCTTTGCCCTCCTCGTCACAGTGGACGCGCAGGTGGTCCAAACCGACCTGCTGCTCGGAGTCTGGACCGTGGACGTTGATGAATGCTCGGTCAGCCTCGGGGAAGGCGTGAGGGTCGAGAGGACGGATGGAGACACTGCAGTCCAGTTGTGCCCGCACGTTAACAAAAGGGCTGACGGAAAGAGACCACCGCCGCAGCGGACGCGGCTTCGCCTCGCTTTGTGTGGTGGACGTCGCGTGGATGGTGCTGGAGAATGACCGTGAATGCCGCAGCGTACACCGGGAAGCTGTGACAACCCCGGGGTAAAGGGACCGAAGGCGGAGGACACCTCCGGATCCTCGCAGAGCTACTAATGTCCAAAACATTTCTGTCTGTTAACCAGCTTCCTTAAGCTGCTGATATAACTAAATCTGATTTAACACAAACTCCTGTCCTGAAACCCTTCTTTCAGTCAACATTGCAGACACAATTCTGTCCCTATCAAGTAACCATAACTAATTCCGGTTGAACGTTTCACAATAAAAGTATACATTTCCTGTTCAGAAATAGAAATGTAAATTTGCTCAAATTTTCAAGGAATGATCTTTTTAAAAAAAAATAAAAGAACTGCATTTAAAGTTAGCTTAAAGTATACAGATGTAAACTTTTGAATGAAGATTAATCAAATCAAATAATCAAATCAGATTAATCAAATGTAGCTGAAAACGTGTGGATCTTTATTCTGGATGTAAATAAAATGAGTTAAAAGCTGATCTAAGGCTTTCTAGATTCTATATATATATATAGCTTTTCCTTCTTGAAATGATCTAGACTGATTTAGATTATAAAAATCTTATGTTTTGACATTGTAACTGATTTTGCTTTGTTTATATTGTGTGTTGTTGCTTTGGCTATAGCATTAAATCATATACTAAAATGAAAATGTATGCTTTTTACATATCTGAAATAGAATCATGCTTGAATATTTTTTTAAGAATAAAACACTTTTTTCTTGTGTCTTATGTTTCAGTCATTTGCATTTTATTGTAAGATAAATTGTGTGAGCTTTGAGTAGGTAATTGCCTTTAACTTTCTATAATTCTATTATTCTAGCTTTCATAGTAGATTTTAAGTCTAAGTGTAAATTTGTCTTTATTCAGGTTCCATCTAAAAGATCAGTCAATTGGACTGGTTTATCTTTAAACCCCAAAAACCTTTATCATAGAAAGAATACTCTCATACTACTTTATTTTAGACATGAGAAAGCCGTTTAAAGGGGAGCATTTTTATCAACAAAAAGAAAGGAATCAAAAAAATGTTTTCCTTTAACTTGACTAACTTAATAAAACGTCTCAACCATACATATAATTATAGTCTTTCAAATGACATTGGATAGTGCATTGGCCTGCATACATTATATTTCACCTTTAATACTTTTATGTTGAAGAGTAAATTGGTGTAAACTTGAAAACCGGATGGGCATTCTTGCACCAAATTTAGACCTGCCCCTTTTCTACCTTTGCCCAATCAAAAAAGCACAGTAAGATTAGGTAAGACCAATGAGAACTGGGAACTTGAGTTTACACGCAAAAATTATTGTTTTTTTTTTCTCTTAGTGTTTACTTTAGATTATGGACAATTTATTGACTGGTATGTCTTGAAATACTAAAACCTATTATCACGTGGGGAGGGAGGGGCGCACATGTGTGTGTGGGTATTTTGGATCTCTTAGAAAACTTTATTACAAAACATCACAGACAAAATGGAACCATTTTGTTTTTGCAATTGTAGCTTTTAAAATTATAGCTTATTTTTTCAAATAGAACTGTCAAATACAAAGTCACCTCTCCTTCCAACCATTCACATCCTGATAAACAAAAGTGTTCAGAAAAATGCTTCACCACAAGATGACAGTACTGTGCTATAATGATAAACAATTTGTAACAGCTGACACAGACGAATATGAATGTTTGAGATCAGTTTGAGCTTGTGAAGCCTCTTTAATATTTATGGTGTAAAAGCGACAGGTCTGATCATCATTCTAACAGTTTTAAAAGATTGCCTTTCATTAGTAGGGTAGTACTCTCTGGATATGTTGTGCCATGTACCCCAGAAAATCCCATTTCGCACTCCTTTATAATGTCCCATATAATATCTCCCATTGAGATTTGCAGCCATGCAGGCATTGAACCACCAGCCGGAGCTGTAGTAGGCTCCGCAGTTCCCGTAGGGGTAGCGGTCGTTGTCCTTATCCGGGGTGGTGAAGGTACTGTTGTTATGATTGTAGTCTTTGCTGAAGCACAGAGCATCACCTGCGGTGCCCGAGTAACCTCCCACCGTCAGTCTGTACAACTGCTTCTCACTGGCAACGCTGAAGTGCGCGTACTGCGCATGTTCCTTCACTCCTTTGAAGTCCTCCAGCTCCACCCGGAGCGCCATGTGCCTGTCATGGGTCAGCAGGTGGATCTTGTTGTTCCCCAGCCAGAACTCTCCTCTATCCAGCACTCCGAAGCCAGATCGGTACTCCGCCCAGGTGCGGTTGAAGCTCACACTCCCGTCCATCCGGCGCTGCAGAACGGTCCATCCTCCACCCTCCTGCTCCATGTCACAGAAAACCGAGAAGCTTTTGTTTCTGGGGTCGGGGGTCACCACATAAACTCCACTTTGTTTTTCTCCTAACAGGAGGAGATCTGAGCAGTCTCTTCTTGCTGGAAAAAAGGCAAAAACAAACTCAAATCAAATCCTCCCTGAAGCCCTGGCTTTAAATCCCTTGCAGTTTAACTTACAAGGTTGCAGATGGAGTATGTAAAACATGATCGATGAGGTCAACAGGTCACAGAATTCTAGCCGTAAAAGACCATTTCTGAGGTTCTTTAGCAGGTTTAACCCTAGATAACCATTCATATCACAGTTGATAAATGCATTTCTGAGACTCCTATCTCATTAGCCCAATCCAAACTTATCTTAAAAACCCATTGTTTATAACTTGGTCCATGCTTTTTTTGCCCTGTAGTAAATTGTAATATCACTAGGGTCAGTAGAAGGGCTTTTCTAAATAGCTGCTTCCATGAAATCTCAAAAACACTTTTGGAAGGAATAATTTTGCTAATTTTCAGAGAGAGACTATTTGTTGTATTGAAAGAATGCACAATTTGTAGGTGATTAATTCTTTATAATACAATTACACCATGTTAAAAATGTTTGCATCAAATTTGCAACAGTAGGTAAATAAGGGGATTTTTTCCTTGAACACTCATGTCAATATTTCCGCATCTTAAACATCTATAGTTGTGAGCAAAAACATACCAAATCAGTCAATATATCACTAATGATGCAATCTACATCTCATAAAAAGGATGGTACTATTTTTTGTGGATTTTATCAAATTAATAAAAACAAGAACTTTCTGTCAGTTCTTTGATATAGTGGGCTTAACAGGGTTAAAAGAAACAAATCCAACAGTAGAACGAGAAACACTGAATGCTTCATAATCTGAATTTAAAAAACATAATGTGTTTTTAACTTTTAATTTGACAATTTAAGACAGAAATTATAAAATTTATAAAAAGATGAATGAAATCAGATGTGACTTTATTCCCAGGCCGCCACCACCAAATTAAAAGTTGCCGTTTGGCATCTGATAGTTCCAATTAATTTATTCCACTCAGATGTTTTCACTGTTAGCTTTAAATTCCTCAACAGAAGGATGTAGTAGAGCTGCTGGCCCCTGTACTGTTGTGGTTTCAACATTTCTAATAATAATCACGCAGGGTTGCACATTTCACACACATGCAGATTCTTTCTCTGATGAGAAACAGCCACAAAGTCTTATGCAAAGATGTTCTCAGACCACAAATGATACTGTAATAATTTATATGTGGGTGTCTGAAGATCAACATGTTAGTCCAAAACCCTTTAAGGCAATTCAACTGAGAACTGAGCCAAAAACCCTTGTAAAAATAGTCACTTAGTTGTTTTGGTGATTCAGTTTTAAGTTGATCATACCAAAAATAAAGTTACTGTATGTTTATTAATAAAGGTGGTGTATAAAAGTATCATTTTACTGGATTTGTGATGTGATATTTGTTACAGAGTTTATTGTTCATATCGATGAAGTGAAAATGATCACTTGCCTGTAAAGGGAGTTTCTGTTGGTACGTTGTTGGTCTTGTCTCCGTCTGCGCCGTTGGGGTGCTGCTTTGGTTGCTGGCTTGCTAGCGTCCCGTTTGGACTCTGGCTGTTGTTAGAAAAAGCCGCCACCTTGTCGATCTTCCCATGCAGCTCTCGTGCGCTGTCAGCAGAGGCCTGGGGGTCAAGGCCAGAGGTTGCTGACCCAAAGCCAGGGCTGCTTATGAAGGAAGTTTTGGAACTCAGGGATGGGACTGTGGTTGCAGATGTGCTTTTCTCCACATTTTGAGGCATTTTTGAGGTGGAGTCATATTTAAGTAGTTCCTTCGGCTGTGTGGATCCTGGAATAGTGCTTGAGATAATATTTAGAAGAATCCCACTGTCGATTTTGTTTGGTTTGGTTGTCATTGGGGTCAACAGTGGTTGATTGTTTTTATGTGGCTTCATATCAGATATGATCCTGCTGCTGGGGCTGGACGGGACATTTTCATTTTTTAGGCTGTTATTGGAGTCCCATGGGGAATGAGTAATTTCAGGAATCTGTTTTACAGGACCAGATGTTGGTGGTGTGTTGGTATTGGCATTTTGAAAGGCAGCTGAAGAAGTCCAGCTGATTGGAGTTGGATCTGGGCCTGTTTTGTTCACCTG
>BSAI01000030.1:31643217-31710756 GCA_036245035.1 Adrianichthys oophorus | reverse complement strand
TGTCCAGGTCTGGGTGCTTTAAGTTTTGGATTAGTTTGTGGTGCTTGTCCTGGTTTTGGGTTTTTATTTGGTTTTATATGTAGGCCTGTCCCTGGCTTTTGAAATTTTGGATTTTGTTTTGGTGATTGAGCAAGTTTAGCAGTCTGGTTCATTTTAGAGATGTTTCTGCTGAGCTCAGGCCTTTTAGTGGGCCGTGCAGTAGTTTGGTTTGGTGCTGGATGTGGCTTAAAAAATATGTCTTCCTCTATGGGTTCATTGTTAGGCTTTTTATCAGGTCTTGGTGTGGCCTTTTCATCTGAATCAGATTCAAGCTCTTGTTTAGGTTTTTGGTTTACATGATCTGCTGGGATCTTCAGGCCTGATTCATCATCTTGATCATCTGTCCTGTTATCTTGTTCAGATATTTTTTCTTCATATTTGGATTCAGTGTTGGAGTTAGATCCAGGCAGAGGATTCTCATTAGATTTTCTCATTGATTTGATTGGATGATTTTCATGTTGTTTTGGTGTAAAACCACCAGTATAGGAAGAGAACTTATCAGACAAAGTTGTGTTTGCAAGCTGAGGCCTGTGAGTTGTAGGTTTCAGGACAGCAGGTGGGGATTTAAAAGGAAATGTTAGCGACTGAGAAGATGTTTTATTTTGACCCTGTTTGTGTGTATCTATTGAACTGTTCTTCTGATTTTTATCTGGTCTGGAAATATCAGGAAAACGTTTTTGAACAGGTTTAACATTTTTGTTTTTTGTTAAGTCTGTGTTAGGTTTGGATTTGTTTGCTTTGGTTTTTTGTAGAGAAGGCTTTTCTTTTTGGTGGGGTTGACTCTTTTTGACAGGAAATGGAGGTTGGCCAGGTTTATTTGGGGGATTTTTTAGGTTTTTCTTTGCTGCAGGCTTAGTTCCAAGTTGATACTTTTTACCAGGGTTTAGATCTTGTCCAGGCTGAGGCCTGCTGCTGGTGCTCTTAGGTTTCCAGTGACTGTCATCTTCATCTCTTGGTGATGTAGTCATGTATGTTTTCTGATGAATTGTTGTTGGAGTTGAAGTTGATGTGCTATAGGTGCCTTGGAGTTGTCCCTCAAGTTTCTCTGTGGATGCTGAGTTAGGTCTGGTCTGCAGCCCTGGACCACCCACTGAGGTTGTTGTGGACATATCTGTACTTAAATCTGCATCAAAGCTCCGGGGTCCAGGAGCACCATCTGTGTTAGGGCCTGTGCTTTGGTTTGGTCCATGACCAGCTGCTGTGCTTTGACTGACATCTGTGATTGAGTTTAATATGAAACTGGGAAAAGAAGGCAATGGAAGAGATGATGTAAAAGTTCTTACTTTCCTTGAGTCCATTGAGTCCGCCCTTGAAGCTGTTCTCATTTTAACTTGGGGAGTTGGACTGATAGAATCAAAGTCTGCTCTTTCGGTTATTTTGCTGGGGTATAATTCTCCATCCTCGTCTTCGTTCACGCCCTCTGTTTTGATCTCTTTCCCGATTGTCCTGCTTTTTTCATCCAAGCCCATTTCTTTTATGGTCCTCTCGTTTTCTGTGAGCTCCGTCTGTTCAGCTTTCTCATTATTTTTGTTCACTTTCACTCCATCACCCGAGGCCTTTTTTGTCTCTTCCCTGTATTCCTGATCCACAGATACTTTTATTCCGTCAGTTTCTTCAGTTTTTGTGTATTTCTGTATGTATTTTTCTTCTTCACTCGGTCTCTTATGATAAATTCTCGTATTCTCTTTAATCGTTTCCTTTTCTTTTATTTCTTTTTTGCCACTGATTTTATCAGCTTCTGATTTTTTATCCTCCATCCCTTCCTGAAACAACCAGTCGTCTGTGTTGTCTTCATAGGTCTTTTCTGTTTTCTTCACTTTTCTAGAGTCTTCTTCGAAATCTCCATCATCATCCTCAAATATCACACGCACCCAGTTCCTCTCATTCTCCCGTGTGCCCTTACCTGCAGTCATCTTCTCACGCTCACCACTTTGTCTCCCACACTCTTCCCCAGTTTGGCTTACTGTACAGTTCACACACATCTCTCTCAGTTCGTCCACACTCTCCTTCAGCTTCTGCAGGTCCTGCATTATTCTCTCCAGATCTTGAAACTGTTGTGGCAAATGAACTGTCAGTGGCGGCAGATGGAGCATGTAAGGGCACGTGACGTCATGCTGCCCAGGCGAGCACGCTCTCTCAGGTTGTAAAGTTGCGACACAGGGCCCAAGTCCTTGACCCTTCAAGACGAAATCATCATCTGCTTTAATCAAAGATAGACTCAAAAAGGCCAGTAGGCTCCCAAACACACATGGTGCTGTTAGCTTCATTGTCTTCAGAGGAAAGTATGAGGAACGAGAAGGGAGGTGACTGTAAATACAACCAACTCAGTTGTAAAGCCCAATGAGAGTGAGAGGAGTTGAGGTGGGAGGGTGAAGAGGAGGGAGGAGGACCTGAAGAAAGTGTGAATAACATTTCTTGGACAATGTTAGAGTGAAGCTGGTGAAAAAGGAGAACGACAGAAGGAGGACTACTGCGTTAGCGTATTCCTGCAAAAACTGAATCTGTAGAAAGTAAAAAATATATATATTTGTTTGCAGAAAATTTGTTTTTTTCTGTCTTGCAAGAAAAAAAAATCTTATCAGGGAAGTTTTTCAAAAGCAGAATACCTTAAGAAAACATGTCAAAGTGACTAGAATATTTTTATTAAAAGAAGAATTCTTGGTAACCCCATTTCTCTTACCACATAGATTTATTTGCCTATTTGTATTTATGTATTTATTTTTTTAATTTTAAATTGTTTTAACTTATTTCTAGGTGGCTTGTTTTACAGTGTACAACCTCCAACAGAAGTCAGCTTTGAGATAAAGCAGTGTAAGGAAGTGGACACATGTTTGCATTTCATAATATGAGCAGAATTAACATCAGTAGATAGAGTAGATAAATAAGTAGATAAAGTCCTAAAATATATGTTTTGGAACTCATGCACCTTCTTCTAATCCTGTTCTTACATTTAACTTCATTTGAATCACATTACTTAATGAAGACCATTTGTCTGACATTCTGACTCCGTGCTGTAATGATAAATGTCACCGCCTCGCATGTGTGACACAGTTGCCCTGGCAAGCGCATCCCAAATTTCCAGTTGGTGCGTCCACAAACATGTGAGCGACAGATGTTACAGGTAAAAAAAAAAGCACTTCAAGCAGATACACTGGCTTTTGGGCCAGAACCAGGAGGCTGTTTTCACAGGTACATCATTAGTTTTTATAGTAAACTAGACCGGGAGGTTCCGCTTCTGTGTTGAGGGCGCCAGGAAAGTCAGATCCATCCAAGTTGACTTCATTTGTGGTGCCAGAGCAGATAAATATTTCATGTAAAATTGGCTTTATTTAGACAGCACTGATCCTCTACAAGTGTCTGGAATTGGTGAGGCAATCTGGGTGGAGAAGCTCTTCTCACCACGAACACCCTCTTCCTGAGTATCAAACTTTTGGCTAAGAGAAAAACACCTGAGCCAACCAGTCTGCCGGGCTGTATTCTGATCGAACATTTACAGGTACATAGGACGGAACAAACAAGCTGTGCCAGCATTTGTTGTTTCAGATGTGTTTCCATTAGTAATGCCTTTTACATCACTGTCTTAAACTGTGAAACTTGACCTAAGTGTTTGGATCTTTCCCAGGCTGAGAGATTTCTCAGCTGTTCTCTTTAAAATGACAAAGGAAACCATTTGTTTAGCAGAAGGGCCAGGAAGCAACAAGGCTAAACATGGAAGAAAAGGGCTCTCTATAGACCTCTGCAGGCATCTGCACTGTGTAAGCACATCACAAGTATAAATGCTTCAGTTTGACATTTTGATTCAGAAAAGAAGATCAAAAGGTTTTGACTAAAGCGCTACCAGGCTGAGGCCGTGAAATTCTCCATATGTCCATGAGGTATGCAAACGATTTGGCTCCAGGCTTAATTTTCCTGTGAACTTAAGTGAGCAGAACATTGAGCTCAAGGGGATTTTCAGATAACTATCTTGCGCTATGAAATATAAAAATACTAAATGGCTGGGAGGAGAGGTAAAGTTTAAATACAGTTTTTTTTTTCTCAGTTCATGTTACGATTGGGAAATGGCAAAAACACCAAACTGAGGTCAAACTGAGGTCTGAAACACCAGAAAAAATGTTGACATTTTTAAACAAATGTTAATTTAAAATGCTCTGGTGCCAAGAAAGTATTACATCACACACGAAGCAGCAGCTTTTGTTCTAAGAAACTTCCTTCAGTAAAATTACTTTTTTTTTTGCAGTTAGTTGCTATGTCGGCTTAGCTAAGTGATAAAAAGATCAGTTTTAAAACTACAGTTGCAGCCACACCTCTAAATCTATGTCTCCTAGAAATTGGTGTTCACATAAGACAAGCAGGGAGGGGATTCTTCTTCTTTTTTCTTTTTCTATTGTTTACTAGCGCATGTCCACCACCTACTGATGGTAGGCTTGGTGCATAATGGCAAACTGATGCAAATCTTGCTCTATTCTGATATATGAAAGACTTGGCGTCATATAATTCCAGCCGGGCACAAACCACAATTGCTAATTTCTTCTCCTTGATCAATTTTCAATCTGTGGACAATTGTGTGAATTAAAAGTGACGCCATCCATACTTAGCTATTAAATCCAAGTCCCTGATTGGTCAAAGTTTGCCCTGGTTTAGCTGGCAAAGTGCGTTCATTGGCCACGTGTTTTGTATGTAAAGCGAAAAGGGTCTTAGAAACTTGCGTAGCTACGTTTAAACGCAGTAGTTTTGAACGCGGATGTCTATTTAAACGTGTTTGTGTGCGTTTACATACACTGTTCGTTGAAACTGGCTGCTTGAACACGTGTTGCCGAGGACGTTGGATTTTGACTTGAGTTCAAGAACGCGCTAAACACAGGCCAAAAAAACTGTGGTGGAAACTTGTGTATGAATGTGAGTTTCTAATGCAGAAGCACAAAACGTGCATTTATGCTTGTTTACGCACGTTTTCGTAGACTTTTCATTGAAAGTGGACATTTGAATGCACATTGCTGAGGGTGGTGTGGACATAGCTTCAGAGAGTTTTACTCAAAGTGAATCAATCACTAGATTTGAAAAGAAAAACAAGCCGTGTAAATAAGCTGGATGCTTCCATTAAAGGCACTTTTAGGTTCTTTGATATCTTTAACAAGCTTTTATTTTTACAGGCTTTGGGCTTTTATCCCCTTTCAAATTGATTTGAAAAGTTTATTTTGCTGAAATTTCTATTTTTTTCTAACTTTCATAGATGGATCAACATTTCCCAAAAATGTTTTCACTCTAGATAAAATGTTGTAATGGTTTGTACACGCGTATGTTTACCCCTTTCTGCTGTGACTGACTGTACATCATAAGTTAAAGTCTTCCTCCTCCAGAGCTAACGAAGCTATGAACTCATTTTATAATTTACAGTCATTGGCAGGATAAAAGCCAGATAAAGTGTCTTTTTATCTTCCTCTGTCAAGCTCCAACTTTACACTTGGAAATGGTCAGAAAGATGTGTTTACACTTGTGAGGAATTTAGGGCTGATTTTGATTTATGAGGTGTATATTTTGCAACAACAACAAAAAAAGAAAATATTGCAGTTGTAGCTTAGTCACAAAAAGACAGCCCTCTAAAAGAATGAGCAAAAATGATGGTGTGTTTGATAAAAGTGCAGAATTGTTTGAAAACTCGTTTTAATTCCTTTTTCGCATAGTAATTACTCAATTCTGTTATTCCCACTAACGTCCTTCTCTCCTATTTTTGCCTGTTTTTAAATAACAGCTTGATTTTCTACCCTTCTGCAACACAACACTCAGGATTTTTTCAGTGTTCAAGCTCTGTTGTGAATGGTGTAAACAATGTGGCTATTTCCATTCAGGCTTAAACAAACTTCTGACCATTAGTCAAGCTCTGATGCCAGGACATCATGGCAGAACACTTCATCTCCATCCAAACTTGGCAGAGGAGCCCCTGCCCTCATCTGTGTTTGCTATGACCAAGTAAGCCGACAAAAGCACTCAGACTTTAATGTCTCTTTTCCAAATGAACTGGAGTGAACTCGGCAACTGTGAGAGCAGAGCCAGAATCTAACAGAATCGTACCACTTTCTGAGAGGGTCAAACCTATTATCGATTCCAGTGTTTTTCAACTTTTTTTGATTCAAGGTGCACTTCTTCCTTCAGGAAAATCACCAGACACACCACCAAGCGTAAATGTAACAGAACACTGGTAGCTCTTTACAATTAGGGCCCTCTTGTTAACATTTAAGTCCCATTCCGATCATCTTCCGATCAACGGGACTCCAAAGGGACAACGGGGTTTTTTATGACGTCTTGGCAAGTTTCAGAAAGAAATATGCATTAAGTCATAGAAAGGATTGTTTAAAAGTTTGAGCTTCATCTTGTTGCAAATGTGCTACAGACATCTAAGTGTTTGATGGTGTAGAATTTAATAAGAATTGATCATTGTCATCCAAAATTCCTAAATTTAGGTGAAGTGAACCGATGTTTCATTAATCATTCAAGCTGAGTCTGATGTGTTTCAGTGTTACACTCCTGCTCACAAGGATTCAAAAGTCTGAGTGGTGCTCATGTTATTTACTGAAATGAAGGCCATCACTGATACCTGCTACAAATACGTTTAAAAGCTACACTTTCTGTGTTGGACATACGCATTAATAAAGATATGACTTATTTACAGCAAACAACTGCTCACTGCAGGTCTAAACGCCATTTATGACTCAGAAAGGGCTTTGCTTAAAATTTTTATACACGCTCATGAACTAGTAAATAAACAACAATGAAGGAATCTGCTTTGTTTAGAACAGAAATCTTCAAATTGCATCTAAATAAAACAGAATGTGTACCTCTAGGTTTAGTCAGATCAACTCATTAAAACTGTGTTTAGAAATGTAATATACATTTCAATATAATCATATCCAATTTGGAAAATGTGTTTATATATATATATTTTTTTTTTTAAGTAACTAAACAGTTAATGACAAGTTTAGCACACTTGTTAAATAACATCTCATTGCATGAAAAGGCCCATACTAATGATGACTGTCAGTATTTTTAAAGAGATTTAAAGTTATTTTCTTCATTTTACTGCCATATATTGGCGCAAACAAGCAGATCCTGTCAAAGGGCTTGGGAAAAATGTGTGGAAACTTTCATTCATTCACTTTCCAATCCGCTTTATCCCTTTCGGGGTCACGGGGTTGTCGGAGCCTAACCCGGCTACTCATGGGCGAAGGCAGGGTACACCCCTGGACTTGTCGCCAGTCTGTCGCAGGGGCCACAATCACACACCCACACACACACTCACATCCACACCTAGGGACAATTTAGAGTAACCAATTAACCTCTGAAGCATGTTTTTGGACGGTGGGAGGAAGCCGGAGTCCCCGGAGAAAACCCACGCATGCACGGGGAGAACATGCAAACTCCACACAGAAAGGTCCCCCAGCCAGGACTTGAACCGGGAACCTTCTTGCTGTGAGGCCGGAGCGCTAACCACTGCGCCACCGTGAAGCCCTGTGGAAACTTTGGGAATAAAAACATTTGTCACAGTAAAACACAGTAGTATTGATAAAAAAATGACATGGTCATAAAGTTAATTCATACAGTGCACACTTTATTGTATCTATCTAGTATAACAAAAAGAGAAATCAACATTGCAAATGTTTAAAAAACATTTTTTTTAACAATAATAAGAAAATTATATGATCCAAACATTTTTAAAAATTGAGAAAAACGTTTTTTATTACATATAAAATAAGACATAGCATAAGAAATATAAAATTAGCTTTATGTTAAAAAAGTGTTTATGAATTCCTTCTCAAAACCTTCCAATTGGACATTTAAATTTCTATTTTTCTATTAAAGAACTATCAAAGTTATCCAAAAACAATCTTTGTTTTTTTATTTTAACTTGTCCATTGTTTTTCATTGCCTCAGTGCATTGAGGATGTAGTTTAGCTTCAATGTTTTTGCCAATATTTCAGTTTTTCAAACTTCCATCAAGGTTGTGGCTACCTTAACTTTAGTAAGCCAGTAAGTTAATGTTTATTTCTATCGCACTTTTATCAGAATAAAAATCACAAAGTGCTTCACAATAAAACATAAAATTACAACCAGTTATCATAAAGAAATCACAGACAAATAAAAGTAAAAAACAGTAAAAGCAATGTAAACACAATAAAAGACTAAATGAGATTAAATAAAAGATCTTCCGAATAAATACGTATTGATGTGACTTTTCAAAACACTCAACGGAGTCAATCTAATGACAAAGGGAGTAAATAAGTATCTTTGGCTATGGGAATTCAGTCATGTATTTCTCCAGAAAATGTTTAATAAATTGATAAAATCTTGATCTATTCCTTTTAAGTAAGCAAAAAAAATAACACCATAATAATAAAAGTACAGAAATGTGTCTTTGGTAGACTATTTTGTTTATGTAAACAATAATAATAATAAATCATAAATCAATAAAAATAAAACATGTCTGCATCTCCATAGCAGCTGGATTTCATGATCAAAATATGGAGAATTTTATGCTGGCAGCGTTTGGTGGCGACAGTGTGATGGTATCCCATCGCCTTGATTGGAAAAATGAGGCTTGTTATCATTTCAGGCAATCTTAGGGCAGAAAGATATCTAAATGAGTTTTTATCATCAGTGGCAATCCCATTTCTTCACAGTCTGAGACCAAACATCATCCTCTAACAATATTTGCCCCCACGGGGAAGCGCGATCAAACTACCTCCATAGTTTAGTGGAAAGGGTGAACTTTCTGACCTCAAAAGCTGCTTTCACTTTGGCAGAGAATTTTTTTTTTCATCTCTTATGGCCATTCCACAAATGTCTGTTCTTTACAGATGGAGCATAATTTTATGGCTTAAAAAAAATCTTCATAAAATATGAGATTTTATGGTAAAAAAAAGGTTTGCAGCAAAATCTACCACAATTTTAAATTACTTACATTAAGTTCTTACTTTTTGTACTGTTTATGCATTTTTAATAACCAGTTATGCTTTTGTTTCTTGAAAAAATATATTATTTCATTGTGGTGCATTTAAAACATAAAAACCATTACAGCAAATTGAAATGCAAGGGTCCAGATGTTTCCTTGGCTATAAACCTGTGTATAAAATATGTACAGTATGTATTAGGGGTGTAATGATTTAGAATTTTAAGCCACTCTTCCATCAAAACCTGCTCCAGCTCCTGCAAGCGAGGGTGGAGGGTACCGATTCCTGACTTGTCACTCGGGTATACACCACAAATACTGAATGATATTGAGATCGGCGCTCCTGCCTCACAGCAAGAAGGTTCCCAGTTCAAGTCCTGGCTGGGGGACCTTTCTGTGTGGAGTTTGCATGTTCTGCATGCGTGGGTTTTCTCCCACTGTCCAAAAACATGCTTCATGGGTTAATTGGTTACTCTAAATTGTCCCTAGGTCTGACGGTGTGTGTTTGTGGCCCCTGCGACAGACTGGCGAACAGTCCAGGGGTGTACCCTGCCTTCGCCCATGGCAACCCCGTGACCCCGAAAGGGATATAGCGGATTGGAAAATGAATGAATGATATTGAGATCCGAATTGAGGAGGCCATTCCATGTGATTCCACAGGACCCTCAAGCTCTCAGGTCTCTGGTAGAGGACCTGAGATTGGGGTGAGGTACCACCCTGGGAGGGCGTTTTTATCCCCATTATAATTTGACAAAAAAGTATAAGTTTAAATACAACAATGAACAATACTAACACGTTGAAAAGAGCCAGGGGTGTAACAAACCATATGTTGCACATATAACCTATTGATAGTTTTTTGTTGTTGGTTGAGTCAATTATATAAAAAAGCAAAATCATAATAAAAGTCTCCAAACGTGATATTATGATCAACAAATTTATAATGAAATAGAAATCTTCTTTTAATTTATTTCTAAAGAAAAAAAATAAAATGTTTTCCATTTTGTAAAGAAAAGTCCTCAAGAAGATGATCAATAATATGTTCTGTCTTTCTATGTATTATCACAGCGCCGCAGTGTGTTGTTTGTCGCACTCTCCTCTTGTCCTGCAGGCCGTGGCTCCACCTCCTTGCGTCTGACGTCAACCACGAAGCCCCGCCCCCGGCTTATCTCTCGCGCAGCTACGTCTGACCGTAAAAAATAGAAACTTCCAAGATGGCCGAGTCCGTAGACTCCATGCATTTCGCAGCGAACAGCAAAACAAATTCCCCTAAACCCCTGATAGCCAAACGGCCGCCCGAAAGCCGTCCGCAGTCTTCCAGCGACATTTTCCCGCCGACCCCAAAGAAGATCCGCGTGGAGGAGAAGGACCTGAAGCACAAGAAACTCAACGGAGACGTCTGCGCAGGGGAGAAACACAACGGGAAGCAGAGTTGTGGAAGCCCAGCGAAATGGAGTTTCGGCCCGGCCAAGACCAGCCACTCCACCGCGGCGGGGATGCCAGTTACCCCGGTCCGGAAAATCTTCAAAATCAGCAACTTTCTCGCCTCACCTCCCAAAGTGAAAAAGGCCAAAGAGAAACGGCTGAAAAAGAAGGATAAAGGCGGCGAAGCTCCGCGGAGCTCCGCAGCTGCCGTAAAGAAAGTGAGCCCCGCTAGCTGCCATACAAAGACGGAGAACGGCGACGTTAAAATGAGAGGTAGGACAGCGGCGCCAGCCTGCTTTCCGCTCACTTCACCGTTTTTACACAAATGTTAGCTGTTAAAACAACAACTCTGCTATTTAAAAGCATCTAGTTATGTATTTTGGAGTTTTTTTGGTGGGGTAAAAAACACGGTTTGACAGGCCTCGGTGTTTTAAATGGGCCCATATGGTGGGATAAACACGTGGAAATGTTTGTTCATCAGTTATGGATGAAATGAAGCTCATTCTGTTCTCCGTGCCGCTCCTTCCAGATCATCATGTGAAGGAGAAAGACAGACAGAGGAAGAAGGAAAAGAAGAAAGAATGGAAAAACAACAGCTTGCCACCTGTGCTAGACATTACCAGGGAAAATGGAGAAGTGATTTTTCCTCAAAAAGGTAGAAAAATGAATATTAGCTGATTTTAATTTTTTTTTTTTATTACAACAAATATTTTTTAGATAGAAATTTTGTTTTTTCAATGTCCACGATGTTTCTAGTTATTGTTTTTAAAGACCCACTCCAATGAAAACTGTATTTAAAATTTTCTGTACTATGATTTTCTTATGTTTTTCAGAGTAAACTATATTCATATATATGACCATATATTACCTTTGCAACACCAGAAAATAAATTATTTATGAAATATGAGTTATTTTTGTGGACTATATTCAATACCCGGAAGTAAAACGACTCGATCTCTGAGGCACCGCCTCTAGCTCCTTTTCGGTCCCGCCCATTTCACGACGTCATCCTAGAACTGGCCTTAGCGTACAAACAAACAACATCCGAACTTTTTGCAAAGATGGGTATGCATATTGGGCCTTTAAAGATGGATTACCCAGAAATGCGTAAACGGATCAAAATACGGTTTTGTGGTTGTGTATAGTGAGGAATGAACAGTCTAATGCACTTAAAAGCTCAAAAAGTTGTTTTTTCACGGCATGATACGTTTGAACATGTTCTTGTAGCATTTTTCTCATGATGGAGGACATGTAAAGAAAATTAGGATTAAACCGTGTTCCTGAATTTTTTTTTCAAAACATTGTGAATCTGACAAAAAAATAATGTAAGCTGATTTATTTGAAAAATACACTTTTTTATTATTTTCACTAAATAACCAAAAATAATTATTGTAAGTGCTCTTAGGAGGTTTATAGCAATGCTTTTGAATACCAGCTCCAATCAAAATCGTGTTTTAACATGTCCTTGTGGCCTTTTTCCTCATGATAGAGGACATATATAAAGAAAAGTAAGCTTTTAAAGTTGTATTTATGAGAAACTACTATCGGCAGGTCACAAGCTGCCATTCCGATGCATTCACTTACATACAGATAGGTCCATGTACATCTTTGTTTTCCTCGACTGAGCTGGTATCTAAATCAAAACTACATCTGGCAATCTTCAACATTGCTCACCATTTTTGTTGCACTGGTAATGTTAGGTTGGGGTTGTAAGGGACGACTAACAGGAGAGAATGTAAACTAAGTGATGATGGAAAGTCGGGGCAGGCTCACTACATGCCAAAGGTCCAGTCCACAACTGAAGAGGCAAAAAGTCCTGCTGCTCTACAGAAATTATATCCTAGAAAATAAAGTTGTTTGATTTTTGCTAAAAATTGCATAATCACTGTAAGTACTTTTTAAATAGATCAAAATATGGTTAAAGTGGGACTTTAAACAAATGAAACAATTTTTTTGCAAAAATAACTTCAATATCAATGTTGGAGAGGAATTCTTGTGAAATCAAAAGGTTGTCAAAAGGTAAACAACTTTGTGTTTTGATGTAAACAACTCTTGTTCTGTGTGACAGATAAGGAGAAACTCAAAGCGGTTTCAGAGGAAGATTTGCTGCTGAAGAAACTCAAGAAGAAGAAGAAGAAGAAACACAAAGACGGGGAGCGATTAAAGGAGCGCCACAGCCGGCCTAAAATGTATCACCGCTTGTGCCAGACTGTGTGTTCAGGGGTGTCTCTGGGCTTGCCGGAGTTATTCAGCCGAATCAACGGGAACAACAGCGGTAGTCTAATAAGCAGCAGCACCGTGTCGCATCAACACCTGCAGGATCCTGCTGTTACTGCCTCTACTTCCAGCTCCATCCACTCCATGGTTAGGGACCGGCTTGAGTACAGCTCCCCGCTCCACTGCACCCCGGCGCCAGCCCTGCCCGAGCTGGAGTTTGGCAGTCTAATCCGCGTTGAGCAGCAGGCTAACGGAGGGGCGTCCGTGGTGCACGCCTACTATGACCAGCTCGCCTGCTTGTCTCCATCTGAGGTTGAGCGCTTCGCTGAAGAGTTTGTTAGCTTGTCGTTCAGCGAGGACGAGTCCCAGGCTGCGTGCTTTGTGATGGGAATCATCCACGGAGCAGCATCCTACCTCCCAGACTTCCTGGATTATTTCTCATACAAGTTCCCCAACTCCCCAGTAAAGATGGAGGTGCTTGGAAAGAAGGACATTGAGACGACGACCATGGCCAACTTTCACTCTCAGGTAAGACTTTTTTTTTTTTATGAAGTGTTGGAGGAAAATGAGCTCTGCTCTAACTACTCTTAAATCATTGTGCAGTCAATTAACTGCTTTAATATCCCTGTCAGAAAAAGAATAATTTCTCAACTCTTGCTTCCTATACTTAACTATTTAGACAATATTTACTTTAATACTACCGCAACCAATTTACACTCTTTAGATGTCATTTCCAATAGTATCTGTCGTTTTGTTCTCTGCTGCCGCTACATGACACGTCACTGTACAATGTACCAACAGTTAGGTTGGTTTTCACCATCAGTCAGAAGAAGGTATCATTATTTACTGTTTACATTCAAATGCTTTCATTTTAATTTCCTCCATATTTAAAGCAGTATTTAGTCCCATTCAATTCACCACACAACCTCTGTCACACCGATCAAATTTATTTTCTTGCATCCAGATTTAACAGAAAACCAGGAAAATAGGCCTTTAGCATCCAAGCCCCCAGCGATTGGAATAACCTTCCCTCCTCAGTACGCTCATATACATCTTTAGCATAATTCAAGAGAGCTCTTTTAGTACATTTACAAGATATTTGCACTTGTTTTCATCACATGACTTAATGCATAAGGTCTTGTCTTTTTCACAAATGTCAAAATCCATGTTCTGTGCTTTGACTGAATTTGTTTAGTAAATGCATTATGATGAGGGGTGAAAGTTGAGAGCTGTTATGTATGTGTGTGTGAATGTGGATGTATGCGAGTGTTGGCTTTATAATTATTTGTACCTCAACAACTTCTTAGTTTAAAATTTACACTATATTCTGTCTTTATTTTCAATCTGCTTAATGAGGAACCCCTTGAATTCGAGATGTGTCATCTCAGGGATCCTCCCATTGTTTAGAAATGTTAAAGAAATAAACGTGCACAAAACCTCATTGAAATTCTAAAAAAGTTGAAAGAACACAATTTGGCAATCACACAATTTCCATTAAATCATCGTTATGCAAATAAACACAAACCAACTCACACGATAAGTCATTCAAAATGACATGACATAGCAACGGTCAACGGATGTGAACAGTATCTTGATTTACAGCAACAGCAGTGCCGGGCACGTTCTGCGTAGCTAACCACAGAGAGGCATGTGAGAAGCCTGTTTAGTGATATTAAAATATAAATGAAGTGAGCAGTTGGACCAGTTTTTCTGTTTAATAATATGACAAGATACGTCAAATTTCTGCCATGGCACTAGTGCTCATCCTCGTTTATCTAAGGAGACGTCTGCGTCTTACTCAACCCATGGAGCAGCAATCTCCTTACACGTGGGAGCGACTCCGGATGAAAATTATAGGAAGTAATTTTACAGAGGAGCTGTGGATCCAACAATTCTGCATGACACGCTCAACTTTTGATGAGCTGTGTGATGCTGGGGATCCTCTTGTAGTGCCCATTGTCCAGTGTGCTGGGGCATTCCAAAAAGTGTTTCCTTTGCAGCTTTTTTTTTCTTTTTCAAAACCACCCTTTTAAGCGCAAAAGCGGTTTTTCAATAAATGTTTTTATTCAAAATTCTCGTGTTTCTCTAACAACCAACTGGGATTAGTCTTCTGTAACTGATCACCCACTCATTCCATGATGTTTGAAAACTGAGGCAAAGCGTCATTTAACTGACTCGGTCATTTTGAATTAAAACATGTTTGTTAGTTTTTTTCTAACATTCATTAAAGAAACTTTGAAATTAATAGAATAAATTAGTATACTGAACATTTCAAGAAGTTCTCCTGATCAGGACTTTTAAAAGATACATTTAAACATTACTTTTGGATTCAACAGTTTTATTCGATATTAGGAACCACTTACAGCATATTGTTTTTAAATATAGTTTTTACATTTTATTTTGATTGTTTTTTAAGTCCATTTGGTTTCATAATATTACATTCATAAACATTCATAATGTTTAATTTTTTTTAGGATTAAAATTTGGCCCTTTATAATGGTGTCTAAGATTAAGACATATGATATGTTGTACAGTTCAAGAAAACCGGAAATCTTTTAATGGGTCAGCCAAATTGGTCAACACAAAATAGATATGAAGATCATAATGTTTTAAATAACAGTTTTGAGGTTTATTTCCCTGTTTTTAAAACATAAGATGTGTTTTTTTTGCACAGTTTGGTTTACTCAGGTGCGACTGAAATGGGATTATTTGTTTTTCCCTAGATAAATAGGCTTGTGTGTTTGTTATTTTGCCCACCAACTACCACTAGATGTAACTGTTGGTATATAAATATATATCAACATTTGCTACTGATACCAACACAGGAAAAGAAGTACCGCTCAGTCTCAGGCAGAGTTGTTCAAAAGCAACATAACGTTTAGTTGTTAGCTTGTTCTTTATACTGTGGTTATCTGAATAACTTCTCATATGTTGCGCTAACATACTCGACACCTATTCAGTTTCTCATATGTTTCATGGAGCTAAATATACATCAATGTATTATGGTTGTGAACCAGCTATCATTGTTATCTATTCTGTTTTTCTGTTTTTGTCTTTTAAGATTTAATGTCTATTCTTGTTACCGAATTTTATTAATCATATTCCTCCCAAAAGTGCAACTTATAAACCAGTACGTCCTGCATATGATTTTTTTTTTCCTTATGTATATTTTTATACTCCAGAGCGACTTGCAGTGCGGAAAATATGGGTCATATAGAAACAAACTCGTCTTCCCATAGTCATTAGAGAAAGTCAATATTTGGTTGTCTTTTTCTTAAATGTTTGTCTTGATATAAGATTTATGAGAATATTAAAGTGAGATTCTGTTAAAATGAAAATTCATGTTTTACACTGATATTCCAAAACATGATAATTTATGTAAAATCCACTGTTTCTATAAATGTGTTCATTTTGCTTTTGTTGTAAAAAAAAGTAACTTGATATTACAAAGCAAGCCCTGAGTACCTCTAGTTTGTTTGCTTACTTTGGTGAAACTTTAGTTTCAAGAAGGAACTGCTGTAGTCTATTTCAGTAGGTAGTTACGACAAAGAACAAACCATGTTCTCTCGTGCCACCAACTTCTAAAGCTTTACGACTTAGAGTAGTTTGGTTCATTAAAGGTATATGGTGCCAATTAATGTCTTTCTATAACTGAACCAAGTAAATATATATCTCCTTTTTTAAAGGGAAGACATAAGGTGCTCATTTGCTATAGACACACGGATACAGATTGATTAAAAACAAACTCGTACAGTAAGCTAATATAAAAAGGGAAGATTCCACACTGACCAATGTGCTTATTTATCAATACAATTTGACACTAATTGTTTAGTTCAGAGCACCTGAAAACGTTTCCTGGGCTTTAATGACTTGTAACCATGAGGAGGACTTTGTGTTGTCCAGTTGTAGACACCCTCACAAACAAAAGCTCATTGTTTAAATCATAAAAGGCTGGTTGTTCACAGAGTGCTGTCTTCACCATTTTAAAAGAAAGTTGAATGGAGTGATGCAAATGTTGTACAGGCATAATAAGGGGGGACCTGGTTGCAGACAAGATGCGCCCAAACACATCATTAGCCGGAAGCAGAATTTGCGTACTAAAAGATTCCTAACCCTAACCGGGCCACATTGGCGCCATGTTGTTGTCTGCGGCCAGGTCCTCTTGGTCTGTGTAAACGTGGGTTAACATTTTCCACATTCAAAACTCTTCCGTTCACGTGCAGCTCCACAAGTTTCCACAACCGTTTTTGGGCTCTACTTACAAAATGTGTGGCCACTGATCACGCATTGCAAGTTAAACCATGTTGAACTTTGACCTATCAGGTATTTGGATTTGGTAGTGACGGATGGATTACGTTCCCTTTAATTCACGTAATTGCCAACCGTTTGAAAATTGATCATGAAGGAGGAAATTAATAATTGCGGTTTGTGTCTAGCTGGAATTATAGGACACCAAGTCTTTCATATATTGGAATAGAGCTGTGAAAGAAAAAGCCTGGAGCACCGCTTTGACATTTTGCACCAAGCCTTTTCCAAATTTTAGGTGGTGGACATACGCTAGTAAACAGTAGAAATGTTTGTCCAGTGTGAACACATGGGCTAAGTGTGGATTTGAGGACGAGTGTCAAACGCTTGGTGTGTATGTAGCTTAAAAGGATTTTGAAATGCTGCTGGATTGATTAGCTATTTCATTTCCTGGTGTTGGTCTGCTGTGTTTGTGAATGCAGCTCTACACCAGGAAGTTTATAGCACTTCTAGTGTAGACTGGTTTAAAGATCATAGAGAAGCTCACCTGACAGAAATCGTACGAGAAATAACTGAAGACTGTCAGAGCAAACCGCTTCCAGAACACCTCAGCAGATCCACACTGTGATCACCTGCATGCCACAGTGCAGTTATCCATGCAAAAAGTATTTAATGCTTGGCAAGTTCATTTTTGTCAGTAGTCCAACATTTCCTTAAAAACTGTCTGAAGTAATATTTTAACTGTCTAAGAAGCAGAATTAGGGTTTTCTAGCAATATAAGCATCAAAGGTTTAAAAACACAGAAAAAGTATAATTCTCTATTCTAATAGTCTTTTTTTTCAACTGAATCACTAAAAGTAACTTTATTAGGTTCTTGTTTATGGAGATGCACTGTCAGACATCAAATTTAAAAAATAAATAAATACAGTATTGTGTGAATGACACTTGAATTATTTTATCTGTGCCTGTAGTCCTTTAGTGCTGAATTTTGGATCGTCTTAACAAAATTGTAATGACACAGGTAAAGGTTTGGTCTGCTGTCATGAAACACTTTTGGTTGTGTTACAGCAAAATAGCAAATGATACAAAACATAGTAAACCCTTTGTTGTGCACCATGAAAACATTTGGATTAACTTCTGTCTGTCACCTTGAATGGAAAAAATAAGTAGAGGGTGAAACTTCATGTCAAATTTAGTTGTAGCTTCGTGGTTAATATAACATCTTGTTTTTTTCTATTTTGAAATGTTGGAATGTTTCGTTTGTTTTTGTCTTGGTTTTTCATGATGGTTAAAGTTTTCTTAAAAGCATTCCCAGCTGTCTTTTAATAATGATTTTGCAAATGAAAACCCAAAACATCACAATAAAATTACAATTACATATAATGTTTTACATAATGTAAAAAAAAAGACAAATATATGGAAGCGGGATTATTTTGAACGGGAGTGGGAGCAAGATGGGGCAGGATTATTCTCTGTGGGACAGGAATGAAAATCCACTCTCGTGTCATCCTCTAATCTGCGGTGCTGCCTGCAGATCAAGAGGACGTACTCCCAGGGAACATACCGTGCAGGGGCTATGCGGCAGGTCAGCTTGGTTGGAGCTGTGGACGAAGAAGTTGGAGACTACTTCCCAGAGTTCATCAGGATGCTGGAGGAATCTCCATTCCTTGAGGTTCGTGCAGACGTCTGCATATGTACACAACTGCTGCTGTGAGTCATTACGTAAGCTAACATTTCTCTGCACGTGTGCAGCGGACTCTGCCCTGGGGAACGTTCTCCAGCCTGAGGCTGCAGAGCCCCACAGAGAGTGACGATGGGCCCATCATGTGGGTCAGACCCGGGGAGCAGATGATTCCCATGGCGGACATGCCAAAATCCCCCTTCAAAAGGAAAAGGTGCGTGGGTGATGTTGACCTCAAGGTCAGTGCACAACTAACTCAAAAAGGGCTCTTCTCTGCAACAAGCTGTGCTTTTAGTGGAAGCAGCTTTGAATGTATTCTGTCTGTATCATCACATTTTGGCTGCTTTTTCAGTGGAATCTACCAACATGTCTTCATTCACACAAATGCACTATTTTGAAGCACATTTGACTTAGAAAACTGAAATCATAATTGGGATGATGTTAAACAGTTTGGTATGTTTTTTTTAGATGGATTGCTTAACATTTTTGATTAAATGTTATGACTTAAAGCTAAACAGTGATTAACAAATACATTTCAGGTCTACCAATGAGATAAAGAACCTCCAGTATCTGCCCCGAGCCAGTGAGCCCAGAGAAATGCTGTTTGAGGACCGCACCAGAGCTCACGCCGACCACATCGGTCAAGGCTTTGAAAGACAAACTACTGCTGCTGTAGGTGTGCTGAAGGCTGTGCGCTGCGGAGAGGAGTGAGTACCAAGAGACACCTTTTTACTGTTTAAGGAATGCGTTACACGCTTTAAAACACATAAGTGCATCACAGCTGAGCCAGATGACCTTTCTTATACCTGCTTCAGCTTCTCTTTAGCTGAAATCAAACTCAGATCAGTGAAAGGGGATTTGTCTTTGCTCCCAGCAGTGACACCCCCGCCCGGATCACCAAAGATGTGGTGTGTTTTCACGCTGGAGATTTCCCAGATGTGGTCATGCGGCTGCAGCTGGACCTCCATGAACCCCCACTTTCTCAGGTAGCCTCACTTCTCTCATCACACTTGGCAATATTTGCTTGGTATAAACACAAGTTGTATTTTCGTTTTTTTTTTTATTAAACATGTTCTTTTCAACCAACTTTAATTAAAATATTAAAATGAGCATGAATCATTCGTAAATCTTCCCCATTTTTAATAAGATGTTGATCATCACAGCCAGATACTCTCAAATAAATGACTCACTCGGGCTTGTACCTTCTTGTCTTCATTTCTAGAAGTTATTTTAAAAAAAAACTCTGATATAACCTGATCTGGATCAAGCCGCATTCGGACAGATAAGTGGCTAAAATACACGTTTTTGAATAACGGTCTAACTTTGGTTAAAGAGCATAAAGAAGGACCAAAAAAGCCACAGTTTAAATTTTAACGCGCTGCAGAAATAACTAAAGCAAGCAACCCAACTGTAGTAAACAAACAGCTATACGTAAAAGAGAAAATTGGAAAAAAAAAACAAAAAAAAAACGCTCGTTCCTTGTGGAGTTCGGTATTGGTTTGTAGTATTTGAAATATTTACACCCAAATCCTTGTTTTAATTTGCTTGCAAGTATTATTAAAGAAAAAAACATTTCAGTTGGCTTTTACTGAGCCTGATGTAATGTCATAAAACATTATTAAAAACAATAAATTTTGCACAACACGTTTGACACTTTCAATGTAAACAAATGAAAATGGATGAAGAAGAAACGATTCACTTTCCCCAGAATTCGGTTCCATGGTGTAACAGATGGTTCAGTATTTAGCTGCAAATTGGGACGGTCCTTGTTCTCACTGACTGCAATTCACTTGTGGGCGTCCAGTTTCAATGTTAAGTCAATGTACAGCTGCAGTCAGAGGTCCTCCACTGTGTTTTGAGCGTCAGGCGCTGCATGATTCTCCAGCGGAGGCGCAGCAATCCAGTGTGGCAAAAAGTTAGCTGTGTGATGTTTCCAGAGTCCAAGTATCTTAATTTTAGTGAAGAATTTGCTTTGCATCTACCAATCAGGAACTCAGCTTTGGTCGTGGCACGTTGGTGACGTGATTAGCGGCTGGAGTCCAAAACAAACGTGGAGGAGAAAATTTTCTTTCTTCTCCTGAACTGTATGATATTTTTCTTATTTGCGTGGAGTCAATCATCAAAAAGTTTCTCAAATGTTATTTTTATTTTTTCCCTCCTGGGAAAAATGTGGTAAAGCAAGCCGTCAAACTGAATCACAGAAAGATGGAAGTTCAGACGCAGCTCCTAGAGTAGATGGTGAACCTCACCGTACTGGGAGCATCTTTGTACGATCTCAAGAACCCGGACATGAACGCACCTATGTTGACGCCTTTGTAGAGCTTTTCAAAATAATTAAAAAAGATCTAACATTATTCGTGTCTTCCATGTAGTGGTAACTTTGGTCCATCTTCTGACCCTCATCTACTCTTGTCTTTACTTCCAGTGTGTGCAGTGGATAGATGATGCCAAGCTTAACCAGCTGAGGAGAGAAGGCATCCGATACGCCCGCATCCAGCTATACCACGATGACATCTACTTCATCCCCAGAGGAGTGGTCCACCAGTTCAAGACGGTGTCTGCCGTCTGCAGCCTGGCCTGGCATATCCGACTCAAACTCTATCATCAGCACGAGAGCAAGGACGAGGAGGAAAAAGCCCAGAGGGAGGACAAGTCTTCACCGGAAGCTTTAATGCGTGATATCAAAGAAGAGGAAGATGAACAAGAAGAGAGGGAAAGGTGTGACCTCGCTGTACAGACGAGGTTGAAGCTTAAAGAGGAAGACGTGGAGGAAAAGCAGGAGCTGCCCTTAAAAGATCAGACACATACAATCAAGGAGGAAGAGCTGGAAGACAGAATTGAGAGTGAGGAGGTGTCAGCAGCACAGCCTCCACCTTCAGTTAACAATGAAAGATGTGAGGTACACAATTCCACACTGACAGAGTCCAAAGTTGAGGAAAATGAGAAAGAAGACAGTAAGGGAGGTGTAGACGGATATCAAAGGCTGCAAAAGGTCCCTGAAGGCAGCACGGATGACTCCCCTGCATTCAAGTCTTTGCCCTATGTTAGGAAGGAAAGTGACGTGGAGGAAGAGAAGCCGCAGAAGACACCTCTGCCAGGTCACGGTCTGAAAGAGAAAGCTAAAGATAGTTCAACGAGCTCTTCCAACACAGCGCATATCAAAAAAGAAAAGGAAAAAAGCAAAAGAGATGAAAAAATCAGGACGAAAGAGAAGAAGGACAAAGATAGGTGTAAGGACAGAGACAAAAGAGATCGGGGCAAAGACAGGGAAAAAGACAGAGTACGAGAAAAGGTTAAAGCGGAGGGAGGAAAAGACAACGGCACACTGATGCCCCTGCAGACAAAGAAAAAGGAGGAAGAAGAGAGGACGAGAGAGAAAACCTCTCAGAGCATCCACCCCGCACATAAAGAGGAGAAGTGGGACTCAAAAACGCAGCCACACACCAAGAAAGAGAAGGACCACGACCGGGGAGGCCTACAGCCTCATTCACGACTCGAAAAAGAGGAGGCGCTAGACGCCTGCACACACAAGCACAAGTCTTTTCACGGGAAGAAGGAGAAGAGCGTCCACAGGGAGGGCAAGGACAGCAGCAGCGTGGATATGCAGGCCAAGCCAGCAAGAGAGGACGGGAAAACACACAAACCTGCAAGCTTTCAGGTGAAGAAAGAAGTGAAAAGGGAAAAGGACTTTAACAGCAAAGAGGAAAAGAAAAAAGCAGGTGAACACAAACCCTCACGGACTTTTGTCACTTTTGACCTCTTCAAACCGATGGACGCTCATCAAACATTGGCCCTTTCCTTAACGGACAGACCTAAACCTCACCATCACAGTTTCTCCAAGCCTGGATCTGTTGTGACCTCCAAAGGACCAAAAGTAAAGGACTCTGTGCAGGGGAAACCTTCCACAGCCCTACAGGACACTGGGCCACAGCACTCAATAAAGTCGCCCCAGAAAACTCACACACAGCAGACGCAGAAAGACTTCTTGATATGAATGTTGTTGTTTTTTTTTAACTGTATAACTTACTCCAGGGCTTTGTTAAAACACCGAAGGTTCATCCTTCTTTTAGACATCAGCCACATTTTTGTGACACAGAGAAACAAGGATGTTCTCGAGAGTATTTTAATGGGGCCGAAGAATGTAAGCCAAGTAGCTCACTTCACGTTTGTTAGCAGATGTATGTAGGCTCTATAAGAATAGTCATGTGACCCGTGTGTCAGTGCCTGTGCACTACTTAGCTTTGCTTCTAAAGCACCTAATTTAGGTACTGGACTAACCAATCTGAAAACAACCTTCCTGGCTCTTTAGCATCCAAACGAACCACTTTCAAAACAACTCAATGCTCTTCAGAGCTGAAATCCAGATGTTCCTGGTTTAGGCTGATGGGATCTGCTGTGTGGAACACTCCCAAATCAGAGCAAAGTACTTGTTTTGAGACTGGACTGTTTGACTCACACAGGGCTGTAAATGATACTGTATGTACCAAAACTGTACAGTATAGATGTTATTAGCACCAATGTGAGAAAATGTATACAGAAATTGCATATATTTTTTGTAAGACGAGTTTTATTTTCCATAGAACTTATTTATATCATTTATTGTCTGTTTTTATTTGAAAACTGATGTATGTGAAACTTTTGTTGTAAATACATTTTATTTCCTAAAATTAAGACTTGGTAGTGTGATTTATACTCTGATCAGAACCTCTCAATAAATGGTTCAACATGTTGAAGAAGTCCAAAGTTATTAAACCAATACTGCTGAAGTCCTACCATGAAGACATGTTTATAGAGTTGTGTTAAAATATTGGTATTCTGTACAGCTGAATGTTGGTCATCTGGACATGTTACTGCTGGTTTTTAATTCTATATGAATTTAACCATGATAAAGAACACAGAATGCTAAAAATTCTTCACTCTACATTGAGACAAAGTGGGTTTATAAATCGTCCAACCTTCAACATAACTGCTTAAGTTAAATATTAATTGCAGATATAAAACAAAAATAAATTAAAGAAGAGTTGATCTGGATGGCTTTCTGGTTTCACCTTTGTTGATTGCTGTGATGGAAGATGCAGTTTAGTCCAAACTGCACATTTTGCCAAATCCAACACATTTATCACAATGAGAAAATCCCCCTGAATAACTAATGTAAATAAAATGAAATAATAATGTGTTCTCTTGATCTTATATGTGCAGAGGTGCAGCTAATCCTAATCTTCTTTTTTCTTCTACCGCAATTTAGAGTTTTAGAGGTTTAAGTGACCACTAAAAAGACAATAATCCTCCAGAATAGATGTTGAGATTCTTTTAGAAGTCCATCCATCCATCTTCTTCCGCTCATCCGGGACCAGGTCGAGGGGCAGCAGAGTAACCAAAGATGCCCACACGTTCCTCTCTCCGGCCATTTCCTGCAGCTCCTCTGGGAGACCCCGAGGGGTTCCCAGGTCAGCTGAGAGACGTAGTCTCTCCAACAAGTCCTGGGTCGTCCCCGAGGCCTCCGCTCAGTGGGACATGCCCGGAACACATCCCCAGGAAGGCGTCCAGGAGGCATCCGAACCTGATGCCCGAGCCACCTCAACTGGCTCCCCCGAATGTGGAGGAGCAGCGGTTCTACTCTGACTTCTCTCCAGATGACCGAGCTTCTCACCGTTTAAGGGAGCACCAAGCCACTCTACAGAGGAAGCTCATTTCAGCCGCTTGTGTACAGTGAGGATCGAAAGTTTGGGCACCCCAGGTAAAATGTTATATTGTTGTACATAAAGAACCCAAGGAAAGATTGAAACATCTCCTAAACGCATCAATTTACAGATGAGACATCCTTTTAATATGTAAAAAAAAGGCTTTAGTTTCATTATTTACCCTTTCAAAATAATAGAAAACAAAATAATGATGTGTGTACATAAACATGACCTCATTGGTTTATGATCTCGTAGAAAAAGTAAATAAAGAAAATACAAATTATACATTTTAGAAACTCCCCTCTAGATAGCTACTAACCATTGCTGTGCAGCATAAGATAACATGCTTTAAAGTTGGAAAATAAACTGAGCAATCTGAGACTTTTTACCTAAATTTTGTTTGGTAATTGAAGTCTGCATTCTGGAGGAAGAGTTGAGCAAACAAGGCATCCTAACATCAGCATCTAAAAACCTTTACCTAGTTATCTTCTAGGTGCACATCAGCCATACATTCTATATCTTAACTAATCTAAATGAACTAAATGATAATTTAGTAACTTCTGAAAAAATGCTATCATTTTATTTTTCTGCAGCCAGAGAGTCACGATGAAGTGGTAAAAGAGCTTATGTGGCTCCAGAGCTGCATGTTGCAGTCCTCTTCCTTACATTCAAGCAAAAACCAATTTTTACAAATGTATCTTTAATATATACCTTTAAAGAAGTAGACGCAGTCAACTGTAGTTACTTTTAGAACAGTTTTAATCCTCGATTGAGTCAAAAATTTAGCTCTGTACTCAATTCACATCAAAGTGGAGACGAAAAACAGCAACATAATGTAAAAAGTTCATTTATTTTAACTGTCCAACCATGTGGACTGTTAATTTAGTACTGAGAGCTGTCATTCATACTTACATGAGTGTTTCAGACTAAAAATACAGTTAGACGTTTTGTGTTGTAGATAACCGCAAAGGAACCCTGCAGACATTAATTTGTGGCTTATTGTCATTTCATGGGACTGTAGCGTAAAATAATAACAGTTTTATTTTCAGTTGGGGCTGCTTTTGAATAGTGTTCTTATCTCATATATGGAATTAAATAATACATGTTTGAAGTTCAGTCCCTTCTGTAGCAGAAAACACTGTGTCCCAACTCCACCAATGCTCCACCGAGCATGAGCCACAAAGGGACACACACGACACTGACCAGCACGTCGGTGTGCTTCTCCAGGCGGGAGCACAGAGTCAGGCAGAAGGCCAGCTTCAGCAGCAGGGCTGTCAGGTACCACAGCCTCCTCTTCACGCTCTCCTCGCCATCCGGCTTGCAGCGACCTGCCATCTTCAGTATCAGCATGAGGATGAGGATGGCGTCAAAAGTCCAAACGGGAAGGAAGATAAGAAACCAGTTCCAGTGGATTTTGGAGTCCAGCTTGAGGACCAACATAATGAGGAAGATCAAGGTAAATATCCAGGAAAGGAGGACGCGTTGAGCCAGGGACATCTTCATCTATGGGGCGGTCTGGAGCCCGCGTCTCCAAAGAGGCACGCGATCACCAGGTCACCTGAAAGAACACCGACACATTTCCGATAGCTGTAAGGCTTCGTTACCTGTTCGGAAATATTTGTTTGTCATGACTTCCGCTCAACACTGTCTCAAGCTAAAAAGCTAAAGTATGTTAGTAAGCCGCAGCTAACGTGACAACATTGCTTTAAATACGTCTTACCGAGTTCACCCTTGATTTAGTATGGCCTTTTGAGAATCAAAAAACGAATATCTACGAAAAACAGGTTTCAACACATTAGGAATGCGTTTTAAAAGACGTCAAATATTGTAGTTAACACCAGTTTTTACATGCTTTCATGTTCCGCCGAGGAAAACATCTAGTCTTCCGGCACGGATTTTCAAAATAAGTCCCATCCTGTGTTTACCCTCTAACTTCCGGTAAAAGGTTTCAAAACAAAAAAAGGATCTTAATTTTGAATCCAATATGGAGGCCTATACTTCCTCTATATAGTCAATGGACCATAACACAATGTGCGTTTGAAAGAGATCAAAATCAGTTATTTAAATCGTGAATACATGTCTATATTTTTTAAATGTGGGGTTTTTTACAGTTTTTTTTTTTTTTTTTTCAAAACAGTTTGGACTGACCATATTTTCCACTGATAGTGTCAGCTGCCGTTCAGAGCTTGGTCGCAAGGTGTCTGGTGCCTGTTGTGGTGGTAATCCCCAAACCCGGTTCTGGACACCGGAAGTAGGGTATGCCGTGAAGTTGAAGATAGAAACATACTGAGCCTTGATGGGTTGTGGGACCAGCAGTACACTGAGGCCATGGAGAAGGACTATCAGTTGGCCTCAAACGAGGGGAAAGCAGTTTTCTGCCAGCACCGTTTTCAGTGCAGGTGGGGAGCTGTTGACTTTGACTGGGGACATTGTCTGGCGGCGGAAGGAATACTTTGAGGATCTTGTCAAACCCGCCGACATGCCTCCTCTTAAGGAACCCTAGTCTGAGGACTTTGGGATGGGGCCGTCTATTACCTATTAAGCTGAAGTCACCGAGGTAGTGGACGAGCTCCTCAGTGGCAAGGCACCACGAGTGGATAAAGTTCGCCCTGAGTACCTCAAGTCTCTGGGTGCTGTGGGAGTGTCTTGGCTGACACGTCTCTGCAGCATTGCGTGGCTGTCAGGAACTGTACCACTGGACTGGCAGACAGAGATGGTGGTTCCCCCCTTCAAGAAAGGGGACCAGAGGGTGTGTTCAAACTACAGGGGAATCACATTCTTCAGTCTCCCTGGGAAAGTCTGTGCCAAGATACTGGAGAGGACACTCCGGCCGATAGTGGAACATTTGATCCAGGAACAACAGTGCGGTTTCCGTCCTGGTCGTGGAACGGTGGAGCAGCTCTACATCCTCTTTAGGGTGCTGGAGGGTTTGTGGGAATTCCCTCATCCTGTCCATATGTGTTCTGCGGATTTGGAGAAGGCGTTCGACCGCGTCCACCGTGATGTCCTGAGGAGGGTGCTCTGGGAGTATGGGGTTTGGGGAGACTCAGGGCTGTCCGGTCTCTGTATGACCGGAGAGGAAGCTTGGTCCGCAAAGCTGGCAGTAATTCAGACCTGTTGTTGGTGCTTGTTGGATTCCAGCAGGGCTGCCCTTTATCACTGGTTCTGTTCATAGTCTTTATGGACAGAATTTCTAGGCACAGCCAGAAGCTGGAGGGGTCTGGTTTGGGAACCACAGGATTTCCTCTCTGATCTTTGCAGATGATGTTGTCCTGTTGGCTTCATTGAGCCAGGACCTTCAGTATGCACTGGAACGGTTTACAGCCGAGTGTGAAGCGGCTGGGATGAGGGTCAGCACTGCTAAGTCTGAGGCCATGATTCTCGACCAGAGAAAGGTAGTTTGTTCTCTCTGGGTGGGTGGAGTGCTCCTGCCCCAAGGGGAGGAGTTTAAGTATATTGGGGTCTTGTGCACAAGGGAGGGAAGATTGGAGCATGAGGTCGACAGGCAGATTGGTGTGACGTCCACTGTTGTGCAGTTGCTGTGCCGGTCCATTGTGGTGAAGAGTGAGCTGAGCCAGAAAGCAGAGCTTTCAATTTTGTTCCAGTGCTCACCTATGGTCATGAGCCCTGACAAAAAAACAAAACATTTGTTGGATCCTCTATTTTATATCCTATAAGTGTTTTCTACATTTTGGCATATACTGTCTGCTTCAACAAATGAACAAAAAGTGTCTAAAGGTAAATCCTTAAGTGTCCCATTCTTATGTAACAAAACTATGTTTCTAAAGTCAACAATTGAGAGAAATTAATGAAAAGGTAAAAATGTGAAATTTCTACACACCTGTGGGCATTTCTAAATTCACTAAGCAATCATCATCATGCTGTGTGAGAAAATGTGGAAAAATAGGAGGTCAAACACATATTTTGGGACTGCTCGATTTTTAAATATTTTTGGATTAAAGTTAAAAAAGAAATTGAAAAAAAATACTTTAAAAGGAAATCCTTCAACTGTACAGTCATATCTGTTTGGTGATATACTTGATATGACTATAGATTTTTAAAAAGGAAAAAAAGAAATGTTCTTCATTTTTTAATAATAATTACAAGAAAAACAATCACAATAAACTCAAAAAAATACCAAAGCTAAAAGCTAAAACAAGTTTATGTAACAGAAAAACAGATTGCCTCCCTTCAGGTACATGCTTTCAACAAAAAAATTGAATAAAAGAATGTCTTAAATTTTAAGTTGGAGGTTGTTTAGTGAAGAACCAAATGAACAACTTAATAGTAAATGTTTGCATGTGACTGTGGACGTGTGACAATAGATTGGGGAGTAAACAAATGAATGGAAGGCAGAAGCTCATTTAAGATCCTTCTGTTCTCCTTTTCTCTCTGTTTTTGTCTAAATAAATGTAAAAATGCACGCCATGTTTGTTTTTTGGGATGTTGCAACATTATTGTGTTTGTTTAGTGGTTTATACAAATTAACTTAATACAAAGAGTTATTTAATATTTTTTATGTTCGATTTGCTCTATCAAAACCTTTGACCTTAGCCAGGAGAAAGTGGACATGGAAATAATATTTTATAATTTAGTTTAAAAAAAAATAGAGAAGTGTTGCAGGTCTAAACTTTTATGATTAAAAAAAGCTTTTAAAAAATGTATAAATTCAGTTAAAACCATCAATCCTTCCGTCTTTTTAGCATTCACACATTCCATTAATAACACTTTGTTTTTATTAAGTTATTTTAAGTAGGACATCTCCAATTTCTTTTTAATATTGCTAAACTGTATTTTTTACAGGGCTAGTATATCAAATTATACAAAGTACAACTCCATAGACATCAAAGATTGTCAAAAAAAAAAGCAAAGTACAAAACACTTGAGGTAAAACATCGTTAAAAAAGATTCCATTACAAAGCCCTTATTGAAATTCCTTCCGCCTTAAATGCTTGCTTTACAATATCTAGCTGTCCTAAAAGAGAAAAGAAGCACTTTTATGTACATGGTAGTGGTGGTGCAAAATACAGTGTATCTGACAACATTTCGTTGAAATGTTCATGTTTTTGTCAAATGTAAACAATAAACATCATCATATTCCTCTAAGTCCAAAGCCAATGCAAGAAGAGTAAAATGTTTTATCCAAGGAAAGAAATCATGTAACAAACATTCAGAGCACAGCTGGCATGAAAAAGCATAAAAACACGGAATATGAAATGTTTTTAGTTTAAGATTGTACAATTAAAGATAAAAAGAAGTTAAATAATATGCCTAAGAAGTACTTTTCCTCTCCAGTTGATTTGAACGCAGCCCCCTTACATTTGGCTTCCACACGCAAGGCTCCAATTATTAAAATAAAAAAACAAATTATTTTATGTTTAAGTTTGTGCAAACAATGCTGCTCACTACATAAATACCGTATGCACCATGGCAATTTGTTAGCTTTGAATAAAAACACATTTGATCAAGACAGTGCAACTGGAGTACTTTAACAAATTAGCAGGATTACTTAGGCTTTGGCTTGTAAATTTCAGTTCATGTTAGATTGACATTTTTTCAGTTGTGAAAATGTAAGACCATCCTGAGCAACACCTTTTCAGTGTTCGAGGTACCACTCGTGTTTCACTTGACTTTTATTAGCTGCTAATCGTGTCAGGAAATTAAAAAGTTTGAATCCACCAGTGAAAAAATTTGGAAGAGATTTGTCATAGTTGTCTTTTTTTTTTTTTAAATACGGAAGATTGTATCAATAGGTTGACGTATCGTGAGAGGATTCCCTTCTGAAAGACGCATTCGGGGCGCATCCCTTAAGGCAAACGCAGTTACACAGTGCTCTGCCTGCTGTCGCAGATAAGCCCCACAGCCTCAGAGGAGTGAGGTGGGAATTCCAGGAATATGCCATCCGAGTCTGAGTCGGTCGACTCCAGCCTTTGTCCTATTATGGTCTCTGGACTGGAGGATTCACTGGGCGGCGTGGAGGATGCCCCCTTACTCAGATCAGTCACTGTTGTTGTGGCTTCAGTGCCGTGAAGAGCTCCAGAGGAGTGAAGGATGGAGGGAGAAGACAGAGGCAAGTCCATCACAGTGGCCCCCGCTTGTACGATACCTTTGAATAAATCAGTTGGATTATTTTTTCTTTATTTGCTCTCTCTTGATAACTGTTGTTATGGTGAATGCAGACATCATCACACAAACCATACCGTTGAATTGAGCGCCAACACACAGCCTGTTGGAAGAAGTGCCGGCTGTTTCGGACCTTGGAGCCAGGTCGGAGAAGGACAGCCCTGGTTCCTCCAGACATGATATGATCTCACAGGCAGAGTGGCGCCGGATTCCTCCGCTTCCAATGGAGCTGGCGTCGGGGTCATACTCAGCCACCGGAGTGAGCAGCAGAGGGATGTTGTAGCTTTTTGATCGTACCACGGGGTTTTTAGACTGTTGATCCTTGGACCAGCCCCACGCTAAACGCTTGTCTGCGGGGCCACAAGAAACCACAGACAGCTTTAGTCCAGACATTTAGTCAGAGACTCATCAGGCTTCCTCTGACTCACCCATGACAGAGCAATGATCCCCATCGTCATCATCTCCAGAATAAAGACCATGGGTGCCCAGGTATGGTGAGACCACCTTCTGAACCAGAGACTCCAACCTCAAGTATTCCTCATTTACTCCATGCAGGTCATGAACCCCCTAAAACCAAAGATAACCATCAAATTACAGGTTAATGCCCACAGGTTTGACCTCCTTATCCGAATTCAGATCCATGAGAATTTTTTAAAAGTTCTGATATTGATGATCAAAGTAAATAACTATTTGAGAAAAACGTTTTGGATAAATACAATAAAGTTATTGATTGTTGAAAGACCCACTCCATTGAAAACTGGATTTGTATCATGTTCTTGTGGCAATTTCTGATGATGGAGGACATGTATAAAGAAAAATAATATTAAAATAGAATTTTTGAGTATTTCTTTATTCAAATCACTGTGAATCAGGAGCAGACTGTAGAAAATACGCCGGGCGGGCCACAAGCTCCCTGATCTGCTCCATTCTGATACATCCACTTGTAGACAACTAGATTTATGTTGTGTTCCTCGTCTAAGCTGGATTGCTCCAGTATTTTTGTTGCACTGATTTGATTTGACTTTAAAAGTGTAATTTTAATTTTTAGAGCTCTTAATGGGAAGTGACTTCATTATGTTTCCCAGCTGTTGGTGCCATTTGTCTCCAGTCGTCCCCTTCGGTCCTCTGGTATGAATCTACTTAAGTTCCCCAAGACTCTGTTTAAAACTTGAGGTGACCTCGCTTTTTAAAAAGCCACTCCAATGAAAACTGTGTTTTTCACGTTTTTGTTGCATTTTTTGTCATAACGGAGGACATACATAAAATAATTTAAGATTAAAACTCCATTTGTGAGTATTTATTTAATCACAATGGATCAGGAGCAGATTAAAACCCCCGGTTTGAAAAAGCTCAGGTTTATGATGCTGCAACTGCCATGGGCGGGCCAAAGTCTCTCTTCTCTGCAATTCAATTCTGAAGCATCCAATTGCAGACAAATGTGAATGTTTTCATTTTCCTGATCCGAGCTGCTATCTACCCTCAAAACTGTATGGCTGGATATCTCTGATATTGCTCATTGTTTTGGGTTGTTAACTTGGGCTTGTGAGGGGCTGTAAGCTAGTGGGAGGAAGTGTAAACAACGTGCTGACTGGAAATGACTTGAGCTAACTTCTGTGCCAACAGTCCCGCCCACAAAACAAAGACACATTTCTAATGACCTCCTGCAGCTCTGCAGAAAAAAAAACGATGCAGGTTTTTTTTTAGATTTGGGCTTGAAACTGCATAATCATAATTAAAAGACCACTGGGAACAATTTTATAATAAATCAAAATTTGATAGGAGTGAGACTTTAAAAAGAATGTTTCATACAGTTCAACGCTTTCTTTAAACTCAGTTGTTAACTTTCTTAAGAGAAAATATAGTGTTGCATGCGTGGTGCAAACAGTTTTAAATCTGCATTCAGCTGTTTACTAATTGTCTTTTTCAAATCACAAGGAAATGATGTGAAACAAAAGGCAACGTTGGGCTCCTTCGTCTGCACGCTCACCTGCAGAATAAGCAGCATCTGTGTAACAGAGGGAGGCACGCGGGCCCGTGGCCGAGACAGAGCATCTTCCAGCTTCACGCTCAGGACTATGGTGTTCCTAAAATGAAGCAGGGCCAGCTGTCTGACAGAGGGATCCTTCCCCTGAAGAACAAATTAAAAAAAAAACAGCGGCAGGAGTGAAGAGAAGTCAGCGTGACGCTCAAACTCAGAACCAGCAGACTTGTCTGCGGTGTACCTGCACGGGGTGAAAGATGGCCTGCAGCATGGAGAGAACGTCGCAGAAAAAGAAGTCCCAGGTCTCAGCCAGTGAGTCGAGCAGCTTCTGACCTGCAAGAGCCAGAGAAAAGTAAAGTGAGAAGATGGTTACAAACCCACCTTTATGAAGAATAAATTCAACCATACCTTCATAGAACCTGATTTTGTCCCGTAGAATGACCATGCCTTTAGTCAGCAGCTGGTTCTGTGGAGAATTAGCATCGATTATAAGAGGTCATACTCATGCACATCTGTTCAGCACAAAAAGGTGGACGCTTCTTATCAATTTTCCCATCAGTTGTTTGAATGTTACCTGAAGATATTCAGTGAAGAAGGACCCCAGCTCCGTCTTCAGAAGATGCCTGAGGGAAAAAATAGATTGAAATCCCCTTTTCCCAAAGAATAAGACAAAATACACTTCATAACCACCACATTGGACATAAACACCCTTAGACAAAAAGTACTTTATTTTATCAAGTATAGTTGAGTGTAGGTATAGCAAGCATACTGCAGAAAGTACACTAACTGAATACTTCTTCAGACTCAAATGGAACATTTTAAGCTTTTAATATATAGATGGTGTATAAAAAGTAAACTTCAAGTATACTGCCTCACTTTTAGCGTGCTTGTAGCTAAGGGCAAATATTTTAGGTGCCTAGAGTGATAACATGACTGTGCAATTTCATTGTGAAGAACAGGATGTAAACAAACCGACCAAACACCCTGAGTTTACGCGCCCTTGTTAGATCTTTCTGTGCAGTTAGAAAAAAATATGTGTCAGCCTCTCTGCATGTTTTCCATCCTATGGAAATATGCAAACTGACAGCAGATGGAAATAAAGAGCCTGGCTTAGAAAGATAATGAGATATCTGGTCTGAGCACATGACTCCTCAGGGCCCACCAACACTTTACACACAAACAAGGCCATCAAGGAGAAAACACTCCGTTAGCAGCAAGCACGGGCCCTGATTATAGCACGGAATGACATCCGCAAAGTGAAGTGAGGAGGGTTTGCCGTTCACAAAGCGTGGGGGAGTTCTCATCTGACGGAACATACCGGACGCCTTCGTTGAGAACGTAGAGTTCATTGTCGGCCAGGCCTTTCTTTTGGAAAACTGCTATAACCGCATTGTGGATGCTGGAGGACAACAAAGCAAAGCACTTTACATCCAAGTGACTAGAAATATTTGATTGTTCCTCGGTGTGATGTGTACCTGTTCCAGGTGGCGTTGGCTCCTGCCCTTTTCTGCTTTTCCCCTCGATCCTCCGGTGAACTTTTCTCACTTTTTGCAAGCTCACTGAGGCTTGGAGAGCTCATCAACTTGAGTCGATGCAAAGTCCTCATGAGGTAGACATGAAGGGAGAAAAATGAACAGAAAAGCAAAGAAGGTTAGACTGGTGTACACAAAGAGGAAGCAAGAGGCAGAAAAATGCCAGAGGGGATGAGCAGCTGCAAGTGACAATGAGAGGAGAGCAGCCGGTGCCACAGGAGGAGAGAAGTGGGGCAGAGCGGTGCATGGTGAGACATGGCTGGGCCGGTATGAGCAGGATGGGTGGAGCCCAGCTTTGAGGAGGATCAGTGTCACTGCGAGGCCTGCGGTTTCAGAGCGGCAGAAAACAATAGCGCTCACCCTGCTGGGGACATGCTCTTCTTCCCTCTCTGCCTCTAACAGTACAATACAGGCATTGATGCAAACAAATATTTATGCAGAGCCCAGATGCCAGAGGAACTGCAGGGTAAGCAGTTGTGTTTGTGAATGTACTGACTGAGAGGAGGAGGAGGAGGAGGAGGAGGAAGTCGTTTGGCTTATTGACCACCTCTGAAATGGGGATAGGAAGCAGTGACAGAAAAGAAGGCTTTCCTGCTCCTCCACAACAGGAAGGAAGGAGACCGGAACACTGCAGACATGTAAGACACGGTCGAGCCAGGAATCATTCGTACATGTCACTTTGTTTTTAAAAGACAGATAAAGGTTGAGGACAGTTGGTCTTGTACATAATCTTTTTACTTTTAGCCGTCTCATCCCCAATCAAGTAGAAACTTGCTGGTTGAATAAAAATATGTATTAATCATTTGGTATTTAAAACTGTAAATGATAAGGTATGATGGCTAATGTGTGTTTTTTCTTCCTTAAACATGTTAATCATTGGAAAACCGGCTGGCGTTTACAGCAGGGCAGTGATAGAGAACATTTGGGCTGTGTGACCGGAACTTCTTTTTTAGGGTATATCACTGGGGTATATTCCTTTTTAATCCACACCCAGCAGCCAATCAGAATTGAGCATTCACCCAGACCAATGTATAGCTCCTTTTTTTAAAAAATATTTCTGTTTTCTTACTGGTACTTTTTTATTTTAAGCAACAGAAACTAAATGTCTTCACATGATTATTGTGCCTAAATTTTTTGACAATTATGAAAATGTTTTTTGCTTTCAAGGAGATGCTAAATTCAGTTGACAGTTGATTAAAATGGAAGTAAATGTCTCAACCTGATTACATGTGAGGGTTTTCCAATATTAAGCAGCCAAAGGTTGATGGTTTCACTTTTCATGAATAGTTGATGAAACGGTGGACAGGGCTGGGAAGCGGAAACCGTACGCTTGCTGCTCCCTTTAAATCTAGGGCACCTCCTTTAGGACAGTCTCCGTGTTGGAGTGCATCTCAGCAGCACAGATGCAGCCTAATTCAAATTTTTAGTGCATGTTTGGGCCTAAATAAAGAATTTGATCACTTAAAACAGAGACTGTTAATTTCAAAGGGAAGCTTAACATAAACACAGATGGTATGCATGAAGAATCACAACAGGAGATCATCATCAGGAAGGCCTGCATGTTTGCTGGAGATGCTCAGCCGGTTATCAAAATCCTCTGGGACAGGAGATGGTGTGATTTATTTTTTTTAAATCCTTATGCATATTTAATGCATTCTTCAGAGTGCTGCATGCTGTTAAATGTTGGGCCCTTACCTCCTGATTGGATGCTCGCTGCTGCTGTCCATGTCTGGACTCGGGGGTGGAGCCGAGAAGGTGCTGAAGTTGAGGGAAAGGGGTCTGGGGGAGGACCTGGAGGCGTGCCTCCGCCGGATTCCATCAAGCATCTGAGCACAGATGGTGATATGTAAGTCAAATGGTTTGTTGGGGAAATTTTAAAAAGAAAAAAGGTGAAGCACTTTTTATGCAAAAGCCTGGAGATGCAGATGAAAAACTAAATCTGCTGTCAGATCCATGGAGAAAATCAAAAAACGCAATGCAGAAATACAGCATTCCCTACTGTCAGTTATTTTAACAAAAGGCCGTTTTTGCGGGCGGACTTCCCGCACGAACACCCGGAGGAGACACGCGTGTCTGTGCACGTCTCTGTGCGTGGGCGAATTCGCGGTTCGCTTTTCCAGTCAGAGTATTTGGGTGTCTCCCCTTTTGAAACACAACTGCACACATGATCAAGCGCCCCCCGCTGGTCAGAAAGCGGAACTGCAGTCTGGCTTCTCAGACAAAGACAACACAAAAGCTCTGCGCGCATCCTCACACTCACACAAAACAAAAACGTTGTGTTGTTCGTATTCAGCAGTTTTAACCTGAAATTTAGCCCATTAGATTAACCAGGAAACGCCACGCCAGGTTAGTCTGGGTAGTTCTGCTTTTATGCCCCCACCCCTCCTGCTGTGTGTCGGTTACAGTCAGATGCCATTTCTCGTAATTTCTCCTTTTCTGGCCTGTAGATTTGAAATCGCATTTCCGCCCCCCCTCCTGTTGGCGCTACGTGACCTGTCAATAAAAGCAAAACAGACATTCAACAGTCCACGTTGGTCCCGCGGGGAGGAATGCGCGTGCGGTCGCGCATATACGTGGAGCTGCTCCATTGATCTGCGCGCCCGGAGTGTAAACAAAGCCGATTGTGGTATGGAGGTTCACGGAGAAGCTGGCGCAGAGAGGCGGGGGGGTTCGGATGGATGCATGGTCGGTCGCCGAGTTGCGTCTCTGCCCGCCCACAGGAGCTCGAACTCACCGTTTCTGATCCCGGTGCTGCTCCCTGTAACATGAAACGATCCCGGAGAGCGGAGAGGAAGGCGCCCGCTGGCTCATCAGCTCATCCACCACTGATCCCACGTGGTCGAAGGAGCCTTGTAGGCATCGGGGCGCGGGGTGGAGGAGTAAGGATCCTACCTGCGACGCCGCAGACACGGGCTCATTCACTCAGGAGGCGGCTGGAGTGGCCCCTCGCGCCGTCGCTCCTCCCTCGTTTTCTGGCTTCGGCTCGTGCCCGCTTTGTTTTGACGAGATACAAAGAGATAACCTGGACGCGTGGACGCGCTTTCACGGGACAGCTGCGCGCATGAAAGGGAAATTATAAAGAGTTATAAAGAGGAACAAACGCAACTTTTGAACACGTGTGTGGAAATGAAAGCGAGTCTCTGATGAACTGAAAAAAAAAAAAAAACTGCGCCACGTTGCTTTAGATTTAAACAAAAAAGTCCCCCAAAATGGCAAATATTTAAACCATCAGATAATTCAGGATCAACGTATTGGCCTATACAAAGATTAGCGCAAAACGTTTGAATATTAAATGAACAAATAACCATCGAGCACTATTAAATTATGGGCTGCAAATTGGAACACAGACCAGGATGTGACCTGAAATAAACAGATGCAAAACAGCCATCAATGAAGGACAAAAAATGAATATAAAAGTAACAGTAACAACTCTGCAAAAACCCACAAGAAGCAAGGAAAAAGAAAAGGAAATAAAACATCGGATAAATGTTTGCGCAATTTGTGTAGCTTTAGTCATTCATCCCAAAAGACAAAAAATAAAAATAAAACACAACGAGCAAATCAAAGCAAAAATGGTGACAAAATAAAAGGAGGAATAAAATGAGAAAGATTATTTAGACAATAAAAAAGAAAGCGCGATAAGAAATTGTAAAAAATCAATAATAACAATAATAATAATATACACATATATTAATATTCATTTATTTTCCTCAAACAACGAAACAACCCATTGGCTAAACATTTTCTATGGCGTCAGACTGAAGGGGTTTGTGAGTAATTTTTGGATTCGCTCTTTAAAAAATAATTTATAAAAACTTTAATGCCGGTATTGTTCATTGATTTAAAAACTTTTTTTTAAACAATGATATTGTCACATGACTTAGGCTGTTTCAGATATGCCTCGTTAATTTAAGTGTCCACTCAAACGAGATTGAAAACAGATAGTTGTGATGAATTTACATGTACAACTTTCACTATAAAACATGGATAAATGGAATTAGAAGTTTTAATTAATGTATTGCATACAATTTTAATCATTTGAAGTGACTGAAATTTTCATTTAAGAAAATTCGTTGGACTAGTGCTGGTTGTTGAATTTCCGTGTACCGTGAAGGCATCATCTCTTACTCTTCCGGTATTCTAAGCGGGACCTTCAAATGACCGAATTGTGAAATATCACTCATTCAAGTTGATACTTTACACGAAAAAACTAAAATTTTAACGAAGTCGAACTGGTGAGTTTGGTTTTTAAGATATTTTTTGGTGGGATTTATCCCTAATACTGAAATATTAGTGAGCGGGCAGGAGCTAGCTTGACCCCCTTTATGTCTGGCTAGCTTTCTGCGTCACTTTCTTTGCCTTAAACGGGGAATTTTCCCACAAATATTTTTCAATTGAGTTCATGGAGATGACATTTGAAGTAGCTGCATCTAATTTGAGTTTCAGGCTTGCGATAATGTCGGCCGATGAAAAGGACTTCCCTGCACCCACAAAGTTCGGACAGGTTTGTAGATTTGCGAACAGAACTAACACGATTGTGCGCATGCTCCAGTTAGCTGGAGGTAGTTCTGGATGCTCTTATTCTCACATCACCTCCATCACTGTAAGGACACATGCAGGATAAGAGGAACCACTCTCTCCGTTGATGTGATCGTGCATATTTCTTAAATTTAATAAAGTGTAAGTTGTGTGTTTACCTTTTCTTCTATGCTTGACTGTTATGTGTCCAGTGCACCTATACAGCGGCGGAGTACCAGGCTGTGCACAATGCCTTGCGACAGAAGCTGGGACCAGAGTACATCAGTACCAGAATGGCAGGAGGAGGCCAGAAGGTGATTAAAATAAACATGTTCTTTTTTTCCCCCAATTTAATCTCTATCCTGATTGTTTTTGTTTTTTATCAGGTGTGTTACATTGAAGGACACCGTGTCATTAGCCTGGCCAATGAGATGTTTGGGTACAATGGATGGTCTCACTCCATTTCCCAGCAGAACGTTGGTACGAGAACCTCAGCTCCAAAGTGTTCAGTTTATCTCTGCGCAGCAGATTAAAAGTCAGAGGTTTTGTTTCCAGACTTTGTAGACCTCATCAACGGCAAGTTTTACGTGGGAGTCAGCGCCTTCATCAAAGTGCAGCTGAAGGTTTGGTGCTTTTGTTTGAATCTTGACCTAAAACTTTTCTTATTCCAGTCTTGTGTAACTAATCTTCTGCCCCTAGGATGGGTCATTTCACGAAGACGTGGGGTATGGAGTTAGTGAGGGGCTGAAATCTAAAGCTCTGTCTCTGGAAAAAGCCAGGAAGGAGGCAGTCACTGATGGCATGAAGAGAGCGCTAAAGTAAATAATTCATACAGCTGTATTTATTACTTTATAACCAAATTAGATTAATCCACATTATGATATAAATATGTGCATTTTTCTGTTTAGATGTTTTGGTAATGCTCTTGGAAACTGCATCCTCGATAAAGAATATCTTCTTGCCATTAATAAGATCCCCAGACAGGTCCGACTTGACATATGAAGTAAATTCTCCTCTAATCTAGATTATTTTTTAATCTCTTGGCTGTTATGAATTCTGACTTTTTTGCACATAGCCTCCAGCTCCTTTGGACCCAGCAAAGACTAAGCGGTCTGATGGCGAACCGTCAATAGAGAGGGCCCGGTTCAGCAGCCTAGGTCGAGAGGAGAAGCTAGTGTGTGCAGCAGGTTCTTCCAGGATGCCACTAGAACCCAAAGTACTCAACCAAAACCAGTCAGAACTTCACACACCTAGTACTGCCAGCTCTGTTCCCAACGTAAAGAGTGAAGATCTCAGCTCCAGGTAAAAAAAAAAAAAAAAAGGTTTCCTGGAGTCCCAAAAATCCTTCTCGCACACAAATTCACATCCCTTCCTCTCACTGTCCTACTTTGAAGAACTGTTGGGTCAGAGGCGCACAGGGACCCCAAACACCTGAGAAAACTCAGACAGCAGCAGCTTCAGGAGAAGTTCAGGAAGGAGATGGAAGACAAGAAGCTTCAGCAAAAACTGGATCAGGTCAAGACAGAGGAGGCCCAGGCCACAGGTGAACGGAGATCCTCTGGAGGTAAAGGTTTGGGGCGTAAGAGTACAAAAGGAATCTGAAATCTCTTTTACATTAATTACAGCAAAATAGTATTAAAGATCCACTCTGATCATCATTTGATCTATTGTAAAAGTGTTTCCTGTGGTCTTTTAATAATGATTATGCTGTTTTTAGCAAACATAAAAAAATCGGGGATTTTCTAGGACAGTTTCTGCAGAGGGGGTAGTGCACTCGAAATTCACCTCTGAGTCTAGGGTGGACTGTTGGTGCAGAAAAGCTCTCCCTTCCCGTCATCCGTCTGTTTCCATGCTATCCCTCTAGTTTACAGCCCCTAAAAACCCCAGCTCTATGTTAGGGTGCAACAAAAATGGTGAGCAATGTTGGAGCTATGAAAATTTTTGAGCCAGACGCCAGCTCAGACGAGGAAAAGATGTGCATCAGAATGGAGCAGAGCAGGGACTTTGTGGCTTGTCGCAGTAGGTTCTACGTCACATCTAGAAACTTTCCAATGACATTTTTTCGTCTGTTAGTGTTTAACAATTGGAAAAAATACTCAGAAATGCAATTTTAAGCTACATTTTTTTTATACAGGTCCCCCATCGTGAGAAAAACGGCATAAGAACATGTTAAAAACACAATTTTCATCTGTAGTGGACAGAGCTTTTCAAAACATAAACTGAGCTTATATTCATTCAGTTCATTGTATTGGAGGATCAAGACAAGTTAACTTATTTCAGAAATGTATTTATATGTTATTCTGTTATTAAGATGTCTCATGGGGAGTTTTTTTTTTTTCTTTTTTGCTCAGTTGTTTCTGCTCTGCAGGTCACAACGGAGAATTGAGGTCCAGCGAAAGCATCTCTACTGAAAACAATATCAGCAGCAAGGACCCATATTTAGCAGGTTCTGTGAAGCAGAATAAATCCCTGGAGGTGGATCACGTAACGAGTTGTGCTTCTTACACCTTTTTGTTTTGTTCCCTCTCTGCAGATGATCCCGAGCTCTGGGATTTCACTCTGGATGGGATTGATGATCAGAATATTCAAGCGTGTGGTCTGTCTCCCAAAGGGGTTATTCCCAGCACTCCCAGTAATCACCAGATGCAGACTCGCAGCAAGACGCCTCAGAGAGCTCCAGGCAGGCCTTCTGGATCTTTGGTGGACAACACTACACACAACCAGGCTTTGTACAGACCCCAGCATTACAACCAGCATCATCCAGGAAGACCAGGTGAAGTTTAACAAACATTTTCTCAGTTACTTAGTTAAAAAATTCAAGGCTCACTTTTCTTTATTGCAGGTGAAACCTGTAGTCCATACAGACACGGACAGCATTTGAAGAAGCGCAGACTCGACACTTGAGGTTTAAATCTGTTTAAATTTTTATTGTTTTTAATTAATATACTTTCATGTTTCTAATGTTGAGTGCTGCTGTGTGTGTTTGGAGAAAATGTTACTTTCCAAAAAAAGAATAAAAATATAATTTGGCTATAAAAAAAATACAATTTCATGTTTTTTAAAAATGAAAAACTTGATGAAAAGATGCTAAAAAGCAGAGTTTCAATCAATGTGACAAAAGCACCACGACTTCTGATATTTTTTATTTGTTTTTACATTTTGTACAATGTGAAAAAACATACACAAAAGATACTGGATCACAGAAAGTCAAAAAAGGAGGGATCAGAAATCTGTCAGTGGCCTTACACACTACTGCACGGAGATGCCTGATAATTACCTATGAAAGCCGGGCAGCAGGACCTGACTCTGTGGGAGTTTGTGCTGTACAGTGGTGGGTTGTAATCATATGGAAAGGTAAACACCAGTGAAGCTGGCATGCACAACTGAACTGATCATGTGACGTTGAGGTTGCGTCTTTGATATACTGAGAACAGCCAAAAAAAAACAAAAAAAAAAAAAACAAGGGCCAATACCAAGAATGTATTTACTAGTACAAGTTAGTAAATATCCTCATCAGCATGCAAATGTGTCAAATACCCCATTTTTTTGACCCTATTAAAAACTTTCAACATTGCATATTCTGCATTGCAGTAACTATTTTTTTTTTCTCTAGAGAAGTTAATTTAATCTACAAGCAGGTGGAAGAGTCACAACATCAGCATGGCACTTTTATGAGACAACGGTTGAGTCAGCATGACATCTTTTAAAAACCTTTGTACAGGTCACTTGCTTCCAGAACAAGTATGAAAATTGTTTAATAATAAACCCACAAAAAAAAAAAAACACAGGTCAGCAAAAATCTATGTTCACATGAGCTGAGTATAAATACAGATGATTACTCGACACAAATGTAACTGTAGGGAAAAAAAGAACTCAGAAAAAAAACGACCACTTCATGTGCCATTTGTTCTCCAAGTACAGTGTGTGGCCAAAGTTTCAGTGTTGCATGCTGGGAAGTGGCCGTGCCAGGTGTCTTCATGCACTGGTTTAGTTACTGGTTCTTTGATGCACAGTTGTGGCTGCAATACTGGATAAATGTGGGTGGTCGTTAATGAGGACGCAAGGCACTAAAGTCTTCCTGGTGTCTACGGGTTAGAGTGCGTGTGCATTCAGAACGGGTCATCACAAGCGTACTCTAGTGACTGAGAACTGTGAATGCTTTCACCTCACATTAGCATACGTACAATAAAATAGAAAAGGGTGACAGGGCAGTCATAGAAGAGCTTAACAGACCGCAGGAGTCTTCCTGCATGGTGAGTGGGATACCAATTCCAACAACCCTGCAATTGCACTTTTTTATATTTCAATAACTACATGTTGTTTAACAACCTTTAATAATTACAGTGAAACAACATCAAAATCTGATGGCTGAATACAGGTCCATAACGAACATTGTCTGTTGTATTAAATATAAGCATACAAAAACAGACCACAGACAGAGAACCCCAGACACTTGTGATGTGAAAGGTCACAGTTAAATGTTATGGGTAGGAGGGTTTTGTGACTTTGCTCAGAACTTTTTTATATCTGTAAGTGGTGCGGGAGAATCCATTTTTGAAAAGCTATATATATTTATACGTTTGATATAAGTTTTATCTGAACAGACCATCTCATTTCTGAGCACAAAGTAAATAGTGGTTTGAGGAATCCGTTTGGTGGGAAAAGACGGAACAAAAAAAAACGCCGGCAAGCGGTCTTGTTGGGACTGATCTGAGTCAGCATCAACAGTCAGTGGTGGTCAACACCAGGACAAAGCTTTTACTGACCGCAGATCCACTGGTCCATAAGTCAGTTGTAAATAATCATATTAAATCTTTATGCTATAAAAACTCAAGTCACGTGACAATAGACTCACAGAGACAGGAATATGTTTAACGTGTACTCAAGAGCCCAATGGAAAAATCTATGTACAAAGCCAATGGTCACGTGTGTTTGGGAATTAAGGCCACAGTTACAAGGGACAGTTCATCTACTTTATTATTGCCTTGTACTTAATAATAAGAAATAATAATAATAATGGGATGTATTCATACTGCAGTCATTTTCCACACTAACTTATCAAATCTTTCTTCTACCAACTCTACAAGTCTTTCTGCCCCACTCTCCTTTCACATCTCCTTTATACTATCCTGCCCTCACCAACATAAACATCCCTTCCCATCCCGAGTCATTTAACTAAATTCATGTTCAGGTGTGTATGAACATGTCTGTGGCGTGAAAGTCTTCAAGTCTGGCCTGTAAGGATAAGAACAACAATCCCTCTTTCCCAAATCCCCTTTAAAGGAAGGACAACATCTGCTCTCCCATTTGGCTGCTGTTGGTTCCATCTGACCCAACCAGCTGACTCATCACAGCTCATTTTCACAGCTCATGGCAGGTTAAGCGTGACATTTCTGTGCTATGAGTGTGTATTGCACTCCCCCCCCGCGCGCGCCCCACAGTTATGGTTTAGCCTGAGAGGACATGAACCCCACCGGTCAACCATTCACAGGAACACACAACGATAAAAGTTGAAATAAAAAGTGATGATGCAATGACAGCGGCGAACTGCAAAGGCGGGCCGTGGTTCTCCATGAAGGACTGTGGAACATCTCTGCTCTATTTGGCCCTTCATTCCAGTCTGAAGCAAGGCCCTTATGAGGCTATGTAGGCCTGGGGTTGGACCCCCCAGGGCTGACTGACTTTTGCAGGGCTGGTGTTGTTCCTAAGTGAAAGCCTTGCTGCATGGACATAGGGGTTGTTGTGGGGGGCTGGTACTGCTTTAGTTGTGAGGGGTTGTGCACGCTGACCTGACATGTGCCTGTGGGTCCTGCCCACTGGGGGGCACTGTAAGAGACTGGCGTGAATCCAAAGCCCTGGGCAACGGGACCAAGGGAGCCTTTGCGAGGCCCCAGAGAGGCAGAGGGGTTGGTTTGGTTGGGCAGGTGAGAATTGGTGGTGGATGTGTTGTTGTTTGCCACTCCAGGTCCTGGACAGAGGTAGCCCGGGGCGGAATATTTACGGGCCATGTTGACTGGAGGAATGATCTGTGAAAATGAGAACAAATCAAGAAATAAGAACAACCATCAATTTTCAGTTAAAATACAGGTTTGCAGTAAAGTGAATACCCACATCGAGTCCAAGAGTTGTCCCAGCTTTAGGCCCTTTTTTGCACTGGGAAAGACTGATGGCATCTCTGGCCCAATTATCTACTAGTTGGTGTAGGTCGTCAGTAAAGGTGCCTTTTCCCTTCTGGGTGTGAGGGACGGATGACGGTCCTGTAGCCTGAGGCAGAGGAGTCATGACAGCCTGGTCATGGCCTGAACAGTTTGTGGAGCCTGACCCACTTAATCCTGGAAATACAGGATCAACAAGTCAGCCTTGAACAAGATTAGTCAGAGATATGAACTATGGGAAAGTAGCTGGCACACACCTGTGCAGCCATCGAGGCTCGGCATGGACTGAGAGCACGTTAGCTGCTGCGTGTCAACTGTAGTTCCCTTAGTCTCTGTTGCAGAAGAGGACGTTTGCTTTGGAGGGGACTCTGATCCATGACTTTGAGCTGAGGATCAAGTCAACAGGTTACATCATGGAGTAAATATTTAGACAAAACAATGCTTTGACTTTTAAAGGAACGAAAATGTGCAAAGATTGTTTTACTAAAGTCCAAGTTGTCATAAAAGCTAATCCAACCTGAGTGTATGGGACTTAGATGGCCACCACTGCGAGACTTGTGGTTCTTGCTTTTGCGCCTGCGTCTCCCTCCAGCCATAACCAGAGCAGGAGAAGTGAGGCACTGAGGAGGGGACTTTCCCATCTGTTTGTACAGAGCTGCTATCTCCTCCTTCTGGCGGGTGTGTAAGGCCTGAATCTCCTTCATGTGTCTGTAGGAGGAAAGCCAAGAGAGGGGTCATCTAACCTTCTCAAAGTGTGGAGGAAATGAGTGTGGCGTAAAAGCGAAAATATGTGCTATACTTCTCTCTCAGACGACTAATTTCTTTCTGTAAGACTTCATCGTCTGTCTCTGACTCGTCATTGTCGCTGCTGTAGTGGGCAGGAGTGTTCAGAGGATCAGAGAGGGATGATGAAGGTCCGTTCTGCAGGCTGCAGCTGTGTGAAGAACTGGAACTTGGAGCTGGAGTCACTGAAGAGATAAAACATTAAATAATTTTCTTAAGACATCAGCAGGGATTTTCCACATTTTCTAAGTACTAAACAAAGCATCACATGTTAAATCAGCACATTAAAAGGATAAATTCCACTGAGGTTTTCCCACCTGTGACTGAGAACCGTCCCACCACTGAACCAACAGCTGGCTCAGAAGAGGCGCTGCTTTTAGACACTTGGAAGCGTCCAATGGTTGTGGGCTCACTGGGTCTGTCAGTTTCACAGACATCTTTGGACAGAGGGGATGAGCGGTGGAGAGTATTTTCTGGACTTGAAGGTGAGGAGGATGAAGATGAAGAGGAAGTAGAGGAAACCACATTGGATGGATCTGGAGCTCTAGTGGGAGCCTCATCAGGTGGAACGGAGATCTGTAGAAGATGCAATAATGTTGTTATTACTGTTCAATCTTGAACCCACAAAAGAATTTCTTTGAAAAGACAACAGAAACTCACTGTGAAGCGTCCTAAAGTGAAACCTGGGCCTGAAGTTTGAGCTCCATTGTCTGTCAGAAGAGTCTCTGGACTTGCAGCTCTCCTCTGCTGACTGTCCAAATCCCCCTGCTGCTGCTGAGCCTGTGTGGTGACATAAACATGAACAATTTAAATAAAGCTGTGGCCCATACACCCACTAGTAATGACTAAATGAGAAAGAAATACCCTTCAGGGTCTGAACACTTTATGGGAACTTTTCTGAAATAATAAAATACTGCTGACAGGAATCAAATGCATATTTGGCTATGCGTCTTTATAAAGGTATAGAGAGACTTTATAAGAGAAACTGAAAATCCCTATTCTAGATCAGTCAGGTTAGAACAACCTCTCAATTTTTGTGATTGTAATACTGTACTTTTATGTAATCACACAAACATATTGAAGTAATTTAAAAGTTAAAGATGCTCAAAATCACTTTTCCCATTTCCTCAGTAAATTTTGCTTACTGCTTTAAAACATTTTAAAAAGCTGCATACTTTCTAGTATGCACTAAATTCTATGACAAATATTTTCTGAGCTTTGCCTTCTAATTCTGATCACTAGTTCTGCCAGGAAATATTTGGAACCAAATGAAGAGGTTAGAATGAAATGGAAAAGGAACAACTCTCACCTGGTTTGGTTCAGGAAATGGGGGTGGATGTTCTGAGGGAGGAGTGGTTGGTTGATCAAAGCCGCTCTAAAGTCAAAAAAAGGAAATATTAAATCTAAATCCATTGAGACGATGGATGCAGAACTACATGAGCTGCATTGTGTTCAGACCTGGACCTTGGGTATGGATGGGGGGGTCTGGGCATGTCCGGCCTGAGTCGCCATTGAGCCTTGAAGCTGCGCTCCACATGAGAGGGAAAGATTTGACGGAGGAACCAGGGCGGTTCCAGGTGGTGGGGAGGATGTGGCAGGAGGGGTGGAGGTTCCTGTGCTCTGACTGGGATCGACTGATGCTGAAGAGGCAGAACTTTGGTCTTTAAAGAGGGACCGGAGCTTCATGTCTAAGGTTTGAATATCATCTCTGCCAGCTGTTTTAGAATGGAGCTCGGTCCCATCCGACTCCACAGGCTGTGATGGGATCTGGGTCTGGGGGTGCTGAGTATGGATGGTTGAGTTTACAGGCTGAGAAGGCTGACCATTGAGTTGCTGCTCTAATATGGGGGCAGATCCAACAACACTGGGTGTGCCAGTAGAAGCAGAGGTACTGCTCGGTTGAGGCCCAGCTACGGCAGAGATGGACGTCTGCGTGGAAGAAGGGGAGATGGTGGAGGACGGAGGGGGCATGCTAGTGGGAGCAGTTGGGGGCTGTGGGGCAGCAGTTTCATGGGAAGGCTGGGAGGGTGGAACAGAATCAGAGATTGCAGGTTGGGACGGAACTGATGCTGGTGGAGATGAGACCCTGGCAGCTGATTGAGGAGGCAAAGGCATTGCAGTGGAGGTGACAGACTCAGTTGGAAAAGCAGTGCCAGGGGTGGAAGCTGCAGCTTCTGAAGGAGACAGAATGTTAGAGATGTGGCCGGTCTCAGAGGAAGGGAAAGTGACTGGTTCTTGCTCGGAAACAGGAGGATCAAGAGTGTTGCTTCTGTCAACACGGGCCTGCTTCACTTTACTGAAAGCCTCCTGGAGAACCCCAGATGGGGCTGAAAGAGAGAGGCCAGAGGGAGCTGTGGAAATGGAAAACAGAAAATAAATTCAATCTGAGACAAGATACAGTAGAAATTAATATATATTGATAATATAGATGATTTTCCTCTCACCAGTGCCAGAATCATCTCCAAATGATGTGTTGTTTGAAGGTGCTCCAAAGAACTTGTCTTTCAGACGAGCCTCTGGAACTGGACTGACTATAAACCTTCGTCCTGCTGAATGAACCACCTGAGCCGTGGTGCTGGGAGAAATACCTGAATGAAAAGGAAATATTATCAACCCAAAAAAACATCAACAGGAAGATGAACAATGCAGAACACGGCAACTAACAAAAAGTTACTGACCTGGTATCATGGGAACAGTCAACTCGGACTGCTGCTGATCACCAATCTAAAAAAAACACGTCAATCGCATCATTTTCAAATTCTGGTACAACTTTTCATGAAGTTAATGAGCTGATGAATGAAAATGGTTTTAACCCTTTCATATTAAAGCTTAAGCGTTTTGACTATTGTAACTCTTCAACTGTTTACGCAATTCATGTAATTCCAGCAAATTCTGAAGCAGAGAGAAGCAGCTTTGTATAAATACAGATTTAAGTAGTAAAATGTTTGCACAATCAACATAAACCTGCTGATTCTGTTACTAAGAAAAGTGGCTTTGTACCAATTCGCAACACAGAACAAATAGAAAAAGATGCTTTTCTTTGTGTCAGAAGAATCACCATGGTGATTGAGTGAACGGTCGAAGAAATACTGTATGTCAAAGAGTGTGTTTTTTCTGTGTTGCTGGCAACATCTCCGGTGTTAAGGGGTTAAGATTTACCTGGGAGAAGCCTTCCTTCATGCCCTTTCCCCTTTCATCGGCCATTTTTATGACTTCCCGGACCTGCTCAATGAAAGACTCCCGCTCATTCTCCAAAATGAACTCACTCTGAACCTAAAAAGGAGAGCAGGTTAAGTTTATAACAATGTGACAGTGTCTTTTCAGACTGGAAAGTAAAATAGAATTTGGTTGCTCTTCCAGTCTATTTATATAAACAGTATGGTAGTAAAGACATATATTTAAAGGAGACAATGTTTAGTGTGAGTGACATGTACAGTACTTAGTAAAAACAAAAAAGCCACATTACCATAATCTCTGCTATCTCCTCTGGGTTATCACCATCAAGATCAAATCTGAAGGTCACCATCTTCCTGTTATGAGTTTCAAGCTGGCACTCAGCCACTCTGTCTCCGACATTAGAGATCTACAAAAGATTGAAATATTACAAACGGCTGAGTAAAAGCGGTTCAGCAGAAATGCTCAAAGACACATCAGATACATACACTGAGAACGTTGAGCTTGGCCTTTGCGGTCTTCTCGTGGCGAGAGCGGCTCCGGACAGATCGTCTCTGGTTGCGCTTCATAGAGCGCCCTTCGTGACGACCCCCTGATGTGGAACTCCCATCGTTGCCATCACTAAGACCTGAAGCAGCATCTGACAAACCGCTACAAAATAACACAAAAGAGGTTTAGAATATTGTAAAGCATAAAGAAAAAAAACTCAAACACCCCGTTAACCTTACCTATCTGGCTGCTGTGGGACTAGGGTAGAAGACCCTGGTGGCTGCTCCAATGGTGTTCCCTGAAGAACAGTTCCAGAAGCCTGAAAGAAAGAAAACTTTGAGTCTGGAACTTCATCTCAAAACCAGATCTGACAATTAAACACTGATTTAGTTTAAATTACTGTAAAATAAGACAGGAATTTATACAATAAGCAGCATTTGTGTCAGTATAGGTAAAGCCATTGTATTATCTATAGGATAATTATAAAACATTAACATCTGTGAACTGGGTTCCACAATGTCCTCCGCAAGATGGGACTTCTGAACACGGTTTCCTGTTTACATTATTCTTTTAGGTTGTGCCAGTTCAAAAAAGATGAAAAAATACAATACAATTTAGCTTGATAAAAACAATACCCATTATATTTATTATCAATTTTTAATCAAAGAATATAAATTCAGAATATAACTTTTGACATAAAAAAGAACAACTTGTATTCCTACAGAAAGTATGTACAAAGATTACTAATTAGTTATGACTAAATAAACATCCTACCACCTACACAAGTTCATATTGTGGTCTGGAAAATACCTGAAGAACAGAGAGGCATGATGCCTGATAGAGGAAGAATAGATGCTCTGCGTTGATTGGTGGAGACATGATAGGAGGACTTGGATCATTGGCCCAAAACTAAGTTATGCAAAAATACGCAGCATGCAGGCAGGAAGAAGTGGAAGAACAAAGGAAACAAATACAGCAATGAAAGATTCTGAACATCCAGGGGAAACAAGGAGACAAGACAAACCCAAGTGAACACAAGACACACAGACAATACACACACAGTATTGTCTGTAGAGAAGCTCTCTTAGAAAAGTCATGTTCTCATTAACAAAAGACATGTAGTTTTTTTTTTTTTTTGTTGCTACGTATCCAAGTGGCTTTAATTGTTATTTATTCTTAATGAAGCAACAAAATGTCTTCAGAATGCTTTCAAGAGGTCTGTTGCTTTAAAGAAAGGAAGCTTTGGAGAAACTCACACAATTTATGGTCAGGAGACTCAAGGAAAAGAAAATATTTATGGTCATTTTTATTAAGACAAAGATGTGGATGTGTAAAGCATCACCTGTAGCTGTGAGCCTGGAGCCTGTACCAGAGAACTGCTGCTGTCTGAGTGTGGCTGTGATGCTTGAGAAGATGACGACGTAGAGACTTGCAGAGAGGAAATCTGCATGATCATAAACATGGGAGAGAGGAAAAAAAATGTCAGGCAACAAACAAGACTAAACAAAAAAATTGTAAAATAGTACAAAAATGTGACTGTCGTGATCCTGGGACTTTGCCGGTTCCACTGGATTAACAGAACAAAACCACAGTAGAACTGTTACACAGTAGAACTAACAAAAATCTTTTTTAAAATGTCAATAAATTGCTAAAATAACACCTGGTGCCAATTTTAAAGCACAAGTTGGTGACAGGTAAATATATAATCATCAATGCACTAACATAAACCTGCTATTAGTCTCTGTAACTAATTTAAGTAGTTCTATTATATTTTTAAAAACTGTGTGAAAAATGGGAGAGGAAAATGTTTTTACATTATAATGGGATATTTGATTTATTTAAGGGCAGGTGGTAATTGGTACTAATCTAGTATAAAACATAGGACAGTAATGTATCAAGGAGGGCTGGAGAGCCTAGGAGCCTGTCGTATAACACCTACACAAATGCCAAAATGAGTACAAATAAAAACAAACTTTAAACTCTAAAGAAATAGAAATGAAACTTTCTACTAGGGTGAAAGTGAAAAGTAATTCTGGGTGTATATTTTAGTTAACTTTAGACCCATCTTACTAACTTTAAGTTAGTAAGTTAACCTTAGAATTTAGTTCGCTTTAATTTAACAAGAATGATAAATAGTAAACAGGTTGTACCTGTGAAGATGTCACTGAAACTGGCTGGTTTGTGGGTCTCACAGAAACAGCTTCGGGTTGGACACTTGGAATTTGCTGAACCTGTTGTAGGACAAAGAAAATTGGTAAGACAAGGAAAAAAAAGACTGGAAACTTTTAGTTGGGAAATGATGCTTTTCTTGTTCTACAGGCATAATAATGTTGTAGAGCAAGAAAAAAATGTAGAAATTATCCAGGGACATGCAATAGAACTGTTTTCTTACCACTGACTGCTGTTTTGGATCACTTTGTATCAAAGGACATGATACTTGGGGCTGTAGGTGTGGACTCAGGGCTAAAGCGTAAGATACTCCAGACAGAGGAGGCTGAGACTCAGAAACAACAGAGGAGTTGGGTATTCTGTCTCCCATGTCCCGGGCTGTAATTGGGGATAACAGCATCAATTAAAAACTGTAACAAGAAAGTCTTAAGAAGCTAAACCATAGTAGTCTGTGAATGCTCTTTAGAACAAACCTGCACTGGCATGCTGTAGCTGTTGGTCAGGCTCTGGTTGGTCACACTCCACCTGTACAGCAGCTACAGTCTGACTCTGAGCAGGAACTTGCACAGTTGTCTGAGGGGTTAAGAGGACTGTCTGTGACATGCCAGGCAGCTGAGTGGATTGGGGAGCACTGTAGTTTGAGCTCTGAAGGCTCGGCTGAGATGTAAGTTGGGCACTCATATGTGAAGTATGCTGGTTCGGTTGGGGAGCAACATAAGAAGACTGTGGTCCAGGCTGTAACTGGGGTTGTATCTCCATGCCAGACTGTTGGCCTGTCTGCTGTGTTGGTAGTGACTGAACCTGCACCTCTTCTTCTAACCTTCTCTTTTCTTGATCTTCTCTGACCTAGAACGTAATTTAAAAAATGTGCTGTAGTCCCTTTCTGTAACCGACAGGAATCAAAGCAAACACTGAAACCAAACAAATCATGACTAGGATGGACTCACCTGCTGTCGCTGAGCTCTTTTGCGCCTGATTAGAGATACTCTGTCTTTTATGGCCTTAGCAATGGTCTTGTGATCCCCTTCACAGACATAGCCAGACTCAACCTAAAAATGTAGGTTATGAACACTTTAGTGACCAAGTAAAAACTGTTTTTTTTTTTATATCTGAGTCTGTGTAATTCAATTCAAATCACCATTTCTTGTGCCACATCCTCTGGGACGTCTTTGTTGAGGTCAAAGGAAAACTCAATAGCTTCATTATCTTTGTACTTCCCTTTCAGCTTTTTGATGTCTTCAATTCTGAGCCACAGCTTAATTGCCTCCATCTCTCCATCGTCCTCTTCTGCCAGCTCCACGCGCACACCTGTATCCTCCTGGAAGAAGGCGTGGTTCAGGAGGTCTTTGATCGAGTACCTAAAAGAACAGAAACACTCCGCTGTCAAGCAAATGTTTCCCAGAAAAATATTGAACTCAAACTTAAAAAACAGGTATATTTTAAATGAAAAAACCTCTCATCCTTGTTTTGGCGAATGCACCCCTCAATGATCTCCTTCACCTCAGGAATGGCTACCTTGTCAAAACTGCCCGGCTTCACCCCCTAAAGGAAACACATAACTCTAAATGAGAGTAACTCCTCTCCTGGGGAGTCTGGATCATTTGTTTCTTTATCTCAAAACTGGCTCTCAAATTGTAAATGACTGAACTTGTTGACCAAATTAATAAGATGGATTGAATTTTCCAATCTTTTTGAGCTTTTTAAAAAAAAAAAAAATTAAAAAAACATTTTGTGCAAAACATTAAAAAATATTTGTCAACATATACCATACAAAGTGGCAAATAAAACGTTTTTCCAGTTTTTTTCCAATTGTTTTATTCGCTGGTGACTGAAGTAGAGAAGGATTGCAGGGTTTAAACCTGCATTTACTCCAACTAAGACGTATGACCTTACAGCATCTGTTCCACCAGCTGACACTAGTAATATAAAGCAAAAGTTTCTGTTGAGCCTTTCTATAATGAATACATTTGTATGCAAACATTCCTGTAAATTGGGGTTTCACGTATTGTTGTTGAGAATAAACTTAGAAAGCAAAATGAGGGAAAAAGTAAACTAAAACTCCTTAAAAATATTTTTATGAAGTGGACAGTTATTTAAATATGCAATGGGGTGAAAACTGACTTTTGCTGATCATTTGACACTGTTTAAAGTTAAATTGTAGATCACTGGAAGCATGCCAGAGGCCCTGTCCCTGAAGCAGATGGTTCTGATGGAATCACTGCAGACTTCAGGCAACAGTGGCCAGGGGGATCAAGAGCTTTACAGCTGCACAGACATGTCAAGATGTGCATTTTATAAAGTGCAATGGAACTGATCATCCAGGATAACAATACAGTAATAATAACAGGAGGATTTGTAATTGTCAGTAGGACGAGGCTCAGGCTCATGATAGCTACTGGCAGATTAAGCAATACTTTAAAAAATCCTTTTTGTAAAAGGGAGACCTCTCAAGAACCACAGCCCCTTATTACTCATTTGTTGCACTAATTATTTTGTTCATTTGCCACTGAAGATTCAACAATAATCAAAACGTATGAATAAATGGAGACACACACAAATAATGAGACCACTGGATAAGCGCGTAATGAGATGAAAACCGTGGGAAGTGACGAAAGGAAAACATCTGTTTCTACAGAAAATTCAAGGAAGACAGAACAATAATTTGCACTTCCTGGAAGTGGAAATTAAATCCCATCATTCTAAAAATACTGTGGTAAAACACAACTGTGTGACACCAACTCTGTGAGCTCAAGAACCCCACTCACATGCTGGGTTTTGTGGTTCTATAATATGTGGCAAAAGCCTCAACAATTTCACTGAGATGATGACAGTGAATCAGAGATTTCGGTATGAAGAGACATTCTAAAAATAGGTTGAACGACTTTATCTGCCAAACACAGATTTGCAAGAAAATGAATCACAGATGACTAAGAAGTAACAATGGGCCACTATGTATGGAGGAATGGGAAAGTATGAGTTTATCTAACACAGTTATTTCCGCTCCGACAGGATTGCAGGACTTAACCAAAAGCTGTTAGGAAAACAGCTCCACTGTTCTTGCCAAGACTCTATCCTTCAGATCTATGTAAATGTCACATACACCTTGACTTTAAAGAAAGGAAAACTATTAAAAGATGTGAGTTTTTTTCCTTTAAAAGTTAGATAATCAAACTGCAATATCAGTAAAGAAGTGTTGAGAACTAAACAGATCTGTGATGCTAGCCTTCTTAGCACACAAGAAGTGAAGGCGTGGCAGAGGCGTGACATGAAGGGGTGACTGAGAAGACTTACGCTGGTAACTCTGCGGTAGATCTGTGCAGCATTCTGGCACTCTGAGTAAGGGTACTCTGAAGTGGCCATCTCCAGCATGCACATTCCAAAGGCATATACATCCACTGACTCGTCGTACTTCTCCTCATACATCTCAGGCGCCATGAACTCAGGGGTACCTTAAATCAAAACAACTATTCAGAACTCTGGACCTCCCTTACTGATTGAGTGGGCTTCTCACAACCCATTGTCCTTCTGCTCCTCTAACCCATGGGGGCTGAGGAAGAGGAGGATGAGAGGAGTGACCAGGTAGATGCCGTCTTCTGGAGGACCTGTGATGTGAAAGTTGGAAGAGAGGGGGAAAAAAGAAAAAAAAGGGAAAGAAAGCAAAGAGACAGAAACAAAAAAGGGGGAAGATGGGCTCAGTTAGACTGTAGACAGGAAGGCACGTGTTTGTCTGTGTAAGACCTTGTGTTGACTTCTACAGGTTGATAGAAGATGTGCAGAACACCTGTTAGCAGGAGTTACTGTGCTCAACAATTAGCTCTAAAAACAGGCATTTAAGTTTAATCCCCAGAAATTTAATTTTTCAATCCAATTAGCAAAAAAGACAACAAAACTAGCTATGGAAGGAAATTTTGTTCAGACCTCCTCTTAAACGTCTTACCCTTTTTTTATTGCACTTACCTTTTTAAAGTCTGACTTACCGTCTCCTGACCTGAGGGAGGAAAGTGTTATAATTAAGGCTGAGAAAAGTAGATCCCATAGCTAGTTAAAAAGATGAACAGCGTGTTGCTGCACATAATCCTCGTCAGACTGATGGGTTACTTGTAATCGATCAGGTCTTACACAGAAAAACGTATTTGGTTGTTGGACAGTAACATTGTTGATATTGATGTGTATTACAGCACACTGTCAGACTTACCAGGCCCATTAAAGATACTTACTCAATGACCAGCAGTACCCTATTCATTCCAAACAGCAGAATGGGGCACAGCTGAGGCTAGAGCCTATTTTAAAAACATACCCATGAATGTGAAAGAAAATAAAAAAAAAAGGAGAACAAAAAGGAAAAAAAGGGTCAAATGCTGACAGAGAGAAAGTGGAGAGAGCTCCCTGGACACAAAGATGGAGCAAAAAGATTCTGGGTCCTGCAATATTTTAAAGACGGCAAGAGACAAACACTAGAAAAATCCTGTTAAAGCAAAGCCATAGAAAAAGATTGTTAAACATCGTTTGTGTAAGTATTATAAACAGACCACATATTTTCAAACCACAGAACACAGACCAGTCTAACCCAGAAACAAGGGCCGTATCTATAGCCATTGGTAGCCTGGCTGATGGCATGTTAGCTTTTATAATGATAACAGTGATTTAAATAAGAAAAGACATTAGGCGCTACTTACAGTCAGTAGATGTCTGAAAAAAATATCTCCTCTTTAGGAGAATCATACAACAGAAATGCTGTGTACATGGGCCAAGACTAGGTTTAAAATGTTAAAAATACATAAGATGTAGAAGGAAAAGTCCTTGTAATTATCCAGCTAAGATCACCATTCTATGTGGCCTCCACTTAAGCTGTGGTTTGAGAGACAGTTGAAACATGGTGGTCTGTTTTTGAAATGCATAGACAAAAACAACATTTTTCAAAAATAAATTATGTACATATTGATTTTTCAGCATTATTCAAAGCCAGAGAAAAACGTACTGTCCCATAAGGATCAGGAGAGAAGACCCTTTAGATCCGTACCTATAACACTCTTGGCAAATGACGCTCTCTTGAGGGTGGCCAATCCAAGGTCTCCAATTTTGACAGATCCTGTTGGGCCCGTGATGAATATGTTGTCACATTTGAGATCTCTGTGGATGATTGGAGGAGCCCGAGTGTGAAGGAAGTGGAGGCCTTTGAGAATTTGTCTACACCAGCTGCGGAGCACTTTAATTTTCATCACCTTGAACCTCTTCAGGTACCTAGAAGACAACACAAAAAAAAAGGAATATTTTAAATGCCACTAATAAATACGGCATTTAAATGTGGAAAAAAGGCAAAAACGAATGCGCTCCCAAAAACAATTTAAGTAGAAAAATAAGGATAACCAGCTAAGTTTAAAGTCCCACTCTGATCACCTTTTGATTTGTTTTAAGTGTTCCCAGTGGTTTTTTTTAAATTAATAACTTCTTAAATAATAAAATTAAATATAATTTTTTAATTATGATTATGCTGTTTTTAGGCAACAAAAATGGCAAATATTGGAGCTGTCCTGCTGTATAATTTTGAGCCAGACGCCAGCTCAAATGAGGGAAACAAAGACATACATGGATCTTGTCTACAAGTCAATGCATCAGAATGGAGCAGAGCATGGAGCTTGAGGCTTGCTGTTGTAGCTTCTACATCAAACATACAAGCTTATTCCAACAGCATTTTGTGTCTGCTCCTGATACACAATGATTTAAATACAGAAATACTCAGAAATGCAATTTCAAGTTTTTTTTGTTTTTTTTTTATGTCCTCCAATCGTTACAATTTTCATCAGAGTGGGTCTTTAACAATGGACTACAAAAAACACCAGACAAATATAGAAAAGAAAGTCAGCCACATTCGCGACTCACGTCTTCAGGGTACCAGAGGTCATGAGCTCCGTGACTAAAACAATGCACTTCCTTCCTTTGGAAGGTCCCTCCCAGGAGTCATAAAAGCGAACAATGTTGGGATGCTGCAGTCCCTTTAACATCCCTGCTTCCTCCTTAAAGCGTTGACGCTCCGTCTTTGACAGCTTACGATCCTATAAGAAACAAAGTATTTTTGATTTAGCAGAACTTAAAAATTAAGATGCCAAATACTGAGTTAGCAAGTGTTTTGTGGTATTTTTATTTTTTGGGGGTCAGTGATTGACTTTAAACACACAAGTTCCACATTTTTTGGTAAAGCAGAAATCTTAATGTTTGTGTTTCTGTGGGAATATCTAGTGGTGGATGGAGGCATTGAACTAAAAGTAAGCTTGAAACAAGTTAGATCGACGAGCTTAAGAGGCTCCACCTAGAAACAAGACAAGGTGACCTACTTAGTATTTTATCTAACTTTTGAGGCCATGGTCCCCCCCCCCCTTTTTTTTTTTTCAAAACAGGCATAAAAATACACCAGGAAGATATACTAGTTAGTCTCAGAGTTCTGTACCAGTACAACACAAAGGTACAATTCATAAGAATAAAATTAAAAACAAAGAAAAAAAAACTCTAATTTTAACATTCAAATTACACAAATATTTCTAATTTTTTACTGATGTAATTTTGACAATTAGAATGAAGTAATAAAACCATTGAAACGTCAGTGGTTGAACAATTTGCAATATTCTATTTTAAGTAATGGAACTTTAGCAGTGAAGTAATTTTGTAAACCAGCTTCACTTGCATGATTTCTTTCTCATGTGTTACTAAGCACAGAGGGACCATTCATAACAACACAGTCAGCTAAATGACCCACTGAATTACTTGCCATCTGCCTTCAGCAAACTTGTCACAAGAGGGAAAAAATGCATTATGCAGTGAATAATGCATTTACCCACCATCCATGTTTCATTTGTCCAGATCAGGGCTGCTCAATCCAGATCCTAGAGATCTACCACCTTGCTTGTTTTCCAGATCTCCCTGCACTTCTTGCTGCTGATTACCTGGATCTCATGTGTTCAGTCAATTGTAATAAGGAGACACCGGAGTCAGCTGATCAGCAGAAAGCAGTGAAGAGAGAACTGGGAAACAGGCAGGGTGGTAGATCTCCAGGACTAGAATTAAGCATCCCTGGTCGAGACTGTTTCTCAGAGTGCTCACATAGACATAAACTGGAAAACTGAGGTCAGTGTCTCTCCTGTTTTTCAAAATAGATGATATCCCCTTTATGTCCTCACAGCAAGTAAATTGGTCTATTCTGAAACTAAAATAGGCCAAATGCAGGAATGTTCAGTGAACTGGTGGGGAAAATGCTGTTTACTGAGATGATAAGATTCAGAGACAGAGGACAAAAAACAAACTCCAGAGAATAACGGATATGGTTTAAAATACTGTTAAAACGTCTGTACTGAACAGTATTAAAAGAGATCTATAACTCTTTAACAACCCAATCAAGAAAAAATAAATAAAAGGAAATTATATTTTGCAGCTTATTATTTTGAGTGAATTATGCACACAATCATTGTATTTAAAAATTTCTTCAAATGTGATCTACTTTTTGGTTTAGCGGGTAGTTTAAAGGCTAATACATCTTTACAAAGCACAAAGCATACACTAGTACACAAGTATTTCATTGATATTATATAAATCCAAACTTTTGGTACAAAATGGTTTATGCCCCACTCCTGACTTTGGTCAGCAAGTTTCCTTTAGAGCGGTTAGGATTCTTTAGATAGTTGAAATGTGGCCTTCAAGGCTTAATACAAATAGAGAATTTCAAAAGAAAGGCTTCAAGCCAATTTCTTTGTTTCTTAAGAAAATGTTAAAAGCTTTAAGCACTTTTCAAACAGCCTGTTCATTGGTTGATTCATATTGTGCAGCACCTCCACACCCAACTGATTGAGCCTGTTTTGAATTTTGTAGAGTAACTTCCACTTCTGCACCAATTCCCACTATGGAGCAACACTAAAGTTTGGAATCCTAAAGCCCCTTAACTCTTGCAGTCAAAAGACTTGACCTTTACACTTAAGGTTGCCTGTACATGTATTTTGTGTTGTTGTCTGACAGCCTTTAGTCTGCTGAGGGACTTAAGTGGAAAGTTTGCCTTGGCTATAAAGTTGCCTATTTAGATAAACAGCACACATATATTTATCAATGCGTTTTGTCTCTTAGAAAATAAATCTTTCGATACAAATGTCATGGGAAAGTAACTGGAAATATCAAGATATGAGTTTGTTGCCATTTTGACTGAAAAATATTTTTTTCTGACAAAAATCCTAAGGTCAGAACAAATGATTTTTCCCCTCAGCCATGGAACTGCACAATGAAAAAAATAAATGTATCACAGAAGAATTTATCACAAAGAAGCAGCTGTTAGTCTACTTTACATTGTTGGCCTGCAGTGCATGAACATAAGTTTGAATCTAACATCTCTCCTCACTCTATGAGTCACTAAAAGAAGAACTCGAATAGTTTTAACAGGCAGATGTTTGATTTGCAAACACTACTGTGTAAAATAAATGTTTACATTTTAGTGCAATAAGGTGGTAAAGACGAAACTTTTTTAAATCACAGACATGAAAAATATAGTAAATTTTTTTAAAACCGCTGTTCACCTTAATATTTTTTTTTTCATTTTGGTTTTGGCAAGGTATATTTTAGGTCAAATTGTTAAAAAGGGATTGGTAATTCTAATTTTTACTTTCATTTTTAACAGAAGAATTACACAAAACTTGTCACACGTGTTGTGCTGTTTAATAAGTAGTGCTGTTTTTTGCAAAAGGCACAAATTAAAGGGATAATCAATTGATTGAAGTTTACTGAACTCCACATAAAAACAAAACATGTTTTAAAAAATGTCCTTAAGACCCTTTCTTATTTATTTATAGTTAAAAAAGAAAAACAGTACATTTTGAATAATGATGGTATAATTTTTAAATTTCAGCATTAATAGAGACATTATATACAGCAGGCTTTGCCCTAACTTGAGTCAAAAAGGAAAAAGTTCTGGGTGGTGGAATGAACGTTCTAAAGCAGGCCCTGGCAAGACGGCCGACTGCTTCACATGGGAGATTTCTCTGCGAGGAATGTGACCCATTTTACATTCACACCAGCATTCTCAGCAGGAACACACTGAGCATGCGTCTGATTTGGTCTATGAGAAGGAGGGGGGAGGGTTCGCCTGTAATCTTCACATTGTTCTGAAATCAACTTGCTTACAGGCTGTATCTGTTGCCATATGAGACCAAGTGCTCTAATCACAGGTTGAAAGGAAAAATAAATACTGATGTGGTAAATGAGCCTGCAAGCTTGAAAGATACTAAGATTAGATTTACTACAGATTTAAATATATTCACCATAAAAAAGAAGAAGCCTAGAGCGTAAAATGTTGAAAATTAAGGTGTTTTCTCAAAAAGTCCCAAGGAGACCCACTGACTGCCAAGTCTAACCTAAAAAAGTATCATTTTCAATTTCTCCCAAAAATACAGAGCTTTTCATTATGGAAACCAAGCATTTTTTTTGAATGATCCTCCTCATACCATTTCATAATAATTTGTAATAACCGACTCTAGAAACAATTTAAAAGACTTGGGTGCATACCTAATCAGATGTCAATCAAGTTAAAATAAAAATTTAAAATATAATTTGGGTATTGATATTTTGTATTTGTGTTTCTCACAAGTTTCTGCAAGTATGCGACCTTGGAGACTGTGCTATTTTAATAATTAAACTAAAATTGTAGGTAAGTAATCAGAATAGAGGATTGTGTCACTGTTGCACATATCCAGGATGACATGGAACTGAAAATGAGATCATCAATTACCGGTACTTAAAAAAGACAAGTATTTCTTCACTTGCTACTGTTGTTGCCAGGCGTGCCACAGTTTAGTTTAGTGTGTCTAGTTTATGACCACCAAGTTAAATGTTCTTTGTAATCCTTCACTGGACTCTATGGCAATGCTTGCCTGCTTTTCCTCAATCCCACATTAAGCCTTAGTTAAATACACTTGAAATGATCTTTTTAGCTTCTTAACTGTATCTTGTACAAGGAACCACTACATTATTTTAAGGCGGCTAAGTAACTATTTGTATATAAAAATAAAATCAAATTAGCTTAAAAAATATCAGCAGCAATAGCTAAAATATGAACATTAATGATCTCAAATCAACATACTTTAATTTAATATTACAGCCAGCAAAACCATCATTAGTTGTGACTTTTGTGATGTATGAAATATTACAATATTTATTATTACATTCTAACTTACAAAAAAAAAACCTTTATATTCTAAGATTTCTGATATTGGTTGACCCACAAAGTTGTTTTGTTTTTTTGAGTTATTTTTTTTTATTGAAAAAATTGTCACTTTGTCTTATTTTGAAAACCTAATAAGAAGGAATAACATTATTATTATTACAGTTGCTACAACTAATAAGAATTCCCTCCCTAATAATTACAAAAACTCAAATGTTTAATCAATAACTTAAGACTGATTTTTTTAAACAAATAACATGTAAAGCATTATATGTTTCAAATACGTTAATGATTTACTTTAATATTTACTAAAAGTTTGGAGAAAGTCCTTGTGTCTAAACTAAAGCCTGTTATTACATTTTTTTTATTCCAGATGTAAATACTTTGAAATAAAATCTATTTAAAAATTCTATCTTTCCTACCAAACAAACTTGTTTCCACAAAATTTGAGTAAGAAAAAAACAAGAAAGTTAAAAATGTTTTCTATGATTTCACTACTTCTTATACAATATAAGCAATCAAAGAGGAAGTGCTGGTCACATCTGCAAGGAAGGAAATAACAGATGCTGTTGCGGAGGTAACATGTTTTTGGTTCTAATCCTCCCAAAGGAGACAACATGCTTTTAAAATAATGTGAAAACAAGTACTTCATTCAGGAACTTTAAAAACTAATGTGAACTTTGTAGCTGAAGTGTGCTGAAGTGTACACATTTTAAATTTCCTTAAAGTAGTTTTGGGCCACTTCAAATTCCTCAAAAACCTTTTGATGAAAACTCAACCGGAACAATTCACAACCATGAAGCTCATAGAATTATATCTATAGGCAGGAGTAAAAAAGTTAATACCTGTAGCTCACACCAAGCAACCTCCACTGTAGTCTCTGTGTCCAAACCCTTGTAGACGGTCTTGAAGGAGCCACGTCCAATCTCTATGTCAAACTTGAGGAATCTCCCATCAGGTGATGTTCCAACTGCTTTGGTTTCTGCCTCTTCAATATCATCTTGGACTCTTTTCTCAGCTTCCCTTTGCTCAGCTTCTGCTCTTGCCTTGGCTGAATCTTTATCTTCTTCATCTCCTACATCCTCAGGATGAGTTTTTACCTCATTCAAGCTTTCAGGTTCTGCTTGGTTTGGCAATATTGCAGGGTGGGCGTTTCCCTCCTGGTCTCCATCACATACATCTTGAACAATAGTAGGCTCTTGAGATGAAGGCACATTATCTACTCTGGAAACTTTGACATCTTTTCTTGGTTCTCTCTCCCCATCAGCAGATTTTTCATTTTGAGCTGTATTAGTTTCAGCTTTGGGCAACTGAGTAGCAGTGTCAGACCTTTGCTGCTGATCAAGAGATTCCTGTGGCTTAATCCACTGAGACGCAGAGACCTTGTTGGGTAAAGGAAGGGCCAGTGCTGTGGCATTGGAATCGCTGATCACACTTCGACGCAAAAAACGATGTTCAGGGTTACACTTGTCACGCTCCATAGTGTGATGCCTGCGTCTCACATCTGCTGGTCTGGACTCGCTCACCATTGAATCTGAACCAGAGGAAAGCCCATTTCCACTTTTAGGAGGGGGTGCTAGGAACTTCACCATTTTGTCATCTGGCCTTTCCGACATCCCACCACCCACACTAAAACCAATGGGGTGCAATGACTCAAGACCTAAAGTAAAAGTTCTTCCATGTCTTAGTATAGGCCTGCAAAAGCCGCGCTCAAAAAACAAATAATACAAAAAAACTAAGCACAATCCTTCACTTACTAAAGAGTGTCTTTAAATATATTAAGTAAGGACTGGAAGAGTAAAATGGGAGGTGTCCTCTTGTAAATGGAAATAGATTGAACACCACAGCAGAGAACGGAGACTGGATTTTTATACAGCAATCTCTTTAGGTCCACACTATCCATAGTGCAAAAAACAAAAAGCTGCTTCTTTCAAGCATATGGAATTACTGGTCAGGAACAACCATGACAGGTGGGAGCAGGATGATAGATACTTTAAATAGACCACAATTCGGTTTCCCCCCCCTGAAACATAAAAAAGAACACCCAACATGTTAGAAAAGTAGCAAACATTATGTCAAGTATCAACATTGTGTGTAAAAGTAAATCCCAACAGACAAGCTTACGGTAAACAGTTTTTTAAATACATCTATAGCTAAAAGCACACAGTAGATATCCTAAGTTGCACAAATTGAGTATATTTCCAATATGATTAGTAATTTCATTATTGCTATGTTGAGGTGGACTCTCACTGAAGAAATATTTTTGAGAACGCAACCAATTGTTTTAAACCCAGCCTATCCCTGCGTTTGATTTTTAAACTCTCTTGATCAGATCTTATTTACATACAAATCGTCATATTTCATGATGCACCACGTAAAAAGAATATTATGCATAAAAATTATCAAGTATTTCAAGTCAAAGTAAAGATCTTACATCTAAAAACAATTGGCATGGATTATGAGTGGCCGAACACACGATCAGATGGTAATAAAATGACTCTAAAATACGACATATACTATTTTACACATTTAATCATGAACTGGAATTGCGTTGAATATAGCAAAGCCCCAATTGTATCATTATTACAAAGCAAAAACAAAGAGTTTTCCATCTCGCATACGGTAGTGCTAACCTTCGGTATCAAAGCTGTTTATTATTATTCAGCTTCTTGAAATGGTAGCAGCCATGACTACCGAAGGCAACCATGTCAGAACTAAACCGGATAACGTCAACCATAGCAACATCTTCACACATAAAACAAACCCGCAGCGTACCTTTGAACAATTGGGACGAAAGTAATTCTTGACCTCCAATTACGTACCCGTTTTTTCCGCTGTATATTTGACACCACATTCATTTGAAATGGCAGCATCGACTTTAGCGTCACGAAGCAAGTGGGAGCGACGGCTCTTTGTTAGCAAGCGAAATAGCATACAGCTAGCTAGCTAGTTGTCGTCGGCTAATCTTAAAACAGAGACGAGAGACATGAATGACTAATTTCCGCGTCCTTTCTTAGAGTTTTCGTCAAGCAATTCAAGCAGCAGCTCGGCATCGCTTCAATTTTAAACCTATCTAAAATATCTGAAATACATAAACATATATTATAAAAACATATACGAAAAAAGTCAATTTTACATTTTCTGGGGAGATTAATAACCAAACGCTGCTCTTGTATGACAACGGCTTTCGTAAAATACGAAGACAAACAGCGCCACCTCAACACAGTCTACTCATGTTAGCTTGACAAATCTTGCTATTGACCTAAAAAGGGACAAACTCCCTGTAGCTCCATTCAATTTAACGCACTAAGAGGCTTTAATGAGGCCAAAACTAGCTTAGCTTAAGGTTGCGCAGTTTACCTTTTTTAATTTTTTGATAATTTCAAGACAATGATTCATAAGCTATTGTTATTTAAAACAATTGTTTTATATGGACGACGTTTTACATTACTACTTGGGAAGTGATTTGTTGTAGCAATTAGCAATTTAGCTTTTCGACAATAGCTACTGTGTTGGCGGCGCCGGGTGGCAGATGGACCTACCTCGTATCCAGTTTCCACAACACAAGCCAGTCAGCGTTGTTTAAATTATTTTCATACCATTAAATCCTCTTCACATACTTAAAATTGAACTTATTATATCACACATATACAACAATTAGATACAAACGTCGTATTATACTAATTCAAGACTAGAAGTGTGCGATTTCTGCGGCTCGTTTTCAAACAAGCGACGCTGTTGCTACAGACGAAGGAATAACGGCTAGCATAGTGTTGTCGGCGCATGCGCCTAGAACGTAACCACGCATGTAGCTTGAGAATGTCTTGAACGTTGTCAAACTGCATTTCATGCATTCATTCATCTTCTAGACCGTTTGTCCCTTCGGGATCACGGGGCTACGGGAGCCTGACCCAGCCACTCATGGACGGAGGCAGGGGACACCATTGGACAGGTCGCCAGTCCGTCACTGGGGCCAAACTGGATTTGTGACATTTTTTTAAAATTATTTTTACATTTATTTTTAACGTTTTTTTTTATTTGGTTTACTAATAGTTTTCTTGTATTCTAAAATTGTAATAGTTGTTGAGAGGATAAACAGACACAGCTGAGTAACATCATGTATGGTTGAAACACTGCTTTCCGTTTAAACTTGTTACATTTCAACGAGACAGAAAAAAATGTATTTTCTAACGTGTATAACGTCATTTTGTCAAATATAATTTTTAGATGTATAAAATTAAAAACTCAGATAATCAGTTTGACTTTTTATTATATCTTATTTTTATAATATTATACCTAATGATAAATAAATTAAAAATGCCTTAAATTCAGACAAAATATGGTGTTTCAGTTTACTGGCATTCCATTTTATTCATAAAATGCTTTGCTTTGACTGGAGACATGTATAATATAGTCTGGTATTAGACATTTGTTTATTTTTATTTCTCAATTTTAAATTCAGAAATAACAGCCTATGTGTTTTTATAATTACATGTGTTTGTATGATACAATATTTTATTGTTTTTTTGTGGCTCTTAACTGTGCCTAGCTCGTTTAAAAACTATATGGACGGTGAACATTGCCCCCTGGTGGTCCTAAATAAGAAAACACGTCATTATGCTGCAAACCAGCTTTTCCCAATGCACTTAAAATTTTTATTTATTGTTGTATTTAAAAAAATATTTTCTCACCCTCTGAGGGTGGTTTCCCCTCCAAGCTCAGATTATCTACCAGAGTCTGTGGGCTCAAGGGTCCTGCACAGTATTTTTGCTGTTCCTAGGTTTTTCCATGTACCTGCTGTTGTTGTAGCCACTCCTCCAGTTTAGGGGTTACTGCCCCAAGTTATTCAATCACCATGGCCACCACTGTCCCCCCTTCTCCTTCCAAGCTTTCACCAGTTCTTCCCTGAGTTCCTGGTATTAATTTATTATGGGTTTACTTTAGTTCACAGATATTTTGATCTAAAGTCTCAATCCAATCATCTTTTGATCTATTTAAAAAGCATTCCTAGTGATGTCTTATTTATTACTATGTTGTTTCATCCAAAAAAAAAAAAAAAATCCTGTGTCGTTTTCTGCAGAGAGGCAGGAGTTATTCGCCTCTGATTAGTGGGCAGAACTGTTAGCATGGAGTAAACCTACCCTCATTTCCCATCATCCCTTTTCTTTACACTCTACTGCTAGCTTAGAGCCCCTCACAACCAACCTAACACTAGCGACACAACAAAAACGTCCAGCCGTACAGTTTTGAGCTGAATAACAGCTCAGAAAAGGAAAATGAAGACGAAGGGATCCATTTGACTGCAAGTGGTTGCATTGGAATTGTGGCCCGTCAACTGTAGCTTCTACGTCATAGCTACAAGCTTTTTCCGACTGTATTTTTTCGTCTGCTCTAGATTCTCAGCGATTTGAATCAAGAAATACATAGAAATGCAATTTTAAGCGTAATTGTTTTAAAACGAGAAAAATGCCACAGGAACACGATGAAAGCACAAAAAATCACGATTTTCAATGGGGTGGCTCTTTTAAAATAAGCTCTTGCTCCCTAGAAGTCATGGGACTCGTGACCGAGCGTTTTAAGCGTGGCGAGTGGGCTCTCGTGAACGCGCACAAGAGCCTTGACGTCACTGAAGCGCCCTGGTTCTCCTGAGCCGCTTGTACTGCTGGCAAAAGATGGAAAAATCTGATTGACATTTATCCAACATTTCAGGCGAAATTGCCATTTTTAACACCCGTGTCCATTTGACAAAAAGACGGCGACCTGGAACTGAACCGAGCTCGACCGTTCAACAAGAAAGGTAGTTTGTTTGAGGAGGTTTTGACCACTAGCTATTGTGTTAGCGAGGAGGGGGGCAAATAGTGATTCTGCCTGAACATATAAACTGGGATGGACTAGCTTCCATATGGTACAGAAAGCTAACGGTTTAGCATTAGGCATATTTTATAATATCTATATTTTTAAAATTTAAGATCAAAAGGTAGTAGGCGAAGCCCTTTGGCGCAAAAATATCCTAGCTAAAATCGAGAAACTGTTTTAGCAGAGGTGAAGAAAAAATGGTTAGATGGGTGTCTCCATGGAAGACATTTGCACGGAGTCGCTGGGTATATGATCAATCGATTCAAATCCGTTGATGTTACATTTGATACTGTAAATGGATATAATGAAATTTCAAATTAGCTGTGGAATAGCTAATATTGTGT
>BSAI01000030.1:31592147-31642817 GCA_036245035.1 Adrianichthys oophorus | reverse complement strand
ATTCCCTTTCCCCCTCGTTCCTAGCTAGTTTAAATCTGTAGCGTGTGCTTTTTGAAAACTACATCTGAGAGCAGACATTTAAAAACAGCACGCTGCTTCAACGTGACAGATTTTAGGGTAAATCTGAGGGTTAGGATGCCAGACTTTAGCCGGAACCCATGTGTTACCGTGACTTTATGCTAGTAGGGCCACGCAGCTTGAAGAGGAAATGACAGAAGTGAACACGTGTAAATGTCATAATATTTAAAAGCTTAAAAATACAATCCCCCCTTTTGATTAAATAAACAGATTTAATTTGGGACTTTCTCCCCTTATCTTTTTCGGTTTATAGTATGCTATTATAAAAACGTACACATGACTGATTCTGATCATTTACTACAGAAAAATATTAATATTACTGGGAAAAAAACTATTATTTACTTAAGGAATTAATGTACAACATTTGTATTTTGGTGTTGTCTATTTGATTTAAAGATCTACTGTGGTGAGCATTACGTTTTTGGTGTTTTTAACATGTTCTTGTGGCCTTTTTCTCATGATGGAGGACATGTAGAAAGAAAATTCATTTCAAAATTGCATTTCTGAGTATTTTATTGTCAGTTTACTCTTGGTTTCAAATCGTGAATCAGGAGCAGATGAAAATAACGCTTTAAAATAGATCATAAATGTGATTGGAGTGGGTCTTTAAGTGTGGCTGCTTGATCTGCTTCACACACAAATATAAACAATAATGGGATACAGATCTAGCCTGGTTATTACATTTTATTTTATTTTTAGATATGTAATTTTCCTTCGTTTTATCGTTGTACATATAAAGCAAAATAACTGGGTTAGAAATTCAAATAGGGGGTAACGATTAGTCAACTTAATCGATTTATATTCCTACGATCCAACCAGATCGATCTGTTCGAGGTAAGTTGTTTAACAAATCGAGCTGTACCACCACCAAATTGGTTTTAAAGAAAATTGATTGAGTAAATCCATATTTGAAAATATTATTTGGATTGAGTCATGGTAGGTTTATGTTACTATAAAGTAAAAAACGACCAAGTGCCATCCCAGCACATAGCACAACAAAAAAGGATCAAGTCATCATTACAGTCCAGTGTGTGGAAACACTGAATTTTGCAAAGCCGTGACCATACAGTGGTATAATGTTCCAATTACCTTCCGTTTGTATTATTTTGATGTGGAAAAGCAACAGTGGGCTAAACTTTATGAAGTTAAGACATGAATGGGTTTGCCATTAATTCTTGTTTGCTTGTTTGTTTGTACACATATTTAATTTACACGTATCTTACAAGAAATACAAGGAATCTGGAAAACTTCCCCTGCACTTTTCAGTTCCCAGGTGTTAATTTCTGAGTCGCACTAGTTCAATTTTTGGCTAAAGATGTCCTGGATCAGTTTTCGGTCAGTCATTTAAAATGATCCAATATCAACTATGAATAATATCGGCAACAAATTATGATAGGAATTGAAACGTTAAAATCAATCATTATACTCCTAACTTAAAAGTTAGATGTTTTGATCAAACTTAGATTCACAATTTATTCTGTGCTTTATTTTTATCTTTTCACTTAAATATGATGTTGATGTGATTTCATGTGATGACTGTTGTTGTTTTTTTTGTTTTTTTAGGTCAGCGTGATTGTTTTAGGGCTGGTCTTTAAAGTGAAGCTCCAGAGACCATGAATGTTCTGTGTACTGTGTCCAACTGAACCACAATCCCCAACCTAAATCCGTCCAACTGCAAAAAGGCAGAAGAATTCCACCTGCAGGCATACACCTACAGATAGTTTGGGCTGTACGTCAGTTTCACTACAACTTTAGGCTTTCTAGTTAGCTCAAAATGTACGGAAGTGCTCGCTCCGTCGGCAGGGGGGATGCCAACCAGGGTGGAGGAAGAGATGCAGGTGGTTCTAGCAGTCAGGGGTCTGGACGCTCCCCTCGCCTTCCCCGCTCTCCCAGGACGGGACATCGGCGCACCAACAGTACAGGCGGCAGTGGAGGAGGACCTGGAGGAGCAGGGGGTAAAACCCTTTCTATGGAAAACATCCAGTCCCTCAATGCTGCATATGCCACTTCAGGACCAATGTATCTAAGTGATAATGAGGTCGCCATGGCAGGGGATCATGTGGGCAGAAGTGGCGGGACAGGGACCACCATAGGGAGACAAAGGGTGACATATGGGTCCAGAGGCAGCAGCGGTGGAGTGGTAGCTGCTAGCACTCCTAATATTTCCACATCAATGCCTGCTAACGTTGTGCTACCAGCAGGTATGATGGCAGGTGATGCTCTAGCCTTTGGGGACCACCACATGGCCTCCACAGTCCCCCATTCTCTGCGGCAAGCAAGAGATAACACCATACTTGATCTGCAGGCCCAACTTAAAGAGGTATTTTGAGAAGACTCCTGACAGTTTGCTCATTTCTTTAAAGATTATAACAATTTATTTGGTTTAATCTAAAAATATTCGTATGTTCTGTTTGGTTATTCCAGGTTCTTCGTGAGAATGAGATGTTGCGGCGGGATGCGGAAGTCAAGGAAAGCAAACTCAGTTCCTCCATGAATTCTATCAAGACTTTCTGGAGCCCCGAGCTGAAAAAGGAGCGAGCTCTCAGGAAAGATGAAGCTTCTAAGATTGCAGTTTGGAAGGAGCAATACCGTGTGATTCAAGATGAAGCACAGGTGACCATTTTATTTCTTTGAACCTATACGAGTAGCATTATTTCTCCAAAAATTCCTCTCTCTTTACTCATCAACTCATTGTTTTCATTTGAATAAAATCCTTACGTGTCACAGTAGAAGAACACTGTGTTCTAGCCTTAATAAAAGTGCGCTTCTCTCATTTATTTCCTCTTGTAGCATGGGTTAGAAGCAGTTTTTGAACATCTAGTTAATCCTCTTAAACTCCGCTATATGCTCATGCTTTGTAGATGAAAGAGCATGAATGGCTGCATTAGCCTCCATATATGTTTTTGAAATTTCTGGAAGAGGCATCACTTTTGGGTGTATTTGTTGTAGTCAAATTGTGGAAGTAAAATGGAAAGCATAGCATTTTTTTGTCACATGTTACAGTAACAAAGAAGGCAGTAATGACTGTTGTAGTCCAGAACTTTTATTCCCTAATGCCTGGCGTGTTTATGACAAAGCTCTTTTCTGAAAAAGCAATGAACGTAAATGTTGGAGAAAAAGAGAAATCTGAGAAATCCTATATGTGTTATTTATCATATTTTGATGTAAATTATTAGAAAATAACGAAAATCATATACTTTTAGAAAAATTCAGAGAATATGACTTACATGCTGACAAAATCTGAAAAAATGAAAATTTTAATTGCTGATCAAAGCACATTTTGCTACACAACCAAACCCTTCGCAAAAGGTCAAAGAAAAACCCACAGCGAGGCCACGTCCCGGCACTGTGAGCCTCGCCAGTGGAATGGCCTGCCTTAGGATGTGAGGAGCTTTTTAAGAAAAAAAATCTTAAAACACATCTTTTTAGCTTAGCTTTTTAAAAGTTTTTCCTTTTTATTTCTTTGTGTTTTAATAAGGATTTATGGACTGCTTCTCCCTGTTTATTTTTGTGGAATGTGTTTTATGTATACTATTTTTACTATTATTATTATTTTTATTGTATGTGTTTTATGTTAAGCCCTTTGAGGTGTTCTGTAGCAGAAGTTCTCTATAAATAAAATAAAATTTGAATTTAGCAATAATCTGAAGATTATAGAAAATATTAGTTCTTTAAGTAAATTTGACAAGAAATTATTATTTTCAATCAAAGTCTTTCTGAAAATTGAAGGAAATTGCTTTAAATTCCTTAAATAGTTTTTTTGTTAGGGTTTTATCAAGTTATTCATGAAAATTCTGTTTGGTGTTTAAAGTTATTTGTGTAGGGTAAAAAAAAAATAACTATCTCATCAGTATATAAAGATTTTATGAAGTAATTCTTGTGTTAGAAGGTGAGATGCAGCATTATTTTCAATGCTAATTATAATATGCTTGTATTGCTTTTTGTGATGTAGTTTAACTGACAGTAACACAAACTAAAAAGCAGTTTCTTGATTGAAAGCCAGAATATGCCTGAGTACCGGGGTGCATTATTGGAAGCAAGTACACATTTTTTCAATTATAAATATAAAAAAACAAGTTAAAGGCATTTTAAAGGCCCAGACTGGTTTGCAAAACTCACTAATTAGGTTACATTAATGAAGAGGAACTGTCTTTGTTTAGCATTGATTCTTAACAGTTCAACCTCCTGTATAATTTGCTGCCTTAACCCCTGCTGACTCACAGAAATCCCGCTCTGGACTAATTCCCAGTAATAGCTGACTGGTGCAGGGCTAATCAGTGGGTGCTTTAATTTAAAGATGTCTGCTTTGAAATGTCTTCTTCCACCTCCCATGCTGGCACCCCTGAAACGGAAAGCACAGTCACACACTTACGCACACACACACACACTTTCAGAAGCTCTCCAAGGCATTTGGATGATTATGGCCTCAGTTAAACTGCATGCCCTCTTTGGATGGAGGCCCGACCAAATGTGGATCACTGCAATTGCATGCTTGCATGTGTGTAATTTAGATTTTGGCCACAGTTTCTCCTTATGGCTGCCATAGGACCGTTAATCTCTGTTGTTTGACTGTGACTGCAGTTTTCCCTGGCTTGTATACTGTTGCCTCTGATGTGAACTGACTGTTCTTTTTCTTTTTTCAATGAAAAAAATCACACTAGGAGAACAATAGTCAGTCATTAAGTGTTTGTAGATCTGTTAAATTGTATTATTATACATACATTTTTCCATAATAGCAAAAAAAGCTTCATTTTAAAGGTGAAGCACCTGACTTGTCATATCTATTTAGGCAGTGAGGATGAAAAGCAAGGATTGGAGAAGGTCTGTGAGTGTGTGCTTGTCTGTGCTTGTGTCTGCTCGTGGTTATGTTGAGGTGAGGGGGCGGATCAGCAGTCACAGCAGTGAGTCAGTGTTAGTCAGGGGGTGTGGAGTGTGGTGGAAGAGGGGCGGTGAGGAGCAGTGAGAGTATTATGAGGAGAAGGAGCAGGAGCAGAGAAGATAGATGAATACTAAGTCAGGAGGAGAAAGGTGTGTGTTAGAAGAGACAAAAGAGAAGGGAAGGCAGGCAGTGACTTCTCTTTGTTCTGTTTGATGAAAACGCTCACAGCTGGTAGTGACTAGAATATGACACAGGGCTGTGTTAGCGTCCCTCAGCAGCTCTGCCAAGTGTCTGTGGCGTCAGATGTCACAAACAGTGCAACACTACACCCGGATGATTGTGTTTCAGTCTTTGTATTTCTTTGAGGATGAAATATAACACTGTTATCAAAGCATAGCTATCGCAAAATCAGTCAGGACATTGAAAATTTGTATCCATAGTTGAATATGCAAAACGGCAGATAAAGATATTAAAGTCCCTCTCCAATCATCTTTGGATCTATTTTAAAAGTGTTCCCAGTGGTCTTTTAATTATGATCATGCCGTTTGTAGCCAATATTAAAAAACGTCTCGATTTCTAGGACATTCTAGCACAGAGCGCCAGAAGTTCAGTGGAAATTCACTTCCGAGTTTTGAGTGGGATTGTTGGTGTGGAGTAAGCCTTCCCCTACTTCCCATCATCCCTTTGTTCACACACTCTCCCACTAGCTTTCAACCTCTCACAACCCCAACATAGCATTAGCAGTGCACTGCTTTTTTTTTTTGTCTGCTCCTGATTTGCCGCCCATTTCATGACATCAACCTAGAGCTAGTGCTGGCAGCGCAGATTCTTCCTGGAAGGGGCTGTTCCCCCAGGTTCTTGGATATGAACGTGGAGACCCAGTCATTCTTGGGGATTGAGAGGGGCTGGTGCTCAGAGAGCAGGGAGAGGAATGCTCAGAGATGCGTGAATGGAGCAAAGTACCACTTTAGGGTTTTTTTTTGTGAGGAATTCACTTTATAATACACTTAAAAGCTAAAAAAAAAGGTAGATTTTGCATGATATAGGCCCTTTTAATGAACTAGTAAAACTTACTTAGCAAAACATACAAATGTAGGTTCTCTCTGTTTTTTAGCATCTCCAGATGACAGTTCAGGCTCTTCAGGATGAGCTGAGGATCCAACGGGACCTGAACCAGCTGCTGCAGCAAGATCCAGCCAGCCAAGGGAGAGACCTGGCCCTGACCTCTGAACCTACAGAGGAGAACTACCGCCGACTGCATGGGGAGCACGAGAGACAGGCCAAAGAGCTGTTCCTGCTGCGGAAGACGCTTGAGGAAATGGAGCTGAGGATTGACACTCAAAAACAAACCTTAGTGGCCAGAGATGAGTCCATCAAGAAACTTTTAGAGATGCTGCAGAGTAAAGGTAAGCTGCTAAACTGACGCACGTAGTGACATCAGACATTTTTTGGGAAAGTTTAGACATTTTACCATAATTTCAGCTACCTCTTCATCATATTGAGGCTATCGGTGAACTTTTTATTTTTATTTTTTATATACACATAAATTCACAAGAAACTACACCAGATTGGTACAAAACCAAGGCCCATCATCAAAAATAATTTAATAAAGTTATTTAAAAATGTAAACAAATTTTAAAAATAGTTTAAATTAATCTGAAATGATGTAAATGAAAGTATTAGTTGTAAACATAGAGAAGGATCTCAGATGAAAAACACAGTCTGCATTAGGTCATGCTGTAGCAAACTTAATGCCTGCATACAACTTCTGTTGTGCATTCACACTGGGACACTTGACTTTATTGCACTAAAAGGCTTTAACATTTTTAGAATTTTTAAATAAAATAATCAACCAATACTCCAAACAAGATCTTTTTTTTTGTAAATTCTTTAATTGTAGATGGATGTTTTTCCCCCACATGTCCCATGTATATTTATCACAACCGCAGCAGCTTTGATATTTCGTCAGTGGTTTGGTCTGCACTCCTGGTTTGGTGATTCCAGCTGTGGCTGTGACGCTCCTCATCGCTCCTTCAGGAACTGTGTCAGAAAACAGAGGACACATACCTCCTTTTGGTGTCAGTTATTTCTTCACCTCATTCTATTTTTTGACAGGGAATTCTGGCAGTTTTTTTTTACTCTCCAATCAATAATCAATCAATAATTATCCGCCATGTAAATCATCAACCAAGATTTGGGTGATGTCCATCATTTGTTATCTACATTTAATAACTGTTTTAATCTGTGCTATTAAATTTAGCATCTATGATATTAAGCCCTTGATGTCTTATGTTTTTGCTTTCAAATAGATGCTAAATGAAGGTAATCTTGGACCCAAAGTGGTTTGATACGTATTTGAATCAATAGGCGTCAAGGGGTTAAACGGTTTTATCTTACAAGGTAGTTTTCAATACTGTGTTTGCAAGGAAAAAAAACATATTTTAATTGTAAATGAGAGTAACCAGCTCCAACATCTTTGTTCTTTTGGGTATCAAGCTGCTGAATTTAGTCATTTAAATTGATTAGTTACCAGACTTAACCTTTTTAATATGAATATCCTCGACTAACTGTTTTATGGATGCCTTATGATTGAAAGCCACAGTTAGTCATCATTAATGTGCTGCTCTACTTCCGTCGATTTGCCTGAAATGCACCCAGAACACACTCTGACTCATCTCAATAATCCTATGAAGTCTCTGAGAAATGTTTTTCCAAAAGGAAATGGATCTTTTTCTATTTAAACCTACAAAATAAATGCTGTATTAAAATGTGTTGAATTCAAACCATGTGTTTTTGTATTATTAACAGAAATTGTAAGTGTTTGTGTTCCAAAAAGGTCAATAAGTTTTGGTGTTTGCTATTGTTTATTAACCCAGTGGTTTATGAAGTTTCAGTTGGTTGCTTTCAGTTTTTCAGTGCTCTTGGTTGACATGGTTACTCTTTCAGGACCGTCTGCCAAAGCATCAGAGGAGGACCAGGAGAGGACCAGGAGACTGGCTGATGCGGAGATGCACAGGCATCATCTAGAGAGTTTGTTGGAGCAGAGAGAAAGAGAAGTTACAGCACTTAGAGAGGTTAGTCTGATGAGGAATTTCAACTTTCCTTAGATTTTGTCTGTTCTCATTGTTCTGTGGATATAAAACTATTTCATTTATATAAAAGTGTTCAAAATTGTATTTAACAGGAACTTCACCGTCGTTACGAGGGAACCCCAGAATCTACCAAAACAAAGGCTCTACAGACTGTTATTGATATGAAGGTGCCACTCTTACTATGATGCATAGATTCTCTCTGGTTATAATAAGACTTCTGATGCTGCAACACTAAACTTTCAGGATGCAAAAATCAACTCAATGGAGCGAAGTCTGCGGGACATGGAGGAGGAGCTGCTGATGCTGAAATCAAATGGACTTCTGAGCTGTGAGGAGCGTCAGGAGGAGATGAAGCAGATGGAGGTGTACCGCAGTCACACCAAGTTTATGAAGAACAAGGTCAGAGACGAGGGAGTTTGGTTTGAACTTCCTTGGAAAGTCTCGCCTCCTCTTTGCTTTATTCATTCATGAAGTTCAGAATGTGAGGAGTCAAACTTTTTTCAGATGGAGCAGGTGAAGCAGGACCTTTCCAGGAAGGACACAGAGATGCTTGGTTTGCAAACGAAGCTGGAGACCCTGACCAATCAGTTCTCAGACAGCAAACAACATATTGAAGTTCTCAAGGAATCCCTCACTGCTAAGGAGCAACGAGCCGCTATCCTACAGACAGAGGTACGGCAAACCAAAGCCCCCAAAGTCTCCATTAATAAGGTTAAAGTCCCACTCAGATCCTCTTTTGAGCTACGTTCAGTGTTTCAAGTGGTCTTTGAATCATGATTATGCAGTTTTTAGCCAATTTCAAAAAACGTGTCGTTTTTTAGGAAGTAGATTCTACTGAGCAGCAGTAGCTCATTCAAGTCATGGGTGGGAACGTTGATGCGCAGTAAGACTGCCCCTATTTCCCATCATCCATCTGTTTACACGCTGTCCCACGAGCTTACAGCCCCTCACACTCCCAAGCTAACTTTAATGGTGCAAAAAAATAGCGAGCAACATCGGAGCTATCCAGCTGTACAGATGTAAGCCAGATGCCAGCTCAGACGAGGAAAACGAAGACGTCCATGGATTGATTTGTCTACAGCTGTATGCATCAGAATGAGGCGGAGCAGGAAGCTTGTGACTTGGCGTTTTAGCTTGAACGTCACAAATACAGCTTATACTAACTGTATTTTTACCTGCACTTGATTCGTAACAATTTGAATAATAATTTAATAAAATACACTTTTAAGCGTAATTTTCTTTAGACATGTCCTCCGTCATCAGAACATGTTCACAATGCGAAAAGCACAATTTTTATCGGAGTGGGTCTTTAATGATCTTGCCTGTCCAGGTTGATGCTTTACGTTTGCGCTTGGAGGAGAAGGAGGCAACTCTGAACAAGAAGAGCAAGCAGATACAAGAAATGTCAGAGGAGAAGGGAACCCTCAACGGAGAAATCCACGACCTAAAGGACATGCTGGAGGTTAAGGAGCGCAAGATCAATGTCCTCCAGAAAAAGGTGATATTTCCAAACAACTGTGAAGTCTTTTGTTAAGTTTTTCACAGTCTGTTCTGTGGGTTGTGTCTATGTCTTAAGAATGGTCATTTGCACTTGATTGCCAGATTGAGAATCTGCAGGAGCAACTAAGAGACAAAGAGAAGCAGATGAGCAGCCTGAAAGAAAGAGTGAAGTCTTTGCAGGCTGACACTTCCAATACCGACACTGCTCTCACAACCCTGGAGGAGTCGCTTTCAGAAAAAGTAGATTCACACCTAAATGACTGATACTTTTGGAGCTTTTTTTTAAAAAGTAGTCCGTCAGTATTTTGGAACTAACTCCTGCTCTTTTCCAGGAGCGCATAATCGAGCGTCTGAAGGAGCAGCGAGATCGAGACGACCGGGAGAAGACAGAGGAACTCGAATGCACCAAAAAGGAACTGAAAGAGTTGAAGGAGAAGTTAAGTTTGCTGCAAGGAGACCTGTCAGACAGAGAGGTGAGGAACAGATGCAAGGTGCAAGTCTACTGGGATTTTAGAAAAACTGTTCTGTTAGGATGAAGAAAGCAGAATACATTTGAATAAGTTGTCTGTCTCAAGGGTTCAAGTAAAAATATACTTTTTTCCCCCTGATTTCTTTGTGAATCTGTTAGTCTGAACTCTTGGATCTTCAAAACAGAAAATAGTTTGACAAGATTTGATGCTAAAATTTGTTAAAGGTTTACGGTAGCTTTTTTATAATTCTTGATGCATTAATGCCTCTTATACTTAAAGTCCCACTCCAATATATATTTTTTCTATCATAAATTTGTGCCCAGTGATCTCTTAATGATTATGCCGTTTTAGCCAAAATCAGAAAGCCTGTGTCATTTTTTAAGACATATTTTCTGCAGAACAGCAGGAGCTCATTAGAAATTGGCCTTTGGGTTGTGGGCGGGACTGTGGGTGTGGAATTTAAGCATTCCTTTGTCTGCATTCTCTCACGTTAGCATAGCAAAAAAAAAAAAAAACAGCGAGCAGTGGAACTATCTGGCTGCACAGTTTTAAGCCAGATGGCAGCTCAGACGATGAAAATGAAGATGTTTATGGATCTATTTGTCTGCAAGTGAATGCTTCAAAATTGTATTGGAGGAGAAGGGCTTTGGCTGCCCATGTCAGTTGCTGCGTCACCATTCCTGAACTTTTTCAAACCAACGGTTTTCATCTGCTCCTGATCCAAGACGAATTTGAATAAGGACATACTCAGAAACACTGTTTTAATCTGAAAACCTTTTGGATCTGTCCTCTATCATGAGCAAAATGCAATAAAAACATGTATAAAACATGATTTTCATTGGAATGGATCTTTAAAGACTCCAGCAGACAGCAGTGACTGGAAATGGATGTGAGTCAGATGAAAAACCTATTTTCAAAATAATTTCAAAAAGCATTGCTTTGGATCAAATTGCAAAGTAATAACAAAAAATACACCGCTGTATTTTTTTATTTTAATTTTTTCAGTATTTTGCTCGGGTAAGTATTTTTAAAAAATAATCTACCTGTGAAAGCGATGAACCTTCAAGTTCATGCTTTTCTACCTGTATATATTATCTTTTTTGTAGTGTAAATTAGATTTTGATTGTTCCTCAGAGTCCAATTCAATATTAGTTCAATATAATATTATAATAGCTGTTTGACGATTCTAAAAGCACAGGTGGAGCAATTTATCTTTAGCTTTAAATGCACAAACTTCATTTAAAATGAAATGCATCTCATACACATTAGAAAATGGGATTTTTTTTAATGCACTTCTGATGCTGTGAGGTTTTATGAGATCAAACACCATAACAGTTATTTTTGGGTGATGTATGCAGACTTCTCTACTGGACCTGAAGGAACATGCATCTTCCTTGGCCTCCTCAGGACTGAAGAAAGATTCAAAACTGAAAAGTATGGAGATTACTTTGGAGCAGAAAAGGGAAGAGTGTCTGAAACTGGAAAACCAGCTAAAGAGAGTAAGACAAAGCGCCTAAAAAATGTCTACCTTTTAATGAACATTTTTCTGATTGTGTCAAAATCTTTAAGTGACTTCTAACTAGAGCCCTGTCCATTTTCAGGCTCAGAATGCAACGCTGGAAGCACAAGCCAACACGGAGCTGGCCGAGCGCATCAAGAATCTCGAGCGAGAAGTGAGTCGCTACAAAGAAGATTCTGTGAAGGCTCAGGCAGAGGTGGACCGCCTTCTTGAAATCCTCAGAGAAATGGAAAATGAGAAGAACGATAAAGACAAAAAGATCAGCGAGCTGGAGAGGTGGGTTCAAACTCAGACACTTTCTCTATACTGGATAACAGCCACATGGAGATGGAAATCATTTGGAGTTCAGATGGAGCATGATGAGAAATAACTACAACATACTTTAAAACAGTTTAGCTTTAGTAGTTATTTAGGCATAAGAGAAGACTTTCAATCAACAGCCATCCACCAATATTTTAGAGCTACTTAAGTCTTACCAGGGCAATAAATAAATAATACAAATACATATCTGTTTCATACAAGGCAGCTTGAAACGGTTGGTTATTAGTTGGGTAATTGATGAAGAGGATAATAAATCCACTTTTTCATTGATCAGCTTGAAACTGAGCATGCTGTTTACCTGATAAGATGAAGTTGGAGCTCCAGAAACAAGTAAAACCAACCAAACCAACAGTTTAATATATGATCATTTTTTAAGTCCAAAAAACGAAGCCGGTTAGGTTGATATTTCAGACAAATTTTCATTCATTTCATTTCATTCATGCCAAATTTGGTGCTTGTACCACAAAATGCACAAAATTTTTATAACTGGGAACATTAAAACTGCACTTTACCACTTTTCCCCGCTATCATTTTTTTTTTTTTTTTTTGCTTTTCCTTCCAGAGGTAAATGAAGAAGAGTAAACAATTTCAAAGGTTTGATCAGTATTTTCTGCTCTCATTCTGTTTGATATCTTATTCCTTTTTCATTTTAAGACACAGGTTAGTTCTCATAAAGTTCTGAAAGATGATGTGAAAAATATCTTCAAAAATGTCTCTAGTTCTGCTCCAGCTACTTACAGTATGACAGACTGAAGATGGAAATGGTTTTCTCTGCAAAGATTGTGTTTATATTGCTTCCACCCACCACTATGTCTTACATCAACGTTGCTCAACCTGCATTCTAATTTCATCTGATATAATCTGACTTGAGTAAACTTTGAATGTATATTGATGTACCTACTTTAATCTCCAGTTTCACATAATGGGAAATATTTCTCAGAGTTTGCATTTCTCTAACTGACGCATTTGGAACATTAATGGAGAAATGACAAATGTCTGAATGCTGCCGCTCTAATGGAGCGACGCTGCCATTAATCTTAACCTTATCTTGTCTGAAAAGGCTTTATGAACCGAGGAGTCCCGCCCTCCTCCTCTTCACATTACCTCATTTTACTTCACATTAATCTCCTTTTCTCTTTGGTGCTTTCCTGTCTTTTTCTCTGGAAATTTCTCACCCCTCCAGTTTGGCTTCCAGGTTAGTGTTCATCTTTTCTCCCACGTAATAGTTTGATCGCTTGATTGTCCTCTAAAAAAATTCCTTTTGAGCGTCTGCACCCGTTTCCACAGTCTGTTTTCTGCAAAAGTCTGATTTCCTTTCTTCTCCAATTGTTTTCTCACATATCCTCTGAGTTTTCAAACCCTGCCTAAAAATACTCTCTAATTCGTCAAATCAAACCGATTAATTCACTGAGTACATTCAAAATGTCCAAACTTCTGCTTTATGGTTAATACAGTTTTACAGCACGGTGTCCCCTCGTTTATCACAGTAGTTACATTATAAGAAATAACCCGCAAAAGGGGAACTCCATGAAGTACTCATTTTTATTTTTTACAATAATTATAGATGTTTTAAGACTGTAAAAATCCCTCACTACACACGGTCCACTTTTCTCAGAGAGACATTAACATTTCAACTCTTTTTTTCCATTATTTTTTCCAGTAATCCATTATTACAGAATGAAAACCAAGACCTGCCTGCGATCAAATATTTATGTAGATCAGACTGACAAAATCTACAGGCATTCAAGGACATAGAGCATGATGTGAAGAAAACATAAAAATGTAAAAATCATGCAAAAAAGCACAAATAAAAATGGCAAAACAACGAGGATGAACCGCGATATAATGAAGGGACACTGTATAAATATTAGCAGATCATAAAAAGGTCCTTTGTGGTGGTTCTGCAGGCAGATGAAGGACCAGACGAAAAAGGTGGCATCGCTGAAGCACAAGGAGCAGGTGGAGAAGAGCAAGAATGCTCGTCTGATGGAGGAGGCCAGGAAGAGGGAGGACAATATGTCCGAATCCTCCCAGCAGGTAAAGGTGAGGCGCTTGCGGGTAAAATGCTGAGGTCGTATGTTGTATCCTTGGAGGGACATGCAGGGCCAAATTCCAGAGAAAATGATCGTGTGTTTTGTTCTATGAAGGACACTCTGCGTCAGAAGGCGGAGCGTATTGAGGAGCTTGAGGAGGCGCTGAGGGAGAGCGTTCAAATAACAGCTGAGAGAGAAATGGTTCTGGCACAGGAGGAGGCTGCCCGCTCGCTACAGGAGAAACAGGTGGACTGCACACGCATACAGGACACGTCTGTGCTAACAATTAACTGCCCCAAAACTAAAATGCATCTGTTTCTCAACATGTGTGCATACAGATTAAAAACGGCACTCCTTTGTGAATCACATTTAACTGCCATAGTGGTGTCACTCATTCTTTCTTTTCCTGCCTCTTCTTCCTCTCTCAGTTCTTTTACCTTTGCTTGTCATTTTCTCTTGTTTTCTTTCTGCTACACAACCGCCTCTCAGAAGCACTCATTCAAACCAATGCATGAGTCCAACCTCGCCCACTTTAAGTGGTCTAAGGTATGAGCCCAATGTATGTGACGTCCATCAGTGAGCAGCAACACTTAGAGAGGGTGGACACAATGTGAGCAACACGTCTACAAGCCATGTGGTCTGATGCAACAACAACCCCCCTCTTTCTCCTACAATGATAGATTTGGACACATTTGTTCTGCATGTGGACGCTTTGACGCTGTGGTTGCTCAGACTGCATGTTTTTGTGAAGTGTTTGTGTTGTTTCTATTGACTGTACATGAGAACTGGACCAAGTGAGAATGACGTCATCCATTGAAAGGGGCTTACTTTTAGCTCCAAAGAAAAGAAGTTAGTTCAGTCGCCAGTTAATCGCGGTATGGGCACCACCATGTTGGAACCAGAAACTGTCAGTAAGCAGTGATTGGTCTGAAGATACATTCACGCCGCCCTTGGCAACATTTAAACAATCATTTTTAATAAAAAGTCTGTGTATATTTTTTCGAGCTTCCATGTTCAAAACTCTTGTGTTCGCGCGTCACTACTCGAGTTTCTACGACAGTTTTGGGTACGTACAAAACACACAGTCATTGAATGTGCATTGAAAGTTAAATCAGGCCAAACTTTGACCAATCAGGGACTCTGATTTGGCAGTGACATATGGATGGCGCCTGTTTTTAATTCACGGAGGTACAAACGCCAATCAGGGATGAGCTTGTTGGAAGCTGTAACCCTACCATTTGAAAACAGGTTGTAGAGAATCTGTCAATCAAACACTTCAACCATTTGACCCACCTACTTTTATTGAGGCATCTGATTGGCCAGTTTATAACTTCAATAACTTGCAATAAAGAAAAAAATACTTTGAAAAACATTTGATTTAGCAAGAACATGTTGGAGAAAGAAGGTAGTGGAGCAAAAATGGTTTTCTAACAAATAAAGTGACTGAGTAATTAATAGCTGTTTATTTCTCAATAGAAGTCTATGGGATTTTGGCTTCTTGGAGCCAGCGGGTAATTTTGGAGTACGGAGCGGGTACATGTTTGGAGCTCAGATACAGTCAATGGTTGTCTCCAGCCCACTCTGGGATTTTTTTACCTGCTGTTTCTTTCCTTATAGTGAATGTATCTTTTCTCCCTTCTCAGGTGTAAATAAAGCACGCGCATCAAAAGTTTGTGGAATTTTCAGTCGCAGTGGTGCCAAAACTCATGTATACAGGAAAATTAAAGAAATTTGGTGATAAGAGCAAGATCATGGCAGATATCAATGAAAAACCCACTCTGGCTAGGATATCATTGATATTTATCAGGGAATGTTTAACAAGAATGCAGTACTGTTGTATTAGTTATTCTATGTCACATTGGGAGTCTTGGTGACAGTAGATTATATGGTTATATTTTTCTGTCGACATATTTAGTTGCTTCAAATGGTTTGCTGGTTTATCTATCTGTCAGAGACTGACAAAATAGCAGGTAAAACAAATCTATTTCCGAAGAGTGGCCTTAGTTATTTTATAGAGAACCTCTTGTTTTTCCCAGATGTTCCCATAAACTCTGCTACCCCTCTCTCGTCAGTAGTTCCCCACACTTCCAAGTTATTCCAAATGTCACATCTTCAAAGTAGCATGACGACGGTGGATTTTCAGTACGGCACCTTTCTCTGCTCGCCACTGACTGGTCAGTGCATCTGTGTTCCCAGATGGAGGAGCTGCTGGGCGCCATGGAGAAGGTGAAACAGGAGCTGGAGTCGATGAGGGCTAAGCTGGCCTCCACCCAACAGTCTCTGTGTGAGAAGGAGGCACATCTCACAACTCTGCGAGCTGAGCGCAGGAAACATCTGGAGGAGGTGCTGGAGATGAAGTAAGACACACACTGGCACACCGCAGGGTGGCGTAGAGTCTGGATTATCGATCGTTACCGTAATCTTGTAAAATGTCATTCCTATCTGGCGTGCTGTTGATGGTTGAGGTTTTTAAGCATTGCGCTGCTTCATCTCCACCCAACAGGCAGGAGGCGTTGTTAGCTGCTATCAGTGAGAAGGATGCCAACATCGCGCTTCTGGAGTTATCGTCCTCTAAGAAGAAGAAAACCCAGGATGAGGTGGCCATGCTGAAGCGGGAGAAAGACCGACTGGTGCAACAGCTGAAGCAGCAGGTAAGAAAAAAGTAGCATAAAGGATATTCAGGAGTTTTCAACAGTTTCATGTCATTATTGATCAAATGTGTATAATGATGTAGAATATAAGTTATGTTATCAGTACTTACTCATCAAACAAAAGATATAGGGTTTGAAAAAAATGTCAGCATAATGATTTGTGTACATATTGATCATAAAAATTGTGGAATGACTCCTAAATCAGATTGTATTGATTCTTGTATGATCCACACATACAATAACAGATGCAGAACCTAATTCTTCATAAATAAATACTGTTCTCGTTAGGGATGTCACAGTTCCAGTATGTTCACTTTAAAAAGATCAAACAATTGTAGTGCTGAATTTAAAAAAAAAAGATTTATTCTTTATTGTTTTAGGCCAACAAAAAGTTTGTTTTAAAGAAGCCTGCGCAGTGATGTAGAACATTTGGGCAACATGAACGGAACTTGTTTTTGTGCACGTCCCAGCAGCCAATCAGAATAAAGTATTCACCCGGACCATTTGAAGTGCAGAAACACAATGTTTGTTTCTTATGGCTGTAAATCAGCATCTTTGTTTTCTTGAAATAATAATGCAGACATGAAAGTCTTTACAGTTCTGCTCATCTTACTCTTAATGTGTTTTGTTCACACAAATTACATTTCTGGGATATCTGAGTTAACCATTTACAAATTCAAACATTTCAGTCAATAAAAATGAAGGAAAAATGTTCTCTCTGACTTTTTTTGTTTAAAAGCTGGAAATCCTCGTATAAAATTTACCTAGTAAAACATTGTGCTTCATCGTGATTAATCACAATCCAAAAGTGTTCTTAATCTGATTCATTTTTGTAATCGATTGACAGCACTAGCTGGAGATGAATCGTGGGGAGAGTAAATTGTTGCATCCCTAATTCTTGTTGACTTATTAGCAAAATATAATTAATATTCAGTTGTAGTTTATCCAATGAACTGCAATAGGGTCTGATGAAACATTTGTAAAGATGGAAATGTTTTAACAAACTTTTAAAGACCCGTTGTTATTTGGTGTTTTTATCATGTTCTTGTGACATTTTTCTGGACATATATTAAAAAATAAACTAAAAGTTGCATTTAGAGTATTTGTTTAATCAAATTGTTGTGATGTAGGCGCCATAAAAAAAGTTTGAAAAAGCTTCTTTTTGACATAGAAAATGCGCTACACGAATCACAACGTCCTTGCTCTTCTCTGCTTCGCAAAAAGGAGGGGAAGGGGGGAGGGGTTGCTCCAAGCCATTGGTCCCGCCCACAACTGAGAGACACATTTCTAATGAACCGCTGCCGCTCTGCAGAAATGATGTCCTAGAAAATGTCACAGGTTCTTTGATTTTGGCTAAAAAATGGCATAATCATAATTAAAATGGGAAACACTTGTACAATAAATCAAAAGATGACCAGAGTGGGACTTGAAGAAAATTCCAGAAACAACCTCTTCTGGTATTGACCTATATAGGAAATCTTAAGAAATAACTGTGTAAAAACATAATTTTCTGATTTATGTCAGTAAACTGTGCTTGTGATTGTTTATTTCTCATTACTTTGTGTGTAAAACTACAATTATTTGCTCTGTTTTCGAATTACAGACTCAGAACAGGATGAAGCTCATGGCAGACAACTACGAGGACGATCACCTAAAGACTGCAACTGACCACACAAACCACAAACCTTCTCCAGACCAGGTAGATCCCCTCAGCTGTCACTTGACAGCTTTAAAAACACCTCTAAATGATGATGAAGGTCCTTTCTGACATCTGCGGTTGATCTGATAGCAGCTTTTTAAAGGACACGGCAGAATTTTCTTCTGTAATAACTAACTAAATATCCCTTTCCAATGCTGCGACTGGCTTACCTAATAGGATGATGAGGAGGGTATTTGGGCATAGCTGGTCTTTTGCCCTCCTCCTCTCTCTCACATCTGTTTTGTTCCGAATGGTGAGCTTTGTATGAAAAGTCAAACCTGTCACATCCGTCACTGGCATGTTAACCTCACGTGTTTGTGGTTTTGTTTCATCTCTCTTCTTAAATCTAGGACAATCATCATTATCGTTGCTTGGTTTACACACCTCATCCTGTGGTTTGGCCTTGTGTTGTGTTAATGGTGGGGGTCACTGTTAAAATGTTTGCATGTTTAAGCCAGAACACTGAACCCTCTGAGCTTTGCATGTCACTGCTCTGATGCTGAGCTGAGGAACAGTTTTGAACCAGGCGCCGAATGATCAAGAATGTTTGTTCAACTGCACAGATACATGTTCAGTGTTGATCTTCACCTGGCTCTAATGTGACATGGTGGTGGGTTGATACGTTTGCATGTGTATAAATGAGTGTTTTTCTGTACAGTTTTGATGTGTCTTATCTTTTTTATGTGCTCTTCCTCTTTTGGTCTTCTTCCCCACACCCCTGCAGATGATTACCCCTCTTTTAGCCTTGTGCCAGAACCGCAGTAAGCTCAAACTCTACATTGCCCACCTGACTGACCTCTGCCACGACAGAGACCCCGGCATCCTCAGTCAGCTAACCCCGCCCCCTCACTATCACCACAGCGATCCAGAAGGTTGGGAGGAGGAGCTTCAGAAGATGAGCATTGAACAGGTGAGCAGGGAGGCTCAGATGCTCAATCCCTTTATTGCCTTGCACTCTTTTAAGACTCACTCCAATGGAAATTATATTTTTGTTGTTTTTAACTTGCTCCTATAGCATTTTTCTGATAATGGAGGACATATCTAAAGAAAATAAAGCTCCAAATTTCATTTCTGAGTATTTCTTTATTCAAATAATCAGAGAGCAGACGAAAGAAATGACGTTTGAAAACCTTACTCAGAACTGCACGGCTGCATAGCTCCAATATTGTTCGCCATTTATAATGTTAGGTTGAGGGTTTGAGTAGCTGTAAGTCAGCAGGAGAGCCTGTAAACAGAGAGTTCTCAGTAATGAGTGATGGAAAGAGGGGGGTGGGCAGGATTTCTTTGGCTAAAAGCGGCATAATTATAATTAAAAAACATCTGGAATGCTTTAAAAACAGATCAAAAGATGATCGGAGTGGGACTTTAATGCTCACAGATCTGCAAAGCAAAGTGTTTTCTGGGGATGACATGGCAGCTTCTCCAGAACCAAACTTAGAAGTGTTTCCTTATCAACATTATTGTTGTTTTGACCAGTTCCTTGTAAAATGAAAATAAAATAAAGGAACCATTTTTAAAAAATGTCTGTTTTGGCACAAAGCTCAAACCTGCCTTGACGTACATCAATTTACTGTCCATGAAGCTGCGTTCACACCGAACACGCTTCGCGTGGTGGAGGCGGACATTTTCAATGTTAAGTCAATGGTACAGACGCGATCTGAGGTCCTGCGTCTATAGCGGCTTATCCTCACTATACCGAGAGAACCTCTATAAATCAGGGGTGCGAGTTACTTAAAACACATAAAATAATGTGAAGTTTTGATTTTTAAGTGCTCAAATATACAACCAACATGCTGTTACAACAGAAACACTTGATTCCTGTTTCAAAATGATGAAAAATCCATGGATGAACAAATCATTTTGTGTCAACCCGAGCGAGCCACTCACTCAGCATTTTGTGGGTAGCCGTCTTTATTAAATGAAAAATACTTCTTCAAGTCAGCTGCTCTCATGGCGACTGTCGTTAGTCCCATTCAAAGAATTTTTCTCAATCGAAAGACCCCGAGTTCAGATCTCGCATACAGCTTCAGTAGAGGGTAGTCTTTTTTTTTGCTAAATTACTCAAGATACATGACTAGAAATATCAATAAAAAACAAAAGAATAATTCTTTCGATTTTAAACGTCATTAGAATGTCTTTTTTTTAGTAAAATAAAGCTAACACAAATAAATTTAATCTATGAAACCCTTGGTTTAATATTTGTTTTTGTTTTAAAAAGATGTTCATTTGAATTTAAAAAAAATTCTGTATTCTCTATGCCTAATGAAATGCAACTATGTATTTAAAAAAATTAGGCACAGCAATTGCAGGATGCTAACCTGGTTACTTCTGGTGTCATTGGGTTTCCAGCGCACGACAAACCGCTGTCACCACTAGAGCAGTTACAATGAACTAGTGTTGACTATTTGGTGACTGACTGAATTTTTTTCTTTCTTTTTTTGTAAGTAGATGGTTTATATTAGTTATAATGATGCTGTGTTATCAGAGCGACATAAAACTAACCAACAAAAAAATACCCTAATCAGCTACTGTTAACTGTTTCCTTACTGTGTTTATTTTTAAAGACCCACTCTGATCAACTTTTGACTTATTGTAAAATCGTTCCTGGTAGTCTTTTAAGTATGATTGTAACCTTTTTAGTCAAAATAAAAGCTACCTGTCATTTTCTAGGACATAGTTTCTGCAGAGCAGCAGGAATTCATTAGAAATTCTCCTTTGAGTTGTGGGCGGAGCTGGCACAGAGCAAGCCCATCCCCACTTCCTGTCACCAATCTGTTGACACTCTCTCCTGCTAGCTTACAGCCCGTCACATCCCCAACCTAACATTACCAGTGCAACAAAAATGAGGAGCAATATTGGAGCTATCCAGGCATACAGCTTTGGTCCAGATGCCAGCTTGGATGAGGAAAATGAAGAAACATATCTACAAGTGGATGCATCAGAGTGGAGTGGAGCAGGGAACATTTTTTGTTCATCTGCTCCTGATTCACAAAGATTTGACTAAAGAAATACTTAGAAATGCAATCTTATGCTTAAGTTTGTGTATATTTTTTCCCCCATTATGAGAAAAATGCTACAAGAACACCAAAAACACAATTTTCATAGAAGTGGATCTTTAAACTGTGAACTCTAACCTGTTTTTGCTTGATGAGTTCCTCATTTGTAAGTCACTTTAAATTAAACGGTCTCCTAACGTCTGCTTTTTTTCTACCAGCTGAAGCAGGAGCTGGAGGTGTGTGAGAAAGAGAGCGGAGAGCTGCAGGAATTCGCCAACGCCGTTCTACAGCAGATCGCAGACTGCTGCCCCGACATCCTGGAGCAGGTTGTCAAAGCCCTGGAGGAGTCCTGATGAGTATTTCCCTCCACCAAAACAATGACTGACACACGGGGGTGTTCTCATTCGCCCCACTGGACTCTGCCTCTTAGTCTTTGAAGCCAGAAGTGCTTTTTTTGCCTCGTTGTTGCTCTGAGGAGAGACTGTCAAACCAAATCAACATCACATTGAAGAAACATTGGATTTAGTGCACTAACCTGAACGTATCGCATGTCAGGCAAATAAGTGAAATTTTTGTGAACAAAACAAATGGGATTTTCTTCTCCCCCATCCAAGTCCATGTCAGCTTAGAAATTTGGCAGAGATGTTTACAGGTTAGAGAAGAACCCCCCCCCCTCTCCTGGAGGTCTTGGGGTGTACCACCAAACCTCCTTTTCCTCTGCGGAGCCTCACTCAGAGCAAGAATGGCCTGCTCACGCACTTTCATCTGTCTTCCTCTCTCCCATTCATCTCACAAAACTAAAAAAGAAGGTACAGGAAAGCACTTTCAGTCGGGAGGGCGGTGCAAGGTAGAGTTCAGAGAGTGTTTTTCAAGCGCTACCTTTGAACCAAATGAGCAAAAATCCCTCTTAAAAACGTCTGTACGTTGCTGCGTGGTCAGTGGCTGGATCATTGGCATTAGAGGGGCGGTCAAGGCCTGTTTTTTTTAAATCAAAGATCAGATTTTAGTTATGTTCTCAGTGAGAGAGGGGATGGAATAAAAAATAAAAACCTCCATTTGTTGGTGGTTATGTATTAATCTCTGGATGGTTTTGCACACGGCATCCACTTGTTTATGAGGTATGCAATGTTTCTTTTGAGAACGTTCTCGTGGCCTTGGAGCATGCACAAAGACCAGTACTGGACCTAAAGCTGAGATCTTTATTCCTCTGTAACTATGGTGCTAAGGCATGAAGGAAAGAGTTTTCAAATAACAATTATTCAGTTTCAGCTAAAGTTTCTGTAGGTGTCACTTAAACCTCACCTGATCTTTTAGTTTACCAAAAAAAAGATCATTTTTCTTCCTTGTTTTCAGATAATTTACAAGTTTTTTTTCCTTTATGGGTGAGGTTTAATAAAGTGCATCTACTTTTGCGGAAAATCTTTTCAATAGAGTTCGACATTTTAAATCAGTTTGTAAATAAAGTGATATTTAACACTTACTGTCACTGAATCAAGTCAAGTGGAAGGTGTTGTGCATTCTCTGCGAAAATACATATTAAAAGATAAAAGCAGTGCAGTTGTTGGGATGTGTGTGTGTGACAGTGCTGCAGAAAATCATGTTCTTTATATGAAAAAAATAAATACTGTTTACTGTATGGATATGCATTGAATGTTTGTACAGATTCTCCCAGAGTTTGTTGCTCTGAAAAAAAATGGCGGAAACGGAGGAATGTCCAAACATCAAAATATTTAAGTCTGAATGTTTTTAAGCCAAGACTGTGGGATAGGAAAGCACTTTCCTTACGATTATTTTTACGTTTTTTTAAAGCATATTTTCACTGAAACATGACTCCTATTTCTTTTTTTTTTCCTTTTGTGGATGGTTTAATATTGCTGAGTTTTATGAATAAAAAGCACAGAATCAGTAAACACCCAGAAAAACAAACCTGTCAAACATGTCAGATTGAGGCGGATTTTCTTCTAAACACAAACTGCAGGTTTCAGAGTGTCCCCCCCTCTGTGGCCTGTGTGTCAATCCTTGCCTTAAGGTCAGGTCGTTTCTGCTTTACCTCAGCTCTTTACTGTGTGGGTCACAGAACTGCTGCGTGAGAGGCTTCAGTCAACTTCTATGTGTGTTTGCTCTTTTGCATTTGCATCAGACTCGTACTGCCTTGTGTCTGTTACTAAATCAAACTGTAAAAAAGAAAAGTGAAACAGACGTGAGTTATTCAGATTTTGTATGTATGTAAATAAAGAAATTATAAGCCTGTAGATTTTATTTTGTGTGCGATCTTCAAGTTCAGAACACTTTGAATCCCAGGGGTCATTTATAAAACTACTTGATCTGGCAGGCTGAACTGGAATAAATTATAGGGATAATCCTTTTTATGCTCTACTAATACAGTGACCTTTGTTTAGGTGCAGAAAGTTATTCTTCATTCATACGGTGTTGGAAGATGTGTCGTTTTGTTGATGTTTGTGTGTTTTGAGTCGAACAGTTATTTTTCAGATCATTCCAACACCACGTGAATGCAGGAATGGGGCTTTAAGTGCTTTTGACTAGTTTCTCCTACCCAGTGCTTATCTTTAAATTTTTTTTAGAAATGAAACATTTCTACATCATTCTACATCTTTTAAAATCCTGTTCATGCCTGAAATATGTTAGCGCTCTCAAAGCAGACAGGGTCCGAGCTAAATTTCAAAAAAAGTTCTGCCTGCTGTGGAGCAACAGTGAAATTTCAATTTTTTCCCCCCTTGCAATTACTGATTTAATCATTTTTAAAGAATAATTTTAAGCCTAGCTAATATTAGAAATATTAAACCTTTTAAAATACTAGTTGTTTCCTAAATTATCTGTGCAACACAATTGAGATGAAACAAATAAATTTAGAATCTTTATTTATAAATATCACTACAGTATGAATATAAAATGTCTTCACTTACTGTTTTCTTAAACATATACTCTTATTACTGGAAGCTCTTCGGGTTAAAAAAAAAACAGATGAAGTTTTTCAGTATTGCTTATAAGTCTCTGAAGCTGTTTATCACTACACCTTACTGTAGACAAGAATACAAAACAATACATATATTACTTCCTCAGGAATATAGAACAACCCACTGTACACAGGTAAACAAAGACAGACAGGTGTGAACTACTTACTTCAATTTGAAGTACAATTAAGTCATTTAACATAAAAATTATTTATACAGACTCGGGTGGAAAAAGAAATTGTAAAAAATGATAAAAACTATAAATTTAAGAAAATCTCTGGCCTTACAGTTTTGAAATAAAACGTCTGCAATGAGAACTTCCTCTGAATGTTAGAGTACACAGTCTTACCTTGTGTTCAGTGACAATAAGCACTCCTGTTTAACAGGTGAGGTAGCAAGACAGAAATGTGCACAGATGGTGATTTAACAAAAAAAAAAGAAAACATAATAAAACCAAAGCCAGAATTTATGGAGTAGAATAATTCCAGTGAGACCCTCTTCTTCTGAAGTCACAGTATAGGAAGTCAAATTAGGGATGGATTAAAGCAGACCTTCTCTGAATCAAAATACATGAAATGTCTACATGAGTAATGTCATCTCACTCTATCGCTGTCAGTCATCTGCCACAGTCCCAGGTTCAACACTTTAAGGCAAGGGAGCTGTGTTATCCTCTCCAGGCCCCTCTTGGTGATCTTGGTACAACCATACAGATCGATCCCTGTCAGCTGGGTCAAGTGGTCGGCGATCAGCTCCAACCCTTTGTCTGTGATTCGCACACACTGCCCAATGTTCAGAGTCTTGAGTTCGTGCATCTGCCGCACCATCCTGTTGATGCCGTCGTCACTGATGTGACAGGAGCACAGAGACAGGGACTTGAGCTGATACAGCCCCTGGGCAATGTAAGCCAGGCTTTGGTCTCCGATCTTGTCACAAAAGGAGACATCAAGCCCCGACAGCTGGAGAGAGCCCATGGCCAGATGCATTATACCAGTATCACTGATGTTATCACATGACCTCAGGTTCAGGCTGAACAGGTGGGCCATGTGTGACAGGTGGATCATGCCCGCATCCGATATGCCTCCACAGAAGCTGAGGTTGAGCACTTTGAGCTTGTTGAGACCCTTGGAGACGTGTTTGAGCGACAGATCCGTGAGCTTTTGGCAGTCCTGCAGTGTTAGCTTCTCCAGGGACAGGCATCCTTCCGCGGCGCTGCGAGTCATCCCGGATATGTGTCCGATGCCCACGTCGGACACATGCCTGCAGCTGCGCAGGTTGAGGCTCTTGAGTTTGTGCAGCCCCCAAGCAATCAGCAAAAGGCCCGTGTTTGTGATGTTGCTGCATCCCCCCAAGTCAAGCGCCTCCAGGTTTTTGAGGTATTGCGCAATTCTGCCCAAGCTGGAGTCAGTGATCTGTTTGCACAGGCTGAGGTTGAGGAGCCGCAGGGACGGGATGTCCTGCACAAAGGCATGTCCGAGACCATTGTCTGTGAGGTTGAAGCATCCACAGAGGTTAAGGCTTTCGATGTGGGGCATTCCTTGGATGACATAACTCAGACTTCGCCTCAGACTGAGAATCTGGACTTTTTTGATCCCCCGGGTCTGCAAGCTGGGGAACAGAGACGGGTTCGCTCGTCGCAGGTGGAGCTTGGCTTCCACCCCCCTCCACACAGACTTGTGGTAGGACGCGTCTCTCCAGGCCGTGCACACTTGGGCTACTCTCCCTTTGTCTTTAACGTCCAGATAACTGAAAATAATGGCCAAAATTTCCGGGAAAAGGCACGAGATGTGGGTCTCAAGTTCAAACATGGCTGCAGGTTGAGGCCTCTCGGCAGAAAGGACTGCCTTTGAGCCACAGCACTGTTCTTTTGGCTCCGCAAAACTTCGCCTATGAAGTTGATGTACGGCCCGGCAACGTTAGCTTCCAGCTAGCAACAACAAGCTAACTTTAGCAAATGCGCGTTAATCGTAGCCTGACAAAACAAACGCCCATCTTTACGCAACTACGTACGTCGTTATAAAGAAAACAACAACAACACAAGATTACCAAAAAAATGCGCAGTTCAGAAAACTTAGTTCGTAAAAAAATTGCGTAGATAGCTAGGCTAACAACATCAGGGTTAGCTTCGTTAGCTGTTAGAAGTTAAAAGCGACAGAGCTTCAGAACTTTTTCCTTTGATTCCAGTCATCTCCAACAAATGCCAGGCAGACCAGCTTGTCAAAAAGTAAAAATTTAAAAACATATTTCAAACGGAATTATTTTTTCCTAACGTGTATTTCCAGCAGCGTCGAGCCATCCTGGTCTCGCTGCCATTAATACGCAGACTGTACAGTTGCGCCCACTGCCCAGCCTTTTAGCGCCTCCTAGTGGTGGCTCCGAGTATTTGAAACTAATGTTGATTTGAATAGTTTTATAATTTGTGGTTTGATCTTTATTTTAGTTCTGGAAAAAAAAAAAACATTATTTTTTGCATCATTCATTTTTATATAGCATAACATTTCGGTGACCATGCAAATTGCAAACAATTACACAAACAGCTTGAAAAGTAACCAAAAAAAGGTCAAAAGTTTTCATTGGCCATAAATTAATGACCTGAAACACAGATCCCCCACCCCCTGGAATAATTTTTAATTTAGTGGTCAGCAGTACAGATATAATGAATGTGCACTGATCTAAGTAAAAACTGCAACTCCTGTAATTAAATATACATGTACTGGTAGTCTGGTTACTAAGACGTTTTTCCTTTTCTGAATCTTTACATTGACTCATATTTTGTGAACAACAATTTTCACAGAAACCAACCAAAAACTATTAGATAGATAAATCTTTACTGTCACTGTCACAAGTTCAATTCAATTCAAAAAGTGCTTCCTGGTCTGTGCAACACTCATGCATTAAACAGCAATTTATGACTAAAAATGTTGCATAAAAAGTGCATTATTTGCTCACCAAAAACAGGAAATTAAAATGTATTTGTTCCCAAATATAATATACTTGACGTTTAAAAGAAAAGGATGCACAAATAGTATGTGGTAAAATTGGGAAAACCTGAAAATAAGTAAACAAATATACCAGTAAGAAAAAAAAACACTACATGACAGAGATGCAAAAGCAGGAAAGCTTTTTTTATTCAAGTCTGAATGCACAGCTTATTTAACACCTCAAAATGTTCTCTATCTGAAAGAAAAGCAATTTAAATTTGCATCTCTTTGCATGTGTTATCAACTCATTTCCAGTCAAACTTTGAACCAACTGTTCCTGGTGATGGAAGGCACACAATTACCTTAACAGCAAATAAAAAAAAAAGTGGATCCTCCATCATTAAGAGCAATCCAGAAAAAAATTGTCAATAAAGAACACAAATAAAAATTAATTTCCTTTAATAAAATCAACAGTTAGTGAACACAAAAGGATTATGATTACACGTGGAAAGTATTGATAGTAAAATGAAAAAAATGATAGTCTCCATTGAAACTCCGTGCCCTTCGGGATTGTTTGACACTGTGACTCATGTTGCCATATGTATGTTTTCTCAGGCATCACCAGCTAAAACAGTCACTTGAGATGAAGCAGAAACAAAGAGGAGTCTGTCAACAGAGTCCATCATCATGCATACAGTGAAACAACTCCCCTGTCTCTTCCTTTATGAGCCCACTTTGCATGAACGTCTTTGACACGGCAGCTGTAACGAGGCGTTCACTGACCTGCTCGCCTCTGGGAGCTGGGATGAATCACAGCAGGAGATTTTTCAGAATTTAATGAACAAATGAGGTCAAAAGTATCAGAAACATAAAATCTATGACTATTTTTTTCACTGACACTAATACAACACATCTAAACTTCTGGAAACATCAACATTCTGAATTGTTGTTTGGCCTAAAATGTGCTAAATGTATGATTTTCTTTAAGTTGATTATAATTAGAGTAAATGAGAATTCTTTCATTTCAACTCAAACATATTATAACTAAAGACTTGTCAAAAATCCACACAGAAAGACCACAACTATTATTTAAGTGGGAGACCCATGAAAACAGCTCCTTGGTGGTCCACTTCTTCAGTGTGTCCTTGCATATTATGAGTCTGACCAGTGACAGGGAGAAATTCATTGTAGTTTGAACCTCCACTTTAACACTTCGAGTCAGAAAACCTCAGCCCCCCTCTGCCTTGCAGCAGCACACCCTGAAAAAATAAATATCTACAATTCCTGGAATATTTCATGGCTCCTGTCTGGCTCTGGGCCTGTGAGCCATTCACAGCCTCCATCCCCCCTGACCCTCATGACATGCAAAACAGCGCACAAATCTATAGCTTTTACTCTACAGTTTAAGAACAAGTTCTCAATGTAAAGAAGCAAATAATGCATCCCAACTTCCATTAAAAAGTCAGCCAAAAACAATGATTACTGTGACAGCGAAGCAGCTATGAATGGATTCTGTACACTGATTATTGGTCTCACCCATCACTTCCTCCACTCCAAAGTAACTCCTATGAAAGAATAAAAACGGTTTAACAATCTTTAATGTAATCAACACAACAATAAAGTTAACAGAAAATCGTATCCTTTACATGTGCAGATTCCAGCTGCTTTCCCTTCAACCTGCATAAGAAAAAGTCCAACCAGGGTGGGAGGGTTGGTTGGAGGTCGACCTCAGTCATCATTCTTGCCTTGGTGATCATGACTCAAAGACTCAAGTTACCAACTCACACTTCTGTATACCTGCATCCTAGTGGCACACGATTTCTGTTTAAAGTCCCACTCTGATCATCTTTTGATCTATTTTAAAGCATTTCTAATGGTCTTTTAATTAGGATTATGGAAATTTTGACCAACATTTTTTAAAAACTGTCGTTTTTTTTTTTAGGACAGACGTACATGGATTATTTATCTACTAGCATCAAAATACCTACCTACAAGCTTTTTCCAACTGCATTTTTCTGTCCACTCCTGATTCACAACAACTTGAAAACAGAAATTCTTACAATTTTGAGCTTAATATTCTTTATTTATGTCCTCCATGATCAGAAAATGCCAGAAGAACATGTTAAAAACACCAAAAGCACAATTTTCTTTGGAGTGGGTATTTCAAACACACTGACAGTGTCTTCTATATGTATATTGTTTAAATAAAATAAAGCAAAAAGAAAAAAAAAAAGAGGAAATTACAAATTCCAAATAAAGAACGGAAGAAATATGTACAAACATGCACGAAAAGTAAAAAATGAGGCCAATTTATAAAAAAAAAAAAAAAGTGGTTCTATATACTGATTTTAAATTAGTCCTCTTTAACAGCTTTATTTGAATGCAGTATCCATTTCTTGAGATGATTAGATTGTTGATTTATTACAGACAAACTGTTACCTGATGTTGGTTTCTCACTCTCTTATTTGTTCTCAACTGTAAGTTGAGAGTTCAGCAGAGGGCAGTACTGTTCACCAAAAAAAAAAAAGAAAAATAAGCCATACACCTTATCAATCATTGTCTGTTCAAATAGTCCCTTCAAATCCTTGAAAAAAAGTCTCTAAGTTAAAAAGGAAAAAGTTCTTTATTGATAGTTTTGTCAACTTAGATCAGGATAATGCGGTGAAATGAGTTTTAACAAACGCACAGTCTTAAAAGGAGGTTTGGGGGATGGAAAGGAAATGTAAAGGCAGGAAGAAAGATAGCGAGGGATGGTGATCCCCCTCTCGGCCTCCCCTGTGGCCGGGCTTGTCTCTGCTAATGACCCTGTCTGCTGGCGCACGGAAGCAGATGGTGAATTAACTCCAATTAGCCCACTCTCACCAGATCTTCTCTGACAGCTCACCACGCACACGCACACACTTCAGAGGGCGTTTCATTCATTTCTAGAGGACTTTCTATTCATAACTGGTTGTGTAGACCTTAAAATGCTAACATAAACCAATGTACTGTTAGAAAATTGTGTGATATTTGTTTCCCTGATAAGAAACATGAGTCATTGCACTGTGATAGTGCAAATGAATGTATGTTTGCATTTGAAAAATATCACATTTTTGCATATTTGGAAAATCTGACTACAAAAATAAACAATTTGGCTTCTATAAATCTAAAAAAATTAAAATGCAGTTGAAAAAGATTAATTGTGAATTTGGTTTAAAACAGATGATGGGGGCGGGACTTTTAGTTTGCACAGAGATAGTGTGACTTCCTGCTTCTGCGACTGCTCATCATACCTGCCGTGCGCCTTCTCTGAGGGACTGAACTCATATCAGGCAAGGTTTTGTGTACGTGTTTGCGCGTGTGTAATTGTTGCTCACAGAGTGTGTAATGCTGTTCAGTCATGCGCGCTCACAGGTCACCGTGAGTGTGTGTGTGCTTAACAGGTGTTCCTGCTTCTAAAAGGGCTCCATCTGGGAGCCTGACCAGGCAGTGACCTCTGAACTCTCCTGTAAACAGAGTCGGCATGTGGTCGGCAGAGGTCAGAGGTCAGAAGTTCAGCTTGTGGGCTGATAACAATGACAGTTTGAAGGCAGCTGAGTCGCAAACATAAACAATTTCATAATGCTATTATCTGGATGGTGGATGAACCTTCACACCTCTGCACCGTGCAGGTGCACACAGCATGTGCACGTGTGTTTGAGTGTTGCAGAGAGAGAGTGAAGTAATCCCTTTAAATCTCTTCACATGCTTTGATCCAGACTTCAGAGCATGGAGTCAGGATGGACAGCAGCTGTCTGCGAGGGCTGCATGACCCCGGAGAACACAAAAGCATTGTAACACCAGCTGACCTCTGACCCCAGCACATATAATGTCACACACAGCGTTTATTGCGGAGCACGGATTAAAGAAGACCTCCCATAGTCCGTAAATCTCCCCTGTTCTCCTCTGTGCGCTTGCTGGTATGACACTTGAGTGAAAAGACGAGCGTCACTGAATCATTATGTTGAGAAAAAGAGCGGGGGAGGCGATGGCTGGCTCACACACTGCGATAAATGGGGAGTGATAAGTGAGATGTGTTGAGGGGAGGATGTTTGTTCTTACAAGTGAGCAAGAAAAACAGAGTCAGGAATGGAATAGCCCGCATATGATGACACGTGTAAATACACACCAGCCCTCTTTAAGTCCCACTACGATCATCTTTTCTTTAAAAAGTGTTCACAGGGTCTTTTAATTATCATTATGCCATTTTTAGGGACAATGGAAAAATCGGTATCATTTTCTGGGACATCGTTTTTTTTTTTCAGAAATTCTACTTTGCGTTGTGGGCTAGACTGTTGGTTGGCGGTCATTTCCCATCATGCCTTTGTTTACATGTTCTCCTACTAACTTACAGCCCCTCACGACCTCAAGCTAAAACTAGACGCCCAACACAAATGGAGAGCAATATCAGAGCTATCCAGCAGTACAGTTTTGAGCCAGATGCCAGCTCAGACGAGAAAAATGTAGACATACGTGGATCTAGTCGTCTGCAAGTGGATGCATCGGAATGGAGCAGAGCAGGAAGCTTGTGGCCCACTCAGCGTATTTTCTACGTCACATAAACGATCTTTTTCAAAAAGGCTTTTTTTATCTGCTGCTGATTCACAACAATTTCAATAAAAATACTCAGAAATACAATTTTAGGCTTCATTTTCTTTATTCTCCATCATCAGAAAAATGCCACGCGAACACGTTAAAACACACGCAAAAAACCCAGGATTTTCATTGAATAGGTTTGTAAGAGTTAAGATCTCGATTCACTATGAACCAAAGTGACCCAAAGTGCAGAAGTGTATGGTATAAATGACATCATTACTGTGTGTTACAAAGAGGAAAAAAAAACTGTTAAATACTTTAACTGTTCATTTGACCATCTTGATCAGGCAACGCCACCACCGAGTGAGCAGCATTTGGAACTGCGTGATTTTTCCAGGCAGTTCATCCAATATTTAGTCTTTGGTTTGCTATTGAGAGTGCCATGCATAAAAGCAAACCAAAGCAGTCTGACAGCCTACTCATAACATGCTAGCTGAGCCATGCAAAGCTCACAACACCACGGGTGGCTGATTGCTAGCTGTATTCATAATCTCTTTTTACCGCCGATGTCCAGGCGCAGCTAACAAGTGCAACAACACAGTATGGGGCGGTGTTTACCTCCTCTAGTGGCCAGCAGATCTGCCACAGCTCACAGCACCACTACCCCGTTTTAAGTTGTTGGCCCACACTGTGAGGTGAGCATGCAGCCAGAGTCCGTCAATGGCACCAGAGCAATCGCAGCTCCCAAAAGGAGCTGTCAAAGTGGCCTTCGTTTGATCACTTTTCTTTCTGGGATTCAGACAATTGAGGAGAATGTGGGATGTAATACGTTTGCTTCATACTTTTGTGTGAACAGTTTTGAAAAAGTGCTGCTGACAAAGAAGATCTTCAAATCTTTTGTGGGAGTTGGTTTTCTCACATCCTTTTGTCTCTTCATGCAAACCCGGACAGACTCCATGATGTTGACACGGGGGCCAACGCATCAGTTCCAGGACTTCTTTTTCCACTTAAGATAGTTCTTAATGATAATAATCTTTAGCTGTAGATTTGAATTCATTCTCCTGCTGCAGAGTAAATTTGGGGGCAATCGTTTTCCTCCTTGATGGTACTGCAGACTAGATAAGTGTCTGTCTATATTTTTAAGCATTGAGAACGCCAAGGAACCTCCACCCTGCTTTACTGTTGCCAGGAGACTCTCATTTTCGTAATGGTCCACCCCTTTAACACTTCTAAACTTCTAAACTGCTTTCTGCTAACATTTTAATTTTGACAGATTAGTCCAGAGCTCCTGTTGCCATTTTTCTGTTCCTGCGTTTTTGAGCAAACTTGAGTCGCTTGGCCTCTTTTTCACATCGGAGGTTTGGATTTTTGGTTGCAACTTTTCCACTAAGATGCAGACAGTTTTATTTGCCAATGAATGGGAAGATGAAGACGAACGAAAGTCAAAATCTTTTTGAAAAATGACAAAAGTAAAGTTGCTTTAACCCAACCTGCTTAGATTAACCATTTGAATCTCCAAACCAGGTTGATTGTTGTGCTGAAACTGCTGCAACCACAGCTCTTGTTTGGAAGAAGCAATAACAGTTTATCAAAACGGACTTGGCGTTAAAGCGATCCCTTAGAACTCCTTACTGTAAGAACAAAGTACAACAGTTTCTTTCTCTGTGATAAAACCTCCCACGCTAAACTTGTCTGCATGTGTTCATAGTGGTTCTTCTCCCCTTAAAGTCTCTCTACGGCTTCCTCCTGCTGATGTTTTCTGACTGTCCTGAAATACATTAATGGAGAACCTTAAGTGAAGGAAATCCTTGGACTTTTTTTTTTTTTTTTTTTTTTGCTTGTGTGGTTCTGTGAGCTACAAGACAACGATCTGTTTGTTTTTGAATTTCTCTGAGCTCATCTTTGGATGAAGACGTGCCTGAAGAGCTGCAGCTGCCTTGACAGTTATGAAAAAAATCTTTCTTAATGCTAAACGATTTTCTTGAATATGTTTAAAAATCTCTCACAGCGACTACAGTTTTTCTAAAATCATGTTTTTCTCAAAATAATCACGTGAGCACACTTCTGGATGCTCTGGACGAGGGATAGGCAACATACCATGCTCTGGCATGTTCTTATTGGCTGGACACACCTGAACCAGGTGATCAGTCGTGATTAGGTTTAGATATTTGGACCCTCGAGGCCTGGAGTTGCCGATCCCTGCAAGTCTGGACTAACACACTTCCTGAACTTTGTTGTTCAGTTTTTGCATTTTCTGCTCTTTACCTCCTTTTTTTTCACTCCTCTGCTGTGTTTCTGCAACACATTTTTTACCAACTGCACTGCAAAAACGTAATCTTTAGAAATTAAAAAGACATTTATTTAAAGAAAAATTGCTTTATTTTCTGTAAAAATATTCTTATCAAGAAAGTATTTCAGCAGCAAATTTATGTTAGTTTGAGAAAACATGTCTTAGTGATCACAATATTTTTATTAAAATAAGAATTCTTGGTAAGACTATATTTTTCTTATCCCATTGGCAGATTTTTTTATTTATTGCTTGTATAAAGGAAATCTGCCAATGGGGTAAGAATTTATTTATTTCTAGATGGCCTGTTTTTGCATTGTGCATATTGTAAATAAACATACCCCATCTTCTTTGTTTTTCTCTAATTCCTCAAAAGTAAATAAAGTTTCATGATTGTGTCATTCAAAAATTGAACTTTGACCAATCAGAGACTCAATAATTGTCATTCAGTCCCTTAAAGTTTCACCACAAAATGGGAGGGCTTTAGTTTAAGCAGGAATCAATTTTCTGATTAAATGCAGAAAGTATGTTTTCCATAATTGTGTTCGTTTCATCTATTTTTCTACTTTTTTTTGCGTTGTGATTTAATTGTAAACTTTTTCATTAAACCCAGTTTTGTTTACATTACTTTTTTTATTTTTTCCAAAAAGGAGCATCTTGACAGTAATAAAAGAATCTCATGCAGATGAGTGTTTGTATGTCTGCGTTAAAGAGGAGAATTTAGTGAGCATTCCTTTTAAAGTCTTTGTTCGTTTTTGATTTAAGAACTGTTTTTCAAACTGGACATTTTTTGGCAAATAAAGAAAACACCTTATTTACAGAATGCCATTGTTTTTGAAGACAAAAACCTGTTGCAATTTTGTGCTGTATCTGTTTTTTTGTTGAATAATTTCCTTAAATGGCTCGCGTGCAATAATTTGATCTGGAACGTTTTTTTTAAATTGATTGAAGTGTAAAACCCTTGTTCCTAAAAACTATAAAGCACAGAAGGTCTAGCTAGCAAACCCTCTCTATCTAGTCTTATTTCCTCCTAAATTTGTAATTTGAATATATTCGTCTGAAGCACAATGGTTCCTTCTCTCGGTGCATCCGTTTGCTCAGCTCTCTGTTCACAGTGTGCTCTGAATCATGGACATGGTGCAGGTGGGGTTGAGCGTTTCATTAAGAGCCTTTTCATGTTGTGTACCGCATCCTGGTATTGTTCTGCTGTGGTGCAAACAACAAAAAAGAGCATGGAGACGGAGCGGCGACACATGTGCAAATCCAGATGTTCTCAGTGGGCATGGCGTCTTTTCTGTTCTCCCCCGACACGTTGTTTAGTGTGGAAACTCTCACTTGAAACACAGTCTTAGTTTGAAACTGCATTGTTACATTCTTGTACTTCTGTGTGTGTTGCTGTTGTGTGTCAAGATTTGTTTCTTCTTAGGCTTAGGGATGTGCTCGAAGAATGAGCAGATGGATGGATGGGATGATGGATGGATGAATAACAAATACAGTGGGGATCGAAAGTTTGGGAACCCCAGGTAAAATGTAAACGTAAAAATAATATTGTGCATAAAGAACCCAAGGAAAGATTGAAAATCTCCTAAATGAACCAGCTTACAGATGAGACGTTCTTTTAATATGTGAAAAAAAAAAAAAATTCCCTTTCAAAATAACAGAAAACAAAATAATGACGTGTGCAAAAGTTTTTAGAGTTTAGGTTTTGAGCTAGTTTAAAAGTTTTAAACTCACGTAAACACAAATTTTGGACTTCCACATCCAGAACTCGCACATTTACGCGTCACTACTTAAGTTTTGAAGTCCGATTGCGGGCTCTGTGTACAAAACGAGTGTCCATTGATTGCACGCTGAAATAAAAAGTTCAACCAGTAAAAGTTTTTGATTGCTAAAACGCTGAACTGTCATCATTGTGATTTGGAAGTGACATGTGAGGAGTGTCATTTTCAAAACACTCAAATGCCAATCGCTGTAAATATGATCACGAAGGAGACTAATAATTGCGGTTTTGAATGATGAGACACAGAGTCTGACACATCTCTCAACGGGGGTTTAATGACTGCATATTTTGAGCATAGATCCTGAAAACAGGCTTGAAAACTTGTGTAGCGATGTGTAAACGCAGGAGCTGTGAATGCAGAACCCTGAAACTTTCATATTTGTGCATCTACAGAGACTTTTTATCGGAAGTGGTCGCCTGAACACACGTTTTCGAGCCTTTGTCAATGTAGCATTAGTCATTCAGTTTACATGATCACAAATGTAGTGCTTTAGAATCTGCTCTGATCAGCTACTCGAACTGAAGAACTCAGATATGTTTTGAAAGGTCAGCTTTCAATGCAGGGGTAGAGCAGTCAGCCTCTGATTGAAAGATCACAGGTCCAATTCCCGCCCTCTGTCCCGATGTGTCAAAGTCTTTTCGGGCAAGACACTGAACCCCAAATTGCTCCTGGTGGTTATGGGCTGGCGTCAGCATTCGGCAGCCGAGCCGCCATCAGTGTGTGAATGTGTGTGTGCGTGGGTCAATGGGACTGTGACTGTAGAGCCCCTTGGGCCTTCGAGGAAGGTAGAAAAGCGCTGTCCCATCTTCTCTCTGCTCACCAAACAAACTCCTGTAACAAATGATGGATGGATGCTTTTCTAAGTAATGGAGTTTTCCTCAATTAATAGCATGAAAAAGTGGAGGATTCTGTTTTGTTAACATTGTCTCTCCCCTGCTGCTCTCCCCCTTGTATTTTCCACACCTCTTTTCTTTGTGCACCGCCCCTCTCCCCATCTCTCTCTCCCACTATATGATGCAGATGTCAATAATTTAGCGTGAGACTTTAGAATTCAGCACTTAACAACAGGTTACGATCTTTGCTATAAAAGCCATAAAATATGCGCGTGTGAATAAAATATGCTTCTGTCTCTTTCAAAGCAGCTGAAACCTGTCAAGAGTGCCATTTGTTTTCTGACAGTATCGCAGTGAAGTGACAGTTCAAAAGCGGGGGTTTGTCTTTATCTTGGCAGGTTTTCAATCTTTGCTCTATTTCTGCACACTGCAGAGAATTATTTTCCATCCATTGTTTTTTTAGTCCGTCTTTCATCTCAGTGGCTTTGTTGTTTTCCCGCTCCCTCTTCTTCTTTTTTTTTGTGACTTGTCCTTCTTTTTTTCCCTTGTGTTTCCCGCCATCATCTCGTCCAGCAGAAGCATCCCTGCATCCCTGGGCTTGAGGCACACAAACGGCTAACTCTGGCTCTCTGATCACCTGCCTCAGTCGCCTGCTTCTCGCTTATCCTGCCGTGCTTTCAATGTCTGCCCCTACCCCAACCCCCCCACAGACCTCAAGATCTTCCCTTTGTTCCTGACGTCTGTTTTGTTGGTGATTAATTGAGATGAGCATGTGGGGTGAAGGCCCTTAGAGGGGGGCTCAGACCCCCCAGGTAATGTGTGTGCTTGAATATTATTATAGAAGTGTGTGTGTCTGTGCGTGTGTGTATGTGTGTCTGCAATCAAGCATAAAAGATCCAAGATATGGTTAGTTAGAGCATTCATTCTGCAAGGATCTCTACGGTGGCCCTGAAGTGCAAATCACACCGACAAATCACATCCATGCAAAAAGCCATTTAATATAACGCCAATTAAAAAAGTTAAACAATTATTAAAAAAGCAACAATACATTTTAGAAATTGAATTCCAGAAATCAAATATGTTAAAAACTGAAACAAAATGGTTGGACGATTATGTTTGCTCACTTTGTCAGCAGGAAGTTATTCTTCATGGGAATATCTTTTGACAGACAATATTTCTTAGACCTTCTGGCCACTGAAAGAGTTCTGCGATTGCTCAATCAACCCTTTACCTCAGTTCATTCTGCTTTCCTCCTTCTTAAAAACTCAAAAATGTCATCATCCAATCAGTGATGTCCCATTATACCTTCCTTTGCTTTCTCATTTTGCTTTAACATTTCATTGTGATGTGTAGAAATTACATCTGTTTTCTAAATTGTTCCTGTTTTTAATGTTTTGGGATCTGAAATGTTTCGATTTTTTAAAAATAGATTGTAGTTTTATTATTAGTATTTTTTTATATGTCCAATTAAAATCATGTTTATGGTCTTTTTGACATGTTCTTGTAGCACAGTTCTCATGGAGGACATATACTGTATCAAGAAATTTAAGTTTAAAACTGTGTTTCTGAGAATTTCTTTTTTCAAATTGTGTTGGATCAGGATCAGGTAAAAACCTGCGATTTGAAAAAGCTCAGGTCTGCGATGCAGCGACTGCCATGGGTCGGCCAGTCTCCCTCCTCCATTACAGTGATGAGGCATTCACTTGTGGACAAATACGTCCATGTACGTCTTCATTTTTCTCGTCTGACCTGCCATCTGGCTCAAAACTGTGCGGCCGGATAGTTCCAATATTACTTGCTGGTTTTTTGCCATGCTAATGTTAGCTTGGGCTTGTGAGGTGCTTGTTGCTAGCGCGAGAGAGTGTAGACAAAGGAATTCTGGGAGTTTAGCATAAGCTTTCCCACTGCCAATCACTGCCAGCTCTGCAGAGAAAGCAGATGTGTGTATTAGCCTGGGGCCTGTGCTGGGAGCGCAGATGCTTCCTGGAAGGGGCTGTTTCCCCACTTTGTGACATCACAATGTGAGGACTCGCTCGTTTTTGTGGATTGGTAGGAGATGGTGCTCAGAGCGCAGGATTTTAGAGGAACGCTAAGAAATGCTTGAATGGAACTAAGTACCGTTTATCGTGAGGAATTAACATTATGATAAAGTTACAAGCTCTAAAAAGTTAATTTTGCATGACACAGACTTTTTGATTTTTGCTTAAAACTGCATAATCACAATTAAAAACCACTTGGAACAATGTTACAATAGAAATATGTAACATTAATATATTTAATATGTTTTTGTGTTGAGTGATTTGTTAATGTGATTTGCACTTAGATTGATCTTTATTTGTCATTACCACAGGTAAAATGAAATTAAAAAACTTCAGGGCTACTGCAGATGTCCCTTCAGGAAACAGCATGTGAGAATTTATCTTGCCATAACAAAAAAAAATTCTGAAATGTGTGCCGTTCAATATCACGAAACTTCAGCAGTTTTTCCAGTGAGTTCACCAATACAGCTGACTGACAAGTGTCAATGCTCACTGCAACCGTGCAAGCAAGAAATCCCAGAAGACGGCGCTGTAATTGGCATGAAACATGGAGAAAGTGATGCATTTTTTCTGGCGGAATACATCCGTCTGAAATGTAGTCAGAAGAGAGGTTCATTCAGCTGAGGACATGCAGTGCCTTACTTACGATCTGTGAGGATATTGATTCCAAGAAAGCTCCTGAGTGGTTGGAGCTATATGGTGGTGTAGTGGCTCACATCCTCATCACACAACAAGAAGTCCCTGGTTCAAATCCCAGTGGAGACTGTGTTATGTGGAGTTTATGCATTCTCCTTGCAGATGTGAAGGTTTTTCTCTTGTCACTCCAGCTGCCTCCTACAGTCCAAAGACGTGCATCGTGGGTTAAGTGATGACTGTAAATTGTCTAGGGTGTTGTGTGGCTCTGCTTAAGAAATTAAAAAGATTTATCTTATTTTCTGTCCTGCAAAAAAAAACCAAAAAACAACATATATATATATATATAATTAGGAATGTTTTCCAAAAGCAAAATACCAGCCTCCAAAATAATAGCCACCATGCCTGGTCTCCTGCATTTTGGATCCCACACCTCCAGTTTCTGACATTTTACCATTTAGTCCAAAAAAGGCCTCTCACGGAGAGGACGGCACAGCTTGGATCTGATCAGTGCTGTTATCTAATAGTTGGCGTTACTCTTCGTGCCTCCTCCCAGAGAGGAAAAATGACTGAATGGTGATTCCTAAAAACTTGCAGATGTGATTGTGAAGACATGTGTTTTTCTCGCTGTTGCTGATAGTGGATGACCCAGACTGCTACAGATTGAGTTTTGTGTTGATTTGTGCAAGTTTTGGTGCAAAGCTGCAAACAAATTGTTGTACATCGATGTAGTAATGAACTAAAGTGAAATCTTTGCCAACAGTCAAGTTTTGAGTTTATATTGTATTGTTATGCTTTAGAAGGAAATTTTCTGAAAAATTTATCAGATACATCTAAAATGAATAATGCATATTTAGTAACAAGAAAATGCTGCTCCCTCTTGAAGATTGTGCAACAGGTCTTGTCAGTTGTCTCTTGTCACTTCCTTTGGCGGTTTGTGAACTTTCTGAGTATGATAGATCGGAGAGGAAGGTTTCCGAGTCACCTGATGTCTGCGGAAATTATTCATCAGGTCAGAAAGCACCCTGAGGAACAGACAAATTTTGAGTGTAGGGAGTCAGGTCAGATGCCGGCTTTCAGCAGGCAAAGGGAATGTGCTGAGAGAAGCGAGGACTCTTAAATTCTTTTACTGGGTAAAAGAATTACTGAGAATTTACTGAGTAATTGATGATAACAGTTTGGTGATGTTGGGATTGTGCAAGAATACTAAAGAATGAGTCCATGTAAAAAGTTACTGTGATGCAGCCATCTAGGATGACAGATCAGAGACAAAAAGGCAAACTCTGAAACCTGTTTTCTCTCCGGCCACTTTATTAGGTTCACCTTGCTAGTTCTGGAGTGAACCCCTTTTGCCTTCAGAATTGCCTTAATCCATGGTGGCATAGATTCAACAAGGTACTGAAAACATTCCTCAAAGAGTTTGTTCTATATTGACATGACAGCATCACACAGTTGCTCCAGATTTGTCGCTGCACATCCATGATGCTGATCTCCCATTCTAACCACCACATCCCAAAACTGCTCTATTGGGTTGAGATCTGGTGACTGTGGAGGCCATTTGAGTCCAGTGAACTCATTGTCATGTTCAAGAAACCAGTCTGAGATGATTCCAGCTTTATGACATGTCGCATTATCCTGCTAGAAGTAACCATCAGAAAATGGTGTGGAGTATTAAAATCCACAAACCCCCAGCTTCTCATGTAACTGTTTTATAATGTTTTGCAATGCTCATTTAATCTCATATATGTTTAATTATTTTCATTTTCTATGAGGTTCATTTAATCTCATATTGTCCCGTCATAGTGCTTGCAACAAGGCTGTGGGAACTGTGCAAGGGGGAAGTTGTTTTGCAAAAGCAGTTAGAATAAAGGTGGGAATTTTGCATTTAAATTACTTTGTACTAACCAAGGCCATAAGAAAGTTGCAATTTTTGTATTATCCAATGTACTGTGAACATTCAGGGAACGCCCCTGCTTTGTATGAGCTTGTGTTTATGGAAGTACAGGCACACTTACTGTGTGAAGGTGGTGATGCTGGAAGGGTGTGTCTCTCAGAGCTCTGATTTAGACTTTATTCATGTTAATAAACTGCAAAATTGGATCATTATTGATTTTATCAACCAACCTGGGAGAGACAACATAGGATAGGGGGAAATTTTCATCTCAACTTGGGGGCTCGTCTGGGATGAGGAAAAAATAAGGGGTATATTCATTCTCTAACTTCAGAGCTGTTCCGACTTTTGGCGACACTGAAAGGTAGGCAGAAGGCTGTTACATATACATCAAATTCTGCAATCAGATGCATTACATTTCTATGGACTCAGACACAAAGTATGGAAAACTTTTTTAAATTGAATGAACAATGCCACTATTAAATGATGACACTAAATTCTGACCCTATTGTGTGAATGTCACAGCAGAAATGGAGACTCATCAGACCAGTCAACATTTTTCCATTCTCTATTGTCCAGTTTGTGTGATCCTGTGGGAATTGTAGCCTCAGTTTCCTGTTCACTGTGTCACTGTTGTACATGTTGTGTGTTCAGAGATGCTCCTCTGCAGACGTCGCTTGGAACCAGTGGTTATTTGAGTTACTGTTGCCTTTCTATCAGCTGGTCTTGTCACTCTCTTTAGACCTTTGGCATCAATGAGACGTTTCTGCCTGAAATCACCTTTCTTCCTCATTCTGATGCTCGGTTTGAACTGTAGTAGATCGGCTTGACCATGTCTACATACTTAAATGCATTTTTTTGCTACCATGTCATTGGCTGATTAGAAATTTGAGTCAGTGAGCAGTTGGACAGGTGTTCCTAATAAAGTGGCCAGACAGTGTATATTGCAGTCATGGGATGCACTGGACACATGTCTGAATCCATTCATGGGGATTTTTTTTGATGGAAGATCCCGGACAACAAATTAAAGGACCAAATGTCACAGCAGAAGACACATTTTCCACTCGCTGTGTGAGCTGTTGCATTGGACAGATGGACAGCAAAGAAACTGAGAAGGACATGAAAGTTTTGTGTCCCGGGCCAATTTACATCCTCCATTTATGCTGCTCAGCACTCTGTGGTCAGCATCATCAGTGTGCGAGAGCTGACTCAGGGCTTCAGCAGGCCACTCTCTGATGTCCATGTGGACACACACGGATGGCGTGCGCAGGACCTTTCCACGTGGCCAGACAGGCACCAGACAGCCTGAGATCTGAGGCTTAACGCCAGCCAATGGCAGACAAACAGTAAAACATCTCAACTCCTTCATGAACATTTTCCACAAGACAATAACAATCAGACCAAACCTAAATGAGAAAGCAGCTATGAGTTTATTACCAACAACCTGAACCCGGGCAGATGAGAGGATGCAGTTCTTTGTCTTTGCAGCCTCCTGAATCACTTTTAACAGTAGACTAATGGCTGCACGGGTACAGTTTCATGTCCCAACAGCAGCAAACTGAACTTGATTTTTATCCCCTGGAGGTCACAATCGAACAATCAGTGTCCAATTAAAATCTCTTATGCTATAAAGGACACCAAGAGGCTGATTGAGAGACGAGGGGACGAGGACGATTGTTTGAAACAGGCAAGTTTCAGCGAGCAAAATGTGCATAATGACTTCCACTGACAATTATCTTTGATCCGAAGCGAAGTACCCCCCCTAACCCTTATCTCCCTCCTTCCATCCTTCCCCAATGGTTTTCCCTTCGCTTTGTTCCGTCTTATAAGATTCTTGCCCCTCTCTGCATCTCTGTACATCATTTATTTGAGACCGGCTCTGTGACTTCAGGAATGATAAATAGATTACAGTTCCTCCAGTCAACGCATAAAGATACTCCTCCCTCATTTGCTACGTGAGTGGATACGGAGTGACTCAGTAATGAGGCTTACTCACTTGAGGTTGGTGGCCTCACTGGGACCGAAATTAAGCTTTTTGGGGACACGCTGTCGTTCAAACAAAAGCAAAACGGAAAAAGAAAGTTGGAATAGAAGCAAAAGTAAGATTTTTTGTTAGAATAATTATCACCTCGGGTTTACCACCTTCTCTGTTCTCCTTGTAAGGCATTACAGTGCTGCATAGGCACAAGGAAGGGAAAAAAGGGGGAAAGCAAGAGAGGGAAAAATGTTCAAGCACCGATGGCAGGCCCTGGTTGCTGCTGGGAACGAGGTGTCAGCTCTTATTTAGCCCAGCATGGGTCTGACAGGCAAATGATAGAGAAAGAGCCAGAAAGAAAAAGAGGTGGGGGAGCTACTTGATGTGTGTGTGTGTGTGTGTGTCCTTTGAAGGCAGAACAAGAGCTGCGGTAAGAAGCGAAGGGCTGTTAGATGGGTAGCTGGACCACATCTCTCAGCATCCTTTCAACGTTCCCCTCCCTTCTTCATCTTTTGGTGATTTACTGAGTTATACGGCTCCCTGGGTGACAGGCATTCCCTCACGTTTCCACAGCGCCGGGGTCAGAGGTGGACACTTGTTATTGGCTTTTTGTGTAATCATCATAGACTGCTCGTGTGTTTATTGGCTCCCTTCCTCCTCTTCTTTTGACCTCGCCAACCCTGCTCAGTGCGGCGAAGCGTAACCCTCCAGAGGCCAAGGGGTCTTGACTGTTTCGACCGTGAGGTCACAAGTGTTTACGTGAAGGTTGGTGATGGTGGTCTTGGTGCTTTTAAGGGGGAGAAGAGGGTTAATACAAATCAAAATGAGATTTAATTCAGAGCCAACAGAAAAAAACACTTCCTCACACTCCACCTCCCTGTCCTCTTCAGGTTCCAAGTATCTTTTATTCCCTCTCCCAAGTCTTTCTTTTCTGTCAGTTAGTTGTTGGCTGATGTTTCACAACTGCTCTCTCAACTGTACAATGTTGTGTGTTTGTGTCTGTTTGCGCGCACGTGTCTACGAATGTTTGTGTGTCCTACAGCAGTCTCTCTTCATTGATTCGGCAGTGACAGCCGGGGTTATAGATAGCTCTTGGGGACTCTCGCGATCAATCTTATCACAAGCACGCTTCCTCCTCGCAACTCACAGGAACCGGGCAGACAGATAAAGGAAGAACAAGGCGGAGGATAGAAAGGGAAATGGGGGGGGGGTGAGAAAAGAGGAGGGAAAAGCGTTAAATTTGTACATTTGTGGCAGTGCAGTGAAAGTGTACGCTCGTGCACCCAGGCGCAAGAGTGTGTTACTACATGACTGCTCTCACCGTATGCGCGAGAGGAGGAAGTGACAGAGAGAAATGAAGGCGACTCTGTAGAGATGGAGACAGTGATAGAGCAGCCAGGTTCCCGGGCTGCCATGGACACACAGACGGAAACCACTAGCAGCAAAACCAAAGCTGACATTACACCACCGATGAGCAGAACACTGCAGGGCAGCCACATATAATTGCTCCTGGCTCTCCTCTGTGATGAAGCTCAGTGTGTGACAGGAGATAGAGTGTGTGTGCGTGCTGGTGTGTAGGAGGGAAGCTAATGAGAATGTGTGACCTGTTTAGGAACTAGAAGTGTATGAATGAACCAATGATGCAGGTCACATCGGGGTAAGATCCTGCCTCAGATTCAGAGCTGGTGAGTTTCAGAACCAGAAAAGGGTAGAAGAGATTAGGAATAAAGCAAAAGCTTAAAGTCCCACTACGATCATCTTTTGATCTGTTGTAAAAGAGTTCCCAGTAGTCCTTCAATTATGATCATGCCCTTTTCAGCCAAAATGGAAAAACTGTGTCATTTTCTAGGACATAGTTCGTCTCTGAGTTATGAGCAGGACCAGCGCAACGAAAATGGTGAGCAATATTGGAGCTATTTAGCCATAAAGTTTTGAGCCAGATACTAGCTCAAACAAGAAAAAATGACAATGTAAATGAGTTTTTTCCTTTACAAATAGATGCATCAGAATGAAGTGGGGCAGGGAGCTTGTGGCTTGCCGATTGTAGTTTGTATGTAACAATTACGTACAATTAGCTCTATTGTTTGGCATTTTTTCACCTGCTTCCGATTCACAACAATGTAAATTAATAAATACTCAGAGATGTAGTTTTATTTCTGTATATGTCCTCCATCATAAAAAAAAAGCTACAAGAACACATTAAAAACAGAAAAAAAAAACTCATTTTCATTGACGTGGGTCTTTAATTATTAAGTTTGTCTAATGGAGTGTAATTATTGCTTGAAAAGGGGAGGGAAATTTATTTAATCTCACCCCTATTATGCTTTGCTTAACTTTTTATTCCTTTTTTTACATGAATTATCATTATCTGGGTCTAAACTTCTTATCAATTATTTCTATACCAACACAAATGCAGATCATTAAAAGAAAATCCATGAGTATTGAAAAAAAAAAATCAAATGACAAAGATGAAGTACGTATTAATAGGGAGACATGCCATTATTTCAAAAGTCAGTCTAACATGTCACAGACCAAGTATCAAAATTAAGTGAATGTTGTTTGTCATTAGAAAAAAAATTGCAATATTTGAATAATTATTATTACAAATCACATTATAGAAAATCATCAGGAATCATTAATAATTAAGATAAGGAAAAATTAATCTTAAAATTGCATTTCTGAGTATTTCTTTATTCAAATCGTTGTTAATCAAGAGTAGATGCAAAAAATGCTGTTTGAAAAAGCTTGTAGCTGTGACATAGGAGCTTGACAAGTCACAAGCTCCCTGCTTCGCTCCATTCTGATGCATTAACTTGTAGACAAACAGATCCATGTACGTCCTTTGTTATCCTCATCTGAGCAGGTATCTGTACAGCTGGACAGCGCCGATATTGCTCGCCATTTTTGCTCCACTGCTAATGTTGTGAGGGGCAATAAGCTAGTGGGAGAGAGTGTAAACAAGGGGAAGATGGGAAATTTAAACAGGCTTACTCCACTCCAACAGTCCCAACAACAACTCAGAGGAGAATTTCTAATGAATTCCTGCCGCTCTGCAGAAACTATGGCCTAGATAACAAAACAGCTAAAAACAGCATAATCATACTTAGTAAACCACTGGGAAGGCTTTTACTGGAGATTAAATGATGATTGAAGTAAGACTTTTGGGACTAGAATTGCATGATTAAAGCAAGGATTGGGGTAAGATCCCGCCTCAGATCCAGAGCTGGTGATTTTCAGAACCAGAGGGAGGGAAGAAGAGACAGGAATGACGCAGATGCTTAAGGACAGGTTTTAACCCCCTCCTTCCAAACACTTACACACTCTCCCTCCCTCTCTTCTCCCATGATGAATCAGCTGTCACTCAGGCACCAGTCCAATCTACTGATAATGAGAACTGCATCAACACCCGCTCTTCCTCTCTCTTTCCTTTCCTCTCAGTGTCTTCCTCCTTGCACCAGCTACATCATCCGTCCTTGTGTCTCCAACTCACACAAACACACACAGCCGTGTGTGCACGCCGGGTTAAGTCATTCATCTCTCCCTCCGTCATCTGTCTTATGATTCTCCTCCCTTCTTCTTTTCTTTCTCCCTCCCTTTCTCCCTCTTTTCCCCCTCCTCCTCCTCTGAGCTGAGCTGAGCAGTCAGTGGTGGGACTGAGGCAGAGGAGGGAGGATAGAGCAGCAAGAGACAAAAACAGATCATTATACAGCAAATGAGCAAGAGGCCACTGAATGAATAGCAAGGAAGGGATTACAAAGCACAGAACTAAAAGAGGATAGGACACCAACTGAGGAGTCTCTCTCTCTCTCTCTCCCTCCCTCCACACTCTCTACCCTTCCTGTCACCCTCCCAGCTCTCTCTGAGGCTCCCAGACGATCTCAGTGAAAGATGGCATGAGCACGCTGTCACCCATCCTCCTCAAATGGATTTTGTTCTTCCTTTTCTCCGCTCCTCTTTTTGTCTCTGTTGGTTTTTCCATTCCTTGCCAGTCTGTGCTCTCCCCACGACACACAAGCTGTAAAGGAGACTGACCCTCCTCGCACTGAAGCAAGACCCCGAGACCCGGTAGGAGAGTGGGAGGCAGTCTAATGACTTACACCTACTCTTTGACCCAGCCAAGCCAAGCCTGACTCTCCCCCTGGCAGCTCCCTCCCTGCAGCCCAACTGTTCAGTTCAGTGGAAAAGTGACTGGAAAGCATGTTTGGATTAAAGACTCCATACTTCTACATCCCAGGTAAGATATTATTTCCCTCCTAATTTCACATTTCTGGGAGCAGCTCAGTGTCACTGTCTCCTTTAAACCGATATCGCTTTCAATTAAATCCTCCTTTCAGCTCATAATGACTGACTTGAATGTTGTCACTTTAAGAAGTTAGCCTGTGATTCTGAACGTGTCATGCTTCATAATGCTGTTGGTAACACATCTCTTGTTGATCAATTAGAAAGAGGAAGAACACACACATGCACACACACACACAAAAACCTGACTGATTTTTTTGTTTCTTTTTTCTTTTCCCCTCAACCACAAAAGCATTGTGTGCGTCTGTGTGTGTGTTGTGAACTGGTCATATTTCATTTCTTTACTGCTGGTAACTGCTGCAGTTAAAACACATATAAATACTTTGTACCAGGAAACTAAAGGTTGATTTAAGTTTGTTATGTGCGGTTGACGTCTAAAATGTTATTTGGGGTCATGGTTTATTCTTCAAAAGACTTCAACTTTCCTAAATGGTAACTTTCTTAAGGCTTTCATGCAACTGGAGGATATCTAAAGCTATGTACACATCACATGCCTGGTGTGTACGTAGCTGTAGATACGTGCATACGTTTGGCGCATTCTTGAACGCAAGTACAGCCCATGGTGTTCACACTGGACAAGCAGGGAAGGGCTTCTTCTTATTATTCTTTTCTACTCTTTACTAGCGCATTTCCGCCACCTTCAGCTAGAAGAGGCTTGGTGCGAAATGTCAAAGTGGTGCAAATCTCACAAATCTTTCTCCAGGGCATTTTATTTCACAGCTCTACTCCAATACATGAAAGACTTGGTGTCATATAATCCCGCAATTATTATTTTTTTAACCCATGATCAAAAATCAAACTTCTGCCACTTTCTAGAATTAAAGGGGATGTCATCCATATGTCACTACAATATCCAAGTCTCTGAATGGTTAAAAGTCGGTTATACGTGTTAACGTGAATGCAAGAGTTTTGAACATGGAAGTTTGAAATGCGTGTTTATGTTTACATAAATTTTTAGTTGGAAGTGGCTGCTAGAACGCATGTTGTCAAGGATGGCGTGGACGTAGCTTCACAGTCAGTGTGGAGGTGTTGTGAGGTTACCTTAAGAAGATGAAGAGTTGAACATCTGAAACTGTTAGAAGGATAAAAGGGGGCTTCTTCAAAGAAGAAGTGTCAGATGATGAGCTGAGAGAGGAGAGGAAAAGTGTACTTTGAGTGTATTCACACTGGAAAAGTCCGTTGGTCTGGACCGAGTCCACTTAATTTGGTTCAGATTGAGTCCTGAACCTTGCATTTGGTCTGTATTCAGACCGGCGTCTACCAGAGATTCTGTTTCAAACTAAAGTCTGTAAACAAAAAACAAGTGACCAAAGATCTCTTCAGCCATTGGCCAGGAATTACAAGGGCGGAGCAAAGCAGCGAGAGAAAGAATAATGGAAGCACTTTACTTTGCAATCCTTGTCAAGATAGTTCACTTATTCAAACTTTATATTTCACTGACCAGTTTTGAACATTTGTATTAGGATTTGGTACAACACTTTTTCACTGTGTGAGAAGCAATGTGTATCATGTTAAAAGTTGTTTTGATGAGCCTGCATTCATCCAAGCACATTTCAGTGAGTTGCTGTTGCATCGCTGCGCCATGTTTGTCCGTGCCTTTCTGTTTACATGCTGTAATGCCTGGCTACGGTGGCCGTTTTGGTTCAGTGGTTCCGCTCCGACCACGGAGCCTTTTCAGACTGAGGAAACTCAGAGCGAGTTGGAGCTCAGTCCGATTGGAGATGAACCAACACCACCTCGAAAGATGGGTCGGAAAGTGGTTCCTGGTCCAGAGTCTGCTTGGGTGTATTCAGATGGAAAATTGGTTTGGGATTATTGGGGGTCCAGTCTCAATACACCCAGATTTTGTTCATTTAAAAGGAGCTTTGCGCAGAATTCAGTCGAGGGGGTTTAAAGATGGTCTTCCTCCAGAAACAACTGGCTTCTGAAGTCTTTGCTGTCTTTGTCATAATTGAGTCAAGCACTAAGCAAACCTGCTGGGGGGGTCAGACCAGGCGACACTGAGGGGGAGACGTCCAGTTTCATTGCTCATTCATTTATGTTGTTTTTCCTTTTTAAATAAAAGTGATGCTTCTTTTGGTGTGTATGTTATTTTGTCTGTGTGTTTGTGTCTCGCAGAAAAAAAAACAAGATTCTTCAGGAAATGCCCCCCCCCTTCTCCTCCACCCCCCTGTCCTGCTTTATCCCTCTTTTTCAGTTTGTCAGTTTAGTGTGTGGGAGAGCCAGTGCATGTGTGTAAATATCTTTCTTTGTGTAGCTGACACCATTGTGCGTGTGTGTATTTGTGTGCACTTGTTTCAGGTGTGTGTCTTCAGTGTGAGTGTGTGCGCCCCTCATCACTCACACATTTGAAGATGCCCCAGCCCCCCTCCTGGTCCTAACTGCTGTTGCTGTGGTGACTGTGTCAGGCACACACTCGCTCCTCAATGATCATTTGACAGCGTTCAGGGGTGAGGAGGACATGATGTGTGTGTTTATGTGTGTATTCTATGTGTGTGAGCAGTGTGAAGTGGTTGCTGAGTGATTAGTCAAGAAAGTGATAGAAGTGCAACAAATTGAATATGAGTGAGAAATGGAGAATGAAAAAAACAATGAAAAAAATCAAACTGATGTTACATAGAATCTAAACAGCATGAAACTAGTGTAAGTGTGTGTCTGCCACGTTAAAGCATTGCTAACCAAAGAACGCCACGGTCTTAACGTGATGATGTTATGAGACAGGCTTGGAAAAGCATTTTACAGCTTTTTCCGCACTGATTTGTCACACAGTGACTTGAAAACCCACTCTGATCATCTTGTGAGCCATTTTAAAAGCGTTCACAGTGGTCTTTTATGTATGATTATGTCTTTTTTTTAACGAAAAACTGCATAATTTTCTAGTTTTCTAGGACACTGTTTCTGCAGAGCAGAAGTAGTTCATTAGAAATTCGCCTTTGAATTGTGGGTGGTACTTTTGGCCTCGAGAGCAACCCCAGCCCCTTCCATTCCCTGTGCTGACAGCTCAAAGCAGGATCTTGTGGCCTGCCCATTGTATTTGAGTAAAGAAATACTCAGAAATGCCATTTTGAGCTTAATTTTCTTTATATTTGTCCTTCATCATGAGAAAAAGGCGACAAGAACAGGTTAAAACACATGTTAAAGCACCATATCCATTGGAGTGGGTTCTAAAGATGCATTTCCCAGGAGCCAAATGTAACATTAAAATCTATCTATCTATCTATCTATCTATCTATCTATCTATCTATCTATC
>BSAI01000030.1:31537519-31592137 GCA_036245035.1 Adrianichthys oophorus | reverse complement strand
ATCTATCTATCTATCTATCTATCTATCTATCTATCTATCTATCTATCCATCTTTTATGAACACATTTTTCTTTAATTTTCTATTCTTTCCCCAGTAAAGGAATTACACATTTCCCATAATGCATTGATATAGTTGGCAGACACCCAGGGCAATCTCACAGAGTCATCAACCTAATACATCCATAAAAAATGAACTCTGTCACTCTGTGACATTTGCATCTGTGCCATCCCTTCAGCTCAATCTTTTGTGTGCACACGCATTATAATTGTAAGTCAACAGGATGAGAAACCCAGATTGTTGAGGTGCGCATTAGCCTGCCATATTTATTGGCCGCTTTGGTGTTTTCAGGGGGCAGGGCAGCTCTGTTCGACTTGACCTCGGCATCGATTTCCATGATATGTGTTTGGGCCACAAGGACACCCCAGCTGTTGATTTATGGCAGATGTCACTTGAACGCACACAAAGTGTTGCTCACATCCTTCTCAGCAGGCCTCTGGGCTCATTGTTCTGTGAGTCTGGTGGATATTTTGCACATCAGTGGCGTATAAACACCAACCGCTTAGACTGCAGGACAGAATGACTCCAAGGCTCAGAAAGTGTGTCACATTATAAAGAAAGATCCAGTTCACTGATGTTCGAAGTTGGGCTGAGTACAACGCTTCCCTCAGAGTGTTAAAGACCCACTCCAATGAAAATTGTGTTTTTAATTATTTTAACATGTTCTTGTGGCATTTTTCATCAAGAAGGAGGACATATATAAAGAAAATGAAACAAAGTTGCATCTCTGAAGATTTCTTTTTTCAAATCTTTGTGAATCAGGATCAGACGAAAAAGGTTATAGCTGTTACGTAGAAACTACAATCAGCAAGCCACAAGCTCCTTGCTCCCCTCCATTCGGATGCATCCACTTGCAGACAAATGGATCCATTGACGTCATAGTTTTCCTTGACTGAGCTGCCATCTTCTCTGCATCAGCAATGCTTTGTTGGGGTTATGAGGAGCAGTAAGCTAACAGGACAGAATGTAAACAAAGGGATGATGGGAAATGAGCGCAGGCTTACTTCGCACCACCAGTTCCACCCACAGCTCAGAGGCTAATTTCTGATTAACTACTGCTGCTACGCAGACGCTATGTCCTAGAAAACAACACAGATCTTCTGATTTTGACTTAAAATGGCATAATCCTAATTAAAAGACCACTGGGAAGTCTTTAAAAACACATCAAAAGATGATCAGAGTAGGACTTTAGCTACGGACATACTGGCCATATGAGGCGTGTTCGAGAACATGCTCAACTCGCATTCCTAAATGCACATTAGCCCATGGTGTTCACACTGGACAAGCAGGGAAGGACTTCTTTTTATTGTTCTACTGTTTCATAGCTCGTGTACCTATGGCTGAAAAACTTCACAGCGCTGCAAATCTCACTAATCTTGCTCCACGCCTTTTCTTTCATAGCTTTACTCCGATATACGAAAGACTTGGTTTCATATAATTCTGGCCGGGCACAAACCCCAAGTTATTAATTTCTCCTTCATGATCAATTTTCAAATGGCTGGTACTTTTGTGAATTAAAGGGGAAGCCATCCACATGTCACTAACAAATCCGTCTCCCTGATTGGTCAAAGTTTGACCTGGTTTAACGTTCGATTAATGGCTGCGTGTTTTGTATGCAGAGCCCAAAAAAGATCGAAAAAACATGCATAGCTACAAAAGCATGATGAAATTCGCATTTACATGCATTTATATAGACTTTTCATTGAAAGTGGCTGCTTTAATATATGTTTCAGAGGGCGGCGTGAACGTGGCTTAAGAAGGAAACAGATTTTAGCAACATTAAACAAATCTTTGCTGTGCACTGTTATTTTGCAGTATTCAGACTGTGATGGCAGCCTGCTGGAAGACCACTTAACCTGACTCCCTCCTTGCTTCCTATTTTCCTTTTTTTGTTGGCTTCCCTGTCATTTTAATCATGTGTTTTGAAGATGCCAGGTAGCCCCGTGTGTGCTCTCGTGGGTCCAGGCTCTCCTTTAGTGAATATCATTTAAATAGGACACTATTATTTGTGTGTGCTCAGCGCGAGGATCAGTGGGTGGAGAAGCTGCTGGCGAGCACCCCCGTCTGTGCGTTTGGCCATAATTCTTTCCTGCATGCATATGTGTTCTGACGCTGGAGGGGGAAATGGGTGCTGGCTCTAAAGAAGCTGCTCTTGTGTTGTTAATTGTGTCTATGTGTGGACTTTTTTTTATTTTTTTGCTCACGAGTGTGCGCCAATGAAGGCAGGGTTGCGATGCTCCACCCCAAGGGCACTGTTATTAATGAGATGAATAAAAGACCATGACAACAGCTTGATAACACGCAGCAGATAGCAACCACACAGAAACATCATGTGGGAGCCGGATGACTTTCTCTTCTTTCTCTTTCTCTTTCTCTCTTGTCAAAGCAGAAGTAGATGGAGCAAAACTGAAGTGAAAACCTCAAAAATCTCTTATTGATGTGCTCTAACCACCAGAGACTGAAAAAGATTAACCCAAGGAACGAAGACGAACTGAAAAAAATAAATAAAAGAGTGTTTTGTAGCATCAAAACAAACAGGCGAGCAAGAAAGCAAGCTAATTGGTAAAAGAGCTGGTGTCACTAATGAGCTCTTAATTAACAGAAGATTCTCTCAAAGCACGCGTGAGCCAGCAACACACATGCTCTCACTGTCCGCTCTGTGATGTTTACGTAGGAACAAACAGCAAAACATCAGACACACATGCGTGCACACACATATGTGAGGCCTATCTGCTCAGTGAGTTGGGGAGATTGGGATAAATGCCAGCAGATTTTGACCTGAGGTGATAACAACAACTCCTGGTAGCTCTGCCACACACGCACAGTGTTGTGTGTGCTCAGAGTAAAATTGTTAAAGGCAGCTTGGTATATGATAAGGAACAGATGGTGCAAGGATTAGCAAAATGGAAATATGGAAGCAAAAACTTGCCTTCATTAATATCCTATGCTGGTAACTGACAAAGTAGTGCACAAAAGCAAACATACAAGTGAGAATGGAATAGTCTTCTGCTTTTGCTGGTCATGCACCATCTGCATGTTCATGAACCGTGCCAAAACATAATTGATTGAATGTGTCACTGTGTGTGTGTGTGTGTGTGTGTGTGTGTGCATGAGAGATTAAATACAGATTATAGCTGGTTAGAAACAGTTAAAAGCCCTTACATTCAGGCATGGGAGCTGCATGATACCCCTGAAACATGCCTTCTTTTGTGAGTTTTAACACAAAAACCCTCCACCAGTCACACACAAATACACACAAGTGTGGGATTTGTGATGTCGCCTCACCACAGAGCCTGTTGATTACCCTTGGGCATGGCTCTGCTTGCTACCAGATCACACCATGTTAGCAAATAGATAAGCAAGCTCACATATGTAGATTTCTGACAAAAAAAACACAGTCTACCCAGCAGTACAAAATTACAAAGGAAACCTACCGATAAATCCTGGCAATTTTACACGGTCCAAGTCAGAAGACATGGGAGAAGGAAAAGGCTTTGGTTTTGAAACTAGCCCTAATTTATGAGGGGCCTTTTGGGACATCATCATTTTAAGTCATGCACACACCACCAAAGGCATGTGCAGCCTGATGTCTTTCTTTCAGGTCAACCGAAGGGTCATCTCGTGCCTGCTAGGCTTCTAATGAAATTCTTCTTTGTCGTTACATTTATTTATTTAGCTAGTTAGTTGTTTTGGGGACAAATACCTGTGTATTTTGCCAAACTAAAACAATTCATCCCAGACACGCAAATGAAAAATTTAAATTTGATTTGATTGTGTTTATTCAAGTGTTTGAAAAGACAATACAACAGAAAACACCCAGATTTATCAAACTCATTTCAGAAATAAAGAAATGCATTGATTAAAAAACTAAGAAAAAGATATGAAATTAAAAAACGTTTCCATCCTCTTAATAGTGTAAATGCTCATAACCATGAATAGACATTTTTGCAGTAACACATACAAGACATACTTAGGTCACATTAGAATAGTTAAATTTAGAGATTTTTAGAGTTTGATTTCTCCATTTAGCCGTTTCCTGTGAGTCGACAATGTAAGTTTATGAAAACAGGAGCCAAACTTTCAATAACTCCTTGAAAATGTTTTAAAAATGATAGAAACTGTAGTAATTATCTATGCTACATGTAACCCTAAAAGGGGTTTGTGACACAAGAAATTCGGTCCCCATTTACTGCAACGTAACACTTAATTGATTGCAAAAAGTATTTCACATCTAAGTTCAGTGTAGTGGGGATTGACTTTTAACAACCCACTCCAGGGAACGTTTTTGGTGTTCTCGGAAGGGATAATAGAAAATCAGCGTAGGGTTACAGTCGTGCCCACAACTCAGAGGCAAATTTCTAATGAACTACTGCCACTCCACAGAAACTATGTCCTAGAAGACAAAATTTTTGATTTTGGATAAAAACCAACAAATCATAATTAAAGGCCACTGTGAACACTTTTACAATAAATAAAAAATATAGTGGCAATGGAACTTTAAAAACCTAGCGTTTAATATATATATTTCCGGTTCCAATTTGCACTCAAATGTTGTCTTTTAGGACATGCTCCTCAACTGTCTTGCCTCTTTTGGGTTTAAAATACCCAACAAGTGCAAGGTTGAAAAAAATATTTCAAATCACCCTAGTTCAAACCTGAGGTGATGTCACACAGCCTCTAACCAGTTTATACAGCTTGGCCCCTAATAACAACTTTTCCCCAAATATATATGTAGATGATGATGCTTCAGGTTGTGGACCCTTCCTCTTCCTTCTCATTTCTTTAATTGACTATTTCTGCCCCCTCACAACTGCGGTCATTACATTTTAAATTTCGCGCATGAAAAAATCCCCTGTAATATGTCACATATGCTCCACATTCTGGCGCACACATTCAGCCTCTCGCCTTCTGCGCTCACAAAATCAACGACACAACACAAGTATGGTTACAGGGGTGTGTTTGTCCGTTTGCCATTTCTCCCCACCTTTGACTGTATTTACATAATCTGCATAATGATGCTGACTTTAATTGCTCACGCCCAGGTAAGGGATCATGTGGTTAAGTGGGAGATCATCATTATGTAAATAATTGGTCTGACCATGGCAAGCTGCTGCTCCCCGCCACCCATCTGTGGAGAGAAAAGAAGGAAGAAAAGAGGGGTAAGAAACTGAGAGGAAAGGAAAAAAAGAAAAATTTTTAAAAAAGGAAGGATTTGAGTAGAGCAGGAAGGAAAAGATGGTTAAAAGGAGAAGTAGAGAAAGAGGGAAAATGCTCAGCGTCATCACCATTGATTGAAAACTTCAGAAAAGCGAGTAAATAGAAATTGTGTAGAGACTGTTTTGTCGGTACTAATTTATCCATTACTTCAAGTGTGAAGGAATTAATCTGGCAACAATCTGTCACCCTGTGATACATCAGATCCTGCAAGATGTCTTTATTTTCAGAAATTATAGAAATGCAGCTGCGTGGTGACACACATGCCCACAAGGGCGCGCACACGCCTGCTACTGTATCCGTTGCACAGATGGTAAAGGCAGCAGCGCCTTCACGCAGACAAAGGGAAGGTAATTCTCTCTGCAGGACAAAAACAGAGCTGGAGCTGGAAAAGAGCAGCACACATCAACACTCCCTTTTCCTGCTTCCTCGTCGCAGCCTTAGGCCAACAAACATCACAGGCGTAAACTGACAGTGTGTGTGAGGGTGTGCACACTACTAAAACAAGCTTGAGGAGAAGAGATGGGGTACATGAGAGGAGATGAAGGGAGGGGAACAAACGATGGAGAGACAAAATGAGAAACAGAGGGAGGAGGTAATAAACAGGATTAGTGCTTATCTTTAGTGCACAGTGCACGTGTGTGTGAGTGCGTGCGTGCTTGTGCTTTAGGTGTGGGTTTGAGTGTGTTTAACCTGAGGACAGAGTGACTGACTACAACATTACCTTTGCCAGCGTGTCTCCATCCCCAGGTATCTCTTCTCTGAGGACTCCCTTTGCTTTGTGCGCGCCTAGGACACACTTTACTTCTTGTGTGCAGCATATTTAAATACTCTCTACATGTTTGTGTGTACAAATGTGTTCATTAAAGCCACATTTCCTCAGTTTCGATCTCTGAAAATTTACTTTTAGGAGTGGGATTTGTATGCACACGGCAATGATCGTTTGTATGGACATGCATTGTTTTGCATGGCAATGGCTTTTTTATGTGCATGTCTGTGCAGATGGCTTTAGATAAAGACTATTCTTATCTCTATGCTGTCTTAGAAGTGCAAAAATTACTATGAAGTTTTAAAAAAAGTGAATGTTTGTCAGTGTTTATGTCCGCCAGGGTCAAACTGAAAGCTTGAAGGTTGGATTTAGTCATTCTTGTTTGTCCACTCATGTGGTAACATTATGTGTGACAGTGTTTCTGTTTGTAATCTCCTACCTGATCACAGCTAACCGGCTGCTGCTGCATGTCACTTTAGCAGGATGAGGAAGGAGGAATACATTTAAATAATCAGTGGTTTGGGCTCATGGCCGATGCTTCGCCGCTTTTGTAAATGAGCATCTGTGTGTTTGTATCTGTGGGCATGTGTTTATGTGCATCTGCTTTCAAAGACATCTGTGGACGTCTTGGTGGTTTGTTCTTGCAGCAGCATCCCCAGCATTGTTCCCCGCTTTCACAGGAGATGAATTAGCGGTACATGTGCTTGTGTGTTTGTGTGCGCCTGCATACAAATGTGCGTATGTTTGTGATGGATAGAGGGCTTTATAAGAGAGGAATAGGCTAATGACCAGGTCTCCAGAGGCAATAAGATTCCTGAAGCTATTAAGGCTGGAGTTCATAATGGCCTCTGCGCTTGGCCTCTTTTACATGCTGCTTAATGGGGGATCCTACACTCACCTCGCCAAGTGAAACTCACCCGGAGAAAACAAACGACACGCGAGGTCTGACCTCGGCTCCTGCACTCACATAAACACAATCAGGCAGCACATTTTCAATCAAGACGTTTCTCTCTCATGCACCTGCGGTTCACAACACAAGCATGTGCACATTTTACACTTTATCTTGCTCATTCCTGCTGCACACACACATAGGTACACACCCTGCATAGGTCACAAAGGATGGGGGTGAGACACCCACCTCAGAGAAAACTGAAAGTGTCTGCCTGCAGTGCACAGCCAAACCATAAATCATGCCAGTCTATACTAGTCTCTGCAGACGCACACATCTACTGCATGGACACACGCACATGCTCACTTCTTCTTTCCCTCGTGTGGGTCTGACAACAAGAGAAGAGGGATTTGGGGATTATAATAGAGCCCCGCTTCTTTCTTTTCTTTTCCTCCTTAAGTACTTGTTGTTTTTCATAGAAAGAAAACCAAAAATGCAGGCTGTTAGTCTGTGTGCACATTTGTGTTTTGAACTCACTCATATGTTTCTGTGTTTTTTTTTTTTTTTGACTGAATGGATCACAAGGAGCAACTCTAGAGGGTATTTGGTGCCACTGTGAGTCTGGCGTCTTACTGTAGAAAGGAAAATGGAAGACACGAAGACATGGTGGGAGGGGCCTGGGGGGCAGTGAGATGGACAAGGTAAAATCTGTACTCTGAAGCGCAAATTGATGCAAAACAGCTGGTAAATACCTGCAAAGAGGAGCAGCTGCTTCCGAGACTGGGAGAGAGGGATGGGGAGATGAAAGGATGAACGTTCAAGAAAGACACAGACGGAGAGACCCATGGGAGATGTGGAAATATTAGACTAAATGAAGCCGACTGAGGTAGTTTTTAGCGCATGATGACAGATGAAAAGTGTTGAACATGGTTATGGCTTGATTCCTCATAAAGTCGGCGTGATTTTATAAGGGAGAAATCATTGTAAATCTAATTAACTCAATCTGACATGAGGCTTTTCTGCAGTTAAAATGCTTCGGCACTGATTTTAAAATGTTAGATCTTTTAATTGTGTTTAATCAAACATCACTTAAGACAATAACTGTTATTTTGTTTGACAGAACTTGTTTAGTGTTTTTTCAAAGGTTCAGATCAAGTAATGTGCTTTTTTAAAAATCATCTCTAATATTAGTACACCACTGATAAGTAATAATGTTGACAGCTTGATTGAAAGTGCTGTCATCCAACTGTGATCATTTTTGGGAGTTTGAGATTCGTTTATGAACAGTAACTGCCATGGTCTCATTAATGAACAATAATGAACAATGAATTTAACTATTGTTTCTGGTCTCCTTCAACATTTAATTTGAATTAGGTTGCATTTTGTCCTTGAGCTTTAGCAATCATGTTTATCCTTGTTTTTTATCATGAAGGAGGTGAGGCTTGAGCACAAACCTCTAACCCAGGGGTCTGCAACCTGAGGCATCGGAGGAGCCACCACATGTGACTCTTTGAACCCTCCATTGTGGCTCTCCGTTTAAAAAAAGTATTTTAAATAGTAACTGTAAAGTAAAAAATAGTAAGTAAAGTAATGAAAAAGGTAAAGTAAACTATATTAAACTCATTAATAAACAGTGGAGAGACAGTACATATCACTTTGTGAGTCTCCTGACTATAGTACCCATAATGCTCCAACAATCAAGCGGTTCAGCTTCATAGTTGGACAAAGTGGAACTAAAACATTTTGACAGATTTCTGAGTACCAGTTACTATAGAAAATCATTTGGAGGTCAGAAAGTACAACCAGTATTAAGGCACACTGATCATAAGGTAGATTTTCTATTTTTGAGCAGCAGGAGTTCATCAGAAATTTGCATCTCAGTTGTAGGCGGGACTTTTGAGTAAACGCGCTCATTTCCCATCATTCCTTTGTTTACACTCTCTCCCACTGGCTCACAGTCCCTCACACCTCCAAGCTAATGTTACTGTTGCAGCAAAAATGGCGAGTAATATCAGAGCCATCCAGTTGTACAGTTTTGAGCCAGATGTAGATGGATCCATTAGTCTGCAAGTGGATGCATCGTACTGGAGGTGAGCAGGGAACTTGTGGCCTGTCAGTTGAAGTTTGTACATAACAACTGCAGGAGTTTTTATTTGGCTTTTTATTGTCTACTCCTGATTCACCACAATTGGAATAAAAAAAATCTTAATTTTCTTTTTGTTTGTAAACATCTCCGCTTATTTTAATTCAATAAAAGTTGTTCTATTTGTTCACTCATATGTATTTTTAGTTTAAGAATTGTGTTTGTTTTCTTGTTAAATTTCAGAACTTTTAAACAACACTTGATGATCAGTTTCCATTTTTATTTGATTTGAGCAATAAAGTAGGTTACTCCACTCCTAAACCTTTTGCACAGCTAGTTACTTGGCATGAATAAAACAAAGCTAAAGTCTAAATGAGTCTTATGTTGTTATTGGTGACAGTAGACGTGCATTGGCAGTGGCAGCAGCTTAATATTATGTCCTAATGAGAGAAACATGCCTGTTGGTGGTTGTGTGGAGCAGAGTAACAGCAGGAGGGGGGGAGACTTCAGCAGATCCGATTGTCTCCGGTGGACAGTAAACATGTCCAGACTGTGAGGAGGTATCTGCAGTCTGGGGCCACATTTTCCTCCCCACCATCCCTCCATCTCTCCAGGGAGCATCGGTGAGGCAGGTGCTCCCCACCCTCCTCCTCGCCCCCTCCCCTCTCCATTTCCCCCTCTCAGGGGATGGTTAATGAGTTGTCCTTCTCATTCATTCTCGCATCCTCAAACCGTGCGTTCGTATTGGCGCGCGCGCTTGTGTCGCGCTGTCACCAGAAGTCTGTTTGCAGCTGCGCACACGCGCGTCGTATTTAGTGTAGGATGCGCGGAAGTGTTCTCGAGAAGCGGTGAGTTCTGCGTTCTCTGACATTTAACCTTACATTTCTTTGTTTACTCTCCGCCCTGTGTAACGTGTGCGCAAGTTTTCTCCCTGTTTGTGCTTTCAGTTGTCGGAACGGTCAAACACAGCCATTGTTTTGCATTATGGCTAGTTTTGGTAGTTTCGCTTCAATGTTTGTGTTCTTTTTGGTGGCCTGTGTATACTTTTTTAATGACTTGTGTAGGACGGTTCGTTTCAAATGCAGCTATTTATAAACGCTTTGCAGAACCGTACAACTGTTAAAGTATAAGGTCTGATTTGCTGATCAAAGCGATTCAGTTTGACATTGTGACGGTAGCAGGAATGTGCCTTGCGTCACTTCCGTCTTTAAAATAAAGCGTTGTTACATGTTTGTCTTTTGTGACTAAATTTGTAAAAATATAAAGTGGAAAGTGAACACATTTGGTTTAAAACTTTTTTAAACACATAAAATACTTATTATATGACCAACATTTATTCTGAATATAATTATTTGAGCTTTTATTGTGAAGGTGTCGTAAATATTTTCCGGTTTGCAGCAGTAGATTATCGGAGTTTTGAAGCAGCTGCAAGGGATGAGGGGGATGTGGTTCAGTGTTCTCTTCTTGTCAAACTTGTTATTGATCAAATGCTGCGCCTAGTTGCTCTCAGTAAACTTCTTTAGCTCGTGTCAGCCAGTTTCCTCATGGTAGTTTGTCACGCGGCAGCCAGGGGAGACGCTCTTTAATCCGGGACCTTCAACCGCGACTGTGTATTGTTTGGCTGAGATAGACGCTGCCGGGCACATAAGCAGCAGTCAAGAGGATCCCGTCGCTTTTGTGTGAGTGTGTGTGTGTGTACACAGCCCGCAGGTGGAGTTCAACGCGCGCACACACATATACACACATCCTATGCACCATGTGCTGCTCCTGACCTGCCATAGACCAGCTGCTCAGTAGGGGTTACTGAGTAAACCTCCAATCTCTTTAATTACCTCCTTCTAGTATTGACGCTGTAAACTCAGGCTTCACTGCACACAAACGCCTCACGGCTTCAGATTCATCTCAGTGTTTTTACTGCCTTGACTTGTGGGTGATGTGCTGGATACAACTGTGTAAAAACAGATCAGAAATGAATCATTGTAAAATAGTTAGTGAATTGATCTTTTAAAACACTTTTTTAAAAGAGGAAATTACAGCAGAGGGACAAAAAATGAGTGCAAACAACTGAAAATTGTATTTGCTACTTTAACTCAACAGTTAAAAAAAGACTGTAGTCTTGCACCAAAAAGGTGGTAATATGTCAAGAAAATCCTAAAATATTCTTTACATGGGTCATTTAATGAATTTATATGGTGGTCAGCAGCTGAATGATATTCCCTTAAAAGTCCACTTCAATCTTTTTTTTTATTTATTGTAAAATTGTTCCCAGTGGTCTTTTAATTATGAATATGCCATTTTTAGCTTGAACAAAAAAAAGAACAACTTGTGTTGTTTTTTAGGACATAGTTTTTGCGACAGGAGTTCTTAAAAAGTTGCCTCTGAGTTGTGGGCGGGACTGTTGGTGTGGAGAAAACCTACCGTCATTTCTCATCATCTCTTTGTCATCTCATTGTGCCTCCCGCTAGTTTACAGCATTGACTGTATATAGAGAAATGGACAGAGTGAATGTGATGTCACCCATCAAAAATGACTTACCTCCGACTCCAGCGAAATAAAGCCAATTCAGTCACAGTTTTCCGCAATACGTTGCCATGTTGGAGCCAGACAACGGTGATTGCTCTGAGTCTGTTTGAGTCAATGTTTCTATGGCAACTACTGTTGCCAGTCATGAGTAAGCTTGTTCGAAGTCCACTCCCCTTCTAGTGAAAGCGGGCTCAGGAGAATCTGTCAGTCAAATGTTCGAGGTGGGGCCTGTGGACACCACACGCTTTTACAAAGGCACCTGATTGGTCAGTTTATACCATGAATAACTTGCAATAAACAAAAAATATCATTGAAAAAATAAGATTAGTAAGAACATGTAAAAGGTATCAGAGCAAGAAGGTTTTTACTGACAAATATAATGACTGAGTAATAGCTGTTTATTTCTCAGTAGAAGTCTATAAGATTTTGGCTTCTTGGAGTCAGCCGGTACTTCCTGTTTGGAATACGAGGGGGAAGAAGTCCAGTACTCGGTCCAGTTCTCATATACAGTCAATGTCCTACAGCCCCTCACAACCCAAGCTAACATTACCAGTGCAACAACAGTGACGAATATTATTGCTGCACTCCAGCCCTACAGCTTTGAGCCAGATACCAGCTCGGACGAGGAAAACAAAGACATACATGGATCTATTTGTCTGCAAGTGACTTCATCACAATGGAGCAGAGCAGGGAACTTGTGGCCCGCCTGGTGTATTTTCTACATCCCAAGTAAATTCTATATCAAATGGCACATTTTTGTCTGCTCCTGATTCACCGTAACTTAAATCAAGAACTACTCAGAAATGCAGATTTAATTTTAGTTTTCTTTAGGTAAGTCCTTAATCTTGAGGAAAATGCTACAAGAGCATGTTAAAAACACAAAAAGCATAATTTTCATTGACATTAGTCTTTAAATGGGTCTTTTTGAACTGTCCGGTAGTCACCAGCATTGGTTTTACTCTGACTGACTGTTCTAAGCAGCAGCTGAATAATATTTCCTTTAATTTTTTGTGATTATATGGGTATTACCTGCTTGAGATGAAGGTGTGTGTGTGTGTCTCCTGGTCTTGTGTGTACGTGTGTTTGTGTCTTGTATGTTTGTTTGTTCAGATGGTTGAGGTTAAGCCACATCAGTGTGGGCACCTGGCAGACTGAGGCTGTTAACTGTCTGACATGACCCTCTGTGTAAACTTCTTGTTCCAACACTTAGCGCGCACATACACACAGACACACAAATCCAATAAAAACCTGTGTGGTGTGGAAAGTCAAACGCATCACAGTGTTTGATGGTCTTGCTTTAGATTGTTGAATCTTTCAAGGCACATCTGTATCACAGAGGTGAGTTCACGTCACTCTGCAGATGAGATTGATGACAGTAAGACGGAAACCCAGAATGAAGCTGATGTGATGGAAGAAACTGGTGAGTGAGTGTTAAGAGGCTGAAAAAGAGACCGCGGGGAGGAAATGACAAAGCAAAGCAATGATTATGCAGACCACTAGAGAAATTCCTTCCAAAGCCGTTCAATATCCTCTTTCTATAAGCTGCAAGTTGATTTTTAAAAAGTGTTTAGATTAGAAAAATAGGAGGAGAAAAATGAGAAGAGCGTTTATAGACTTACACCAACATCTGATCATTCTCTGCCATGACACCATACTGGAACAATGACATCCAGTCCACCATTGTTACAAACGTGCCACCACACTTTTTATGCCTTCTGGTTTTTTGTTTTCATTAATTTTCTTTTTCTTTGCTGTCGGTTATAATGGTATGTGTTTTTTCTGCTCCATTTATCCCAAAGCTATAAATGCATGCTGGCTGTTTGGTCCCCCAGAGGTCACGTGCATACGTTTTGTGATGCACGCATTATTACTGAGTCAGCTAATTGTGCATGTGCCTTTCTTTGCATTTATTTGTGCAGACGCCGTGCATATGTCTGACTTGCTTGCTGCCGCTCGTTTTTTTTCCCCTCCTTATTCTTTCCTTTTATGTCTTCTATGAGTGTGCGAGGATCTAGAAGGCAGAAAGGGGGTTTGTTGTTTATGGGATGTAAGGATGTGTTAAGTATTTCTGTAGCACAGTGACTGGAGCTACTAAAGCCATTTAGCAGCCCCTGGAGTAACCCCGGAGACTGCTGTGTTGACGCCACTCTGACTGCTATTACAGACAAGTTTAAGAGGCTGTAAAACATTTGGCTACTTTTCCTCACTCTCCCTCTTGCGTGTCTGTGTGCGTTTGTGTGTGTGTTTGCACACCCTCTACAGAGGAATTTGAATACGCCTGCCAGCTATTTTAACGGCAACAGTAGCTATTGTTGTGATTAGTATCAACTGCAGGAGCACAAATAGTGTTTTAGAGCTAAAATCAGCTTTTTTGTGTTGATGAAAAAAACACATGCTGATTTTTTTGCTTTTTTTTTTTTTTGGCGTGCTGTCACACAGCTGGTCGTGAACGCTAGTAGGACAGTCGGTTTAATGTCGAGGTGTTGACATAGTAGCTGTGCAGAAGCTCACACACTCAGACATGCCTGTGTGATGAGGGTTAATGGGTAGGTAGTGTTTAACAACCTCTCCTTCCACTCTGATGACCCATCCCTGCTCACACACACACACACTGTGCTTTTTAATGAGCTGACGGGGCAGAGCGGGGCCTCCCCCTGCTGTCCTCTCAGTCCCCCTGAGTAGGGTGCGTTGCCTTTTTTGTGTAAAGGAGCGAGAGTAAAAGAGCGCAGATCCAGGCGCTCAAAGAGGAGTTAAAGGTGCAGGCATCGACATGCCCTCCTCCATCACTTACATCACGCTGAGCGAAATGTGACTGTGTGTGTGTGTGTGTGTGGGTGTGTATGTGTACGGATGAATGAAGGCACACCCGGGTATAATTTACATTTTGGCAAAGCTGAGGGGAGTTTTACTAGTGTTTGGTGCCGAGTTTATTTCAGGAATGCCAGTGAATTTAACCTGGTTAATGGATCAAAGGTGAGTCCAGAGTGAAATACAGGAAAACATGGCCGACCTGTCCCCACATCCCTCAACTGTGTTTCCCCAAACTTTTTTGTTTGCTTTCCCTCATGAACCTTATTTGTCATACCATGCTCAACCCACGGCCTTCAATCAAACATGACATAATTATACATTAATAAGTGATGGTAGTATTTAAGTTATAATATATTAGTAACTGATGCATCGACTTGGAAACGTGTACGTCTTTGTTTTCCTTGTCTGAGCTGGTATCTGGTGCAAAATTGTATGGCTGAATAGCTCCAATTGCTTTTCATTTTTTGTTGCATTTGTAATTTTAGATTGGGGGTGTAAGCTAGCGGAAGAGTGTGTAAACAGAAAGCTCTCATCAACATGAAGGGGAAGAGCGTAGGGTTACTTTGTACCAATGGTCCCAGCTACAACTCGATGAACTCCTGCCACTCTGCAGAAACTGTCTTTTTGCTATAGATTTTTAAATAATTTTTTTGTTTTTCAGCCTCTCTGCATTTTAGTTACCTTGTTTTGAGTAGTCTATTTGAGCTCATAAGTTTAAATTTAATTATTATTTTTTTAAATTGGAATGTTTCTATCAGGTATGAAAGTCCCAAAAAAATGACATGATAATTTAAAATTTTATGGAAATGAATGAAAACAGTAGCAAAAATGAAGGTACAAAAATATTTGTAGTTTGGACAAATGTAGGAGTGCTGAGTTTTCCGTTGATAAATGCTCACAAATTGATTAAAAAAAATCTATAAAGATGTTTCCCACATGGGCAGTGTTGGAGATGGTTTGTAAAGTCTGTAAAGTCTACAAGGTCTGCATTTAATAATTAATGGTTTCTTCAAATTTCAAACTTCTGACTGGTGCAAAAAATCAAAGAAAACAGCAAGAAGTCAGATTTTCTTGTGGGGGAAAATATAACATTAGACAAAGTGCTGGTAAAGCATTAGCAGCTAATTTCTTTCATAGGTGACCTATATAGCTGCTGATGAGATTTTGTTCTCCCTTTTAAAGCAAAAAAGGTAACAGTTTCAGCTTGTAACTTGTGAGGTGAATGTAAGTATGATAAATAAGCTCATGGTCATTAGTGGTTTTGAGAGACCTGACTGATCTGTTGGCGACTCAAAATATAATGTAAGACAGTCCTGCAATTCTGAATAGCTCAAGGTTGTTTGCGTGTCAAATGTTTAATATGCATGACAGTGCAGTTTTGTAAGGGCTAATAAAGAGTGGAAAAGTTACCAGGAAGTAAGCCTGCTCTCATTTCCCATCAACCCTTTGTTTTCACAGTATCTCCCGCTACCCCCTCACAACCCTAAGCTGACATTAACGGCGCAACAAAAATGGCCAACAACATAGAAGCTTTTCAGGCGCAGAGTTTTGAGCCACATGCCAGCTCGGACGAGGAAAACGAAGACAAACACGGATGTTGTTATCACATGCTAAAAACACTAAACACACGCTTGATTTGTAAAAAGTTTGGAATTGTAAAAGTGTGTACTTCTTTATCAGATGCGTTTAAAGAAGTCTTTAAGGAAAGGAGATTGATATCTTAATTTGTGTGCCCCCCCCCCCCCCCACACACACACACACACACACAACCTGAGCAATTGTGGTCAGTGGTCCTAGCTGAAAGGTGAAAGGTCACTGTAAACTTTCGAGACACCCTCCCCCCATTGCCAAAGCAGACATATCTGACTATAACAGGGAGACAGAGTGATGGATGGAGGGCTCGCACTACCCTCCAACACTCACACACACACACACACGGCTCAAATCACACGCTCTTCCTCCCCGTCATCACCCTCCTCCCTCTACTCAACCCCCAAGCCACTACCAACACCCCCCCCCACACACACACACTTTCCCTGGAGAGCAACCCAGAGGGAAGAAGGTTGGAGGGAGAAGAAAGGACAAACGTCAGTTTAAGAAGCAGACAGTGGTTGGCAGAGGAGAGAAAATGGAAAGGCTGGAGGAGTGACAGTGAGGAGAAGATTTGGAGATAGGTTGGAGTAGATGGAGGACATGGGGGGGGGGGACAGAGTGGAGGAGGAGGAGGAGAAAGAGGAGGAGGGGGGTGGATTAAAAAAAAAGGTCACATGACCATGTAGCAGCTGCAAGGCTGAGAGGGGGAGAGTGAAAGAGTCTCACACAGGAACAGAAAGACGACGAGCAGGAGGGTAAGTGTTTGCATGGTCGAAATGCACGCATATGCACTCTTTAGTGCGTTGGTGCGACTCCTCTTGTGAACGATGTGGCTAAATATCAAAGGATTTGCTCGTAAAAAAAAAAGACTTCAGAAAGAAGAAAGCTAGAAAACATGAGACACAAAGAGATTATGTGTGTTGGCTTTAGTTAATTAAGCTCTAGTATGCAGAGATAAACGTGGAAAAGATGAAGAGGAGCGACAGGGAGGAAGGAGTGAGAGTGGAGAGAGGAGGGAGGAAGAGAAGGAGTCGATAGAAACTGTCTTATCATCTCTCCTCTGACTGCTGGGCTCAGCAGAGACACACAACATGCACACACACACAGTCACACACAGCACGCCACAATCTGAGCTCTTATCCTTTTATTTCCTCGTATATAAACGTAAGGAAAACAACAAGGGATGATCAGTCCAGCAGGAGTTGCATGAATGTGTTCATTAATGCTGTTTCTTTTCCTAAACATCAGAATCTTTAGCTTCGTGGCTTTTTTCTTGTCTACTTTAGTTGAAGATTCTTCTCTTAATGCATCTGTTCTCCCTCTCGCAGCACAAATGTGTTTGTTTCTCACATGCGTGACAGGTAGAGGGTGAAATCTAACCTGACATCTGCACGTTTGAGATTTCCGATAATCTCAGCTGCTCCGAGTGTCCTCTGCGCTCATCAGCGGCGTGATGAGCGGCGCAGCAATAGTCGTCTTCAAAAGTGCACATGTGAATTTGTTTCTTCAGTGTTTACTTCCTCTGATCGTGTGCTCTAAAGGTGTTCGTGTGACAGAGTTTCGTGGTGGTAATGAGGTCACCGCTGCTGCGGGGGGGGGGGTCTGCCGGCTAATTGTGGTTGTAATTAACATTAGTGGGTCAGCACAAGGGTAGAGGGTGAAGACTAAGGTTAATCTGGTTGTGTTTGGTCTCACTGTCCAGCAGATGGATGGATGTTACTGTTAGTTCTAGTCATATTCCACCTCTGTAGAGATGTAGTTGTATATCTGTACGCTTTCAACTGTGAAGATGGAGAAATGCAGCAATACTTAAAAAGACTTATGTAGCGATGCTACCAAGGTCTTAAGACGTGGCGGCTGGCTCCCTTGATGGAAATGGACATCTGTGCGCTCATGTGTGTGATTTGCTATTAGGGTCAGCACTCTATTTGACACAGCTCTTCTCCCACTCTGTCTGTCATGATGCTGACACACTCAAATGCACACACCATCACACCCAGACACAAAGACGTACACACGGATGTAAAAAAAAACTCGTACTTGTCGGTTCAGTTCCAGTCACACAGTGTAAATAAGATACCAGCTGGGTTCAAAACTTGTGCATTTTCCCTAGAAATCCAGTTATTGAGGTCTTGGCTACTAGCTGCATCACAAGCTTGTGAAAACTAACTTGTTTTATGTTAAGGCTCCTCACATCTTTTTTTTTTCTCATCCCAGGTATGAACCATGAATCCAACAAATCGGCATCATTAGGAATGATCTCCACAGCAACTCGAACCACGGCTACAGTCAGTCCCTTCAGCCCTCTAACCAATGGGAGCGCAGTTGCCCAGTCTGCAAACTCAGGATTTGCCGCTGCCCTTCGTAAACTGGCCAAACAGGCAGAGGATCCAAGAGGTGAGCAGTGCACATTGTAAGGAAAACTTGCAATGTACGACATTAATGATCAATTTACCACTCTAGGGATCAATGTGCAATATCAGTGAACAATATTGCGATGACAATATGACTCGCGACACCTGAACAAATAGCAAAACAAAAAACAGCTAATACAAAGTTTCCATTGCAGTGCAACAATTTTATTTAAATAAAAATCAACATAAATTATACTCCAAATGACCCGTGTTTACATAGGAGACGGGTAGCTAACATAAAAGGGCTCCATTTAATTAGGTCAAATGCGTAAAAGACTTTATTTGATTTGTGAAATACTTCAAGCAGCCATGAGATTGTTTTAGCATGTGTGTAAACATTTAAAAACAATGAAAATGTTGTTTTTAGAGTTTTAACATGTTCTTGTAGCATTTTTCGCACGATGGAGGACATCATTTAAAATTAAAACTGCTTTCTGAGTGTTTTTTCTTTCAAATCAAGTTTGATCAGGCCCCTGCGACAGACTGGCAACCAGTCCAGGGGTATCCCCTGCCTTCGCCCATGAGTAGCCGGGTTAGGCTCCGGCAACCCCGTGACCCCGAAAGGGAAAAAGCGGTTTGGAACATGAATGATGAATGAAGTTTGATCAGGAGCAGATAAGAAAAATCGCTGCAGTAACTGCCATGGGGGGGCTAAAGTCTCCTTTCTCCTCTACAATTCTGATGCATCTACTGACAAACAGATGGATCCATTAACGTCATTTTTTTGCTAGCTTGGGGTTATAAGGGCTGTAAGCTAGTGGGAGAGATTGCAAACAATGGGGTGATGGACAATTCAGAGGCAAATTTTTAATGAGCTCCTAAAAAACGAAACAGGCGTTTTGATTTTGGCTAAAAATGGCGTAATCATAATTAAAAGTTCATTGTGAACAGTTTAACAATTAATAAAAATATAGTTGGAGTTGGACTGGTGGGACTAACCATTTATCACATTATTTTTGCAGATTACACTGTATTTTGCGTGTTGCTCAGGCTGATATCACAATAATGATGGATTTGCAATTTATTGCGCAGGCTTAATGAGTGCACTCTTATATAGTCTGACTAAAATGGGTTTAAGACAAGAATACTAAAGATGTGCTAATAGGTGGATTGATAGCCTGTCTTTCTGCTCTTAATGATAAGCTAACTATATTAGCACAGTTTAATCTTCTTACACAGGAATCATTTCTGAAGACCTTTCTAAGGTTTGAATAAGTTTCTACAGCCTTGATCACAAAGGAGAGTTGTGTTTGTTGCATTTATGTGAAATGGTTTTGCTACCTGCCCCCCACTCTTCTGTTTGGGAGTTTTTGCTCATCTCACTGGTGTCCTAATGAAGGTTCCTGAGAAGGACCGACCTACCCCGACCCCTACCTCTGACTCTTCGCTCATTTGTTTCTATTCATGTCCTTAACGTGAGAATCTAATTACAGGCAGCTTTAACAAGCTCTTTGTCTGCCCCCCCCATTCACCATCACCATTATGTCTTCTTTTTTCTTCTCTAGCATTAAAACCTGATTTCTGTCTAACTTCTATTTTTGTCAGTAAATTTCCATCACATCTAATAGCTCCCTCTTTGTTATTTCACACCATCTTTTTGTTTGTGCTTTTTCCAGCTAACTTCTGACCCCCTTTTTTGTTGTTTTTCTTCCATCTTTTTTCCTCTTTTCCATCACAGCCACATTTATCCAGAGCTTCCCCAAACGCTCTTCAACTCCTCCATGCGCTCAGTTTCTTGAGTCTCCTCCATGATGTTCCAGAACACAGTTTTCAGTCTTTTTTATCTGATCTTTTAAGTCTTTTTTTTCTGTTGTGCACCACTTCAGGTTCAGCTCTCAGTGGTGAGTCATCTCCAGTGTCTTCCCCGGCCACCAGCCACAGCTCCCCAGCAACCACGCCCAAGCGGGCTTCATTAGGGCCCTTCTTGGGGCAGAACAGGGGCCGCGGTGTCCCCAGCCCCCCTCCTGTTGTCACCATTGCCCCCACCAAAACCAGCAACGGCCTGTGGAGGGCAGAAGGACGACAGGTAAGAGGTGTTGCTTTTCCAAACACCTGCTGGTGCTGCAGATGAGCCTTGAGACATCTGCTGTTATCTCTCTGTGCAGTTGTGTTTTTGTTCCCCCCGTCTTGCCGCTCTCTCTTGTCTTCCTCTTCCTCTCAGCGCAGATGAGAGCGCCGTTTCTCTGCCCCCCTTTTATCTCAGAGCTGCTGCTTCCTCTATTAAATAAATATTCCCAGTGCTTGTCAACATCTAACTGTCAAAACCAGCCATCCCACCATTTCCTTCATTGTTCACCTCTTTGTCTTTCTCCATCTTGTCTCCCGTCTTCATTCTTTTGCACCCCCCAACTCCCTTTCCTCTTGCTAATCAGTCCGTGTCTTTTTCAGCAACACATGACAGGTTTGTAAAGAAACACTGGAGGCTGCAGTGACTGGCACTTTTTTTGTCAGTAAATTTCCATCACATCTAATAGCTCCCTCTTTGTTATTTCACACCATCTTTTTGGTGCTCAGCTTCCTGCACTGTGTGTATGTGTGTGTGCATGTGTACTTGACCCTTCACCACAAAAGACTTAGGTTATGAAGAGGGAACTGTGTGCGAGTGGATGTGTTTACTTGCGGCGGTGTGGGTGAGTTTAAGCCGGGGCAAAGAACCAGGCCCCTCGCACAAAGCCGGAGTTAGCCCCCACAGTAGCCACTTCCCCCTGGATCAGAGCTGTCTTTCTCCCCCTTCACAAAGAGCACTCTGTGGCCCTGCCCGCTTTGGAGCTCCCATTCATTCACTCAGAGAGATGGAAGAAGAGAGGAAGGCAGGAAAACACAGAAAAGGATGGTAAGAGGGAAAGCAGCAGAGACAGTCCTTTAAATCTGTGTATGAATTCTGCTCGGCTTTAACAGCTTGAGCAGAAAAAGCAGACTGTGTCTGTGTTTGTGCTCGCTTTTATAAAGGCCATTTGTGGTGTATGTGAGGTCAGAGGTCAGGGTGTAGGATGGCTGCTGACCAGACTCATCATGCGCTTCTTTCTCATTTCAAACCAGTAAAGTCAAGTAAAAAATATTCATATTTAATCTGCTTTCATGAATGATGGATACAAACATTTTTAAATAAACAAGGATTTCACTGCAAGTCACCAAACAAAGGTAGCAGATCAGGTGAAGGAAGCTTGTTTGTGGTTTGACCACCGTCATCCCAGCCTGTAGTACAAGGTGTTGCCATAGCAACATGCGCAACACTTCAGTGCAAATTTATTTGAGTAAATTAAAATAGGGCTGCGTGGTGGTGTTGTGGTTAGCGCTCTCGCTTCAGAGAGAAGGCCCTAGTTCGATTCCCGGCTGGGACCTTTCTGTGTGGAGTTTGCATGTTCTCCTCCTTCCTGCATATGTTTTCTCTGGACACTCCAGCTTCCTCCCACAGTCCTAAAGCATGCTGCATAGGTTAATTGGTATCTTTAAATTGTCCCTCGGTGCTTTTGCCCAACAGTAGCTGGGATTGGCTCCAGCAACCTCACGACCCCAACAGGAACTAAGCAGGTTTGGAAAATTAAAAAAAGCTTCCATCAACTTTTCTTATTAAGTATTCTTTTTTAAAGTTAAAGTCCAATTAGCTGTCACACACTTGGGTGTGTGAAATTTGTTCTCTGAATTTGACCTATCCCCTGAGGGAGTTGCAGACACAGCCGTGCTTGGGAACCATTTGGTGGTTTACCCCCCCAGAACAACTCCCTAATACTGAGTGTAAATTAGGGAGGCATTTGGTCCCAATTTTAGAATGACGCAATCTTGGACTTGAACTTATGACCTTCCGGTCTCAGGGCAGACACTCTACTTCAAGGCCACTGAGTTGGTGGTCATTAGATTTGATTTTGTTTAATTTTCCTTCTTTTACCTATTTTAATTGAATGGTTGTTTTCATTTAGTTTACAGAGAAGGTAGAAAATGGGATTAAAACAGACAAAAAAATGTCAAACTCTACATACAGCTTTAGCGTTTTCATTTATTCCTCCCCATCTGTGTGTTTGGTTCTAACTTTTGAAAACATCTTCTGTCACTGTGTTGATTCCAAAGCTTTAGTTTGACCTTAAAGGATGATTTGGTCTCCAAGCTACAACCTTGGTGAGGGTGAGCAACAAAGGAGAGAACAGTTGTCCAAATAGTAGGATCATCTTTCCACTTTGATTGTGACCCGTAATGACACATCAGACCCACTTATCCACTCTGCCTAGCCTATGTGTGCCGCTCGGAGGTTCTTACTCAATCTCATTTCTCGCCCCTCTTTTTTTTTTTTTTTTTGCTCAATTTGGATCACTGGATCTGGCACACACACAGACACGCAGTAATCTCAGCACTCTCGCGCTATCTGTGTGTCTTTCTGACTTCTTGGCAGGCGGAGTTGAGCGTTCAGGGGCTCAGCAGGGAGCGAGTGGCAGCTGAGAGCAGTCAGCCACAACAGGATAAGAGGACACCGCCCGTCATCTCACCTCACCCACTGGCCTTTGGTCACACTCCCAGTAACATCATGCAGGACCCCAGAATTCAAAGCATAAGGTTGGAGAAAGATACTGTTAGTCTGTTAGTTTCATGTAGCAGCCCACTGCAATTAAAAAAAAAATCCTGTTCTGCAGTTTGCCTGGGCAGATGCACTCTGTGGTTCCTTCGGGTGCCATTCCTGAGGAATACCTGAGGGCTCTCCGGCCTTTCGCCAATTCAGAAGACCTCCGCTTGACTTCTCTGCCCCTGAGCCTCGACCCTGCTGTCGCTGCCCACGCTGCCAGCGCTGCTGCCTACTACCATCCTGCCTACCTGCACCACCCACTGTCCTTACCAAGGTGAGAATATTTCCCTCTTCTGCCGGAAACCAGTTTCTCCAACAGAAGGCTATGTCCAAATTCCCTCCCTACTGCCTAACTACTAAAAAAAACTAGATAGTGAGGGGCTATCTAGTGCCCTGGATTTTAAAAGAGATTTGGACACCCTGATCACAACTTTTTTTTAATTAAACGATAAATATGATTTGCAATTTTTATGACATTTTATTCATTCATTCATTTTCCAATCCGCTTTATCCCTTTCGGGGTCACGGGGTTGCCGGAGCCTAACCCGGCTACTCATGGGCGAAGGCAGGGTACACCCCTGGACTGGTCGCCAGTCTGTCGCAGGGGCCACAATCACACACCCCTGCACACTCACATTCACACACTGTTAGGGACAATGTAGAGTAACCAATCAACCTATGAAGCATGTTTTTGGGCGGTGGGAGGAAGCCGGAGTACCCGGAGAAAACCCACGCATGCACGGGGAGAACATGCAAACTCCACACAGAAAGGTCTCCATTGATGACACTGTTTCAAGACCCCCAGCCAGGACTTGAACCGGGAACCTTCTTGCTGTGAGGCAGGAGTGCTAACCACTGTGCCACCGTGCAGCCCATACGATAATTAGACACCCCTAATTAAAAAATATGATTCTGTTAAGGAAATCCATGCATCCTTGATGTTCATGAAAACATCCACAGATAAAAGAGTAAAATAAAAGGGTAAAATCAGAAAAATGTATGATCACTCAAATGTTTCTATTCTACAGGATGGATGAGTCCCTGTGTCTGTCTGCACTGCGATCGCAGTTCTACTCTGTGCCTGCAGGGGGCACCTTCCCACATCTTCACCCCTCTGCCATCCACTTGCACCTGCCTGGAGGGCGCTACCCGGGAGACTTAAATCACACAGCGTTGTCTGAGAGGTGACGCTTCTTTCTTTCCTCCTTTGCATTTTTCTTTCTGTTTCTTTGTCTTTGGAGCTCCCTCCCTCTCTGCAGGGTGAGCACAGGTTGCTGAGTACGTGTGATATTTTTAGCATACACCCCATAGTGCCTCCTATACACTCATCACACACACTGCCCTTCACACACACAAACACAGTGAGCGCATGCATAAACTTTCACACATTTACACTTACAGAAGTATAATCTCCTCCCACTGTTCAGCTTTGTCTCATTTTTATTATTTCTTTGAGTTTCTTTCTCAGTTTGACAAAGCACATTGTTTCCCCGCAGCATAATGCACAGGGGGAGTGTTTGTGTTTGAAATGGATGGTATTTATCATCGGATTCTGCAACAGCTCCTGTAGTTGTGTTTGGTGCTATTGATTGCTGGTATATGTGTTGTGTGTGTGTGCATCTTTGTCATTATCCTGTGGATACCTATTAAGCGTTCATCTGCTCTTGCTCAGTCATGCTGTGTGTGGATTATTCTCCTTGTTGTAAGTGGAGAGTGTGTGTCAGTGTGAGTCTGTGTGTATTTTCCGTCAGAAATGTTTGTGCGGGTTTCACCAGTGTGTGGGTAATATCAGCCTCATATTGGGTGTTGCATCTCTCACCTTCTGTCTTTGTGTGTTTGTTGTGTATGTGTGTGTGTGTGTGCGTGTGTGTGTGTGGACTTGCCAACCCTCCTCACAGGCTACAGATGGAGAATGAGCTCCGCCAGCGTGAGAGAGATCAGGAGCGTGAACGAGAAAAAGAAAGGGAGCGCGAGGCCGGGCTGGAGCGAGAGCGAGAGGAGGAACTTGAGAGGGAACGTGAGAGAGAGCTGGACAGACAGAAGGAGAGACAGAGGGACAGACACCAGCAGATGGTCAGAGCTGCAGAAAGCCACTACCTGGCTGAGCTGCAGGCTCGGAGGCCACCGCCAGAGGACAGGGCCAGGCCTTCAGAGAGGCTGACCCCGAACAGACTGGGTACTGACACACCAACACACGCACTACCAAATACCCAATGATTAACTTGTTATTACACATTTATGTTAAGTTACTTACAAGTAGATTATTTCACAAAAGAAATTAATTTAGAAAGTGAGGAAATAATCCGCCTGCTGTCAGAATTGTGCAGATTTAAAGCCCCACTCTGATGATCTTTGGGTCTATTTTAAAAGCATTCCAAGTGGTCTTTTGATTAGGATTTTGCCGTTTTTAGACAAAATCTAAACATGTCGTTTTCGAGGACATAGTTTCAGCAGAACGGCAGTAGTTCATTAATAATTCACCGCTGAGTTGTGGGCAAGACTGTTTGTGCCAAGTAAGCCACTCCCTTCCCATCATCCATGTGTTGATGTGCTCTCCCACTAGCTTACAGCCCCTCACAACCCCAACCTAACATTGCCGATTCAACAAAAATGACGTGCAATATTGGAGCTATCCCATCGTATAGTTTTGTGCCAGATTCCAGCTCAGACAAGGAAAACAAAGACGTACAATTGATCTATTTTTCTGCAAGTGGATGCATCAGAATGGAGTGGAGCAAGGAACTTTTGGCTTGATGTAGTATCTTCTATGTAACACTTGCAGTCTTTTTCCAAAGGCATTTTTTGTCTGCTCCTAATTCAAAACAATTTAAAATAAAGAAATACTGACAAATGACATTTTGAGCTTAATTTTCTATGTGTATGTCCTCCAACATGAGAAAAATGCTTCAAAAACATGTTAAAAACAACAAAAACCTGATTTTCACTAAAGCGCATCTTTAAATTACTTTAAAAAATAGATGATTTTTAGTTGTGTCAATTGATTAAAAAAATTGATCACTCTTGGGGATTGTGATTAATCACAATTAAGTAAAATATTTTACCAGATACTACTATATGTGGCTTTTGAACAAAAAAAAGGTCAGAGAGAGCATTTTCCTTCATTTTATTTTCTTAAATGTTTTAATTTGTAAAGTGTTAACTTAGATATCCCAGAAATGAAATTTGTTTGAACAAAACACATCAACATTAAGAAAAGCAGAACTTTAAAGACTTCTATGTCTGCAGTATTACTCCAAAAAAACAAAGATGCTAATAAACAGCCATAAGAAACAAGCATTGTGTTTCTGCACTTTAAATGGTCTGGGTGAATACTCTATTCTGATTGGCTACTTAAAAAGTAGTTTTTTTTTTTTATTTAACCTTTATTTAACCAGGAACTCCCATTGAGATAAAAACAAAACTCTTTTAGAAGTTCTGGTCACATAGCCCAAATGTGCTCTTTAAAACAAATTTTTTTGCTTCATGTTCTGGACAGAAACAAGCGGTAAGAGGTGATCTCTCTCTCTTCATTGATGCTTTATTGAACTTATCCTGACGATTAGCAGATATATCGCTTTCCTTTGCCGCTGTAGTCGAGGTCTTCCAGCCCAGCGGCGCATTCTCGTGTTAGCGTGACAACGGGCTGCACCCTGTATGAAGTAGTCCGCTTTTTTGTGAAAAAAACGATCAAAACCCCCAAAATAACAAGAATAACGTACTAAAAATTGATTGAATATTTATTTCTTTTGTAAGTGCCATGACCACTAACGTGAAGTGGACAACCGTCGCTTCTGACATATAATTAATCTGTGTTAATAAATAATAACGCATTAATTTTTTTAATTAATCACGTGCGTTAGCGTTGACAGCCCTAATTATTTCACAAAAGAAATTAATTTAGTAAGTAGGGAATTCATCCACTTGCTGTGATAATTGTGTAGATTAAACCAAGAAACTCAGAACCCGATGAAGGCATCTGATAAGGAGACTAAAATGAACAATTCTCTTCAAACTCTGAGAAAAGTAGATGTCAATTTTTAGGATGCCAAATTGCAGGAAATATGCCAAATGCATTTAGCAAAATCCCATAGTTGAAGTCTTAGTCACATGCACCTGTACAGGTGCTGCGTGTTTTTGGGTTGTCCGGGCTCATAGAGAGTCCTAGAGAGGGGCAGCTGCAACTTAAATGGAGAACGGGTGTGTCTTTCAGTTCCTTTTAGGCTCCCTTAAGGGACGTCATGGAAATAGAACATACTATTGTCATGAGTGTGGTTAATGTATCGTGGCATATTTTTAAGGGTAATGTAAGTTGCACAGACTTATGATGTACGGGTGGTACTGTCATACGGTGCCCTTATGCCACGCTCTTGTCATTAGTAAGGTGCACGTACTGACTTCTAAGTGACCAAGCAGAAATGCTGCACCCACGGGGAGTACAGTTGAAACGCAGTGTTCATAGGATGATCAGACAAATTATTTCAATATTATTTAATATTAATTTCCTCCTTTCTAACAGGCTGTGTGCAAGGGACGCACACTTGAACAGAACACTGACTCCCTGTGCAGTGCGTAGGATTTGGGGAGGTCAGAAAAGGAAAAGTCCATACAGCGTGCCTGTTTCTCACCTACTTCCCCCATACTTACCATTCTGTGTTCTTTAAGTGTTCGTTACGACCTGTCACCTGCAGCATGCCTGTAGAATAAAACATACAGAAAGATTTTTGCTCTACAGGCTCACAGAGCAGACTACAACCTTAATATATTCATGCTGGTCACCCGTTTGTCCATGTTTCGCTCGTAGACGGCCTGTATCCACCTGTAAGGGCAGTTGTGACTAAGGCTTTATACAAACTGGATGTCAAATATACATTAATGTTAGGTGTTTTCTTTTCTAGCGAGTGACTAAAAGATCTCAAACCAACTCAAGAACTGCATTCATGTGCAACCAAAGCTTTTGAAATTATCCCAACTGCTTAAAAAATCACCAACTCACATGGGCTCATTTGAAATATAGGAATTAGTCAGTTTGGTCCAGATACAGTACATGAACCAAAAACTGTTACACCTTCAGGTCAGCAGATAGACAGAAATATAAGACCTACAATCAGCACCAGACTGTGCTCTCCAGACACAACAAGAAGAGACAATTTAACAGTAATTGGCGCTGTGGAAAATAATCAATCCAACCAACACCCTGGACAACATATCTCCACAGCTCCTGTCAGTGCACCAGTGAAATCTGTAATGATTTTTCTGACCTTTTTTGACCTCCTCTTTTGTATCAGAGTATCTTGAGATTAGATATATCAAAGTAGACGATAACAAGCAGATCCCGAGAGGGTAAATCCCTGCTGGAAACGAAATTATTTTATTCTTTAGATAAGCTTTTTGTGGAGGAAAAAATCTGCTTTAAACATTGAGTTTAGTAAAATCCCTTCTCCGTTCTGATGCACTGTGTATATCTGATATATTAAACTGTATCAGTCTAATAAGAAAAGCTGTTTTGTTACTGTAGATAAAACGAGGGACTCCGATCATCAGAGTTTTCCAGCACCAAAGCCCTTGGCTCTGCAGCCTGTCCTTCACTCCTCCAGGGCCTCTGTCTCACACCCACTCCCCAACCTGCTGCCCTCTCACCTGGGGAAGCATCGAACTGCAGCCTCTGGAGGGATTCCTGCAGCTTTGGTATCCACAATAATGAATCAGAGGACAAGTGATGAGGCGTGGTTAACACAACAGCAGAGAGAGGCTGCTCTGGAAGTTGGCCTTCGATCTCCTGGTAAAGGGGTGGAGCCAAGAAGAGACAGGTTAGAAAGTCAAATCAATGAAAATCAACTTTTAATTCCTTTTTCTGCATGAATGTAAATAAATGTTGTTGTTTTTTAACAGAACCAATTCTCTCTATCATAACACAAGCAACAAAGATGTGCCTGCCTGCCTCGGTGCCCCACCTCCTCTGATCTCCCCTAAAGGTCCCTATCATCCTCATGTCCCTCCCACCACCCTGTGGAATCCAGCTTCTCTTGTTGACACGCTGACAGACTCGCGCAGAAAACTCAACCCTTCCACACCCCCCATTCGACCTCCCCCGGGACTAACCAGAGCTGATAGACCCTTAATGAGCTGGGGGGAGAGAATGGAGGATGCAGGCAAGAGGACTGCAAAAAGCCCAGAGAGGTACCCTTCACTGAGAGGAGGGAACCTGCAGGATCCTTGGAACAAGGCAGAGGAAGCTCGAGTCAGTCAGAACCTGTATTCCCGACATCACATCAACACCCTTCACCCCAGGCTTCGTGTGCCTCCAAGTGAACTGGGGGGTCGCAGCCAGGCAGCTTCTCCGCCTCTGCCGAGGGAGCGCCAGCGGCAGGCACCAGACAGCATGTTGGTTTACGACGAGGTTCTGCAGCAGCACCGCCGACTGCTTAGTAAACTTGACCTGGAGGAGAAGAGGAGGAAAGAAGCCAGGGAGGGAGGTAAGAGGAACAGGGACCAGCCCTCATGAGAACAAAATGACTGCATCTTGATTGCTTCATTAAATTTAGTTCATAAGCCTGCAGTTTTTTTTATGATAATCTCCCTCCTGGTCTCCCTTTTACAGGTTATTATTATGACCTTGATGATTCATATGATGAGAGTGACAAGGAGGAAGTGAAGGCCCATCTGAGGAGAGTGACAGAGCAGCCCCCTCTCAAACTGGACACATCCTCTGAGGTGTGTTAGCTGACTGACTCACATCGCAGACTCGAAGCTTGAACATTTCTGCTTGACTGATACCCATCTGTTCCAAATTGTCTCTCCAAAGAAAGTAGATTTTCTCCATTTGTGCGGTCTCACCACTCTGGCTCATCGAGATGAGCTTGTATCTCAGAAGAGGAGGAAGAGGAGGAGGATGATGAGAGAGCGGAGTGTTTCTCCGCCCGCAGTGCAGGGCAAAAGGACGGTCTCTTCACTTTTAACACCTACGACCCCTCTTTCCACCACATATTCTGCTGAACAGATGGATAAAAGCCCTGAGCTGGAGGAGAAAAAAGACTTTCTCCATATGTTGAACCTCACCCATGTTAACCCACAACAGAGGAGAGGTAGGCACATTTTTATTCATTACACAGCTTTGGTGGTGGTTTGCAGGGTTGATTTCCCCTTGAGAAAACACAGTTTTACTTTTCTCAGACTTTTCATGCAGAATGTAGAAACTGAAAACAAAAAAAGAGGAGGTTGTAGCACTTTTTATACAAGTACATGTTGCTTGTGAGAGTTTAAAGTCCCTCTCCAATCATCTTCTGATCAATTTTAAAAGTGTTCCCAATGGTCTTTGAACTATGATCATGCTTTTTTATGCAAAATCAAAAAAAGTTTTCTAGAAAATAGTTTCTGCAAAGCGGCAGGAGTTCATTAGAATTCCTCCTCTGAGTTGTAGGTGGGACTGTTTGCAGGGAGTTAGGCTGCACGAATTTGCCATCATTCCTTTGAATACACTCTCACAACCCTCACAACCCCAACTTAACATTAGTAGTACTTTAAAAATGGCAAGCAACATCTGAGCTATCCAGCCGGACAGTTTGGAGCCAGATGGGAGCTCAGACAAAGAAAACAAAGATGTACATGGATTAATTTGTCTGCAAGTGGATGCATGAGAATGAAGCAGGGAGCTTGTGGCCCACCAATTGTAGTTTGTACATAGTAACTACACGGTATTTCAAGCCTTCTTTTTTGCATTTGCTCCTGATTCACAACGATTTGAATCAAGAAATACGATTTTAAGCTTAATTTTCCATATATATGTCCTCCAATACGTTAAAAATGTTACAAAAATATGTAACATACACCAAAAACACAATTTTTTATTGGAGTGAGTCTTTTAGCATTTTTACACGTTTGCATTTTTACTCTAATACCTCTATAAAAATTGTCTTTAAATGTCTTTAATATTTCAACAAAAACACAAAACAGAAGGGGGACATTGCTTTAATCTTTAGTTAACATAATTGACTGTATATAAGAACTGGACTGAGTGAGTGATATGTCACCCATTGAAAACGACTTACTTAACCTGATAAAGTCAACTCAGTCGTAATTTTTTCGTGATACTGATGGAAGCCATGTTGGAACCAGATAATGATGACTTGTGTTAAAGAAAAATACGAGAAAAAAAATAGGTTTAGCAAGAACATGTCAAAAAAGTATGAGAGCAAGAAGGTTATTCTGACAAAAATAATGAATTAGTAATTGTTTATTCCTCAATAGAAATCTATGGAATTTTGACTTCCTGGAGCCAGCAGATGCTTCCTGTTTGGAATGTGAGGGGGGTTGGGTCACTGTCCATTTCTCATATACAGTCAATTGTTAGCATGAGCCTTTTCTGGCTAATGTGGTCTACAGAATAGTTGTGTTTTAAAGTAAAGAAGGAAAAATCTATTTGAAAACTGACTTAAACTGTAAATCATTGAAAATCACTGGGAAAATGAAAAGCTTTAGATTGAAAGTTTATGTGACCATGCTTTAATGACTTATTGATTTAAATATTCAATTTTTTGTCAACTTTGCATCAGTTCACATCTGTGTCCATTTTACCCTCCTTTTTTAGAAAAAGAAAGAACAGAGGATCTGCTGATGGCCATTCAGAGGAAGACTGTGACTTTAGACACGCTCAGATATAACCCTTCGCCACTGTGTAGAAGCCCAGGTCTTCGCTCAGCTGGTGAGCCATATGTCACACATCAAGACACACATACGTTTGCAAAAACTTCTTCTGACTGGACGCTTGTGATCTTTAGGTGACTCCTCCACAATGGCTCAATCTCAGTCAAATGGACACCTGTACCCCGACTCTCCCAGCCCTTCTCCTCCATATTTACACAAACCTATGCACCTCCATAATGACACACTAAAACCATCCAAGAATTCCCAGCTGGCCTGCAAACCTCCTTCCATTGCTTCCCATCAGGAAAAGCCAGAATCCATGGAGAGTTCAAAAAAGCTCCAAACTCATCAGAATGGTGTTTCAGGACCTCTTTCCAAAATAGATTCTGATTCCTCACAGAATGGACGGAATCGAACGTGGGAGAGGTTCACACCTGAGTCTTTCGCTCAGCGCTTCCATCAGACTGTGCTGCACTCCACACACAACGCCCTGAAGAGCAAAGGTTGGTTTCCCATATTCACTGGGACTGTTTAAATGAAACTGCTCTGCCATCTAGTGGTTATAAATTGCATTAGCTTAAAGTGAGCATCTTGTGACCTGAAAAAATGGCTTTAATGAGTGACTGTATATTTTCTTCTCACCATTTTCACTTAAGGAGGACAGAATAGTTACCCAGAGGCTGGTGGGAGATATGATCGTTGTTTTCCTCATAACATCTCTCAGAAGAAAACTGCAAACCTAATCACTGAGCATGCACCTATCAACGGCCATCATTCCCCTGCAGCCTCTCAGGATACTCCAGCTCCTTTAGACCATGTGTCTGACGAGGAGGAGGATGACTCCGATCAGGAGGATGACGAAGCAGAAGTGGAAGAAGCTCCAAGAAAGTGGCAGGGCATTGAAACTATTTTTGAAGCCTATAAGGAGTACGTGGAAGGTGAGTTGGGGTCAGACTTTCACTTATTGCCTTAAACCAGTGATCGCAAACTGGTACTGGTTCATGGGACAGTTGGTACTGGGCCACAAGATTAAAAAAAAGAAAAAAAATGACCTACATTTTTTACGTTTATTTATAATGATCTGATTCTTATTTTGGAAAATCACTGAATCCTCCTCACCACATCCAACTCATACTTGATGCATATCAAGTTGCTCGTTCACTTGTTGAAATACATCCGCTACTTTCTCAAAGCGGCTACGCTAACTAGTGAGGATTCTCAGCATGTAATATTTTTGTCTTGGATAAATCCAAATGTTTTGTGAACAGAAGGAAATCTGTTTTGCTCCAGAATGCAGCCATTCATTTATTCTTTTTCCCATTCTTTATTTTTTTTATTTATTTCCTTTTTCATGAAATTACTAAAAATGTTTTAGTCATGTTTGCAAAAATGTAAACTTAGATTGTCTCCTTTCCTGAAGATCAAATATCAAACCTTTGTTGACATGTTTGTCAGAGGCTCTCCTCTCCTGTTTTTCTCTGAAGGTAAACTAATGTTGTTTTTCTGTCTTCACAGAGGCAAGCATAGAGCGACAGATTCTGTACAGTCAGTGTAAAAAACTCGAAGCTCAGAACTGCAATCTGACCAGAACTGCAGAGCAGCTTTCTGTGACGATGGGGGTGAGAATCTGATGCGTGTGCATTTTCTGTGTTGCTTTAATGATGCAACAAATAGTTGTAAGTGTGCAATAAGAGATCTTTCTGTCCTCTGTTTACCAGGAGCTGGTGACTCAAAGGCAGAAGGTCAGGGAGGAGCGGGACAGACTGCAGGCCCAGCTCGAGCACTTCAGGAGGTGTTTAACACTACCCAACATTCACTGGGGCAGAGGCCAAGTCAACGGTCACCTGTCGAGGTGACCTTTGACCTGACACAAACTCTACAGCTATGTACACACTGGGCATGTGATTCGGGTTCAAGAGCGTGCTGAATGGGGGGTTTTGAACATACTTTGTCGTATAATTCCATCCAGGCACAAACCGCAATTATAATTTTCACCTTGTGTTTTGAAAAGGACGCTACCCATACGCCTCTACCAAATTTGAGTTCCTGATTGGCTAAAGTTCATTTGGTTAAACTATTATCGTGCGTTCAATTCCTGCATGTTTTGTACCCAAAAATGAACCTTAAAAACTTGTGCAGCAACACGCGAACGGAAGAGTTTTGAACATGAAAAGCTAAAACGCCAATATGTGCACGTTTACAAAGACTTTTAATTGGAAGCCATTGCTCAAACGTCCTTATCCGAGCCCAGTGTGAATGTAGCAGAAGAGTGATACCTCTGACAGCAAAGGAACAGTAGTGAGAACACTTGAAGCACTTGGGGGCCAGGCATCTTATTACCTTTCTGGAGGGCCATTGATTTACCCTGATTGTTCCCGAATACAGATTGTCATGTTAGTTGCTGCAATCTGAGGCAGATTGTGCCCTCTATCAGTTACAAACCCTGCCTTAGTTAACTTAAAGGACTGTCCACCATTTAAATCATAACACATCAGATTATTTGTAGAGTCCACACCACTGAGCTCAATCTCTGAGCACACATCTTCAGCCTCCCTTCATCAGAGACCTTCTGTGCAGAGAGGCTTTAGTCGAGAAATCATAGCACACCTCAGGCCTTAAAACAAGATGGGATGCACTTGAAATATTATTGGAGAAAATACTTGACAGTCCTGTTTATGCTTTTGTTTTTTTATTAAGTTCTGCTTCTGTCAGAACATTGTGTGCTCATGAAGGAACTTCAGAGAATACGAGGCACCTAAACGTATTTATTGTCCAACTGCCTCGTTCAGGCTTTGAGTTTTCGTTAGTATTGTCACTTGTGATAGATGAAGAGTTTTGTGATAGATGAAGGTTAATTGCTTTAACCTTTTCTTGTGGGAAGCCATACGCTTTGTCGGAGAATTGCTGCTGGTCAGGAAAAAAATGTCCAGGAAACCAAGAACGGTGGTTTTATTTAGAAAAATTTACAATGGCAAATTGTTTGGAGATTAATGGATGATAGACGATGCCAAACATCCATAGTGACTAATTTAAATGATTAATCCAAATGCCTTTCTTCTTTTCTTTTTTTTTTCATTATCATAAAGCAGGTTCTGAAACGTCTTCTGTAGCTCCACACTGTTAAATGTTCATATCTGAAGTGCTTTTAGGGTTTTGATGTTTGAAAAGCAAAACTATTACAAAGGAAGTGACATAAGTTTCCTACTGTTTATTTTAAGCAGGTTTTTTTCACTGTGGATGACAATAAACGTGAGGTTTTTTTATATATATTTTGTTTAATGCAGATAAATTATTGTCACAAACATTTTTTTTCTCCTTTGGAAGCACAAGCTACTGCTGCAGTTTCCCCAGATCTCCTGACCGCCCTGCTCAATCCCTTTTTCAAACTTATGTGAATTCTTAAATATTTGCTGAATTGGTTGATATGTAATGTATTATTTGGGCTGTATAATTGCAATGAATTATTTATTAACATATTGCTGTACATTCCAATAAAAATTTACATTAAAATATTTGCAAAATGCCTCAACCGCTTTTGTTGTGCATCCAACCACATATAACAGAATTAACTGACAAATGATGCTTGAAAAGTTGTTGTCATGTAAATGTCTTTGTATTGGACTGTAGAATAAAACTTTATTGATCCCTCAAAGGGAAGTTATCTTGTTATCGTAGTTCTATTAAAAAAGCAGGTAGATAATAACTAATACTAAAAATTAATAACAATAATTATTGTCCTTTGTAAATGAAGAGTATGTCAAACTGATGCTGTAATGTTCAATATAACAGCCTAGCAGTGTTGATAACAGGCTTTAACGTGTTTGAGAAAGCAAACCTTTTATGACTGTGATGTTGGAAAAACAGCTCTCATCAGTGTTTTCCAATTACAGTAAAATCCCATGAACCTCCTCACCTAAAAATAAAGGACAGCACAATGTTAGTTAGTTTTGAGTACAGGAATCAAATCTTGCATATAGAATACTGTGTCATCTGCCAACTATTTGACAACAATTGACTGTTTCCACTTCAGGAATTATGACTTGAATAAAAAGGAAAAGCTCATGAAGCAATTAATGATAGCATATTTTTGTTCCAAGTAAATCAATCTAATTATTTTCTGAAGGATTCTCATTTTTTATTTTGACCTTTTTGGAAGTATTTCCATGTTTTTAAACTTCATACAAACCTAAATGCATAAAACGCATAAAAAGCAACGAAAGGGCTTTGTGGAAAACAAACAGACAATTTGGCAAGGATTGTTTATTAACTGAAATTCTGGTTTTTAAAATACTAAATTAAAAAAAGTACAATTTACATTTTTTTCCACAAATAAAAGATTAGGCATTTTAATGATAAACAAATAAAAAAAACCATTCAAGGCTGTTAATGTATTTGCTACGAAACACTACTTGCATTTGTTTCAGCCATTAAATAAATAAATGGTTGCACTTTTTTGGAAAAGACAAAAAAACAGAAAACCATAATGATAACTATTATTTATTAGGCACCTTTCTCAGAACTCAAGGTAGGCGAACATGAATGAAGGCCCAAATTTATATTTAAAAAATAAAATGTGAATAGGACAAACCAACTTTTGCCACCTATTTTCATTTGATTTTTTTTTATATCATTACTGGTTTGCATTTTTTTATTATATCAAAAATCAATTAAGCTTTTCTCATTTCAGCTCAATTTTGTAATGAGCACAGTCTTAAAAAGGCTACACACATTTTATCAGACACATTAGTTTAATAAACAAGCCTCACAAAAGTACTAAAAACTGTGGTGAGATGTGCATGATTATTTCAAACTATTTCTATTTAGATGTAAATTATAGTAGGTAAGTAAGTACCGGTAAGTAAATATTTCTTTCTATAGCACCTTTCCCAGATAAAAAAATCACAAAGTGCTTCACAAAAGTAAAAACTAATAAAATTACACCCAGTAAAACACGAATTGCACACAAGCAAACTAAAAGACAGTAAAAGCAAGATAAAACACACTAAAAACAGATTAACTAAAAGTATTTCTGAATGACAGCATCTTGAGCTGACTTTTAAAACCTGCAATGGAGTGGATCTGTCGTACTGACAGAGGGAGGTCGTTCCAAAAACGAGGAGCAACAGCTTGAAAGGCGAGGTCTCCTCTGGTTTTGTAGCGGGTTTTTGGAATTTGTAACAGATTTGGGTTTAAGGACCTCAGAGACCGGACCGAAGAGTAAGGGGTTAAAAGGTCAGCAATGTACTTGGGAGTTTGTCTATGCAAGGCTCTAAAAACTAGAAGTAAAATTTTATTTTCAATTCCAAATTTTTCTGGGGGCCAGTGTAAAGAGAAGAGTAATAGAGTAATTTCGTTTATTGGCTCCTGTTAAAAGCCTTGACCCGGGGTTTTGAACAAGCTGCAGACGTTTTGAAGACCATTTGCCAAAACAGGTAAAAAGTTTATTATAATAATCCGCAAATGAAGAAATAAAAGCATGAATAATCATCTCCAGGTCTGGTCTAGATAATATATGTTTGACTTTTGCCACATTCCTCAGGTGATACATGCAATTTTTGGTGGAAAAGTAAAGTTCTGAACACTAAGAGAAATTTAAACATGTGCACCAGTTTTACAGAGAAAACATGTTTCTTATTGATGTACTGGCAGAATGTTGTCTGTTAAGACAAAAACAGAAGATACACCATAAAAACAGGTGAAAACACAACAAATATAAGGTTTCAATTGCTTGGGATGCAAAGTGTTTGTGTTTAGAAGTAAGTCATCAGGGTACAGCTGACCTATCAAAACTACAACCTTCAGCTACTTGGAGAACATGCAGAAGCCAAAATTATTTAGGGGGTCCAAGATGCTCTTCAGCATCATAACGTGCAATTAACTGCACAATTTTGGAAATAACCAGTTTAATAAGAATACCTAAACAATAAAATTATTTGAAGTTATTCTGTGATATAAATCTTGCTTAACTTTATTTCTAATTAAAGTCAAAGCAATTTTATTTATCCACAGAAAGACATTTTACATTTTTACATATTTTAATGGCTTTTTTCTTAATAATTTACAAGTAAAACTACAATCTTTATTCACTATAAATAATGTTCTTAGATCCTAACAAGATCGAATAACGAGTGTGTCCTCACTATAAATAACCCAGTTGGACTAAAATGTCAAGATTGTTTTGTTTTCACAATTGTTAACAGAAAAGATCCACATGAGAGCTGGGTATCTCTACCAAAATATGGATTATGTGGAATTGAGTAGATTTCCCTGTGAAGATCAAACCTTTATTAACCAAATTATAAGAATACAAGATTAAAAGGATCCAAATTCTTACATTAAAATTTTACTGAAAAGCCAGTGGCATAAAAACACAACTGGTTTTAAAGGTAAATGATAAATGGTTTTTTATGAATCAATATTGCATTTTCTCTTAATCAAAAGATTAATTTTTATCATCATAAACTTTAAAAAAAGGATGTCGTTGCTTTTACTTCAACAATTTCAATAAGACCCATCTCCTTTAAAACTTTTAAGCATTTCCTCCGCGTTTCTTCAGTGTTGCTCTGTGAGCCGGAAATACGTCAGACAAAAGCGGAAGGGGAGCGCAGTGCTTGTAAGTGTAGTGGTAGCGTTCTGTTAATTTACGTGGTAAAAATGCCAGAGTTAGCGGTGGAAAATGTGGTTGTACACCCGCTTGTGCTGCTCAGCGTTGTTGATCATTTTAACAGGTAGGTAATTTGAGTGGTTTTGTTTATTCGTTTTCTTAAGAAATGAAGGTAAACTAAACAATAAACGTAGGGTTGGTAAAAAGCTATGCTAACGTTAGCCTTGCTGAGTCAGAGCCCCATTGAAAATGAATGCATTGATGTCAGTGCCAGTTAGCTTTGTAAAAGGACACAAGACAAGTTTGGTTAAATTGTGTATTTAAATTTTTTATTTAGTAAAAGTTTTGACTATTAACTACTCATCTGGTAACATTGTTTTATTTAATTAGGAGTCTAAAGTATACTATATTGATAATAGATTAACTTTACTGCAGACTCAAAGTCCATAAATAAGACAATCATTAGACATACAAAAATAAAAGCAAATGAAAATAGTTTATAGTTGTTTTTCAGTTCCTTATTAATAAGCTTTGTGCTTGATTTGACCTCCAGGATAGGAAAAGTGGGAAATCAGAAGCGAGTGGTTGGTGTCCTTCTCGGGTCTTGGCAGAAGAAAGTTCTTGACGTCTCAAACAGTTTTGCAGGTGAGTAAAATCTGTAGGTTTCCTTTAATTATATAAAAAAAATTATACATCATAACACAAACCTAATGTCTACGCTTAATATACAGTGAGGCAAATAATTATTTGAACACCTTGTGATTTTGCAAGCCTAACCCTAACTTTCAAAATCAAAGGGTACAAATACCTATTTGCCTCACTGTATAGGGAAGTTCAGAAGTATACACAATAGATCAGTTGAACCTTGAATCTAGTCTAAATGTGATGCAGGATCATCATTTTGGATCTCCTTTAGTTTATGCATGATTGTGTCATATACTGCTCCATAATTAATGACCTTTTTTGCATTAGAATATTAGCAAAGGTCCAAATGAATGAAGACAGAGCATTTATTGAAATCATACTCATGTCATTTAAAAAAGTACAGGCAAATAATACAAGTAGCACATGTGATGGATGTCATTTTTGCTCTGAATAGCTTAAATAATGGTCTGCCTGGTTAGAGTAATGTTGTGCTAGTAGATTAGTTGCAGTCTAATGCAGTATTGCTAAATAAAAGGATTGATGAAACAGCCCCTGGAAAGAGCAACAAAATGTTTGAGGGTGTTTCCCTATGGAAAAGGAAGAAAATGTTTATTTATTTCAAAAAAGAAGTCTGTTTACCAGCAAATGCCAAACATTTTCATTGTATAAAGTTGAGTCTGCAGCACTTTTAAACATATAAGTACTAAAGTTGTATGGATACCATTTAAATAAAGTTTTTGTGGGAAAAAGTGACCATCCCAATGAAGGGTTTCTGACACAGTAACAAACACTTAGTAGTGTAAGACATTTTAAAATGAAACTCTTGATATACATTGGCATACACAACTTCATATCATTAGAAAAAGTGTTTTCATCTTTAAGTTTTGTGTGTAGTTTGTAAACGTTTTATGAGAATGATAGACTGTAATTATGGTTAGTCTATTAGAACAGCGTACAAATACAGTAAGTTTAAAAAGCAAAGATAAACACATTTAAGCACCATCATTGGAGGTACCTTGGAGAAAAATGATGTTTTGCAAGTTGTTTTTGATTCTTTTCAGTGCCATTCGATGAGGATGATAAAGATGACTCTGTGTGGTTCCTGGATCATGACTATCTGGAGAACATGTATGGGATGTTTAAAAAGGTCAATGGTAAGGCACGGGCTCTTTTTCTAACATTTGATTGATCTTAAAATTGGGTTTCTGGTTTTAAGCCTGTGGGAGACTCACTGCCTTTTTGGTTTTCAGCCAGAGAAAGAATAGTGGGATGGTACCACACAGGACCCAAACTTCACAAGAACGACATTGCCATCAATGAGCTCATCAAGCGCTACTGTAACAACTCTGTATGTTAGCTCTTTGTTTCTTGAGCATGTGTGCATTCACACATCACTTTGACTGAAAAGTTTAGAACTTTCATGATAACTTTACTTGTCTTTGTCCTGTAGGTCTTGGTTATTATAGATGTAAAGCCCAAAGATCTCGGTTTGCCTACAGAGGCATACATCTCTGTGGAGGAAATACATGATGTAAGTGAACTTTAAACTTTTATCAAAGGAAATTCTGAGCTTCAAATGAATTTCATTTCAGATATGAGGTTTACCTGTTTGCTTTTAGGATGGCACTCCAACGTCCAAGACCTTTGAACACGTCACCAGTGAGATTGGAGCTGAAGAAGCAGAGGAGGTCGGAGTAGAGCATTTGCTCAGGTACCAAAAACTTGTTTTACATATATGGATGGAAACAATTTAAAGAAGTTTCAGAAATCTGCTTTTTATAAACTCTTGATGTAAAGGATTAAAGTAACTTTCTACCTGAGAAGTTAAACATAAATGTGGGAGTCTTATCCTCATTGATGTCACATCTAACTGCAGAGACATTAAGGATACTACTGTTGGCACGCTGTCGCAGCGCATCACAAACCAGGTTCATGGCCTAAAGGGGCTGAACTCAAAGTTGTTGGATATTCGCTCTTACCTCGAGAGGGTGGCTGCAGGCAAACTCCCCATCAACCACCAGATCATCTATCAGCTGCAGGATGTGTTCAACCTGCTGCCAGATGTAAATCTGCTGGTAAGGGATTTGTGGTTTACTGACTGAAGTTGATGTATCCTTCTTCATGTTGGGTGGTGATTTGTCTCTGAATCAGTTGAGCTCGTTTAACTTAAATTAGATATATATTTGGAAAAATTTCTTAAACTAATTTCAGTCGCTCCTGAAATTTTAAATTGAGAAAACAATTAGTTGGCATTATGGATTATATTCACGTTTATATTTGTGTATTAGTGACATTGAGACAAAAAGGGATCCACCTAAGCAGTGGTTTTCCATATATTTGTTTATATTTACAAATATACAAATGATGTTTTTCTATCTTTTCTACCTTACACATCATTACATAAAAACCAACAGAACATGTTTGTGTTATGAGGCTCACATTCGGTTCTACAGTAACCTTGTTTCATAAATGAGATGTAAAGGAAACTGCTTCCCTGAAGCACATTTTTGCCAGACCAAAATTTCCTGAGATGTAAACATATAAAACAATTTCCAACCAGTTTTCTACAGCAGGTGATTTGCATGTCAAAGGCCACAAACACCATTGGGCAGCTGAATGAAAAGGGTTTACCTAATCTCTGTCTTACTGCTTTCCATGGACACCAATTTCCAGTTTTTTTTCTGAGGAACCCCATTTTAAAAAACTTTTCCTGAAGTAAAACTTGTTTGTTTTGTTTTTCAATTAGATGTGAAGCTATTTAAAGTATACAGTATTGCAATGTTCTCCTTTGGGTTGTCAACTGAAATGGTTGTCTTGTTGGGTCTAAAAAAAAAGCAATAAATGTTGAGAATATTTTTGTAAACTTCTGTTTACTGAAAACCACTGATGTTCGTTGCAGGAGTTCACAAAAGCCTTCTATTTGAAGACAAATGACCAAATGTTGGTGGTGTACCTGGCCTCGCTCATTCGCTCCGTGGTGGCTCTGCACAATCTGATCAATAACAAGATTTCCAACCGAGACGCAGAAAAAAAAGAAGGACAAGAGAAAGACGACAGCAAAAAAGAGAAGAAGGATGAGAAGGAAAAGAAAGATGAGAAAGATAAAGCAGACAGCGCCAAAAAAGATGAGAAGAAGAAGAAATGAGTGCTGCTCCTCCTCTGGTCCTTTCTCAAATTGCACCATCTTCATCTGGATGGTGCTCCACTTTCTGTCTACAGTATGTGGGTCTCTGTCTATAAGTAGACCTGCATTCAGGGAGTTGATATTTGAGATTTGACCACATGGTAACTGATGGCCCTCGTGGACTTATCTCATATAGAGAATGATGGTTGTTCTCGAGTATTCTGGACTGTGGGAACATGTTTTTGCTGTTTTTCATAGTTGCCATTCTCCCGGTGTTACAAAACACCCTGATGCTCTTTTTTTTTTTTTTGTAAAATGGGAGTAAAAATGTTTCTATATTACTCATTAAACTATGATCACATTAAAAGCTGGTTTGTTTTTGCAGTTTCCATTGTTCTTACTTTACAGTGACTTGCAAAAGTATTCATATCCCTTAAACTTCTCCACATTTTCTCACATTATGAACACAAATATATTTTATTGGAATTTTATGTGAAAGACCAACACCAAGTGGCACACACTTGTGAATTGAAAATGAAATTATACAAGGGTTCAATATTTTTTTACAAATAAAAAACTGAAAAGTGCAGTGTGCAAAAGTATTCCGCCCCTCTAAATCAAAACTTTGTGGAAGACACTTTTTTGCTGCAATTACTGCTGCAAGTCTTTTGGGGTTTGTCTCTACCAGCTTTGCAGATCTAGAGACTCAAATCTTTGCCCATTCTTTCTTGCAAAACAATACAATCTGAGTCATTTTAGATGGAGAGCGTTTGTGAACAGCAGTTTTCAGATCTTGCTACAGATTCTTGATTGGATTTAGGTCTGGGCTTTGGGCCATTCTAACACATGAATGTGTTTCATTTGAAGCCATTCCATTGTAGCTTTGGCTTTATGTTTAGGGTGGTTGTCCTGTTGGAAGATGAGTCTCTGCCCCAGTCTCAAGTGTTGTACAGACTTCAACAGGTTTTTCTCTAATATTGCTCTGTATTTGGCTCCATCCTCTTCCCATCAACTAACTAGATTCCCCGCTGAAGAGAAGCAGCCCAGAGCATGATGCTGCCATCACCATGTTTTACAGTGGGTATGGTGTGTTGAGAGTGATGGGCAGTGTTGGAGGACTGCCCATCACCATTTCCATAGCGCTTTGTATTTAGGCCAAATAATTCAGTTTTGTTCTCATCTGACCAGATCACCTTCTTCCACATATTTGCTGGGTCGCTCACATGGCTTATGGCAAATGGGACTTCTTGTGGTTTTCTTTTAACAATGGCTTTCTTCTTGCCACTCTTCCATAAAGTCCAGATTGGTGCAGTGCACAGGTGATCGTTGTCCTATGGACAGACTCCCCCACCTGAGCTGCAGATCTCTGCAGTTCATCCAGAGTCACCATGGGCCTCCTGGCTTCATCTCTGATCAGTGCTCTCCCTGTTCAGCCTATTAGTTTAGGTGGACGACCATGTCTAGCTAGGTTTGCAGTTGTGCCATACTCTTTCCATTTGTGGATGATGGACTGAACAGTGGTTCGTGGGATGTTCAAAGCTTGGGAAATCTTTTTATAGCCTAACCCTGCTTTAAATTTCTCCAACACTTTATCCCTGGTGTGTTCCTTACACTTCATGATGCTGTTTTCTCCCCAATATTATTTTGACAAACCACAGAGACTGTCACAAAACAGCTGGATTTGTATACTGAGATTAAATTACACACAGGTGGACTCTATTAAGTCAAAACTTGATCAGTCATCAATCATCAAGCAACTTTTGAACATTGCACTTTTCAGGGTTTTTTTTGTAAAAAAAAAAAAAGTTGAACTCTTGCCTCAGTTTCTTTCCACTTCACAATTGTATACACAATGGTATGTTGGAAAACATGCAGGAATGCGGCCTTTGAACCTGTAGTTGCCTATCCCTGCCCCAAAATAAAGTAGGCCTGTATTGTAATCATTCACCTTCCTCAAATGCTTTTTGGGACAAAATATGAGTGTTATGAAACAAATCAACGATGCCTGAGAGCGAAGAAACAAATTCTGGCAGCGGGACCGTACGTTGGCACAACACCGCCGTAGCAAGCCCTTAAGTGACGGAGAGTTTGTAAAAGAATTTATGGTGAAAGTAGCTCACATAATCATTACACAGATCTGTTGTTAACCAAAATTGATCATGTTTCTCAGTTAAAACAATGTTTCAAATCTTGCTCGGTTTGTTCCTAAGCTTTGTTAACTGTACAAATGACACTTGGTCATTAAAGTTATTGAAAACAACATCTATTTTTCTGTCTATCAATTTTTTATCACCAAAATTGGCCCCCAGTCTAATGTTGAACTCTTAATTTGACCCTCTACTGCAAAACTTTGAGAACCCCTGTTCTAAACCAAGAAAAAACTGAGGTCTAGCTGATCAGATAGTCTCCTTGGATGGTGCAAATATAGCCTCCAATTCCACAGTTAGAAACCTATGGGGTTTTATTTCACCAGGATATATCATTTAAGGCTCACATATCAAAGGTTTGTAATGCTGCATTTTTTCACCTAAGCAATATATCTAGGATCAGAAATGTTTTATCGAGAAGTGATGCTGAAAAACTCATGCATGCATTTGTTACGTCTAGGCTGGATTACTGCAACTCTTTGCTAGCAGTGTGTCTTAAAAGTTATTTAAAAGGTTTTCGACTTGTTTAAAATGCAGCAGCTAGATTGTTAGCAGGAACCAGCAGAAGAGAACACGTTAGCTTCACTTCACTGCCTCCCAGTTGAATCTAGAATCAAGTTTAAAATCCTCCTGCTAACCTATAAGGCCTTGAATGGTATGGCCCCATCCTATATTAAAGATCTCATAGTGCCTTACCACCAAACAGAATCCTTTGCTCACAAAGTGAAGGACTGTTTGTGGTTCCTAGAATTTCTAAAAGCACAGTTGGAGGTAGAGCCTTTAGCCACCAACCCCATGTCTTATGGAATAAGCTCCCAGCTCATGTAAGAGAGGAAGACAGTTTCTAAATTCAAAGTTAGGTTTAAAACATTCCTCTTTGGACATGATAACTGGCAGGCAATCAAGTTTTGGAGGAATAATTCTAATTTTCATTGCATCCATTATACATACTTCTCAGCAGAGCTAAGCAAAGGGAAGATGGTTTGAAAAACCAGGCCAGGGCGCCCCATGGGTTCTGTCCTCTATTACTTCTCTCCTCTATTCTTTATCATTTACCCAGTACTATTTTTGATTTAGTTCATCATGCCTTTGTTTGGTGCAGTGTGATTCATATGTTGTCCCTGTTTCCCATGCAGTTGTTATTCAAACATGTAGTTGTAGAATTAGACAAGGTAATTCCTCTTTAACTGTTCTAGCACATCGTCTGTCAGTCCTGGGAGAGGATCCCTCCTTCATGTGGGCATCCCTGAGGATTCTTCTTTTTTTTCCCTAAGACAGGGATTTTTAAAGAGTTATTTCTCGCAGAGAAGGAGGGTCTGACGGGATGCTAATTTAGCTTAATCTGTTTAGTTTATTTTAGCAACCAGCTACTGTTTATATTTTTAGGATTTACTTAATTTTCTTTGCATAAATACCGGTGTGAAACCCATTGAGACGGCTATGGTTGTGGTTTTGGGCTATGTAAGTAAAATTGATGTGAATTCGACACATGGTCAGGGGTTGAACCTATAATCTTACAATCAGAGGTCCACTCTCTGACGCTGTCTTACAGACCCTCACTCCCCCAACCTAACATTACTGGAGCAACAAAAATAGGATTATTGGAGCTATCCAGCCTTACAATTTGGAGCCAGATTCCAGCTCAGACGGGGAAAACAAAGACATACGTGGATCTATTTATCTGCAAGTGGAAGCATCAGAATGGAGGGGTGTAGGGACCTTATGGCTTGGCGCAGTAGCTTCAAGCTGTAGGTGGGGCGATTGACATCTGATTGCAGGATCGATTCCCTCCTTGCCCACCCATGTCAAAGAGTCCTTGGGCATGACACTGAACCCCACATTGCCTGTGGTGGAAGGTTGGCGCCAGTGTTAGGAAGCGGAGCCACCACTCACCATGTGAATGTGTGTGAATGTTTGTGAATGGGACTGTACTATAAAAGCGCTCTGGGCCTTCAAAGGAAGGTAGAAAAGCATTATACAAGTATACGCCTTTTCACATTTTTCAAACTGCATTTTTGCATCTGCTTCTAATTTACAACAACTTGTATGAATATAAAAGAAATTTTCTTTTTTTTATCATTAGAAAAATGCCACAAGACCATGTTAAAAACTCCAAAAACACAGCTTTCATCAGAATGGGTATTTCAGAGTTCATTCATTAATTAGCAATCCCGATCAAGTGGCTTAACAACCCATACCATGATCGTACTACCAAACATTTAACTGAAAACAGGTTTTTGGTCTTTTTTCTTTAAGCTTTACTCTAGAAACTAATATATATTTTATTTCTGACCTATTGTAAAAAAAAAAAAAAAAAAAAAAAAAACACTTAAAAAAAATATGTATGCTCGCTTTCCTTCTAATTTCCAGCAGAATGTGCTGGTTAAATTCAACTGCGCAATCCCTGCATCAGACAAACATTTTGGCATGTCTCAAGTGTAGGTTTTGTTCGGACTCGTTCATTTTAATCCCCTTATTTCAAACCTGAAATGACAAAGTCTGATTCTTTTTTCCCGGTTTCTGTATCAAACGAGCGTCAGGTTTACGGCGCGATGCTTCAGAAAGGAGGAAATGCCAGATTAAAAGCTGCGTCATCCAGCCAGTCCTAAAAAAATAAAAATAAAAATACATGAGAGGGGGAGAGGCGGGCGCTGTAAGGATCCATCGCAGCACGTTTAAGATTTGATGTGTCGGACAAATCAGATTACTGCCAAGGTAAACTGGATTCTGACGTAAAGAGCTTAAACCCCGGCGGGGTTTGGCGTGCAGAGCGAATCCCCGCCTCGAGGCTGGAGGAGCATGACTATTCAGAAAAGTCTCCGCAGCTGAACCGAACGGAGGACCGCCACGCGCGCGCGAACATGGCTTCCTATCTGCAGGTGAGGCGCTGAGCCGAACCGCCGCGCGCGGGTCACGTTCGGAGAAGTTCTCCGCTTGTCAGGGTGCGGTTCCCCGCAGGCCCGACGCGTCTTCAGTTAAATAAACAGGTGGTTTATTTATACCCCGGTAAACATGCACGTTTACCGGGGTGTCACGTGCATGTATCAGCAATTATAAATGCATTTATTTATCTATTCTTTTTTTTTGTTTCAGATAGCTGATGATGAGAAAGGACACGAGCTGGATCTCTTCTGCATCCCTAGACATTATGAAAACGACTTAGACAAAGTGATCATCCCTCATGGGCTCATCATGGACAGGTGGGACCTTCAACACCACGTGATCCACTCCACACCAAAATGTTCTCCACAGAAGATAACTTGGTTTCAGGACCAGTTAAGCAACGTAACAGTTTAGTCATTGCTTGCATGTGTGATGATGATGTTTGAGAGGAAGGCTGTCTACAGAAAATGCAAGATAAGCAGTTTTGTCACAGCAGACTCCCCTTTACTTTACAAATAGAAACAATGAGATTCAGGGACAGTTCTCTTTAAAGGGATCAGACAATACAGAAAAACAAAAAAATAGATGTAAATGTGCAAGGATCAAAGGAAAGGTACAGAAATTCGGATGGCTTTATAGTGCAAAATTGGCGTGCAAAACTGACACCTTTTGGAAAGAAACTATCCCTGAGTCTGTTAGGTCTAGCTCGTATGGCTCTGTAGCATCTGAAATTGAAATGGTGAAAACCGGGATGAGTATTGTCCTTCAGATTGTTGCTTGTGGAGGCACTGAGAGTTATAGATGGAGGTTATTGTAGGCAGAGGGCAGCCGAGGATGAAAATAGTATTTTTTGTGTTTTTAACATGTTCTTGTGGCATTTTTCTTTTGATGAAGGAGGTATATCAGGGATATGCAACTCCAGGCCTTGAGGGCTGCATTCCTGCATGTTTTCCAACATATCATGCTCTGGGATGTTCTAACTGGCTGGACACACCTGAACCAGGTAATCAGTCATGAGTAGGGCTTGGATATCTGAAATCATACAGACACCGCGGCCCTCGAGACCTGGAGTTGCCTATCCCTGACACATCTAAACAAAAATCAAGCTTAAAATTGCATTTCTTTATTCAAATTGCTGTGAATCAGGAGCAGACAAAAAACGTCATTAGAAATAGTCTGTAGCAGTGATATAGGTGGTACAGTGGGTGGGCCACATTCTCCCTGCTCTGATGCATCCACTTGGAGACAAATAGATCCATGGACGTCTTCATTTTCCTCGTCTGAGTTGGCACCTGGCTCAGAACTGTACGATTGGATCTCAGATATTGCTCGCCATTTTTGTGACACTGCTTAAGTTAGATTGGGTTGCGAGGGCGCTGTAAGCTAGGGGGAGAGCAGGTGAACAAAGGGATGATGGGAAAAGAACGCAGGCTTACTCCCTACCAACAGTCAGGTGAATTTCTGATGAACTCCTGCCGCTCTGCAGAAACTATCCAAGAAAACGACACAGTTTTTTTAAAAAAGTGTCGAAAAACAGCATCATCATAATGAACACCACTGGAGAAATTTTTTTAAAATAGCTCAAAAGAAGATTGGAGGGGCACTTTATGTTTGTTCAAAGGTTTTCCTGTCATGATCAAATTCATGTCTGGCTTTCTCCTGCAGGACAGAGCGTTTGGCCCGGGACATAATCCAAGACATGGGGGGGCACCACATCGTGGCTCTGTGTGTGCTGAAAGGAGGCTACAAGTTTTTCGCTGACCTTCTGGACTACATCAAAGCGCTCAACCAGAATAGTGATAAATCAGTCCCACTAACGGTGGATTTCATTAGAGTGAAGAGCTACTGTGTAAGCTGCCTTTCCTTAATTTATTCTCTAAAAAGCTGAGTTGGGACAAAACATAGACTGCTTGTGCCAAACTCTTCAAAGAGTGACTCATTTGATTAGTAATTTCAGTAGAGAATGCATTTGAATGTTGTGTTTCCATGGAAATCTTTTGCATGTGGAATGACATGATGGTGCTTTGCTAAACAAGCTTTCAAGTTCATTTCTTCATCAATCATCTTGCATGACTCTTTCATATGTTGAAAAAAGCAACAACCACATATACGACAAAACCCAACATTTCTTAATTTGAATATTTTTACCAATTGAACACTAAAGAGAAAACTGCAAAGTAAAAGTGTTGTAAAATGCAGACATGCAGTGTTATTAAATAACTTGCAGTGCATATACTGTATGTATGTATATATACTAGTGCTGTCAATCGGTTAAAAAAAATCAGATTAATCACACTTTTAGGTTGTAATTAACAGGATTAATCCCAGTGTTTTACTATGTACATTTTATACGATAAAATGCGGCTTTTGAACAAAAAAAGGCCAGAGAGAAAAGGTTTCCCTTCATTTTTATTGTCTGAAATATTTACATTTATAAAGCGTTAACTCAGAAGTTTAATTTGTGTGAACAAAATACATCAACAGTAAAATAAGCAGAACTGTGAAGACTTTAATGTCTGCAGTATTACTGCAAGAAAACAAAGGTGCTGATATCCAGTCGTAAGAAACAAACATTGTGTTTCTGCAGTTTAAATGGTCCGGGTGAATACTCTATTCTGATTGGCTGCTGGGTGTTCCGGAAGAAGTTCCGGTCACAACGTTCTATATGTGCAGACTTCCTCAATACAGATTTTTCCTTCATGATCTGGACAAAAACAATTAGTAAGAGGGGAACTTCCTCTCTGAACTGATGCTTTATTTAACCTATCACGACAATCAGCATATATATGTGTGTGTGTGTGTGTGTGTGTGTGTGTGTGTGTGTATATGTATACATATATATATATATATATATACACATATATATATATATACACATATATATATGTATATATGTGTGTATATATATATATATATATATATATATATATATATATGTGTATATAGATACGTGTGTGTGTATATATTTACACACACAGTTGGACAATGTGAATGCCTTAACTTCTAACATAGAGGATAAAAGTCCCACTTCATCTTTTGATCCATTCTAAAAGTGTTACCAGTGGCCTTTTAATTAGGATTATGATGTTTTAGCCAAAATAAAAAAAAATCTGTTGTTTTCCAGAAGATAGTTTCTGCAGAGTGGCAGTAGGTCATTAGAAATTTGCCTCTGAGTTGTGGGTGGGACCACTAGTGTGGAGCAAGCCCGTCTCCCCTTCCCTTCCCCGTTGCCGTAACTCTCTGTTTACGCTCTCTCCCACTAACTTGTAACCCATGGCAACCCCAACCTAACATTAACCTAAGTGTAACAAAAATGGCGAGCAATATTTTGAGCCAGATGCAGCTCGGATGAGGAAAACAAAGCCGTGCATGGATCTATTTGTCTGCAAGTGGATGCATTGGTACTGTATGTAGTAGAGCAGGGAGCTTGTGGCTCGTCCAGCGTACGTTCTACATCACAAATACAATCTTTTTCAAACAGCATTTTTTCATTTGCTCCTGATTCACAACAATTTGAATGCCCAGAAATTCAGTTTTAAGCTTAATTTTTATATGTCCTCTATCACGAGAACATGCTAAAAACACCAAGAACACATTTTTTTATCTTTAACTACACTCTGATTCTGCAGTGGTTGAGTCTACTGTGCTTCTTTAGTTTATAGATGCAGTTCTAAACAGTGACCGATCTGGTCTTTTTCTTCATAGAATGATAAGTCAACCAACAGCGTCAAAGTCATAGGAGGAGATGAGCTGTCTAATCTCCGGGGCAAGGTTGGTCTGCTAAGGAGCCAAAAATACTCTAAATGTCAAGTACAACCTTCTTCACTAACTATGATTGTTTTTCTTTTTTAGAATGTTTTGATTGTTGAGGTAAGTAAATGTTCTCTTACTGACAAAAATGTATGAAATTCTATCCGGGGTTAGTACGCCGTCTCTCTGTTTTATGATTGTGTCATGTAAGCACTTCCTGTTTTTTTGCAGGATATCGTGGAGACGGGGAGGACGATGCAGACGCTGCTGTCTCTGCTGAGTGAATGTCATCCCAAAATGGTAAAAGTTGTGAGGTAGGCTGCGAACCCCAAACTTTAACCGGCTGATAGGTCTTCAGAGACAATGAATCAGAAAGTGCTCTTAGCTAATGGACACTGTTCTTTGGGACTGAATTAGAGATGTAATGTGACAGAGGGCTGGAGCAGCTTAAGAGTTAATCTGCTGTACTAAAAACTGCACTGTGGAGGTAGAAGCTATTTCTCTGATGTATTCCTGATAGCTGGCTAAAACGGGACGCATGCTTGGTGAGTGCACTCACTTTGATAAGCAGTGTGCCATTTAATCCTCTGTTTTTAAAACTACATTTCTCAACTTTGTAGAAAAAGGATTTTTTTTCTTACTTCACTGTTGTACACTATAAACATTTTTTCAATAAATCATGCTGAAGCTCACTTTCTCAATGGTTTTGTATAATGTACTGCTATAATTTCTGCTGAAAAAAAGACTCAAATCTTCACATTTCTCAGACATTTAAACCAATTCTTGTAGTTCTGACCTTTAAAGACTCACTCCAATGAAAATTGATGTTTTTGGTGTTTACATGTTCTTGCGGCATTTTTCTGATCACTGAGGACATATATAAAGAAAATCAAGCTAAAATTGCATTTCTAAAGATTTTTTTTTAAATTCTAATCGCTGTAAATCAGGAGCAGACGAAAAAATGCCATTTCAAAAAGCTTGTAGCTACAATCGGCAGCCCACAAGCTCCTTGCTTCACTCCATTCTGATGCATCCATTTGCAGACAAATAGATCCAAATATGTCTTCGTTTTCCTCGTCTGAGCTGGCATCTGGCTCAGACGGCTCAATGGCTCCAATACTGCTTATCATTTTTGTTGCACCACTAATGTTAGTTTGGTGGTGTGAGGGGCTGTAAGCTAGCGGGAGTTCATACGGAGAGCTCTCAGCTATGTGGAGGCGGGGTTGCTTTATGCCAATGGTCCCACCCATGACTGAGGCAAATGTCTTTTGAACTCCTGCTGCTCTGCAGAAAATATATCCTAGAAAATTACATTTTTTAAAATTTTTTTAAATCTTGGCTAAAAATGGCATCATTATAATTAAAAGACCACTGGGAATGCCTTGAAAGTAATTCAAAAGATGGTCGGAGTGGGACTTTAAAGCACTATTTTTAAATGGCCACCTCAGAATCATTTTGACTTTGAAGCAGTATTTAGAAGGGAATTAGGTTACTAATTCAGTGTCCTACGAACCTCTTAGACTGCAGTTATTTGTCTCCAATCTGCTCCTTTTTATTGTAAACGTTAGTTTTGTATTTCAACCATTGTTTTGAATATTTTTCAGCCTTCTGGTGAAGAGGACCGCGAGGAGCTCAGGTTATAGACCAGACTGTGAGTGCATTTTTCTCACTTCTAGCAGTTGGAAAGCCCAAAATGCCTTTCACTCAGATACGTTTCTGGAGCTTCGTAGATCCTGTAAGGCGATTAAAATTCACTTCGATAAAATCAGTACTAAGTGTTATGACCCAGGCATTTATTCACTAATGCGTGCCTGGCAACCTCTGATCATGTGGCGCTTTTATGTTGGTAAATCTCTTTGTCGCTAAAGGACATCTACTAATGGAAGTTTTTTTTTTTTCCTTTAGGACTTGAGCATATTCTCACAGTTACATCAGACCTATTACAGCAGCTAACCCCTTTACTATTTCTGCAGCGTCTGTTTTCTTAAAATGACTGACAGGTGGTGTTTATGTGGGAATTTTAGATATCGGCTTTGAGGTTCCAGATGCCTTTCTGGTGGGTTACGCCTTGGACTATAATGAATACTTCAGAGATCTCAGTGTAAGTGCGATTGGACAATAGTTACAGGAGCTTTGTGTAATTGAATGACGTGCGTGTACAATTTTTGTCACTTTTTGTCCAGTATTGCAGCTTGTATATTTGTAAGAGTGCATGCCAATTCTCAAAATTATCTGATGACATCATTTGTTTTTGGTTCATCACATAATAATTTTGCGTTCTCCACAGCACATCTGTATATTGAATGATCGAGCCAAGGAAAAGTACAAAGTGTGAGGACTGGAAGAGCTGCAGAGAAGATGCCTGACTTGCAGAAGACAAGGACCACTGTGATGACCTGTCTTGATTTATTTTAAATATGATTTATTTTTCTATATGATTAAGCCGCAAACAGAGACTTGCAGGATGTAATAGCGTTCAGGAAGAAAATTTGTCTCCCTTTTGACATAGTGTGATAAAAATGTATTTAATATTTTGGTTACTAAATGAGCTCCAAATTTAGGTTCATAAATCTTTTTCCTTGAATGGAGATGATGAATATCTTGGTTGATTACTTGTTTCTGAAGGATTTTACTGTCCAAACTGTTGGTAGCCTTTATTTTATAAATGTTTTCTGTAAAAATTGAGATATGATATCTCACTTGACCATAAAAAAGTGAAACGTAGTGTTTTATTTCATAGTTAAGATTTAAACTATTTACACCAACACAGCTCAGTTAAACGGTTTAAATCATGTTTTGTTGCACTTCTTAGGCTCCCCACCAGAGGGCGCCAATTCCTGATAGGATTAATTTATTTATAATGAGTGAAGCTGCTCCAGAACCACAGCAAAGGCTTTCATTGGAACTTCACTATACTTAAATGTTTTGTGTTTACTTACAATTCTCATGTGTCTCATTTCATGTGCATAGAAAGCTGTGCAAATATTCATTTTTTTTTTACGTTTTGCGTCTCATCTCATTTAAGAAAATGTTTTTGTGACCTCAAGTTTGAGCATTTTGTGACGTCTGTGTGCCTGTCTGTGTTTAGTTCATCTTAATTCTCAAGCATTTGTACATCTGTTATAATTTTGTATATTGTTTTATGGTGCAATAAAAAACATGGCAGCAGCAATAGTCTGTTTTATTTGATTTCCTGTGCTTCCGTTTTGTTTTAATGGTAGTAGTAATAATAACAAACTAAGGTTCGATTTGATTCAGATTTTACTTTTTGAACAGTGACACGAGAAAACAAAGGTCAGTTTTTTTTTTTTGGTAACCGGTTTCCTGCCTGCTGCGCATGCGCATTAATGTGTCAGCGTTAGTTTTCGTGCCATGATTGTCCGGGTCATTTCCCTACTCTGTTAGCTTCACTTTAATAAATTATAAATTGCGTGATTAAAATGTAAAATTAGGATAATTTGACGTTGTGTTTTCGGTGTTTCGCTAACCCCTAACTTTCATCTCAAAAGGAGGCTGTCGATTTACGCATTGAAATACGTCCAAATGCGACCTGTTAGCGACATTTTTGTGTAACCTTGAGCTTCCGGCTTCAAATGTTCCTCTTAATTAGTTACAGAATCTGGAATTCTATTTCCCGCCTGTGATATCCAGCAACAATAATGGAACTAAAAGAGAAGACGATTGCCACTTTGAAGCAGTTTGACATTGGGGGGAAGTTCTCAAACCTGCCGGTGTTGCTCAAAGCCTCCGTGCTCATTCCTTTATTTGTGAGAGACAGTGAGCTGCACATCCTGATGACCCTACGCTCAGAGGAGGTAGCTGCACACGGGTGGAGGGGCAATGATGTTGCACACAGATGGAGGATGAGTGGTGCTGCAGAAAGGGTAGAGGATGAATGGAGCTGCAGAAAGGTGGAGGAT
>BSAI01000030.1:31494574-31537509 GCA_036245035.1 Adrianichthys oophorus | reverse complement strand
GCTGCAGAAAGGTGGAGGATGAATGGAGCTGCAGAAAGGTGGAGGATGAATGAAGCTGCAGAAAGGTGGAGGATAAACGGTGCTACACACACATAGGTGGAGGATGAATGGTCCTGCTCTCCTTGGTTCTTGTTTTCCACTGAATTTTGTCTGTCCAGCTGAGGACCAGCGCTGGGGAGGTGTGCTTCCCGGGTGGGAAGAGAGATCCCGGTGACCGCAGTGATGTGGACACAGCCCTGAGAGAGGCAGAAGAGGAGATAGGGCTGCTTCCCAATGATGTTCTGGTGGTCTGCACTTTGTTTCCAGTCATCAACAAGGTACATTTCTGTCAGATTTCAGATCCAATTGGTGTGTGCAGATGGAACTGTATACTTAATCTCAGAATCAGTCCTGAGTGCAGCTTTTAAACATGACGGGGTTGGTGTTAACTCTTGCTTGGTTCAACCTCATGGGTTGAGATTCTGTTTTTTAATTTATTCATCCGAAGGGCACAGCTTGACAGACGGAGTGCCTCAAAGTTTTGTTCTGGGTCCCAAACTCTTGATTTTGACATTTTGGTGATGTCATCAGGAGACAGCTCAATCATTTTTACAGCTGTGCAGACAAACCACAACGTCAGTGTATCTGTGTCTCCCAATGACATGGATATGACCTTTGGAAGTGCATTTTACACATAAGGATGTGAATGACAGAACTTTCTGCAGCTAAACTAAAGTTTTATGATAAAGAGTCTGATGAAAGCAGCTCTGTGACTAAATTTAGGACAATATCAAACAATTCTCAGCTTTGAGATGGACTTCAACAACACAAAAGACTGCATTGTATCATCCTAAAGAGTATTATCTGAGCCAGACGCTTCCTCTCCTGGGCCAGTGTAGAGATATTCAGGTATTTATAACATCCAGGATTGGTTATTTCTACACCTTTCTAGACTTAATAAAAAGCCAGAAAACAAACATCAGCAGCCTTGATATTAGAAACGGAAGGAACGAAGACATCAGTTATAAAGCCTGTGCCCTGGCTCCCATTCAGCTTTAAATGAATGCATTTACCTTTTTATTATCAGTGTCTCATTTCATTTGAGTGTTTTCTTTGTTTTTTCTTATAATTATTGTACTGCTTAAATTGAAATTAGTTTTTTCTTTTGACATTATAACTGGTGTAATAATATTTTTACTACTTTTTTAGATTGATGGTTTTTAGGCACTGTAGATGTAAAACTGCAAGAAAAGTGCCAATTCAAACATCTGACTAAGAAAATTTTGTTATTTTCTGCCAATATAAGCTAAAAAAAAAAACAATTTCACACATTTTATCTTTTTCAGAGCGGCCTGCTGGTGACCCCCATTGTCGGCTTCATAGATGAGACTTTTAGTCCCACCCCCAACCCGGCAGAGGTCAGTGCCGTGTTCACCGTCCCACTGGGCTTCTTCACCCAAGACAAGGACCACTTTGTGGCTCACAGTGCTCCGGGGATGATGGGCCCTTTGCATTCCTTTAATTTTTTGGACCCTGCTTCAGGATGCCACTATCACATATGGGGACTGACAGCCATGCTGGCAATTTTAGTTGCCACCCTTGCACTTAAGAAGAAACCAGAATTTGATGTTGGTTTTGACTCGGAGGATCCACTGTCCTTCTTCCAGAATCTTTTGCATATCAAACTTAGTAAACTTTGAGCAGATTTACGCATTAACTCTAATTTTTCTGTCAGGAACTAAAAATAATGTTATTGTAGCAACAAATTAAAACCTCAAAGGGTAAAAAAAACAAAAAAAAAGTATTGAGATGCCTACATTTTTATTAATTCTTTTAATGTAGCAGCAGGATTACAGATATAAACAGAAGAGTATACAAATGTCCAGACAAAGGCAAAGTACATTTTATTATTTCAGATGTATAACACGTTGGGGTTGACCTTGATCCCTACTGCAGGGTCTTAAGGCTAGATACTAAGCTGAAGCTACACACAAACCGATAGAACAGAACTGTTGGAAGATGTGAAATAGAAAGCGAACTAGGAAAAGTGAGCAAACTGATTAAGCAAGATAAAGCTCACTATTGGCAAATATACCAAGTCCATGGTTGCCCCTTTATGATCAAGCATTTCACAGCAACTGTATCGTTGACAAGCACATCAACACAAGAAAGAAAGTTCTCCGGAAAACAATCCTCACCGTCTCCTTTTTACCTCACACGGACAAATCTCATGGGGCATGACAAACATTTTTCAGTAAAACACGACAAACAAGGTGACATTTCACTGGTGAAGCTGCACAGTATAAGAAATCTGATGTTGAGAATGTTGTTGCAAAATATATAAATATATATATATCAGCAAGAGTTCTGCTTATGCCTCTATTGAGCAATCTAACTGCTGGAAAGTATCTTGATGTTACACCGTTCTAAAGGGTAAAAAGGACGAGAAGCAATGACCCCCCCAAAAAAAAAAAAAAGGGTGGGGGGGGGGGCACACCAGTAAACACAACAGAGCAACAATTAGTTATCAAGGCACACAACGTTCTGTTGAAAGCATCACAATTGAAATTCAAGATACCCCTGCAGTATATTTCACATTTAAATACATATGGATAACCATCTACAGGACTGAAGGGAACAGAAAGATATTATGCAAAGATTTGTGTGCTCTCTTTGCCACCAGTAAACTAATATTAAACAAGGCTTGTTTCCCCCAGGTTGAAGTGGCTCTTCAAAAATAAAAGATGCAGTCTTTGCAGACAAAATAAAATAAAGGTTGAAACATGGACACAAGCTGGTTCCACTGCTTATGACCTCTAAAATGGATTGGTCCGATGCCAGATTCAGATCAACCTCTGTGTCCACACCGTGAGGTAACATTACATTCATGAAAGTGAAGTCACACGTTGGCTTTCTGTGTTGGTATGGCTTCTCAAGAGGCAAAGCTGTTCAGCACTTCCACAACGAAAACATGTGCTCATAATCTCCAAAAGTTTTAGAACGGAATGCTTGGACACTTCACGGCTGACTTGATCAACAGTTGATAAATGAGTCAAAGCCTCTTTTCAGATGCACGACATGTGAAAAAATGAAACAACAAATACAGGATTACAAAGCCTAATTTGCTTTTTTGTTGTTGGGGGAAATTTAAAGTGAAAACTTTCCAATTTTAATAATAATTCTAACAATAAATTACAGATTTATTGTTAGAATTATTCACTTTGGGAGAGAAGAAATAAAAGAAAAAAAATACAACACACCAGCAATGATATCTTCTGTGCTGAGAATAAAACAAAAAAGCTTTGCTTTACAAAAATACTCTACACTTTGATACATGGATACAAAATTCTAAAAAAGATAAGTTACTTTAAAATGGATCACTGACAGCCGCAGGACAAAAGAGACTATGAAAAATGTAAACATGCATTTATGAACAATTTATATCAATTGAAATCTTTAAAAAAAAAACAAACAAACAGTAAAATCAAATTTTTGATTATGCCAAATTGGCTGTTGTTGGATATAGAAAGTAAAGCATCAAAAATATAGTATCAAATGGGTGAAAATGTCTGTGGTTAATGGATCTATGAAACCAATGGACCTGAACATGTCTTTTGTAAATCTTGTAAAACAAAATATTGAATTTTAGTTTCTGTCAGAGCTGCATAATTTGGTACAATGAGTAAACATCACGAGGGAATTTGCAAAGATAAAAATAAGACGAAGTGACGACGATCGGGAGCTTTGGTACGCTTAAAATGCACTCCAGTTTGACCCCATTGAAAACTCAGCTGACTTTAACTTCCTGTCAACAAGCAATGCCAGTGCTATTTGAAGAATGGATCTTGTTCCAGCACCGCAGCTGAAGTCTCCTGCACGTAGCACCATAGATGGAACCAAAATGGCGGCCTCTTTGTAACAGTTTTCTTATACGGGTGAATCCGTGTTTTTCACAACAGATAAAGGACGAGTACTGGATGCCGACTTCATCTGGCATCAAGCCGAACGCACTGCCAACACTTGAGACATAAACTCAACGTGATACAAAACAGTCCCAGTGACGGGCTGAACAGGAACTGGTACAAAAATGAAATAAGCCACCAAAAAAAAAAAAAAAATCCTTCATGTAAAAGATCTATTTACCACACAAACACTGAGAGACAACAATGCTTTAGTGGGAATGGCTGTTTTCTGGACCGAAGTCACTGGACCACTGGGGCTTAACGTAAGGAGGGATACAACAGTGAGCTGTTTTTATACCAACTACTCTGATGTGAGATGATGTCAAACTGCTTGGTTAAAATGCATTTACCATGACAAAGACAAATTATTCTGCTCGGCTTCTTTTTTTTTTCTCTGCGTTTTTAACTGGACGTCTCAAAGTACAAATTCAGCTAGTTCATTACAGAGCTGTGGACGGATATAAGGAGTAGTGGGTTACATAAAAGAGAATATAAAGTGCTTTAGATAAAATGCTTATAAAAAACCACACAACACACCATTTTTACCAGTGGAAGGCTTACTTCTATCCACTTCAGTTGGTAAACGTGACCAACGTCTTAAAATGACAAAAGATGCAGACATTACAACAACTAAATGCTAATTTAATCTTTAAAAAGAAAGCTTCTGCTCGCTCAGTGATGAGGCCTAAAGCATGAAAATGTTAGGAGGCGAACAATTACCAGCCATGTCACATTATTTACCAGGTTGAACCTCATTTGTGAGTGTGTAATACCGCCTGTTTTGCATTTAGGACAGTCTCCTGCAGTGATTTCATCTTACATTTAGCTAAGCAGTTTTTGTTGTTGATGTTGTTTTGTTTTGCAGAGTGGAGCACTTTCTGGGGAGAGTTTTAGAATTCAGCCACATCAGGACATAATCTAAAAAAACATCCCAACATTTTTTTTATAGAATTCCATATTTTATCGATCTGTACTCTTAGAGTAGATTTTACAGAAGTTGTAGACATGTGCAATGTCATGAGCCTAAAAAAAAACAAAACAAAAGAGGAATATCACCCCTCCTTGAAAAAAAACACATCGAATGTTTACTACAATTGAAAAGAAGTAAATGCAACATTTAACCACCTGCTTTAAACTATTAGGTATATGCTTACCGTTTACAGCCGCACAAAATGAGATTCAGCCTATGTTTTAAACACTACTGTGCAATCAGGCAATCACTCCATAAAGATCTGCCTTACCGACTCCTCTGCTGCTGACATTCATTCAGGATGCTGACTTCCTAACATGGTAGGCGTCTGATTGCAGTTATCTCTTAGGCTCACGTTACAAAAACACCAATGATCAAACACTGGATTTTTGGGACTACTAAGTAAAACTGTTATTACAGGCCTCTTTGATCCTGCAAGAGGGGGTAATAACAAATTTGGATGAATTGATTAGGGAGGAATAAATGAAAGCCATAAATAAGTAGTGGTAAGTATATTATAAAAAGCCAACTTGGGATTTGGGCTTCTATTAAAAGGGAGTTCCTAAATATTCTTAAAGATTTTCTTGATTATTTTTTTTCTAATGCAACCACTCGTTCCGCCAACCACCAACTTCACCCTATGGAAACGCATTGACTTTGTTGTTTTTTTAATTTTATTTTAAAAAGTATCACTTCTAGCTACATTTCATTCACTCTGCTCAGTTATCCAATAGTCTAACCAATCCTCACTGCTTCTGCAAGCTTTCCAGTATGTCTTCAATTTTATCCATGCTCGATGTTGCGGATATAGAAGCTTGCATTTGATTCTGCAAGCTGTTCTCCATCTGTGTCTGCAGACTTGTCTGCATTGGAGTTGGCAGGTTTGCCTCTAAAGATACCTGTAAGCTGGACTGTGCGTTAGACTGCATTGCGTTTTCTAGGCTGCTCTGCATTTGTGCATGCAGGGTGTTCTGTAGGTCACTGTGCATGGTGGAGGGAGCCTGGCCCATGGGCTGGTCCAACAGCGGCTGCATGTGACTGGAGTTCTGACCCTGGCTCTGGACTGGCAGACTGGTTCCAGTAGAACTGAGGAGCTGCGATGAGTCTGGTTTGATAAAAAAAAAAAAAAAAAAAGAGAAAAAGAGACAAAATTAAAGCTGTGAGCGGGGTTGTATGGCTCGCAGGAGTTACTTGCCCCCACAGCACTCTCTTGACCCGACTTCACTGGTTGAGGAGCTGCTACACCTCCCTGACTCTTCCCCTCTTCCCCTTCCATAATGGTCAAAGCCGCACATGAAAATTTCATTTAAAAAAAACAAACAAACAAAAAAACAATTTTTCCAAAAAGGCAGCTTTTCTGTTGACTTTATCCCCATAGCAACCATCTTATGTTTTGGTCACCTTGGGGTGACGAACAGGTCTATGTAATTTTTAGAAGAGTTGATTAAAGTCAACTTTTGGATTTCCTTAGCAACTGAAGCAACTAGTTAACCACGCCCACATTCCTAATATGGTCATATTGTACGTTATATTGTTCAGCTTGACTCGTTACATTTTTACAAATTTCTGGTGAAAAATGTGCGGAGTAACAAGGAAGCGCAACTTTTGTGTGCTCGCCATGCTAACGCCATTCAAAATCTACAACTTCTAAGTCCAACATTTTTACCTGAAGAAATTTCTAATGATGCTCGAGGAATTAGGAGGCAATAGATTGAAATCCCTTGTAGGAGGTTAAATTTATTTTAAAAAAAAGGTGTTTTTTCCAAGGTGGTGGCCTCTTACCAAGGTCAAAGGTCAACAAAAATTTGGTTATTTGTGGGAAAATGTGAAAATTGCCAAATTTCACACTTCCCCCCCAGAATAGCTGCCAAGTAGCCAGTCCTGTCACCATAACGTAATAAATTCAAAACTTCTTTTGGATATCCCAGACATACACTCCATATTCATTTTCACCGGGTACTAGGTGCATGCAAATTTTGGGAAGTTCTTAAGGGAGTGTAAAATTTTTGCTCAGATGTGCAGTAAGAAAGAGGAATTGCGAAAACAATGTGGTCCTTGCAGTCCGGAACTGATACGGGACATAATTAGATATGATGAACATTTGGTTAAGTGGACGACTGTGATATTAGAGCAGCTCAGGAGGAATTTGCACAAACAATGCAAAGTCATGCAAAAGAGACTAATGAGACCAAGGTCATCTTACCGTTCTGGATGCCGAAAACAAACAGATTGGTTTGTCCTTGTGGAGCCACATTGCCACTCACTGTGGCCTGGAAAAGCTGCTCTGGAGATTGCTGAACAGGGCTGGCGACCATTCCAACACCACCCTGCACCACAAAGATGGTGGCTGCAGAAGCTGGAGCCTGGTTGGTTAGCTCCTGTGGGCCAATTGTGCTCTGCAGGTTGGAAAGAGATGTCTGGGGTATGAACAGCTTCACAGGTTGACTGCCTGGGACTTGACCGGAGCTTGGGGTCACTTGCATTGGCTGCTGTTCTTGAAATAAGCTCTGCTGTTGGCTTTCAGTAGATGCTGCGTTGTTTCCAGAGGAGCTCTGATCTTGGAAGGACATGGGCTCGGCCGAGTCTGCCTGAGGAATTCCAACACCGATGCTTCCCAGAGTGGGAGAACCTGAAGTCTGGGTGCTGAAGAGGATAGCTTGTGGGTTAAGATCTGTGGCACACAGAAGCAGGCCTGCTTGTTGGGGCTGTGTGATTTGGCTCTGGGGGACTGGGTTTGTCTGGGAGTGGTTTGGGATAGTCTGGAACAGAGAGCCTTGCTGCCCTAATGAAAGCTGCTGTGGGGGTTGTTGGTTCTGCTGTGAAGACTGCTGCTGCTCCATTGGAGTGCTCTGTTGTTGCAGCTGGGAGAGTTGGGTTTGGGGTGGGTTCTGGAACATTGAAACAGACTGAGGGGCACTGCTTGAGGTTTCCATGGAGGAGATGAATGCCAGTTGTTGCTGTTGCTGCTGTTGGGGCTGAGGGTTCGGGGATAGAAACAGGGTCGACCCTGTGGATTGCTGCTCTGAGTTGAGACTGCCACTCGTTAGAACGGTCAATGTGTTTTGTAGCAAGGCAGCATGACCCTGGGTCTCAGAGAGGGGCCTTGGGGATTGAAAGAGTTGCTGTGGTGGAGATGTGTGGGTTGGAGGCTGTGTTGGGAAGCTTGTCTGGATGGTAAGAAGCTCTCCAGCCTGCTGCAGCAGGGTGACCGGCTGCTGTGCTTGAGCAGAGGAGTGTATTTGAGGCTGGAGCAGCTCAGCCTGGAGGCGCTGCTGCAACTTCTCCAGAACCTGCTCTTGTAATTGTTGTTGCTGCTGCTGCAGGTTGCTCAAAGCTTGACTCTGTTGCTGTTGCAGCTGCTGTTGTTGTAAATTGGAGAGAATTTGGTTTTGTTGTTGCTGGTCCTGCAGCTGGATGTTGTTAAGCGCTTGTTGTTGCTGAGTTTGCTGCTGCTGCTGAATATTCTCCATCATTTGCTGCTGTTCTTGTGGCTGTAAGATGAGCTGCTGCTGAATTTGAATGTTATTTAGAACCTGCTGCTGTTGCTGCTGAAGGTTTTCTAGAATTTGTTGTTGTTGCTGCAGCTGCTGTTGTTGAAACTGCTGCTGCATTTGTTGTTGCTGCTGCTGCTGTTGTAATTGTAGCTGCTGCTGTGCTGATAGTGAATTGTCAGTGGTTCCCAACCTAAGGCTGTTCATGTTCTCCTGAACATGCTGCTGAAGGGAATCTGCAGAAGGTGTTGGGCTATAAAGCACAGAATTCAGCTGCTGCTGGGCAACAGCCGCCTCCAGCACCTCCTGGAATGTGGTGTTACCTCCAGCCTGGAGTTCTCTTACTGCCCGTTCAAGTTGTGCAACTCCTTCTTGAGGGAACAGGGTAACCTGGGACTGTTGTGGCTGTGGCTGAGTAGAAGCTGCCATTTGGGGCATGGCAACAACCACGATCCTTCCACTGTTATCGGAACTCTCAGGAGACAAGCTCTCCTGAGGGTCTCTGAGGAACTGTTGAGGAACTTCCGGTGTTACAGGGGGGATTGTGGTATCTCCTGACACTGGGAATGAGGTTGTGGCAGAAATGTCTTGCTTCTGTATAGTACTGAGAGACTCTAGACTAGGAAAGACTGGGGGTGCTGGTGGAAGTTCCACATCTTCTGGTTGTAGGGGTATTGAGCTCTGAAAAGACTCTGCACTAGAATGAGGACTAGAGTTGAGCTCCAGAGTTTGCTGCACTGAGATAAGGGGGTCAGGAGATTGCTAAGAGAAAAGAGCAACAAAGGGGTTAGCACCCACACTTCTGATCATTAACATTTTTCTCTTAAGAGCAAACATCTTACCTTAAAGACATCTGGAGCTTGTGGATTGCTGGACACCTCCATAGGTGTGTCCTCTTGGCGTTTTAAAGGCTGACCAGAGCAGTCTGTTTGCTCTGCAGGTAAAGATTTAATCTGGCCTTCAAATATACACGTGCTGGCCATGGAGGTGCCTTCTGTTTTTATAGTCTGGGTGTTTGAGTTGTCAGCTGGGGGAAGAGTGTAAACACAAAACATCTTAAAGTCTTTGAGAAGGTATTCAGGCCTAGAACTTGATACATAAGACAAAACCAAACATCTGTATACTGTTTGACTGTAGAGAAATGTATAAAGGCTAAGCGCCACCTTGCTTTCACTAATGGTTTACTGTGGAGGAAGGGGGTCATGGACACCTTGAATTTCAATGACCACTTAGTTGTCACTCGTATGGAAGAGCCTGCTCTTTTTATGGTTGGTTGTTCATATCATGTAACTAGATGGAAAAGATGCTAAACTAGCAATTCAAGGTCAGATTTTTGTTCAACTTATCCAAGGTTTGAAATGTTCTGTTCAGTAAAAACAGAAATGTGGACAACAGATAAAAAATTAAGGTCAGATTACGTTGGTTCTTCTGATTACAAGAAAACGCGACCCAAGATGCAGCATTATGATACTTATAACTTTAGATACACGTTTTTTGTTTTTTTACAACTGATTTTTTGTATTTTTATAATTCTATTAAATCTAACTGGCATGTAAAGTCTGATAATTTTGTTCTAAAATACACTTTTAACGTTGACATTTGTAGAATTTCTGCAGACTCTGTAACCAGAATGCACACAAATGTGAATATGCAAAGATGCTTTGAATTTATGCATGCTTTGAACATCTGTATTTTATAATTTCCTGACCTGCCATGTCAGGTTGGCTGAACTTTGACAACCCCACACTAGAGCTCTGTGGCTCATTAGCCACTCCATACAAACAGTTCTTTCCAACCATGTTGTATTTTAGTCGTAGTACAAAAATCGCCCATTAAATGACTGACAAAAACAACCTCACGTTTTCCAACTGGTATCAAGATACATCTGTGTACATTTAATGTAAAGCTATAGGCTTTTGCTAGTTGATGTACCTGGGTCAGGAGTGTAGGTGAACGGCTGGGCCTCATGTGATTTACCAGCATTAGTCATCACATATATACCCACAGACACAGGAGAAGAAATTGACTGGTTGTGGTATGGAGGGACTGTTACTATCAGGTGATTCTGGAATACATGAAAGGTTTCATGAAATATAATCTACTAATACAATATAATGAAAATGGGCACATTTATTTGATTGAATTTACCTGATGAAAGAGGTCCATGTCAATTTTTGCTTCAGCCTGCCATGAATTATCATCTAAAAAGTTGAAAGACAGGTTTTATTCCACTGTCCGTAAGAAGTTTAGACACAGAAAAAGATAAAAACATACCTGCAATGTTCTCTTGAAAAATCACTTTGGTTCCTTTGAGGAAGTTCTTTCCGATAATAAAAACCTCCTCTCCTCCTCTGACTGGGCAGCTGTGAAGACTCTTTTTCAGGATCTCCGGCACTCCTGCTGGTTGAGCTGGAAGATGAGAGAATGTTAAGAATGCAAATTCACCAGATACAAAATGCTTGACCGCACCAAAATCCACATCTCCGGCCTACTTACTCAACTATTTGCTTAACAAAAGCAGCTACCATACCAAACAACTAAAACAGCAATATCCCAGGGATACAATGGATAACGACAGACTTTTTGATTAGTTTGAGTTACTCACTGCAGAGGATGGGGGATGACGGGACCTGTAAGGTAAGTACTGATCCATCTGGTTGGGGGATATTGACTCTGAAGGCCAGCCTTGCTCGTGTGCTTTTCTTCTTGGATCCTGCCACACCAATGCGAGCTTCAACATCTGCATTACGGAGTTTCAAAATTCCTACACAGTCCACACTGCACAAAAAAAAGCAGCATGCTATTTGAAAATCAACTCATAAAGAGCACAAATCAGTCTTAAAATATACAACTAAATAAAATCCACTCTTACGCAAGTGTCATATCACTGCTGGGTTCCAGGGGGATTTCGATTACTGTGGTCCCTTCTATGTCCACCTCTTTGCAGGCAGTGGTGTTGCGTCCCGTCACCCTGCAGGCCTGGTAGAAACCGTGAGGCTTCACTCTTCCTGCATCATTTGCTACAAACACCTGAAGCATGACTGGTTCACTGACACCTTCCAACTGCAGTCAAAGGAAAAAGATCCGTTGTGTAAATACAGAACAGCGGTGCCTTAAGAAGCCTTAGTCATGCAACAATTCCTACTCACAACACTGACTTATAAACAACAGATAGCTGCATTATACGAGTTGTTTATTTAACCAACGTTTAGTTTCAATGAATGCAAATGATCTAAAGATGCAACAGCAAAAGCAGAAATCACATTTCTGAAATAGCTACTTAGATATTAGGTTATGTGTGAGGTTTTGTGAGAATGCTTGTTAAGACTTGACATCTCATCTTGTTTGAAAAGTTAGAGGAGCTTGTGGTCAAACCTTGATAGTGGGAAATCCTTGCTGTGTTCGGTCTTTAACAGAACCTCTGCTGCCCTCAGTCAGGTATCGAGCTCTATGCTGCGTCTCCGGCTGCACCAGGATCTTCAGCTCCTTTCCATCACTTCTCAGGGGGTACTGAGCAGACAGTGACCCACCTTTTACAGTGGTTCCCGACTCCAGCGAACTGCAGGCGACAAAAGTCATGATAAAAATATTATAACAAAAGCTGATAAACTGGTGAACTTTCAGAACTGAACCTCTCCAGACAAACTGGATTAGCTCCAAAAACAGACAGAAGTTTTCAGTTACATGACAAAACAATGATAATCCTACCTGGTCATTGAACTGGCCTTGTCTGTGCCCAGTTGAGATAGGACAAAGTGAGGACCCTTGGCGCTATCGGCATCAAACACATCCATGCTGTCCTCTGGAGCAGCAGGCTTGGGACCAGGTCGCTGGCGAGGGGTGCGCTTTCTTGATTTGCGTGGCACCTCCGTGTTGTCATTGTAGGAGATGGAGCTGATCAAGCTGAAGTTGGAGACGGAATCATCAGCCCAAATACTGTTGCTGTGCTCTGAGTCAGGACCTGGTCCACCTGATAAGGCAGGTTCTTCTTGGCAAGACATCTGACTGTCGTCAAACAGATCCTCAGGTGGTGGCGATATGCTCAACACTGGTCTTCTCTTGGACGGAGTGTTCTGAAGCTGCTGGACACCTAACCCTGACAAGACTCCTGACCCTTTGTCTCCCACTGTAGCGTTTGGTCCATTGTTGCCTCTGCTGGGGGCAGATCTGGCAGCCTCCATGCTTTGCATCTCTGCAGCTTCAGCTCCATCTCCAGCTGCAGAATGGAGATGCTTGGCGACGGTGACATGGTCTGAAGATGAGGTAGAGGTACCACTGGACAGAACTCCCATGGCCAGAGAAGAAGAAGCAGAAGGGCTGGAGGTGGAAGAGGTGGCATCTGTAGTAGTATACACAGATGAAGTTAGGACAGATGTTCAGCACAGAGCAGGCTAGCAGTCCCATTCAAGCAGCTGAATTTGTGAATGATTTGATTGATTTTTTTTCCCTCTTCCCAACTCTAATTTCAACATGTTCTTGTGGGTATTATGCTCTCACGGTGCATGCGAGAGCGATCAAGCACTGATCAAAAAAATCTGAAGTTAAAGCTGAGAAGGGTATTAAAGATCCCACAATGTTTTAATTCCTACAGAACCGTTCAATTAAAATTAATGTGACAAAACTGACATGCTTTGTTTAAAAACAAAAGCAAGCTAAAAATTGTTACATACACATTGCCAGAAAGAAATATATATATATATATATATAAAAAACTAAAAGTCTGGTTGAACTTTTTGTGCAGCCAAATTTGCAAGCTGACAATGTTGCGCCAAACAAATTTGCCAAGATTGTTATATTACAATTTGTGCAATGTGCATTCAGTAGAAAACAGTAGTCTGCGCATGCCAATTGGAAAAATTTGGTTGGGACTGAGCGTAGCCATGGAGACAGAATAAACAAGCCTCTGACCTATGGAGCAGTGAACTGCAGACCATTTTATATGCAGACACTCCCTGCCTCAGAGGGAACTTCCTGCAATAAAAACGAGACAGCCAATGAGCAACAAGAGAGCTGATCATTCAAGACTCAACTTCTGTCAATCAGTAAATTGGATGATAAGAAAATAATTAGGTAAGGAGTAACTTTTGAAGGTTATCATTTATAAACACTTCAAAGCAGGTTTTATGTAGTTAATGATGATCTGAAGGACAATATACTCGTCATGCTCTTGATCAGCACTGCGGAGCGACAGCTGGGTCAGACAGAACAGCAAAAGGTAGCGTTAACAGAAGCGCTTCCTTCTACATGACTGCTGACCTGTTAGTTTGCACTTAAGACTCTTAAGGAGAACCTCGTTGTCATCATTTTTGTTGGCTGCCCTAAACCATGATCCAAGATCAGACCATTTCTTTATTTCATTGTATTTAAAAGACAGTCACATGATTGCTAGGGGCAACTTCACAGTTTTAATTAAAGACTAAATATTTGGAACTCCTATGACTCTAAAAATATCACGTCCTTAGATAAAATGAAAGTTTAGGAAAACAGAAAAGAGAACCAAGAAATACAATCCGGCCCAAGCAAAAAAAAAAAAAAAAAAGAAAAGTAAAAAAGAGATGTGCATTGGCTGTTTCTGCTCAAAGCCTTAGTTACAACTGCCCTTACGAGTGGATATGGGCTGTCTGTGGGCCAAAAAAAAGGCAAACCCATACGGAGCACTCAAGTGACCTGGACAAAATAACATTGTTGCAGATCGCTCAACAAGAAAGACTTTAGGGTGACAATGTTCATGCGCATTTTGTTCTACGGGCATGCTACAGCTCGTAGCAAACACTTAAGGCTAAGCAAAGGTAAAATAGGTGAGATACAGGCATGTCGTAAGTCATTTTAATTTTTTCACCCCCCAGCCAATTCTTGTGAACTGTGGAAGGAGCCTGTTAGTGCTGTTTCCATTAAAGCGTGAGCTCCTTGTGTGCAGCCCGACTGTTAGAAACAAGGAAATTAGACAATCAGAGTGAAGTTTGTGTGGGCATCCTACAGGCATTACGCCTCACGTGCACACTCTGTGCGTGTGACATTTGCCCGGGGTCGGTAAGGGGCCAGTACTGTTACTTTACCAACAACTAGAGTGTAACATAAAGGCACCGTAAGATAGCACCACCCATACGGCATAACTGCGTGCAATTTAAACTAGCCTTACAAACATGTCACAATACACTTACCATACGCAAGACGATCATATGTTCCATTTTAATGTGGGGCTGTCATTCGAGCCTCAAGAGAACTGTAAGACACTCCTCTCTACAACCTTCAACGGGCTTATACAACCCAAACCCCTAGCCTGAGTAACACAAAATACCAATCAACGGTCATGACATTGTCATGATAGATGCTGCGAATCAGCTGTGGAGAGCTTTATAGAAATATTAAGGCAAGTTTACTTAGCAAATCTAAATGAGCAAAATGCAACAAGCAGAATCTGGGGCTCCAATGTAAACCACTAAATAGCAGAAATATAATGTGACAGCTACAGCTGTACATGGGCAGTGGATCAACAGTAGCAATACACCTAAGAAGCAAGATCACAACCAGAAATCTTTGATTTACCACTATTTAAAAAAAAAAAAAAACAAAGCACTAAGCACAAGCAGTAGGAAGTCCAGCTGAAGAATTAGTGACATAAGAAAAAAGATATTAGCATGCTTTTTAGAAACTATACCTTTATCTGAATATTTCAGAAAACAAAAGAGAAAACAAAAAAAGTGTTTTTGGCAGAAGTGGTAAAGGAGGGGAAACCTTCACTGTCACAGCAAATGTTAAATCCCTAAATTTAGAAGTACAATAAAAAGAAAATAAAACAGGAGTTTCTAATCAATCTGTGCTTAATCTACCTTTTCCACTGGACATATAGTGGATAAGGTTGCACTATTTGATGAATATTAAAGTCCAATCGCATGTGGTAAAAGTAAACAGCTACATTTCCTTGAACCGGAGCTCTGATAAAGCCAGGCACTTAAAATATCCATTTGTCCATCGTGAATCAAATGGAATCAATAGCACTGATCTGAAGTCTAAAGCCTTTTGTTGCTTTAAAGGAAACATGTAAATTTAGGTCTCGTCTTACTGTGCAGTTGGAGAAATAACAAAATATATCACAGCAGAGAACAGCTTTTTTATTTATATAAATGATTCATTTCATTTGTAAATAATAAAAAACGGCCTCTGTCTCTTTACTTTACTTGGCTTTTAGTTCATTATACAGGAGCTAGTGCAGCTCTTACCCTTTATTAGGAATGTTCTATTAAGAAGGATCAGTCCTTCTTAGGTTGCCCATGACTGTTCAATAGGGAACAGTTTGGAAATTTTCGACTAATGAAACTTAACCTCTGTAACACCAAAGTCTTCCCTTTTTTTTGGGTGAGTTATGATAATAGTCTGTTACCTAATGTTTATACATCAATTTTTGAGTAACTGATACATCTTATTTTACAGGCTAAAATGTTCACATAAAAGTATTTTGATAGAGATTTCACAAAGCTGTTCATGTTCTTGTTTAATTTTTTTAGTGTCTACAATAAATAGGAAAATACCCCTACAGTTCAGAAGTATATTTACCTTTAGCTTAATTCCCGTTTTTAAAAAAAGAGCTCTAATTTTCTACCCCCAGCTTTCACCTAAAATACTGCAGCCCAGTATGATTATATCCTTCAATTGTCAAACATTAAATACAATTATGTGTTTTTAAACTAAAGATATTTTAAAGGGACTGATGAAAGGGTGAAGTTGCCCTGAGGCACTCAAGGACACATTTGTCCCTGCTAACGTCGGGAATAATTTGCAGCAGGGAAGCTGATCCCAGATCATGGTCGTCCTAGGCTGGGCAGGTAGCTCACCTGAAGCCAAGGCTGCAGAGGGGGGAGGTCCCGCCTCTCCCCCACTCTTCTGGCTCATGGTGGGTGGGTCGGGCTGGGTGGACGACGGCTGGAGTTGGAGCTCTTTGGGGAGGAGGTCATATACTGACTCTGCCATGAAGGGAGACAGATAAAAATACATTAGTATTGGAAAAAAAAAAAACCAACATACTGCTGCAGGACTACATAACAGTTATTAATAAATATTTATTTCTCTGGAAGTTATTTTTGTAAATACTCCGAATGGGTCTTGCAAAGCTCTTTTAAGGCTGTTAGCAAATTTTATAAATAGATCAAAACAACATCTGCCTTTGCTCAGTTAACACAACGTGCTGGTGCCATAATTAAACTCCCCAAGCAGACGGCAACTTACCATTCTGAGAAGGGGCATTCAAATGATGTATTAAGCAGCTTGTATCACATATAAAACATGAGCTCCTGCAGAGTCTAAATGTAAAGGAATCATTATGAATCTTGTTGGTAAAAGATAACTAAAGCAGGGTTCATGGAAAATACAGTTAGAAGTCAACAATAATAAGCTTCGGGCAACTTTAGAAAGAACTAAATTGGTCCCCTATGATGGTTATGATAAATTCCTTAGGGACATGATGTTTTTTGCTGGGAACACGATCATATTCAGCTACTGCAACAAAACAGAAATAAACCACATCTGATGGCAGAAACAAATAGCAGTAGGTAACGTTGTTGCTAAGAAACAAGCGGGTTTCAACACCCTGACACATTTTCCAGCTGAGCATTGGCAGTGTATGCAGATGTCATTTGATACTGGTCATCAGCAGAAATGATAAGCCCAAAAGGAAATGTGATCGTACACTTTTATGACATCATCAGTGCAAGCTAACGCTCTCAGAACGCTGAACTCCACTACAGACACATAACTCGTGCTAAATACTGCAACTAAAATCTGTAGCCTTGAATTACACGTCTTAGTTTGACTGAAACTAAGACATAGTAGCAAGTTAATACTTTCAAAAAAATGTACACAACCATCATTACCACCGCTGCATACTCGTCATGGTGTGAACAAAGTTAGCTTTTGTTGGTGAGTGATGCAGACATTGACTGGAACCCAAGATGACCTCAGTCTTATGCAAAACTCCAAACAAGACAGAGATTTGTATCCATAGCACTACTTTTATGAACTCAACCAAGTTCATGCAGTGAAAACCAGTGAAAATGTCATTTTGGTTTTTATTTCACCTATATCTGCCTAAAATATATCTACATTTTCTGAAGTAGTTGCTTCTACAGCCATTAGGTAAAAATGTGCACAATTTTAAAGTGCAACTTCATATGTTATACCTGATTTATTTATTTACCTGATTTTATTTCTTAGGCAAAAATGTTCATTACATGTGTAGAGCAGAAGTGCTGGGATTGCATCTAAAGCAGGGGTGTCAGAATCCAGGCCACGAGGGCCGGTGTCCTACATGTTTTCCATCCAACATGCCATTGAAGCTCCTGATTGGCCAAAAACATCTGATCCAGGTAATCAGCAGCAGATGAGACAGCATTTCTGAATCTGAATCTGGAAATTCTGGCTTGCCCTTGAGGCCTGGAGTTTGACACATCCCGATCTATTGTTATTCAGTTTTGACTGAGACGTATGCAAATCAGTTGTTGAACACAAAGTTCCTACTGATTTAAAACATTGTTGATAAAGACTTTCACAACATTGAAGAGGAAACAAACATTTATTATTTGTTTTCATTAAATTTGATATTTTTAAAAAGCTTTTTTGGAAAAAAAACACAGCAACCTCTATCCATCCATCTTGTAATCCCAGTTTGTTCTCATTTGGGGTCAAGGCAATGCATGAGTCCAACCCAGCTACAGAAGGATGAAGGCGGACTACACTGTGGACAGCTCAACAGTCCATTACAGAGCAACACAGAGACAAACAACCACACATACACCCAAATTCATCATTTAACTTATGAACCACATCTGGACAGTGGGAGAAAGACAGAGTCCCCGAAGAAAAGAACCCAGCCGGGATTCAAACCAGGGCCTTCTCACTGTGAGGTGCTACCCCGACAATCTCATAGTTTTCAAAGTGATCTAGTCACAAAGTGCACATATTTAATATAACCGGTTTACTAGTCGACATTTCATATTTCTAAACATCCTAACACACATTCTTCAAATTATTCTTTTAATGTGCAAACAGCAAATTGTTTTAGGCTTTGCAGCACAAAATCAGAGAAACTGGAAAAAAAAGTTGTGTTAAATTAAATTTTAAGGTCATTCGATATAAAACAGAAGTGGTTCACCTTGCTACGTGTCTTCATGTGAGGAAACTATGAAGGCTTTGATTCTGTAAACTTAAAAAACCTCAAATGTTTACCGTCTTTCCATTTCCTTTGATGATTCAACAATAATTTACTCTAATGAATTCAATGTTGTGCACAATGGCTTTAAAGAATTTAAATGCATGCACTGTACATGTGAACACAAAGCTCAGAAGGCCTTCCAGTCTGACTAACCTGTGCTGAGAACAATTATATTACATCATTTGATAGCTATGCACCACTCACATTACACATGCCTCGGAGGATCTGCCAAGTGGCAAGGGCATCCATCCATTTCTATTCTTTGCAGCTGGCTTGTAGCTCAGAAGAGGAATTGCAAATGAATAGACAATTCATAAAGGGCTTCATTTTAGTTGCAAATATCTAAGAAGAAATGTAGTCCAAGATTGTATCACTGTGAAACAATGGCCGCTTTAATAACATTTCAGAACTTACAATAATATGCTCAGACCAGAACACAAACAAAAGGGCTATTCACTGCAGTCAAACCACAATGTTGTTTCTTTTCTTTAAATGCAACAGTGATGTGAGAGCTGAAAAATGTTTTTTTTAAGTTCACTTTATTGTAGTTCACTTTTGTTAACAAAAAAAGTGCAGAAATAAACATCCCACTCCAATCACCTTTTGATCTATTGTAAAAGCGTTCCCACTGTTTTTTTTTGTTTAATTATGATTATGATGTTTTAGGCAAGAAAATAACCTGTGTCCTTTTTTCTGGGTATAGTTTCTGCAGAGTGGCAGGAGTTCATCAGAAATTCACCTCTGAGTTGTGGGCGAAAGTGTTGGTGCGTTTTAGCCCGTCCTCACTTGCAGTAACCCACCTGTTCCCACACTCTCCCTTACAGACCCTCATATTCCCAACCTAACATTGCAACAAAAATGGCAAGCAATACTGGAGCTATACAGTTTTGAGCCAGATGCCAGTTCAAATGAGTAAAACAAAGACAAATTGATCTATATGTCTGCAAGTGGATGCATAAGAATAGAGCGGAGCAGGTAGCTTATGGCCCACCCATTGTATTTTCTACGTCACACCTACAAGCTTTTTGTCTGCTCCAGATTCACAACAACTTGAATAAAGAAATACTCAGAAATGCAATTTTGAGCTTAATTTTCTTTATGAATGTCCACCATCATTAGAAAAATACCACGAGAACATGTTAAAAACAGTTTTCAGAGTGTGTCTTTACGGTACATTTTTGGTGCCCTCCTAGAAAGCCCTCAGCTTATGTTAACAAATTTGACTAAAATCTGATTACACTAATTGTTGCAGTTCCACAAAGACCACCAGGGGCAAAAAGCTTCTGCCACGAGAAATTACTCTTTTCTGGTTTCAGAAAAGAGCAATTTCTTATTTATACAACGTATAAACTTATCAGGAGGCAATAGTGACAGATTTGACCACATTTTGCGAGAGCCAGAGGTCGGTCAGGCATTTGTTATAGGTGACGCCACACTTCAATTTGTACGTTGTTCTATGTCAATGTTCCGACCCCTAAAAAATGACATCAGAGATGACCTGTTCAGTGTATAAATAATATACATCTATACAGAGATGTATAAATGTTTTACAAAGCTTCCTCAAAAGGAAAGTTGAGGGACCCTTCAAAGGAGGCTATTTGGAGTCTCCTGATGGACTCTCGTGATCTCTGGCAGATTTCTTGGAATAAGACAGCCAGTCCCCCTGAACATTAGCCAAAACAAATCTGGACTCTAATGAATGGTGATACTGACATGAACCTAAATCCACATTTAGATTCACTATTAATGCCTCTGGTAACAAGTAATTCAATTTAAAAAATGTTTGTAAAGACGAAATAATATTTGGCCTACATAAAAATAAACCATTACTCGGTGCATTTTTATAGAACTTCCTTTCTGCTGTTTTCTATATATATCTCACTTTCTCATATGATGTGTTCATCCACACACCCCACCTCCCATCCACCAACAACAGATCACGAGGCAAACTTAATAACAAACATGAAAACAAAATTGTAACAATTGCTGTGCTTGTTTTCTTGACTTTCTGCATTCCAAGTTAGCAAATTATAAAAAAAAAAAAAAAAAAAAAGTAAAACAAACACAGATTACCACCAAATTCACCAAGCACCGATTTTTAGCCAATGTAAGTCCAGAATGTGTACCCTATATTGGAGCAAAGCCTGAGAAGCAAGAAGCACACATGATATAGTGAGCACTCAACTTGTAAAATTCCTACATAGATAAGGTACATAATTCTTTTTCATCTCACAAAATTTGATTTATAAGTCAGTCACAAATTGAGATTTGTTTTGATTGATAATAGAGACAAAGAGAACATTTTTATTCACTATTGTCACTCGAGCTACCGAGCTATGTCATGTTTTAAAGAAAAAGCAGAACAATCCAAAGCAGACGGTCAAGTATATCGTGCCAAGTTCCGCCTGCAGCTCGTCTGGACCAGAGACTTTTTTGTAATAGTCACAGTTTAGGCAGGTGTGAAAGCTCATGAAAATTCTGATGTGGACAATAAAACAAAAAAAAAAAAAAAAAAAAAAAAGGTACCATTAAAATAAAATGTAAGGGCCTGAAAGGGTTCTGAGGACTACAAGCTTTACCAAAAGTTATGTAAGCAAATGTTACTCGTTAGTACTCCCGTCTGGCTCTAAGACACATTATGTTCTGGTTAGTACAGCAGACATGGTCTGATTTGTTGGAGAAAAGTGAAAATGTTGACATCTTAAGCAACATCCCACTGTTGCCTCTGTTTATTTGGAGGCAGTATTGGCCAAAGCAAACAATTAATTGATAAGAAACCCCTTTTTCACATTTGTACTTGATACGAGTTTTTTCCTGATTTAGAAACAAACAGTTTGAATGTCAATAGTGAGGATTAATTAGATAAAAGAAGCATGTTGGCAGTGAAAAAAATGAAACAGGAAAGGCAAACCAAAAAGTCACGTGACACAATGTTAATGTGAAAATCTTTCAGTTCATGTGTGAATAATAAAGTAATTCAAAAGAGGCATACTGTGATGCTTCACAATGAGGATTTGCATCTAGACAATAAAATCAAAGCTACACAACACAACAAAAAGAAAGTTAAAGGCCTATAATGTCACTCACAGTGACATCGGTGTGGTAGAAAAGTGCAGTGACTGCAAAGTGAGACAACAGTATTTCAATAATATAAATTATTATTAAATTATTTTTAAGATTTCTCTCTGAAAATCTGATTCTTCCTGTATTGTATTAACTTGTATCTGCGTATGTGTGAACTAATAGGAAAAATTAAAGTTACATGTAATGACAGAGTTGTCTTGCATGACCAAGGCAACCGCTGTTACTTCTGTACAGACTACAAATAGAGAACAGAAGCAAGATATTGTTTGTTTATTTTGCTATTATTACAGATCCCACATAAAAAAGGCATGTGTCTGTCGGTGCTGCTATATTCATAAACGACAGACAGGTGGGGGTCTTGAAAAAAAAAGCAGCTTAAAAGTTACATTCTTATATAAATTAGATAATTTACTTCAACATTTCTAGAATTTCATGATCACATACAGTGGAGCAAGAGTCTTTGTCACCATTTCTGCAAGTTGTTCAATTTCAAAGGTGAAAGACAAAATGTAAAAAAAAAAAATAATAATCTAGAAAATGACACTGTTATTTATTAAAAACAATGTTTGTATAGTTGTGCAGAAAATAGGCATTTGGCTTTTATGAACTCCCACATATTCTGTCTCTCACAGACCTGTTACTTTTTAAAGAAACTCTTCTATGCTCTGCTTGTTGCCTGTATTAATGTCACCTGTTTGAATTGGTTATTTGTTTAAAACATACCTGTTCACACTCCTAACCAGTCAGAACACCAGGGAGGAGATTGTAGACCTGAATAAGACTTTAATGATCAAATCTACCAAAAGCAAGCAGCTTGATAAGAAGAGATCAACTGGTCGAGCAATTATTAGAAAATGGAAGAAATACAAGATCACTAATGATGTCCCTCCACCTGAGGCGCCATGCAAGATCTCACCTTGTGGGATACAAATGATCTTGAGAATGGTGAGGAAACAGTCCAAAAATACATGGGGGAACTGGTCAATGACCTAAAAAGAGCTGGGACCACAGTAACAAAGGTTACTATTAGTAGCACACTATGCAATAGTGGATTAAAATCCTGCAAAGGTCCAAAGGTCCCCCTGCTTTAGCCAGCACATTTCCAGGACCACCTAAGGTTTGGCGGAAACCATCTGGATGACCCAGAGAATGATCGGGAGAATGACATGTGGTCAGAGTAGAGCTGGGCGATATGACCAAAAAATAAAATCTACAATGTTTTCACACCAAATTCAATTTTCAATTTGAATCAATTTTTTCTCCATCCTTTTACTTTAAAAAATAAAAATTACAGAATGTATTTAACAAAAACTATTTTATTTTAACATCTCCTTTGGAAATATGCTAAAACACAAAGTTTTAAAAACTGTTGAATGCAAAGAGGGAGGATGTCACAACATAATGAAAACACAAGATAATGATACCGGTAACGGTTTTAAATTCTCAGATTTCTAATCAGTCTTTGCTCTCTGCTTTTGGCATTTAATGGAGTGCATTATTTTCCATCAAAAATGTGTTGTTTCTTCTCTTTGTTACAGCTAAAAAGTCCTGTGTGACCCCTATGAGGAGAGCTCAGTCATCTTTAGTCTGAACCATTGACATTTATAAAGAATAAAAATGATTTTCATAATTTTTAAAGAAAATTAAATAGCATAAATTTTATATATAAATAGTGTAAACTATGAACACATATTTAGTGTAACTTAACTGTAAACTTAAATTAAAACATGCTGAGAAAACAAGGACAGATTTATACAGGGGAGCAGATTGACAGAAAATGCTCTTTTCCCTATTCTGCCTCCAGTTGATTCATTTTTACGTGAAATCATAACCAAAACAAAAAACAAACAAAAAAACAAAAAAAAACAGCCTAAAAGCATTATAATGTTTTGGATTATTGTCATGGCATTGATAGTAAAGCTGCAGCGCTCTCATGAGGGGGGCCCTGGGGCTTTTTTCAGCTCAACACCGGCTGTGTAATGTTAGATATTGCTGATAAAGTTTCATTCAAAGTGGATTCATGTCTGTTATTGTATTTAGAAAATACTGTTTTTATTAATTAAGTTTGTTGTATTTATCCGCAACGTCTTAAAGTCCGCTCCGTGAAAATGTTCTCTGACTTTAAAACCAGTTTGTGGTCACAAACTGGCGACAAGCGGTACAGCGCGTTAGCATAGCATATAGTGTCATAGAATGATCGCATCAGTGTGCAAAACACTGCTGTCTCCAAATGAAAACTTTTTTTATTAAACTCTGTTGCTCTGTTGTCCAGCTAGTTCATCCTGCATTTCTGTTCAGATCCAGTTAAAAGCCGCCATGTCCTGCTGCTCCATCTGCCTAAGCTTAATGCTACAGGAAGACATGTACAGAAGAATTTTGATGTAACGTAAACACACGGAAATGAACGGCTGTCAACAGCTGCAGCTAAAATCAACTGATTTACAAAAAAACAGTCCTGGGTAGGGCTGAAGAAATCAAAATTGCAGCATCAGAATGCAGACCGTGAACACAGAAAACAAACATAGCAAAATTAAAGACTTTTTTGTTAGAGTTAAGTACAGGTTTTTTGTTTTTTTTTTAAATCTGAATGGTATAATAGTAGCAAAATATGTATCAAGAAACTATAGCTTCATGTTTTGGATTTTGTATTTAGCTTATGTTTGCATCCTCTACAAAATATTATAATAATTGAAAGATGTTTAAATAATGTGCAGTCCTAGCTGTGGCAAACAGCTGCTTTGGGTCCAATGGGATAAAAAGATTCAGCATGTTAATGAAGAAATTCTGTCAACAAGCAGGCTGAGATCATGCAGTCTATAGCCAGACAGGACTCTCCTACAGCAGAAAGTAAAAAAAAAAAAAAAAAGCCAACAAATATTTATACATCTAAATTTTGTTTCTAAAAATGAAGATGGTTGATAAGTTAATAGAAAATAATTCAAGTCCCACTCCACAAATCCTCTTTTGATGAATTGTAAAGTGTTCCCAGTGGCCTTTCATTACGTTTATGCTGTTTTTAGCACCAAAATAAAAGTTTCAATGTTTCTAGGATATAATTTCATCAGAGAAGCAGGAGTTCATCCGAAACTGGCCTCTGAGATGTGGGCGGGACTGTTAGTGTGTCGTCGGCCTGCGCTCATTTCCCATCATCCCTTTGTTTACACTCTCTCCCACTGGCTTATAGCCTCTCACATGCCCAATCTGACATTATCGGCGCAACAAAAATGGTGAGCAATATTGGAGCTATCCACCTCTGAGTTAGAGACACAGAGACACTGTATTAGGCTTGATTTTCTTTAAATATGATGAGGAAAAACGCCACAAAAATGTTAAAAGCAACATTTTCATGGGAGTGGATCACAGTGTTACTAATTTACCAGCTAGAAATCAGTCTCCTGTCACAGCAGAAAAAGCCAACAAATATGCATACACATCTAAATCATAAACTGTAATTCCCTCTTTTTCAAAAGAGGAAAGTTTAATATGTAATGTAATTCACTGATATTTAATTTGTAAAAATTAGGCTCAATGGTAAGTTAGTAGAAACTAATTCATGGCAGGAAGTTGCAGATAATGCTTGCACTCGTGAATTGACTACAGGAGCATAAAATGAAGTCCTCTCGACTGCAGCAACGCCCCCTTTATAATAGCATCACTTTTAGCCGATTGGTGTGCTACGGCTATGAAGCTAGAATGCATTTCTGTACCATTGAGCTTGTCATTGCTGGCTTTAGCCCCACGCTTTACGGGGAACATAAAAAGTTGACCAAACAAGCAACAAAGCGAGATAGAGATTATAAATACAACCGAAAAAGGCACAATGTGCACAACTATATAAGCAACACTTTCGGTCTAAATGGCAGTCGCTGGCGCACGCCTACACGCACGCGGCAACACAGACACACTCACACAGAGCAGATCCTTTTCAGAAATTAAGCACCCTTAAACCGCTAAGCAATGTGGTGGCTAGTGGGCAACCTCACGTAGCCTCGTTAGCCTGTCTGTATGTCAGTCAGTTATCTTATTTTGAATTTCAAATGAATCCCTCATAATGTCATTTGACCTAATATGATATAGACTCGAAGGTATCGTAGTCTTCTAAGCATGTGACACAGCACACTAATCCACCAAATAGTATGCCGCCTGTGCGTAAGCCAAACGGAATTTACCAACTAACCGAGCTAGTCTTGCTAAGAGCAGAAAGAGGCTAATTGTGGCTAGCTAGCACCTTAACATTGGCTTCAAAGGCATGCAGACGTCTACAAAATAAACCACAGCTACACCGGTTTGGCGCTACAGTAACCTTTATGAAGTTAAAGCTTACCTTTAGAGTATAGGGATTTGGGGGAATTTAGGTCGATATCCGTGCTAAGGAGGGATATAAAATCAGAGGGCATCGCAGATCTTCATCGAGGGGAGGAGGAGCGGACACTCCACCAGAAACGAAGTCGGCTGTTCTTATCCAATGAATACTGCGTTTTACACGAAAAATGATTCAATATGCATAGTATAACATAAAATTGATTTTCCTGCAACAAAAATAAGCCTATAAATACCACAAACATAAACCGTTATCCAGCACGTCAATGGGTTGTGTCTTTACTGAACAGACACGTTCTTTGCTGCGACTTGACGTACACACTAACACACACGGTTTACTGCCATTCTTCTTCTCCGTTTAACTAGGTGGGTGGTAACCTACGCTTAGAATATTGACTGCCATCTAGTGTTTAAAACCGCATGTGGCATATCGACTGTCCCATAGACATTAAAAACAGAGTAGACGCCGCATTGGCTGCTGGGACGCAAGAAATGCGGCCGCCATCTTGGACCGGTCGTCTTTCCCACATACAAACCAAAACAGCGGTAGTAGTTACGACGCCTGAGCACGGTGTGGCGTATTCTTGTTCTAACAGGCGGACTAGTGAGAGTAGGGCTCGGGTGATTACTTTTCACAAGTAAGACATTTTTATTTGGTTGTATTTTGTAAATATAATATTATTATACTGTATTTGTCCACCAGCGAAATCTTAGCTAGCTAACGCTAGCTATAGTGCCGGTGTTCACTCGGCTATGAAGGCTAAATAAGACTTTATAAATCATATATTCCGTAACACAGACTTAACGTTAGATTTACAACGGACACAAGAATGATTATTTTACTTTATTTATGCTTAAAAAATGTCCTAAGAAATTTGAAGGAAGAGGTAAACAGGAAAATATGAATAAAAATGGAAGATAGAAGATAGAAATAATAGGAATAAAATAGTTAGAAGAATGAAGAAAATAAGATTTACATCCTTTGAACAATGTCTTTGAGTAGACTCTCCCAAATCTCCTGTTTTCGTTTTGAAGGTTTCCCAAAACACATGTGAGGAAGAAGTGGGAAGTGGCCTTTAGGAGGGAAGGCTTCACTGCTACTCATTCATCTGTGCTTTGCAGTGAGCATTTTAAGCCGGATGATGATTTTGATAGAACCGGTCAGATTGTGAGACTCAGAGATGGTGTCATTCCATCCATCTTCAGCTTCGCGGTTCACCTCCAGAGAGTAGATGTATCATCAATAAGGCTATCAGCATTGATAAATGTAATCTTGATGTCATGTCTCAAAACTCAATTTCTTTTGATATACTTAATAGGGATCACATCTGGGCGCTCCCCTGCAGAGCTTTCACGGACCACCAGGGGCCCCAGACCTCAACTGGGAACCACTGTTGTATACTACATACAGTATATTCTTTTCAAATATTATGCTTCTTCATTTTAGCCGGAAAAGGGCAGGACTACATCTACCTCCAGAAGAGCTGAACAGAGTCTGTGGCCTCTCAGGATGCCCCAGCTTCAACCTCACACTCACAGCCTCAGCCTAATACTGTGAGTATTTCTATTTTAAACATCATATTGTAATGACCCTGGACATATTAAAATCTCACTTGTTTGCGGCCACTCATAAACAGACTCACAAATAAACACACACGGTGCTGCTGCTATAACAAAGAATGTGGGCCACACTAGTGGTGTCAAAGGGATGTGTGTAAAGTGAAACATCACTCAAACCATGTTCATCCCTCTGTCTGCTAGGATCATGGCTATGCCTTGCCTGCTTCTCCTACCTCTCTTAAGGCCAGACTCTATGAAGCCTTAGCAAGAGTGGAAAGTCTGGAGCGAGAGACGAAGAATGCCATGGGCAGAGAAAAGAGGGCAAGGATCACAGTGCAGAGTATTTTGTGGGATTTGAGAGAAAATAAACTCATTAATGAAGAGCTCAGTGAGAGACTTGAATTCTACCTTAAGTAGGACAAAATTAGAAATACGTGTACATCTTATTCTTACACTCTTAGTGTAAACTACTTAATTATTATTTGTGCTTGTTATTCATGCATGAAAAGTTCATTACATGAGTTCAACGTTCAAAGTCTGTTCCCTTATGCATCGAGTTCCTAAGATGCTCTGTTCTCTGCATCACGTTCATATGATGCTACTGTTACAATGTTTTTTCCTTTAGTTTGTTTAGTTTACTTAGTTATTATTTGAAGGGGACTTATTAACTTTTGCTCTTAAATTTCAGATCTTCAGATAGACTTTATGGCAAAGCAGGGGCATGAGTACACAAAGGACTACAGGGAGTTTATATATGAATATATATATTTATAATATATGAATGATATTGCTTCTCTATAAATATATGAATTATATTGTTTCTCTATAAATATATGAATTATATTGTATATATTATTCATTTATTAAAACTGAATGGCTGAACAAGCTGAATAGTACTTTTTGCTTCTCTATCATATATTTGTGTGTGTGTGTGTGCTTTTTTTTTCTTTTGCAAAATGCCTAGGTTTTACACAGTATTATGGTAGCTACCATTTCATTGGCATATCAGAATATTCTATTACTGCTAAGCCCAATATGAATATAAAATACACTGAACCATGTGTCCTGTTTCATAGCTACATGTATGACGTTTGAAACAAAAAAAAACACTGTGAAGATCAATTTAGTATTCAGCGAGTTATGGCTGATTAAACGCACTGACACTTGATTGGGTCTGCCAAACAGGTTACACTGAGTGGAGCGGCGACCGGTCCAAGATGGCGGCCCGACGGCTCGTCAGCGTCAATAGGCAGCAGCGGTCGATGCGGGGTCTACTCTTTATTAATGTCTGTGGACTGTCCGGTACAAGAGCTACGGAAATCTTTATATCCAAATTTCAAATCGCGATTCATTTGTTTTAATCAACACTTTAATCTGACCATTGTTCCTCATCGTGTTGCGAAAAGAAAAGCATGTACAAATGACACGTGATCGTGCAGTTCATGCTTACAATCAGAAAAAGCAATTTTGTAATTTCATATAACATAAAAAATACAAACAAGCAAAAGGAGTTAGATTCATGGTCATTGTAAATAACACGGGGACTAGTATGCTGATTAAAAAAATTGCACTTTTCTTTTAAACTCAATATGCATTTTTAAATGCATTTTGTAAAGACAACTGGCAACTCACAATTCAATACTAAAACATAACTTAAGAATTCCTCATTCTTTTTAATTGCATTTTAAAGTTATTTAAAAGTTAATGCATTTTTTTACTGCCATGGGTGTGTGGTGTTTGAAGAAGTTTTTCATCCAAATTCAAAATGCAATGAATTTCTCAATTTCAATGAAATGAACAATTTCTTACATAAACCAGCTATGCACCACAGGTAAGACGGATATCTGGATTTTGTCAGTTATTTTAAATTTGTGTTCATTTATGTTTATTGTGTTAATGCTTAGAATAGTGGAATGATTTTTTTGGTTATTATTCTCTATCTGCAATTTCTAGTGTTTGGAGAGAATATTCAAAACACTCCACCAAGCTGGCTGTTGTACGAGACTACATACAATTATAAGTTTGTTTATTTATTCATTATTTATTATTATTATTATTGTTGTTAAGACATTTTATTGTTGTTGTTCTTCTTTCGGAAATTTTCTATAAATACTCACTTTTTTGAAACATTCATGTCCATTGATTTCATAACTTTAATTTTTTTAAACCTTTTTTTTAACAGGGATTTTCATTAGACATCAAACATTTGGTTTAAAATCTCACGTTTAACTGACATGTTTTAATTTTTATTTTATTTATTTTACATATTATAGTAAAGAAAGTCAATAAAATTAAGTCAGGAAAGTTTGCTCATATTTAAACTTTTAATCGACGCCTATTTGATTTGTGGAAAAGCAAACAAATAAAGGAAATACAGCTCCAACAGCTTTATTTCCGTACTCAGTTTCCCATGTGGCAGTTCGGCAGCCGTCACAGTGTTGTTGCGGAAAGATCGCGAAACGCTGTTGTGTGCATTCATTTCTCCAGATTTTTCTTAAAGGTTTGTCGTTTTGGTGAAGCTTCAGAGCCATGGCTGCTCTAAAGTACGCTGGCATGGACGATACAGACAGTGACGACGAGCTACCTCCCGGTTGGGAAGAGAGATCCACGAAAGACGGATGGGTTTACTACGCAAAGTAAGTCAGACAGCCGCGACCAGCTCATCTCTGCACTAGTCCTCAGTTTTTCTGCAGATCTATAAAGGAAAAAGCACTATCTTGACGTTGACATTGTTTCGTAAACACATCCACCACCACAGATTAAAATAAATAAATGAATGAAAGTTCTTGTCTATTCAATTTTAAGAACTCTTTTTTTCTCATTACTACAATGTATACATTTAGGACATATTTTCAAAAAGCAATGTATTATTTATAGTAGTGAAAAATAGACTTGATTTCTTTGAACATGTCGATAATTCAGCCATTATTTTCTAGTTAATGTTAAAAAACCTTGGACTCAATCCCCTAAATCTCTCTTTGCTTGATGCCACATTGAAGCAAATCCAATTATTTATGAAACAAACTGTTTCATAAATAATTAAGTAATCAAATAATGGTGATGTGACACATTTATATGCATTTTAGGGATCTGATCATTGATAAACCCTGGTTTACAGGTTTCACTTCATAATAGATTTCTTTTAAAGATTGTGTGCACATAAAGATTTGGTCTCACCGAGCTGAAACCTACAGTGACAGGGTTGTTCTATGGAGTCTGTAGGTTTGTATATCAGGATGCATGTATGTTCATGCAAACACAACACACACTTACTTAAACACACATTTCCAAGTAAAGGACAAATAGATTTTTTCTGTTCTTATAAACAGACTTTAAAGCCCACAGGGATGATTGAAAACAACTGGGTTCTCACACACTCCAGAACACCTTTAGTGGTTGTTGCATAACTGCATTGCATAATACCTGCACAGTCTTTCAGGATAGGAAGCTACCTAAAGCTCATAAAGAAATTAAAATGAGTGGCTCATTTATTTTTAATTTGATTAAAATAAAGAAAAAATACTCCCTAAATTACATCTTTCATCTTCAGCTGTAGACAATTGGAGTTAACAAATGCTTCCAGCAAAGTAGGACATGATTACAAAATATGAATCGAGTTTACAGGACATGTGGTTAATTTGCTGTCTTACCGTAGTTTCTATGTCACACCCACAAGCTTTTTCCTCTTGATTCACTCATTTTGAATAAAGAAATATCCTCATATACTCAGAAATGCAATTTAAAGCTTAATTTTCTTTATATATGTATTCTATTATGAGAAAATGCCACACAAACATGTTAAAAACAAGATTTTTTATGGAAGTAGGTATTTATATAAGGAACATTACATACAGATCTTAAAATAAAATAAAAAACACAATAGTGGAGGAGAAGAAGCAAGCCTGAAGTTTTCAGTAATGATAATTGCAAGCGACAAAAAAGCTTACATTTCTAAACACTATAAATTGTTAAATATTTAGGCTGTGTTTGGTTCTATGACAGTAGTAGTAGGATGTAAGCCATTATTCTCTCTCAAATAGAAAAAAAAAGACAGCGTCACACGAACATAAGAAGGAATAATTTACCCAAATGTTCCACAGGGGCAGCACATTACAATACATGAAAAAAAGAAGCAATGCACATGTTCACATTTTACTGCAAAGCAATCCAACAAATAAACAAATTGCTCTAGTATCTATCTTCATTTATATAGAACAAAATGGAACTCTCCTAATAAGTGATCCAAAGTATAGATTAGAAGTTATACAATAAGTGATAAATAAGTGCTAAATCTCTAAAATGCATTTGATTTGTCTTAAAAAGACAGGAACCGGTCAATTAAAGTTAAACGTTTCACTATTGTGAACATCACTGGGTTAAGCACGGCCTTGTAACCAATCATCTCTTTTGATACAGTAATAAAACAAACCTCATGTTCCGACTGATAGGAAGGATCAGTGATAAAACGTCTTAAAGTCCCACTCCGATATATTTTTGAATCTATTTTCTATGTCCCACATAAGGTTTTCTTCAAACTGCATTTTGTTTTGTTTGCACCTATTTCTCAAATACTCAGAAATGCAATTTTGAGTTTAATTTTCTTGAATATATGCTCTCCATCATCAGTAAAAAGCCAGAAGTTCATTTAAAAACACCCCAAACAGGATTTTAATTTAATAGAGCAGCAATTTTTAAGCTCAGGTAAAAAAAAAAAAAACATTTAAATTTCGGGAATGTGATTTGCTGAATTTAATACAGGCATTTCTTTCTCTCAATTTTGCCAATGCTTCTGCTTTTTGTTTGATTTTTTTTTAAGTATTGAAAACTAGCCAAGAAGCTGGCTATGTTATCAACCTTTTCAATTATTTTTGACACATTAACAGGAAATTAAATGGAAAAAAAAAAGAACTTTGACAGTTTTAGTGATCTGTTTATGTTTTTTCCAGCCACGAAGAGATGAAGACCCAGTGGGAACACCCCAAGACGGGAAAGAAAAAGCGCTGTGCTGGAGGTCTGCATTACAGTAATAGTTGGCCACATTGCAGATGCTTATATCCTCATACCAAGTTCTTCTGATTCACACAGTAGATTTACTTTAGTTTTGGATCTAGATCTTCAGAGAGTTCATCTGAACATCAACCTATTTGCACCTATTTATTTCAAACTTTGACTTAATCTAGATACATACACTGTGTTTTTGTGCATTTCTGCTTTTCAAACAACAGTAATTTTGCACAGATTTACCATACGGCTGGGAGCAGGAGACAGACGAAAAAGGACAGACCATTTATGTTGAGTATGTGGATTGAATTTATTCTTTTTTTAAATGTTACATTCCTGACATATACAAACTGATAATCTCTGGTGCTTTTTCAAATTTATTCAGTGTTTACTTTTTGTTTTCAGCCACATCAACAAAAGGAGGACGTATTTTGACCCGCGCCAGGCCTACACAGTGGAGGATGTAGTTGTGAAGCCAAAGCGTTATGATGGGAACACTGCTGCTTTAGAGATCCTGCAGGGTCGTGACCTGTCTGACAAGGTTGTTGTGATCACTGGAGGAAACTCTGGAATCGGTGAGTTTCTTTTGATCAAAGTGTGCTTTGGTAAGGAAGCCACTAGGTGGTGATGTTACTCATCGGTAGAGTGGCGTCTCACATGTGTATCATTCCCATCATTCCTCCCTCTCCATTCACTACCAAGCATTCATCAACATTAGCCTCTAAAATGATACAATTCGACTCAACAAATCACTCCTTAATACCCAACATGACTGTATTGAAGTTCATTAGCAGGGCTGAATTGGATGTCATTGTTAACTGTAATGAATGACGTCCATTTGTGGCCAGCAAATGCATGGCTCCCCATATAATGGTTCGGAAACAAATGCATTTCCAGTTTAGCCTTAGTTTAATTTAGCAACAGCGGCCACCATTTATTCACAGTTGCTGCTTTGTTGGAGATAGTTAATGACAGCGTGCGCAAAATCAAATAAACATAAAATCGTTAATTGTTTTTATATTCAAATTCTTTGTCACAAGGAAAATCACAACAGTGTAATGGCTGTGTGTAAAAAGAGATGCTGCACGGCAAAATGAGGACACAGAGGTTTACAGGAGCCTGGGGATTTTTATTCATTTTATTTATTATTTAAGTAACTCCAGAGCCTTCCTGACTGCAGATTTTCACCTGTTTTCATCTTTTGATACACCTGAAACATTACAACAAAGAAAGAAAAAATGATTCAAATTTTTGGTTTTAGATTTAACGTGGGAACAGACTTGTGTCTCAATAATGTCTGGATAATTTCAGGTCCAATCTGATGGTCAGGTGGGCAGTGAGGGAAGGAAAAATACCGATGTAGCCAAACGTGACAGTTTCTCCATAAAGGTTATGTTAGTACGTGGCAGGATGCTCACCCAATAGTTTTCTTAGTTTCCAGCGTAGCTTCTTCTCTACTCACTGAAAGCCCTGAATATGCAGTTCAAAGTTTGACTGAAGTAAAAGAGCTATTAAAAATAATAGAATTGTTTGGAAAAGTATTCATTACAGCAGAATCACTTAAAAACTACCTCTTAATCTGGACCATCGGTCACCTTTCACGAATTCTTTGTTCACCTCAAACTCCAAAAAACAACAAGTATAATCAATAATCATTAAGTCTCTGAGCTTAACCGCATAAACTATTTTAAACCGGCATGCCATGCTAGTACTGACATTCTTTAACATTCAGACTGACCAGTGGCTCCTCCATTCTTATCAGTTGGAAGTTGTGCCGACCAACTTTTTTTTAGTCCTAATCAACCTTAGAGTGTTAATTATAGGAAAGAGTGATGCTGACCAACTAAAACCAGACATGCTCACACCTGTAGGGAAACAGAAGAATTTTGTTTAAAAAAATCTATCCAAAAACTGAAAAAAGGAGACTGATCTAAAGGCACAAAAATCTTACACATTTCAAAATTAGGTGCCTCCAAGTTCAGGTGACAGAGATAAATGATCACTTTTAGTGAAGAATATTAAAAATTATTTCAAAAACATCAGAGTATAAATAACTCTTTTTGTTTGCCTTGCAATAGAACAGGAAAACTGAATTCTGTTTTGCTAGATAATTTTGTGAACAAAATTAAAAGTGGAATAATTTTATTAAATAAATCATTTAACAACAGTTTATTTAGGAAAAAAAATATTAATTTTATGTCGTCAAGAGAAAGCATTGAGTTTGTCCACAAGAGGGCGCAATAAGTCCATTATTTCTCCTGTTCAGATTCTACTACACACAATTTAATGTTCTAATTGCTTTGATTTAGAAGTATAACCAAAAAAAAAATCACCTGATTATGGATTTATTTAGGGTATTGACCATGTGTCCGTCTGACGAAAAAAAACAAACCAATTCAAAAATAAAAACAAACTTTTTACCTCTGACAGCTACAACAGACTTTTATTTTTTACAGTGTGTGAATACTCAATAAACCCATATTAACATAACCTCTTGTTTTACTCTTCCACCTATTAAATATTCAGCAGCCATAATTAACAATATTTTAATAGTAATTGCTACTTGTCGTCTTCTCCTTTGACATTTCCAAAGTGAAATGTGGTTATGCCGATTGGGTGGACCCACTTAGCATTTTAATGGCATCAAAAGTGTTTTATTCCGAGTGTCGAGGCTATTTTCATTTTCCTCACTGCTTATTTCATTCACGGCAAATGTGACATTTTTATTATTAATGGTGGGATATTATTTAATTAGAAAATGTGCATTAATGCTCTTTAATTTTGTTCCTAATGCATGCGAACATGAAAAGCACATATAGGGATTTATTTATGCATGAAATATCATCGTCTCTGGTTTGGCGAGCAGCCTTGAAGCTTCATTGCACCGGTGCTGGGAGGCGACAGGGTAATGTAGTTTGTCTTACCGGCGAGATCACTCGCCTCAGTTTGCAGCATTAGTCTTACTCTCTCAGCCTCCTTTTGCAAATTAAAAACAAGTACCAACCTGAGTGGCGATTTTTAATTGTGATAATGGAAATAGATGATGTTCGTTTGTTTTCTCCAAAGCTGCGCTCCTCTCCCACACTCCCCTTTGGGTTTTCTCACTCTCGTGGACCTGTAGTGGCCCACCTGTGCCTCTGCATTGATTCTTAAGCGGCCGTGACCCAGGCTTGAGCCTCCTATCCATCCACATTACTTGCTCTGGCTCTGGCTTTAATTCCCTTCTAGCAACTAACTCAGGTTAATTACTGGCCTACAGTCCATGGAACAGTTATCCCTTAATGGTTGCTGTGAAATCTGCGGCCTCTTTCAGGTTGAAAAGCAAAACACATGAATTAAGAGTAAAACATTATTTTTTTCCCCCATTTCTATACTTAGCACTGCCCTGCTCTTAAAATGTACACTTTTCTTAAAGCCAAACCGTGTTTGTAATGTCATCTCTTAGCACATGCTGTCATATTTGCCCCGTCACAGCTCTGTGGGGAAATGTATGTACGTTTATGAGTTTGGCTACCTGGGGTGAATCATCAGTCTCCCTGGTGCCACGTTGTCAACATAACAAATGTTTGATAGTGGTCAGAAATAGCATACTGACCCCATAACTCTGCAGGCATAAGTGACCTCTGTGCAGATATTTTACTCTCAATTCAGCAGGTTTTACAAAACAATAAACCTGTTCTGTAAATGTGCATTTACTTTTGCTTATTTCATTTTCAAAAACATCAAGTTTGTAATTGCATCAACTAGTTTTGACAAAACAATAGTTTATTTTCTCACCGTATAATTTTGTTTTGCAGCGCCTGCTCTTTTTTTTGGAAGTATTAACACATTTTCTTAGAACTTTTGTTGGCCCTTCCATGAAGATCTTTCAAGCAGAAATCTGCAGTGGTAAAGCTCTCCTTAGTCTACAGTCAGGCGCAGAAATCCACTCGCCATCGCTGCTGAGGCGTGTGGTCAGTGTTGCAATCGGAAGCAGAAAAGACTCGCAGCAAGGATTTGGCAAAAGTGCACATCATGATGCCTCTCTATCTTTTCTGCATCATCTCCGAAGTGTCTCAGGACTTTTATGCCATTTTTATTCATGAAACACCAACATTGTTCTATATTTGCGTTGATCCCTGTGTTGTGTTGGGTGGATTAGGTGTCAGGCCGCTGCTCCTCTCTCTGGATGGAGAGATCCCTAAACATATTCAGTGAGTCGCAGAGCCTCTGCGTGCAGATTAAACCCGTAGCCTAGCTTTGTAGCTGATCATTAGATTGAGGCAGATTTGTTAAGCATAACTGCCATTAAATTGGCTCCAAAGCTCCGGTATTTACTGCACTACTGTTTATGAATAAGGACCCCCTTAAAGAGCCGCGCAGCGACGCGTTAAAACCGAGCTTGAGTAAGGAGGGAGATGCATTATTCATAGCGGGAGGATTTAGATGGATAAAAAGATGTTCCTGGTGAGAATGGCATGTGGAGTCTGCGCCTCCACGTGTGTGCTGCCGAGTCTCCGTGTGTTTTTTTTGCGACACCCAAGGCGCATTTGTGTGGCCGCGCAGTGGGGCAGCGCTCCGTCCCCCCTGTCCTGCTCCGTGTCAGCCCGTGAACCGAACTGCCGAGGAAATCGAAGCCGGTTTTATTTATTTATTTTCTTTCCCATCAGGCATTTCACGTCCTCACTGATGAATGTGCTTATTGGCTACGTAATGAGAACCAGTTATGGATGGTTAGTCGAATTATTCAACTTTATTAACCTTGGATGAAATTTGCTATGCAGACCCAAACTGATGTAACATGCAAAGTGTATTATGCTGGAGGCTAGAGGGGTTCAATAATGATTACAGCCCTAATATAATAGAAGTGAAGTGTTTAGGGAGGGAGGAAGGGATACATATATGTGGTTAAAGTAAAATAAAAACGAGGAGCTATGGAGTTATCGTGTGTAGTCAAGTAGATTATGGACCTATCGAGTTTCCAGTCTGCACATGATGAGGGGATGAAAGTTACATGATGGAGGGATTTTTTGATGACAGCGTTGAAAATGGCCCAGATGCTTAGCAGATCCGTGGGCCTCCTGGAGGTTTGCTGATCCTCGCTGAGGTTCGTCTCGGCTCCACTGTCCTTCCCGTTCTCTCTGTGAGAGCACTGGCGCTGTCCAGCGTGGCTAGAGGCCATGATGAGAGATTGCGCAGGGAATTAAAGGTTGACACAGAGGGTCAGAGACAGAGGAAGGGGGGTGCACGGGTCCCCAGATAGGACTTGGTGGATGGTGAGGCAGCACAGGAGGGGGTAGGAAGGAGGCACAAGGGGACGAGGAGGGGTAATAGAACCACTCCAGTGCTCTCGCCTGGAACAGCTCAACCTTGGGCTGTAATTACTTACCATACATTCCACTTTTAGGGTGACATCTCCCTCCTCTTGGACTAATGGAGGGGAATTAGAGGGGATCTTAAAAGTTGAAAAGAGTTGCAGAGTTTTTGCCGTTGCTCACTTCTTGCACAAGAAATCCACAGCGGCTGAAGGAACAGGTGCTGTGGATTGGAGATGTTTTACTCCTTAAATAAAAATACATAGAGAAATACCTTCTGTTGTATTTGTGCTAAAACAAATTTAACACAAAAAATATTTTTCTGCATGATTTTATTTGCTTGCACATCTTTCAATCTCAAATTTTGCCTTAAGTGTTGTCAAAGGTAAATCTTTCTTCTACGGTGGCCCTGAAGTGCAAATCACAGTAACAAACTTCCACCGAATGTTTTTTGGCCTGACGTGATACTGGATATGTTCCCTACTAATCCTAAATATTTTAGAAGAATGCAGACATTAATGACACATTTGAAAAAAAAAAAATCAAACGTCATCATCCAATCAGTGGCGTCGCGTAGTACCTACCTTTTCCTGTTCTGTTATTTTGTTTCATTTTTTAGCATTTCATTTTAATATCTGGAAATTACTTTTTTTTCCCCAAAATGTTTCATTTTCATTTTGTTTAGATTTTTTTGGTAATTGTGTTTTGGTTTCTGGAATTTTGTCTTGATTTCTAAATGTCTTGCTTTTTAAACTGTCTTGGTGATCTTTTCACGTTTTGACGTTGAGTGATTTGTTAGTGTGATTTGCACTTCAGGGCCACCCTACCTTTGGGCACAGAGGAGAGCGTGACAGTCCTGGATGTTACAGGTAACAAATCAATAAAAGGCTAACTTTGAGTAGTTTTTTTTTCATTCACAGAGGTGGTGTGATGTGCAGTCTTAGGTGTGTTATTTGCGCGTTCCTCAAAGCACAAATCCAGCTCTGGGGATGGGGGACGGTGGGAATTTGACATGCTTGCCCACAGGCCCTGTAATGATCTGAATTGACTTCTGTTTGTCCAATTGTACTACTGAGCTCATTTTTGTTAAGTGCTTCTTTGGATGCAGATCCAGCGAGAGCAGGAAGAGAAGCAGGCAGCCGCGTTTGCCGAATAAACACGTTTACTGACGATGCTGGTAATGATCTCATTACATTGAGCCAATACACCTGCGTATGGTGGTGGTGGTGGGGGATCTGGGGGGGGGGGCGGCGGCGGGCCCGGGAGGACAAACAAAGCGTGAAATCACTAAATCACACTCATTATTGTGGGATATCAGTGGGGCCAGGATCCTAATGTACCATGAAGAGCATTCACTGCTTAATGGACATTTTACACATTTTTTATGCTTTCTATACATTACTGTAAAACACAAGTCTCAACAACGGGGGAGCCATTCACTGTACTTCTGTTACCACTAACTGTACAAGCACACAATCAAAGGCTCCTCTTCCTCATGCTCTGATCCTGTCAGCTCGTCCTCGCGTGTCTTTGTGTTTAACATGTTGATTCCTGATTAAACAAACAAACAAAAAAGACTGTGGATGATTATTGCAGCCCATGGTTTTCTGTAAAGCAGCTTGTGGCGTCTGTTGATCCAGCAGAGCCAAAAAAAATCCCCCAGTCTGACCTCATGTCATGTACCACCACAAGTGTACAATCCTCAAACAGGCTCCGTGAGTGCTACACCTGACCAGGAACTAATTTCACGGCGGCCCTTTTCACCGGTAACATGGCTGAGGGGGCGGAGAGTTTCTGTTACAGCAACGCCGCTCTCGTTATTTCACAATTAATGTCAAACCCTTGTTATTTGTCATTGCAAATACATGGCTTCAGTGCAGCCGCTGTTGTCGCTGCCATATTCTAATTTGTTCTCCATTATGGAAAACACTGGTGTCGATTAATTTCACTTTCATGGTTTGTTCCCACAACAAGTGAGTGTGAGCTGTTGTTGTTTACCGGGAGGCACCACTCTTGTTCAGTTCACACAGGCTGAAAAAATGCCTCTAAACGATGCCATGTTTGGAAAATGTTCCATATGCACAGTACAGAGGGGATGCTGGCATGAGATAATAAAGGCTGTCTTCATAAAGACTTCCATTCCCTGTATTTGTTGTTTTGATGCAGTATTAAAACCTTGGGCAAATTAAACATAATCATTCTTAGTGGATGTTCATTTATTATTTTAGTTTTGTAAGAAAAATTCTAGAAATGCTACAGTATCCATCCAGCCTTTTGGCTTTGAAATAAAAAAAAAAAAAGCTAACCAAAAAAATATATCGTTTTTAAGCTGCTTTTTATTATATAATAACCACATTTTGAGAAAAAAATGTAGTCATGAAAAAAATATTTTATTTTACCTTTTCAGAACAACCTTTGCTGTGGGACATAGACTAAACCATTGAGAAGCTGTGTTCACGTATCTAAGCAAAATGTTCTGTTACCAAGCTAAACTTTGCAACTTGGAACCTTTTCAAGTAGCCTTCAAATTCTGCTGAGCTTAGTTAATTCAACTGATATCTAGAATAAATCTTTACAAACAATGCTGCAGTTTTGGTCTTTTTTTTTATAGGTTTTCATTACTATTTAATCAGTCATCGCCACGAGCTGGAAGAATAAGAAAAGTCTCAAAATTTTCAATGTCAAAATATATTTACCTGCGGCGGACTGGCGACCAGTCCGGGGGTGTGCCCTGCCTTCGCCCATGGGTAGCCGGGTTGGGCTCCGGCAGCCCCGTGACCCCGAAAGGGATAAAGCGGATTAGAAAATGAATGAATGAATGAATGAAAATATATTTATTTTTTCTGTTTAGATGGTAATAATAACATTTTTTTGGCTTCACTGTATATAAATCCTTTTTTCTTTAGATAATTTCTTACATTTTGGTCACAGAAACTCTTAATTTTATGCCCATTTCACCCAAATGTATAATTTTTCCCAATTCTTTTGTGTTCATAACATTTTTCTTTTTAGATTTTGCATGTAGGTGCTTTCTCAGTCTACTATTGTGATTCAGTTTGAAAGCATTCTCCTTTCATTTGTGCTTGATTTTTTTTACATTTTATTTTAAACGGCTTTCCAGGGTGCAACAAAAGAATATTTTGCATTATTCTGAACTTTTTCATTAAGATGTTTTATAATCCCATTTTTTTGTCAATTTATTGGGAATATCAATGTAAATCTGAATCAATTTGATGCCGTTGTTTTATATTTGCAAAGAAATATCTATTATCTACATTATTAAAAAGTTGTGTATTTTTTCCTCCGTTAAATCTACAAAATCAGGTTTTTTCAGATTTCTCAAAGTCAGAAGTTTGCAACTTACATAAATTTGTAAAAATTAATTTGTTTTTTTTTAATGCAAAATTACAAGATTGTAGTATCATCCTGCAGGGATGGTGATTCCATTTAAAGGTATCGTTTAAAACGGCACTCATCAGAGATCAAATCTGAAAACAAACTTTTTTGTTTTTTCACTGCATGGAAGTTTTTGTTCACATCGAGACATAAACAGAATATTTTTATACAATGCAGACAGTGCATAGTTTGGGATTTCTGTTTACACCAAACGTTACTTTTTCAGCTTTTGCAGGAATCTTTTCCCTGGGGGAATAATAAAATGTTTTTTTTTATGAATTCAGGAAAGAAAAAAAAATCAAATAGAACAATGGCAGCTTTCAAAAAATATGTTTTAAATAGACACACTGCGAAATAAAAAATAGTATCTTAGCAGTGTTGCATATTGATGAATAACTGAGCAAAGACTTTTTAGAACTTGTTTTTTTGCAAAGTGAATTAACTACTGACCTAAAGAGTGTAATACAAAAAGGAATATTTATATTTTCATGAGTTTGGGCGTCCTCTTCCATGGGTTTTATTTAACTTTTTCACAAATCCAAGTAAGCCTTTCATCATGGCAATATCTATATATTTTTTATTTATTACATTTTTTAAGAAATGTGTATGAGGAGTGAAACTTAGGATTGGCACGGAACATCACATTATTATTTTTAATGGTGTTGATGGGGTCATAAAGAAAATGGAGACATTTTGACACTAAGAAGATTTTTCCTTAACATTCCTCCTCTCAGACTTGCTGATAAACCTTCAAATTCAAAGTAAACTCTCATCCTGGGAGTCACACTGCCTGTTTTTTCTGTCATGTTGTTTTTATTTTCATTCCATTTCCTGTGAGTGAAATAATCTCCGCTCTCAGCCACAGTCCCCTCCATTAGACCTAATAAGGTGTCATATAGTTTCATTCCATGCTTCACTTGTCAGAAAGTGCTTCCAATCCCACTCCAATTTTGAGTTTTAATAGATATTAGTCCTTTACACTCTCCTCACAATTAGGCCTCCCAGTTTTGCTCTTAATGAAAATCAGATTAAGACATATAATCTAATTACAGCCCATATTAATCCACCCTCTGATACACTCTGCCTACTGCTCTGCCTCTCAGACTCTTTTTGCAACAATCAGTTATTGAGCGCATCAGTTTGTCTGTAAGAACCCCCCCCCCCATGCCTTAGTTTGTATTTAGATAAAAATAAACCCCATAAAGTATTTTTCCCCATAAGACTTTATGAAGGAAACTAAATGTCAAATGAAATAAAAATACTGGGGAGGAAAAAGTTAATCTCATAAATGTATTCAACCTACGGGATGAAATGACCCATTTAGACTTGTAATTTAGAAATGAACTACTCTCTGTCTATCTTCAGTTTTTTGTCAGTTTTATCGTGACTGCATGATTTGGATGGAGCCATGAAGGAGTGTTGGCCTGATAAATTCTGCGCGTATCTGTGGACGGGGTTTCATGGGAGGAGTGGCATTATCAGAGGCCCGTTTGATGTGCTGAAATATCACACCGAGGTTCAGTTTGAATGCCATGTCTGCTTGATTGCTCATTTGACTGCTTTAATTACGAAACATGTTTTCATTATTGCTACCATCACTGCATTATTATCAACATAATTAACAACTGACCTGCCCCCCCCCCCCCCCCCCCCCCCCCCCCCCCCCCCCCCCCC
>BSAI01000030.1:31280004-31494474 GCA_036245035.1 Adrianichthys oophorus | reverse complement strand
ACACCCCCCCCCCCCCCCCCCCCCCCCCCCCCACGCCTCCAACCCACTATGAGCAACGGCACGTTTGAGGGGAGTTGTCAGCCAAGATCCACAACTTTATCTGAGATGAGACGAAGGAGAACCACAATGATTCAATCAGTTTCATCACTTCAGAGAGAAATGATTAACTCCCTCCGTCAGACCACTGGGTTACTCAATGGAAGAAATTATATGGAAAATTGATGGGGATTTTAACTTTACTTCCCCACCAGCACCTTAAAATATTCAACCCCTGCAGATTCAAAGTTATCTTCAGAAAGAAACTTATCTTTCAGGCCTTTTTTTAACTCCTATTTCTTTCCCCTTTTTTATTTCATTGTCCCCCTGCATGTCTAAGGCTTTGAGACGGCTAGATCCTTTGCTCTTCACGGCGCCCGTGTGATCCTGGCGTGCCGAAACCTGTCCCGGGCCAGCAAAGCGGTCAGCCTCATACAAGAGGAGTGGGTAAGTGACATCGTCCACAAGTCCCATTAAAGACCCACTCTAATGTAAATCGTGTTTTTGGTGTTCTTAATATGTTTGTAGCATTTTTTGTCATGATATAAAGAAAACAAAGCTCAAAACTGTATTTCTGAGTGTTTATTCAATCAAATGCAATTTGAAAAAGATTTAGTGATGTAGGTGCTACAGTCGGTGGGTCACAACCTTCCTGATCCGCTGCATTCCGACACATTTACTTGCAGACAAATAGATGCATTTATGTCTTTGATTTCCTCGTCCGAGCTGGTGGGAGAGCATGTAAACAAAATGATCATGGGAAGTGGGAGAAGGCTTACTCCGTGCAAACACTCCCCTCCACAACTCAGAGGCAAATGTCCTGCTGCTCTGCAGAAACAATAGAAACCGACAGGTTTTTATGGATTTTGGCTAAAAACAACATCATCATAATTAAAAGACCATGAGGAACGCTTTAAAAACAGATCAAATAATTAATGACTGGACTTTAATGGGAAATTGGAGTCTAAATTTAAATAAAAGTTCCACTTTGACCGCCTTGTAGCTTACCTTTTGGCTCGCAGAAAAAATAAATCTTCTTTGCAGAGTCAAAAGGAACTAGGGAGGGACAGAGAGTGAGAGGGCATCTGATAATTAGCTGAGATTATTGCTCTAATATCACTGCACTCCTGACATATCCCCAGATTTACGAGTATGGGAAAATAAACAAGCGAAATGTGGGTGCTGGAGCAGAAAGAATAAGCCATTAGCACGGGGTTGATTACAGAGAGCAGGACTTGAAGATGGAGGAGAGTGAGTGCTTAGTGCAGATATGAGGAGGGAGGCAGGGAGAGGCAGGGGAGGGAGACAAACGCCTTTGAGCGCTAGTAGATCTGCAGTGTTTAAACTTGCCAAAGTCTCTAATTGAAGTATGCCCCAGGGACTGTCAGTGCTGCCCCGCAATGTGAAATCCATTGCTTTGTTTAAGTGACTGAGGAAAAGCTCTCTTTCCAGTTCCAGATTTTGCAGAACAATTGATTTTTGAGCGTCACCCTTTGCAACAGATTTATCTACATGAGGAAAATGTTGGTAAATTTACAAATAAAGTTGATTCAAAAAGCATTGAGAAATAAAAAAAAAACTGTTTAAAATGTTTTTTATGTGCAAAGATAAAAACTGAGATCAAGTCCTACTCCAATCATCTTTTGATCTATTGTAAAAGCGTTCCCAGTGGTCTTTATATTATGGTTATGGCGTTTTTAGGCAAAATCACTAAAACCTTTGTCGTTTTCTAGGACATAGTTTCTGCAGAGCAGCAGGCATGCCCTCATTTCCCATGACCCCCCCCCCCCCTTTTTTTTTTTACATGCCCACCATCTGGCTTAGAGCCCCTCACACCCCCAACCCAATTTTGTTAGTGCAACAAAAATGTTGAGCAAATATTAAAGCTATCCAGCTGTAAAGTTTGAAGCCAAATGCCAACTAGAACGAGGAAATCAAAGACGCACATGGATTTATTTGTCTGCAAGTGGATGCTTCAGAGTGGACCAAAGCAAGGAGCTTGTGGCGCGCCGACTGTAGCACCCACGTCACTGGTGCAAAATTTCTCAAACTGCATTTTTTGTCTGTTTCTGATTTACAATGATTTGAATAAATTGGAATTACAATTTTAAGTGTGATTTTCTTCATATTTTTACTTTAACAACAGAAAAATGCCACATGAACATGTCAAAACACCTAAAACACCATTTTCATTGGAGTGTGTCTTTTAAAGGAGATTGGAATAGTTTTAATAGGGCTGGGGTAATGAATTAGTCTTTCTGAAGCCTCCCCTACATTTCCTTTTCAGGAATTCCCCTGTTATAGGCTAATGAATAAAAGTCACAATATCAGTATAAATCTCGCTGCAAATTCTTACCTCTGGTGACATTATTAATAGATTCAGGAGAAGAATAGAGAGGAGAATTAATCTTTAAAATGATGGATGGGCCCTGCTTACCTTCCCATGCTCCTAAGTTAAGGTCATTTTGATAAGAGGGTATATTTTGGGGTCCTCTGTACAAAAGGTCACCATATCTACTTCCAGGTCCCTCTCGGAGTTCCGCTCTGGCTGCCAGGAGTGGAAAAGCTGTCCCGATTGCAAAAGACCTCTGACTTCTAACTACCTGCTCGCCATTATTCTTTACTCTCTTTCTCTGTAACTCTCATGTCTAGCTGTGTGGGCTGCTGTTGCCGTTCAGAGGTGATGGCTGGCGGTGTGGTTTCACCGTGTACTGACAGGGGGATATAATAGTGGTGTTCCAGTCGGATAATGGGCAGGTCGAAATGCGTAGGAAGTTCAGGGTCAGAGAGCTTTTGCTTCCCAGCCAATCATAAGCCTCCCTCTCAATAAAAGTCCAGACAGGACGGTATGCTTGATGGCATATTCCTGGAAGAAGTGGCTCTGTAGAAGTACGTGAACTGTCCCTTTTTTTCCCCGACATGAATTGAAAGTCTTATGTTCATGAAAGACCTTCTGCTCTTCCTCTAAACACACAGTTTTCTCTGCCTCCACTGGAGCTGTGAGGCAAAACCTCTTGGGCGGGCTCATTAGTGGAGTCGAGAGGGGCGCAGTGGGGATGTACATGCACCTTGTGATCTTGTTTTACAATAAATCTAATGCTGGATACTTTCACAGGGTCTAAAAGCGACTAGTTTGACTGACTGAACAATAAAACCAGAAAAGATAAAGCAGGATTTGGAAGAAAGATTCTAAGAATCAAATCTACCTAAACAGTTATACATCTTTTTTAAATGTATTTACTGTCATTCTTGATTCAGGCGCTATAAAGACCTCTAAACTCTTCCTCTTAACCTGGTGCTGTAGCTACATTTGGCTTTCTCGGGGCCCCTGACCTCTCCATCTCCCATTCCACTCAGCGGACTGCCAGGTTAACTCGCTGGCTAACAATGAAAGCGTCATGTGCGTGCCAGATTTATTTTTAAAATTATGCTCATCTTATACTCTAGTCTTCTCCTCCGGGAGCTGTAATGGACTCCCATGTGAGACAATGCACAGCATGGTGGGCCTGCCAAGGCCTTTGGCCCCTGAGTAGAATACAACACATACATGCACACATGTTTTGAGGCCTTATTTTTTTTTATTATTTGCCTTGTTTTACTCCAAAACACTAATTTCCCCCTCTACTCCTTTCTGCAACACATGCTAATGAGATGCTTTGTAAGGGCATTAATTAGCGAGTTAGTCACTGATTGCTGTGCTTGTTTTTGTTTTGTGTGTGTTTGCATGTGTGTGTGGCATGGGGGTATTAATATGGCTGCATGCTGCTGAGGAGGGCTCTGTCAGGGTCTGCTCTGAAACCAATTAGGCTAAAGCTCAGTGTCCACTGAGGCCGCTGAAAGAAAAAAAAAAAAGAAAAGACTGCTGCTTGCAATGTCAAACAGCAACATTAGTACAGGCCTGAGGAGCAGAGCGGGACAGCCAGGAAACATTCTCACACAAAGAGACTTCCTGTGCAGAATATGTCTATAGTTGTGTTTATATGGAATATAATTAGTGTTTTTGCTAGTTTAAAATGAAGAATCAGTGATTTTTCTTTGCTTTAATATTTAGAACTTGTTTCCTACAAAGGAGCAATAAAAGAGGTCAGGAAAGATAAAGAATATTAAGAGACAGGGCTCCTTCTGCTTCGCATTTTTCAGATTTATCTTATTTGTAGAGGCATTACCTTAAAGACTCACTCCAATAAAAATGTGTTTTTGGTGTTTTTCACGAGTTCTTGTGACATTTTTCTTCTGATGGAGGATGGATATATATATAAAAATATATATTTATAAAGAAAATTAAGCTTAAAACAACATTTCTGGGTATTTTGATATTCAAATTGTTGTGAATCAGGAGCAGCCGTAAAAATTCAGTTTGAAAAAGATTTTATTTGTGATGTAGAAGCTACAATCAGGAGGTCACAAGCTCTCTATTCTGATGCATCCACTTGTAGACGACAAGATCCATGTACCTCTTTGTTATCCTCGCCCAAGCTGGCATCTAGATCAAATTCCTGAATAGCTCCAATATTGCTTGCCGGTAATATTAGGTTGGGGGTGTGAGGGAATGCAAGGTGGCGAGAGATTGTGGAAACAGATGGATGATGGGAAGTTGGGGAAGGCTTACTCCACTGTAACAGTCCCGCCCACAACTTAGAGGCGAATTTAAGGAACTACTGCTTTGCAGAAACCATGTCCTTGAAAACAAGTTTTTTGATTTTGGCTTAAGATGTCATAATCATAATTAGAAGACCACTGGGTACGCTTTGAAACTAGATCACAAGATGTGGGAGTTTAAGATATGCAATGTTGAAAATAATGACACATACTTGTCTTGGCCTCTGAATGCCTGTGTTCTTCACCATCCCTGTGGATGTTCTCCTTCACTCTGGATAACTGTGCTTTGGAGAGGAAAACTGGTGAGCACTGCGAGTGCTTGCAGGTCTACCTTTGTCCATTTTCTGGCTACATAATGCCGCGTGTCAGCCAGACTGGGCTCTTGCCCCGCTGGCCGCAGTGCCACTCCACACTGCAAGCACGCTCCTCTCATGAGGCCAAAAGGAAGTGACACACGTGAAATGCTGACCTGGTTGGCTGCAGCCCCTCTGGGGCCTCAGGATGCTTCTCTTTTCGTCACTGTTCCTCTATTCTCCTATGCACTCTTTTCTTTCTTTTTTTTTTTTAAACATCCTTCAAAAAAAGCAACTTTTGTTCTCCCTGCTAACCTCTTGGTTCACTGCCACTTTTTTCCTCTTTTCTCTCCCAATATGATTAAGGAAATTACAATCCATTTCCCAGGTCATTGAACAGGCCTGCAGCTCTCTTCTTTGCTTCCACCACCTCTGTAAATCAGAGTTAATCATTTTTTGTCTGGAAAGATTTAAGCTGATTTCTTTTAGTTGTGCAGTTCATATCTACAATGAAAATAGTTTCTGAGAAGTTGTTTTCTGACATTAAAACAAGGCCAAGATGTCCGTTGCAGCTGCTATTCCACATTCCCAGTCCTCTTCTCTGGTGGATCCACTAAATAACAGAAAGAGAGGGGTGTTCTCCTTTATTTCCAGGGTAAGACACAGTACAGATAGGCCTCTTTCCTCGTGTATGAGTATCATGTGTCTGTCTCTCCGGGGAAGCTTTCCCATCTCTCTTTATTTGCTTGTTTGTTTTCCACTTGCAGTGTGTTGTTGAACTGGGAATAAAAGTACCCACAACCTCGACTGTTCTCTGTTTCTACTTGAGGCTAAGCAGAGAAGAAAGGATTTATTGAAAGAAGGAGGTTTGATATTAAAATTTCAAGAAGAAAAATCCCCTCTCTTGTTTTCTCTAAAATGTCTGATATAGCACAAAAACGCAACAACCTGAGAATGTGGGACTGTAATAGGGCTTACTGTAACACAACGCCTAGCTTGTCTTTACATTACACCGGTGACTCTTCCAATGTAACTTGTGGGAATACTCCAAAAGACTGAGGAAAGTAGAGACTGTTAGCGTGAGAGTGTAGGACTGGAATAGCTTAAAGTTTTACAGTGGTAAGCATTTTGTGTGTGCACGTGTGTGTGATTCCACCTCAATTTAATGCACTCCCAAAAGTTCTGTACATCCGCGCACTTAGGTGCACACATGTGCGTTGCTGCACACTCCCATCCTCATGGTGTGTATTTAAATGTTTGATTATGCATTTTGCATAGCTCTGGGACGTGCATCAGTCTTCCCAGACTGCTAATAAAGTGACCAGGGAGATGGGAACCTAAATGAATCATAAAATGCGTTGCTTGCATTCCTCCCTCCCTCCCTCTCACTGTTCTGCTTAGTTATGCCGGCCTGTCGTTGAAGGCTGCGTGCCGCTCAGCTCTGTTCCTCCTTATGTCTGTCTCCTACAGCCAGGTGCCCTGTTTCCTGAAGAGGCGTGGCCTGCTCCTAATTGCCTGGACCACAGTGAACTATTGGCAAAGGCTTTGAGTGAAGGAGCACTGTGAAGGAATAATTTTGAATAAATCACATTGTTAGCCAGTTGATATTTTCTGCTAAATAAGCAGTTTGCCAGCTCTCTCACAAGGAGGTGTAAGCGTTAGAATGATGGGTCACTTGCCATAGGTCATGTTGGGGAGGATTTAAATGATTTAAATGATGTCACTGCCACTAAAGGGGACAGGTTGAGGAATAATGTGTAAGGTAGCGCCTCTATGTTGTTTGAACTTGACACATTCTCATCCCTCTCTTCTTTTTTGCTGGCTTTTCTCTGTGAAGGAGGGCTCATAGCCCAGGGATGGGGGCTTCTTATGATGAGAGAGGTGAGAGGTTGCTTGGATCTCTTTCCCTCTTTCTGTCTTCTTCCCTCTGCCAACAGAAAATGTTTTTTATTGAAGTCTGAGAAGTGCTGACCACAGAGAGACAAGTCCAGCACGTAGCCTAATGTTTTAGCCCAAGAAAGAAGCCACTTGTTATTTTCCGCAGCCAAACAGACATCAGCCTTAGTGGATGTCTGCCAAACAAGCAAACGCAGCAATGTTTTAAACGCAGAACCATCTGGCAGCAAGGCTATAACATTTATCTGCTATTATCCTAAGCTCTTTTAGCGTCTTTAGCTCAGTCTGGAAGCAGAAAAAGCTTTAAGATCCTGTGATAAAAGTTCAGAAGAGATGCAAAATGCTAATTAAAAGTAGTTCTGTGTGGTGTTTTTTTGAAATTATACTGTCTCTTCTCATCTTTGTTACCCATAAAGAGCATATTTAGACATGAGATGGAAACTTGATGAGTTTGTGTGCCTGAATTCATGTTTGGTGCTTTGTGTTTATTACATTTCACAGATGAGAAAAAAAAGGAAAAATAAGTGCATCTGTGTACACTGCTTTCAGTCTGTCTCAGTGGAAAAGACAATGTTACTGAACAGATATAAGTACATTTGCCGTCTCAAGTAGAGTTACTCATATTTTTGTCTCAGACTTGAAATAAAAAGTCTTTCTCATACTTTAGTTGGTCATTAAATTGCAATTGAAATTGGAAATGGGTTATTTCAAGCAATCAAAACAGAAATATGCTGTATATCTTTACAGAAATAAATCAAACTTATGATAATTAGTCATGAATTGGTTGGAAAATATATATACATATGCATACACTTGTAAATAATTCCATTATTCCACTCTGAATCATAAATAGACCAATGAGACGGCAATGGCCGTGAAATTGGGCTATATAAATAAAAGTGAATTGAATTGAATTAGCTCTTATGCATACAGTACATAACACATTTAAACCATTAAATGTATTCAGTTTGTCGGAAGAAGTTTAATAACTTGAAAGGGAGTGGGAGGATGTAAATGTATATTTTATCCCATCTCGATTATGCTTTACTTAACTTTTTAAGTTTTCATTTTCTTTACATACATTTACATTATTTGGTTCTTAACTTCTGATCAGTTATTTATACTTTACCAATAATTAAAAAAATCTATAAGTAGTAATACAATCAACTGACAAAGATGATGTACATATATAATATCGGTTATATAAAGACATTTCAGAAATCCTTATAACATATCACAGATCAAAGTGAAGAGCATGTTGTTTGTCAGAATTTTTGTTTGTAATATTAGAAAAATTGCCCTTACAAATCATTTGATATGAAAAAAATCAGGCATCGTAAATACAAATCACACATCAGGAAAAAAAGTGAAGTGCTTGTTGATATGATTAAAAAATACTATTGATTTATTTATTATCATTAAAGTAGTCTCTACTGATTCAGTGTCATTTAATGATGTTCAAGGTAATAGAAATTTGATTCAGGCAGAAAGAACATAACTCAGAAGTGTCTGCTAAATTTGAATAAACTTTTTCAAGCAGAGATTATACATTTTCCAAAAAACTTAGTTTAACGCCGATGGGTAATTCAGATGTTTTTTTTTTAAATATTTTTTTTAAGTATCTGTGAGAGGAGACATGCTATTATTTTTCAGCTTCTGTGCAGAGTTCATTCTAAATGATCAGAGAAAAGTTGATAACTTTTGTGCATAATTTTGGTGGGACATTTTTTATTGGGTGTTTGTATTTTTACTGCTGCTCACTCAAGGTCCTTTTTGTTCAAATCAAATCAAACAAAATTAAATCAACACTGTACATTGTGTTTAGATGCAACTTTTTTCTGGCCACCAATGACCTATTCTTGTAACCCATCTAAACCCACGTTAAGCAAGGAGCACCTTTTCAGGTTTTCAGCAGTCTACCTTGAACTGTATGTGTGTTTTTCTATTTGTCTGCTCTTATTTTGAGTTGTACTAAAACCCATTTTAATATTGTGTGAATTTCTCCTTGTAGGAATAATTTTATTCTATTCTGTTCTGTTCTATTCTATTCTATTCTGTTCTGTTCTGTTCTGTTCTGTTCTATACTTGTCTAAATCAAACCTTATTTATTAAAAATGTGCTCAAAGCGCTTTACAAGTAAAAACAAGATAGGTACAAAATTCAAACGATCAAAAAGCCAGAGTTTGGCTATTTCAAAACACTTATTTATCAGTTTAACCATTCAACTTATGTATTTAGGATGAAAAAAAAAAACACTTTTTTGACCCCCCCCCCCTCCCCCCCCTTTTAATGAGAATAAGCTGGTAGATCGATGCTCTGACACCTTTTTGTTGTTTATTGGTGTCATGCACAGTTCATTGTTCCCTCATGAACCATTGTGACCTATATGGAGCAAATAAGGCCGTAACTTTATATGGCCACACTTCCCAGAATGGAATGATGCTCCTTGACTTAAATGCAATTTTTCCTAATTTCCAAAGAAAGTCTTTTCCATCCCTCTACAGAATCTTAATGGCCTAGTGGAAGAGTGTCTGCACTGAGACTAGCAGATTGCGGGTTTGAATCTAAGAGCTAAAGCTTTCACTTTCTGCTTCAAGCTCATTTGAAAACAAAAGGAACTTTTTAATTTGGTGCCAAAACTTGATTTCAGCTTTGTGATTATTATTCACGACAGTTGCAATGGGAATTAATATTCATGAACTTCATTTTGGGGTCTCAAATAGGTGGTTTGTGATTGTTAGTGTGGGGAATTAACTGTAGAGCAGCCGGATTGGATATGTTCCAACAACTAACGGAAAGATTTGTCACATCTATCTGCAGGTATACAGGGTTTGATAATGTCATATCCAGTCAAGATTACAATTACTAGAGAAATTGTAAAAAAAAATCTTCAGAAGAGCCTTATATAAACAATGGGTCATGTGACCACAGCATTTATTCATCTTTTTTCTCGTTGTTTGAATCCACTGTTTGGCCGCACCACATATAAGACTTTAAAATGAGACCAAATACATCACTATTTGACACTAACACAAACATTACATTTTCACACCAATTTTTAAAAACAATTTCGAATCTTCAACTGTGCAATCACATTCAAATGAAAATTGGGGTCAAATGTCCATTAGACATTTGCTAAGACGTTAGACAGGAACCTCTGTTGACCATCATGCTTGCAGATGACATTGTAGGCTGTAGTGAGAGCAGGTGGAGGAACATCCATAACAGGGGTGTCAAACTGAAGGCCTCAAGGCCTGGCATGCTATTGGTATGTCAGAAACCCAGCCCTACCTGCTGCTGATTACCTGGTTCAGGTGTGTTTTGCCAATAAGATGCTACAATTGCAGGCTGGTGGGAAAGCATAAAGAACACTAGCCCGTGGGTTTGGAGTTTGACACATGTGATTAAGAGAGGAGGAGGTTTGCTCTGGAAATGAGAGGAATGGAGGTCAGCCACCACAAGACACAGAGGGACCAGTGAAATGGTGAGGTTACAGGGAGCAGAAATGAAGAAGGTGGAGGACGTTAAGTACTTAGGGTCAACAATTCAGTGTGAGAGTGTGAGTAAAAGAGGTGAAGAGGCGTGTGCAAGCAGGTTGGAAGGTTTCAGGTCGGATGTAAGACAAAGTGTCAGCAAGATTAAAAGAAAAAGTGTAGAAGACTGTGTTGAGAGCAACCATGTTGTTGGAAACAGTAGCTCTACAAAAGAGACAGGAGCATTGACTGTATATGATAACTGGACTGAGTGATCCCTCCCCTCTAGGTTTCCAAAGAGGAAGTACCTGCTGGCCACAAGAAGCCAAAATCCCATAGACTTCTATTGAGAAATAAACAGCTATTTATCAGTATTATATTTAACAGTTATGAACTGGCAAATCAGATGTCTCAATAAAAGCATGTGGTGCCTGCTGGCCCCCACCTAGAACATTTGAAAGGTTTAATTGACAGATTCTCTTGAGTCCGCTTTAAGTGGAAAGAGTATGGACTCCCAACAAGCTCACAAATGATTGGCGAGAGTGGTTGCCATAGGAACGTTGACTCAGACTGACTTGGACCGATCACTGCTTTCTGAAGTCATCTGGCTCCAACATGGGAAAGTCCACATCACGAAAAAATGGAGACTTAATTAAATTCATTAGGTTGGAGCCGCAAGAAAGCCATTTTCGCAAGGGGAAGTAACACTCACTCGCCCCATTTCTCTTTTACATACAGTCAATGGACAGGGGCACAACTGGAGGTAGCAAAGCTGAAGGTGTTGAGATTGAGATGGTTTGGACACATTTAGAGGAGGATGCTAAGGTTGAATGTTCCAAGATAAAAGCTTAGAGGAAGACCAAATTCATGGATGTAATCAAGGAGGACATGAGGGTGGTTGGTGTGATAGAGGATGATACAGAGATCTGGTTGTATGGATGATGTGCTGTGGTGACTCATAAAGGGAGCAGCCAATAGACAAAGAAGAAGAAAGCTCCATCTCAGTATAAACAAGATTGTTTAGAAATTGTTCAATATTTTGGGTTCTGAAATATAGGAAGATTTGGGGAAGTTCACATATTCTGAAGCACCACTGTAAACTACAGACATTGAATGTAGAGACGAACAGATATAATATTTTTTAGTAAAAATGAAAACCTATACAAACATGTGTTTGAGATGAAATAATAGAATTTGAAATCAGATCTTATGATGTTAATACAAGTGAACTGAACAGCTCCAGGCATCCAAACAGTCCTGCCCCAGGCACTGCCGTCATTACAGAGTTGCCTGTCTGTGTGTGTGTTTGTATGTGCTTTTTACACAGAGCTAACACGACTTTACAGCTTAATCAGTCTGTGTAACTGAATGCATATTTATCAGAGAGCAAATTCATGCTCAAAAAATTAGACCCGAGTTCATACATCTTTATCAAACTCACACACTTGCACATCTTTCAACACACACACACAGATGTGCACACACTCATATCCACATTTCATTAGTGGGGCAGATTCAGGCAGCAGTAGATTAAAAACAACGTGTGTTTTTACAGGTCCATAAATCAAACGCTGCACGAGAAGGATTCATTTGGAGAACTGCAGAGTTGTGGCGTAGCGGCCCTCACGTGACTAATTCTAAACGGTGATACCTTGATACACTGCCTTTTTATTAGTTTGATTCTCTCTTGCTCCACATCAGTGATTATCTCCCAGCTCATAGTTGACTTGCAGATTAGGTTAGATGTTATCTTCATTTATGGCGAGCATTTGGAAGATGAAAAGACCGACCCCACTTTAACCTTGATTTAGCCTACACAACTGCAAGTGATTAGGTCTGAAGAACAGAAGCAACGTATCTTTAACAGCCACATTGATCTTATGCAGTATAGGAAGAGCGCTGTATAAGTTCATTTTACTTTGGCTAAGGTTTGGATGAAAAAAAGGGGTTGCACTCTCCTACACCTCTCGTTCTGAGACCGTTGCTCTTAATCTGCAAGTGCCGTTTGGACCGCATATTTTCTAAACAGCACATTCATTTTAATGGTGTGTAAAGCACATAACTGTAAAATGTTTTGTTGACCAGGGATCATACGGAGTAAATGCAACACTGCACAAGCACTAATACTGTAGACATAACTCTTTTTTTTATCTGTCATTGTGCTTTTGTCTGCACCACTCTGAGGCACTGCAGTGCACTCAAGTGTCCCATGTTTATAGGTGTATTTTCCCTGCTTTCAGCCTGAGCAATGGCATTGACACACAGTGAGAAGGTATAATTTTCTTCAGCGCAAGAACTTCAACAAGTGGCACCTGGGGAAAGAGAAGCATATTACAGGTTCAAACAGCCTTTACCGCAGAGAACTACAAGCTCTCCTGACCTGTGACCAGACTCTGCTCTGTGTGCGCACGGTGGCTGTGTACTTAAGTTGGGGGAGGCTCAAAGGTATACCTGGCTGTTTCCTTCGGTGAAAAGCATTTATTAGGGTCCTGTCTGAAGTGAGGGGAGTGCAGAGCTACATCATTTTATGTCTTCTTTTTTGAGATGTGTGTGTGTCGCTGTGCAGCGTTTGGATAACCAGCTTGTGAACAGGATTGGTAACTGTATCAAATAACTGTAATAAAACGTGCTGTAAACCAATGAACACAGTTTAAACCCTTGACCTCCAAGTCCCTCAGTCACAGTGCTATATGTAGACCACACTGACTCCACTGATTAATTCTGCTGTAGACTGTGAGACCAAAGCCTGGCACCTCAAACTTTCAGTTGCACATAGAGCACCACCATGTTAGGGTGACATACTTTTATTTGTTCGAATTTTTAGGTTAAACGAGTTTTTAAAAGACTCCCATATGATGTGAAAATGTCTTGACACTTTTAAAAACCCTCTCTGATGAAAATCATGTTTTTGGTGTTTTTAACGTGCTTGTGGCATTTTTCTGATGATGGAGAACATATATAAAGAAAATGAAACTCAGAATTTCATTTGAGTAATTCTTTATTCACATCGTTGTGAATCAGGTGCAGAAGAAAAGATGCTGTTGGATAAAACTTGTAAGTGTGACATACAAGTTGCTATTGCATGTTGCATCGGTAATGTTAGGTTGGGGTTGTGAGGGGCTTTAAGATAGCTGGAGAGCACGTAAACAGAAGGATGATGAGAAGTAGTGGCAGGCTTACTCCACGGCAACAGTCCCGCCTACAACTCAGAGGCAAAATTTTAATGAGCGCCTGCTGCTCCGCAGAAACTATTTCCTACAAATTACCTAAAAACTTCATAGTCATTATCAAAAGACCCCTGGGAAATGTTTTCCAATGACCAAAAGGTGAATGGAGTGGAACTTTACAATAATGCTTGTTGCTTTATTTGAGGTCAGTAGTATACATTTTTGAGGAACACTGCCTGCTTTTGTGATGGAAAATCTATCAATTTTGATGCTGAAACAAAATAGTATCTTAAAATCTTAAGTCTATTTTGGTTTTTATGTTCTGCTCATAGTTTGGTGTTGCACAAGTGTCTTTTCAGTGGTTCAGTAGCAAATGGTACTTGCACCAAGACACTTCCTTTTTCGAAGGCCCAAAGGGCTTTACAGTGTCAGTGAGTCCCATTCACCCATGCACACACATTCACACACTGATGGCGGCTCCGCTACCGAACACTGGCGCCAACCTACAACCACCAATAGCAAAGTGGGGTTCAGTGTTTTACCCAGGGACACTTTGATACATGGGCTGGGAGGGAACAAAACCTGCAATCCTCTGAGGTCAAAGGTCGACCACTCCACCTCTACACCACGGCCACCTGGTAACAGGTTTCAACCGAATTTTTTTTTATAATGCTCTTTAAACAACAATGGTTGAACTAGAAGGTTAGCATTAACAGTTAAACATAAAAAGTAAGACATTTTAAAATTTATTTTCATTTCTATAAAACAACAAAAATAAGACATTTTGCTAAATTTTATTGTAGCTGAGAAACATTTTCCTTCACCTTTTACATACATACATAGAAGAAAGAAAAATAAAGAGTTTAATAAATAAAAATAGATACTTCATATAAACCTTGCCCTTGAATTTCAGCAATGAGAAAATATTGCGTCCTGTTAAATTGTAAGTACTTGGACTTTAAAAAAACAAAATGAAAACAAAATAAAGCTAAGACATAATGAGATAAGTTAAGAAAATGAAAGAAGAAAAAAAGAAAAAACTTCCATTGTTGTTTAAGAAAATGAATTGACTCTGTCTTTTTACCTCCTCTCCCCTGCTCACAGGGGAGAGATTACCTGACTGAGGTGGAGATCTTACCTGGCTAAGGTACACAACCTCACTGGAAAAAGAGTGAGAGAGCAGCAGAACCAGGGTGAGAATAGGAAAGAAGCAAGAGTCGGATTGGGTTATGCAGGGTTGGAGGGGATAAGATGCTCATCTATTACACTCCACAACGGCCCAGGGGTCGGCTTCATCACGTCTGATTCAGAGCTATTGAATTTGGACTCCATCTCCCATAAATCCTGCCCTGTGACGCTGATGGATGTCGGCCATAAAGCCTCCTGCTCTGACATGTGGAGAGCAACATGGAGAAACATGGGAAAATGTGAGTGCTCCAGGTTAATGTCAATGAGGCCTGGGAGTGAAGAGGGGATGATGGAGTGAAAGAAAGTCAGCGACAGCGAGGCATCAGAGTTGTAGAGAGAGAGAGATAAAGAAGACTGAATGGGCTGGGAGCAGAAAGTGAAAAAGCAGAGCATTTGTGGGAACTTTAAAGCAGATTTTGCTGTGACATTTGCAGCAATTCAGCCATCATTACACAGTTTTAAAGTCATTGTTGCTCAAAGTGCAGCAATGAGTCTTATAGTAGGAGACAAAAATATCAAATGCTTCCTTTTGCTCTGATAATCAAAATAACTCTAGTATTTATGTTGCTGTTGTATTACTGTGAATGTTTTAAGGAAGGAATGAGAAAGTTAATAAAGAGTTAATTAAAAAAAGGCATAATATTAAAACAGTCCTAACTACAGAAACAGCAGAAAAGGCTGGACAGGAAATAGAAAGTGGAACACTTCCTCATTAACAAAACCCCGTTTGGACCATAAAGCGCCTTCCCAATGTGCACCAGCAAAATGCCCTGATTAGGGGGAATTGCTGCCCTAATGAAAGCCTCCATTGCAGGCATTTATGATATTGGTATGGGTGGTATGGTGACTAGGCCTTTGGGATGGGCCGGCTTACAAATGGACATGAGATTGCACTTGCAGTATATTTGTGTGGATGGGATAGTTGGGGAGGCTGGGGGAATGCACATCCATAACTCATTTGGAGGAGTCAGTTTTACTGGGTTGGGACTAATGGAGATGAGCATGTGCTAAGAGCCAGGGGAGATGCTAATTTAGCAAAGAACTGAGAGAGGACAGCAAGCGTCTGTGTGTGTGTGTGTGGTCAGGTTTAGTTAACTTTATGTTATTTTATCATCATTCACCCTTTTTTTATCCACTGAAAATTATTAAAAAATAACAACACTTATCGGTATTGTGTTTTCTCCCAATTTACATTTTAATGGAAGTATAATTAAAAGAAAAAAAATTGTTGTGGGTTTAATCTTCCAGAGCAAAACTTCCATCTAGATTTTCTGATATTGTGTTTTAACTGTAATCTGCATTTTCTTATTTTTAAATATAATTATTTGCTACTCATCTAAGCAAAGCTAATTTATATTTTTAAATATTCCTATCAGAATTCCATAAGGAAGGTTCTATGTCAGGATTTTATTAGAACTGTCAGAGTTAAGATTTATTTGGAGTTGTAGTATTTCATTCGTTTTTGCCCCATGTCATGTCATTTTCTAAAACATAGTATCTGCAAAGCAGCAGGAGTTCCTTAGAATTTTGACTCTGAGTTGATGCAGAGTAAGTCTGCCCCCATTTCCCATCATCCATCAGTTTACGCACTCTCCGCTAGCTTAAAGCCTTTCACACCCCCAACATAACAGTACGGGTGTCCCAAAAAAGGTGAACAATATTGGAGCCATCTAGCCGTACAGTTTTAAGCCAGATGCCAGCTCAGATAAGGAAAAAGAAGATGTGCATGGATCTAGTTGTCTACAAGTGGAACAAGGAGCTTGTTGCTTGCCTTAGTAACTTGTACGTCACATTTACCAACTTTTTCCAACAAAATGTTTTCATCTGCTCCTGATTTACAATAATTTGAATAAATAAATATTCAGAAATACTATCTTAAGCTTAATTTTCTTTTTTATGACCTCCATCATGAGAAAAATGCTTCAAGAACATGTTAAAATAAACAAATATAAATAGATTTTTTTTTATTGGAGAGGGTCTTTAATAAGATTGTGCTCAGGTGAGTTCATCATGAAATGTTTTTAAAGGAAAAAATGAAAAGGGAAAAATAAATCTACAAAGAAGCTTATTCTCCCCTTATCAAATGATCTTCTTCACTGTCTAATTTCTCATTTTTTCTTACTGAACCTCACAACATCGCCACAGGACTTACCTGAGGCCCTCATGTCCACCTCATTCATCACCTGGTCTTGATTCCTCTGCTTCGAGAGGGAGAGAGGAAAAAGAGTTGAGGTGGAGGAGTTATAAACCCTCTTCTGATCCCTCTCCTTCTTTTGTAGCTCCCTTCCTTCAGCATGTGAGCAAGAGATGAATGCAGCCAGTGGAATTAATTGCACTCCGTTACTGAAGATCAGCAAGTTTGCTCTGTTGGCGTGCTGATCTGCCATATGGCTGCTCACTAGGTGAACACTTTGATTAATGTTGCTCACTCCTCCTTTTTTTCTACTAATATTTGATTCTCATAACTGAAACTAAGCTCCTCATTCTGAATTTTTTTTCTCAGCCCTAAATTTTTTTACATTCATTTTTTTGTTTAGAAATTATTTGTGATGTGGCATCAGGGTAGACCGTGTGGAGTATTAGTAAGTACGTGTTTGTGTAAGAAAGAGTTTCGGTCCTATAGGTATGTACCCTTTGCAGTTGATTAGGCCCCTGGTGTGTTGAGTGTTTCTCTATTAGCCTCCTCAGCCACTTGTCTTCTTCTGTATGACTACTCTTTAGCCCAGAGGTCTTATATGCGCTCACACACAAACCAGAGAGGATGCTGTGCTGGGGTCCCGGCAGTAACAAGGAGGTGAACAGATGGTGGAGTCACAATATCGATAGGTCTGACTGTAGGTAATAATACTTTAACAGGGTTCAGCCAGGAGACAGTGCTAACTAGAGAGGTGACTCTCAAGTGTAGTGTTTGCTATCTGCAAATCACACCGTGCAGCTGGGAGTGCGGTTGTTTGCGGGTGCACATCCACCCATCACACATTAGAGAGCCTGTTCTGATGCAGGGGTGCAGTTTAAAGGGAGGGGTTTGATGACATCTTCAGCTCTTGAGATAAAATTTCCTCACCTGGGGGTCACAAGTTCAAGCTTTTCTCTTTTTTTCTGCTGCTATAATGAAGCAGCTCTCTTGAACTCCATGCAGACATCTATGCGGGAAGATCCATTACAGTCAGACATTGCCTTTGTTTTCCCTCTGCTTTATGGTCGCTCGCGCTGTTAGTGTATTTTGGTCTTCCTCAGCCTTGTTAAGTGCTGCCATCCTCCTGTGTTTGGATGTGGCCCAGAGGGCCTGTAGCGAGACCAGGGGCAGGGAATGAGCTGCAAACCCCAGCCAGCAGGTGCCCATGGTAGGCTGCCAGTCCCCCTAAATCTCCCTGATTACCTGGGGCGACTCTGGCGAGATGGGGGTGTTAGAAGATGGTAGGCTCTCTGAAAAGACTGATTGAGATGCAAATGGGGGCCATAACTCAGAGGTAATTCAGACCTGAGCACCCTCTGCCTCGTCCGTTCCTGCTCACCTCCCTATATCATCACTCCCCATTTACCCCAGCGCAGAAGCTGTTATTGTCTTAGGATAAAGTTAGACATTTATCATGGCAATCGAGAAATACTTTGTTGGGGAGAGGCCTGAACAAGTAGAACAGGAACGGATCAGAAAGCAACAGACAGAAAAACAAATTTTTCTTTTCCCCACACATACAGACACACCTGAATATAACAGAAACTGCTTGTACCTTTCAGAAAGAACAGGTGGACATCATAAAATGTGAGGGGCTGTGGGCCCACCAGCCGAAAGGTGGGAAGAGCGGGGGAGGAGGAGGGGAGGAGTAATTGCACAGTCCTTTGCTGAATTGTTCTGTGCCTGCAAATTTAAATTCCCCACTATTATTTTAATAATCTGCCTTTTACTGCTTGAGCTTGGATCATTTGTTTGCAAACCAGGTTATTTGGAGAGGGAGGCTCGGGGGTAATTTCATGCTTTGGAGCATTTATATCTATAACTTAATGAGGAGAGGGCCTGTTGTTTCCTGGTAATACACTACTAGAGGGAAGCAAACTTTTTATTTTCCTTTTAGTGTACTGTTAGAGAGCAATAATGTGGGATAATTCTGATGGAATTAAGGAGCAAAAGCAAAGAGTGACTTCAATGCAGCTTTGGCTGATTGACCCAATTTAATCCAGGTGTTTATTTTTTTATTCTTAAAATGGCAGAACGAACTGCACAAAGTGTGCTTTTACATTTGTTTTTACATTGATTTCATTGAGGATTTAATAGATATGTAGTCTAATTGCTGTCACTTAGTTCATGTCAAGGAAAACTTAAAGTCAAACTCAGATCATCTTTTAAAAGCATTTCCAGTGGTCTTTTAATTATGATTTTGCAGTTTTTAGTCTAAACAATAAAAAAAAGTGTAATTTTCAAGAGCACAGTTTCTATAGAGTGGCAGAAGATCATTAGAAATTTGTCTCTGAGTTGTGGGTGGGAGCAACCCCAACCTTTTTCCCTTCTCGTTGCTTAGAGCTCGGAGCAAAGGGCTCGAGGCCTTCTGGGTGAATTTTCTACGTCGCAAATAAGCTCAAACTGAACTCAAACTCAGGAATGCAATTTTGAGCTTAATTTTTTTTAATATGTCCTCCATGATCAGAAAAATTCCACAAGAACATGGTAAAAGTAATATTTTAATTAGAGAAGGCTTTAAGATGAGTGCATTTTCCTTTAGAACACTGAGGGAGGATGAAGGGATGCAGTAAGAAGTTGGTCCTTGTGGTCCAACATCCTGTCTTCTCCTGTCCTTCCTCCCTCCTGTCACTCCTTTACTTCTCTGCTCCCTTGTGAAGGACTCTTCTTCCAGCAAATTGAATCAGACCGCATGAATTAAAGTAATAATTCAATTTGTTTACAAGGTATCATTTATTCTCTGTCATGCGACTGCTCCGTTGACAATCTGCAGCACGCGGCCCGTTGACCTTTGCTGGGGTCATATGACACATTTATTACATTGTTCCGCGAGTCTTTTAGGCTATTACAGAGTGAGAAGGGAATATAGATGCATGATGTGAATCTTATTATTAAGGCTCGTGTAACGTTTAACTTGAATGCATAACTGCCTGACCTTATCAGAGGACAGGATAGATCATGTAAATGGTGCTTGAGTGAGTGCATTTGTTTATAGTGATTGCGCTCCACCTTTTAATGTCTCGTGCTCCCTATTTTGTTTTCTTTCTCTTTATTTTCAAAAGTTTTGTATTAAAACAAGAAAGATATACATTTTATTTCCCTGAGAGAAGAGGTTACAGGCTTTTATTCCACAGAAAAGCATTTTATGAATCACAGCAGGAGTTTTCACTCAAAGGAAACACCAAAACCCTGCGGATTCCAAAGAATTCTCGCATCAAAAGCACTATTACCCTTTAATACACATCAAACGCTTCGCTGTTCCTTAAACGCTCGATTCTTTTCTATTTCAATTATGCGACGCTTATGTTTTCATAAAGCTCATGCAGCAGAGGCTTGGTAACCAAATCAAAGAGACTTAATTTATTATCTGCGCCTGCTGATGTGTGTTCATGACAACAGTTTGCGCTTGAGTAAATGCTTGCTTCTCCGTCAGTGTTTTAGTGCCTCGCCAGGCCTCAGGATACAGAGATGATACAAGCCACGAGCATTTCAGGAGAAATTAAACTGTGTAAAAAAAAGTAGCAGGTTTAGATAAAGCAATCACATTACTGCTGCACTTGAAAGAAAGACATTATTTTGTACTTGTGAGAGCGGAGCTTTATTGCTGACACTCCCGAAGAGAAAGTTGTTTATATAAACTCAAAGTGCACGAGGTCTAGGAGTTTTTCTCCTTCTTTATTGTAATCTAACCACAATGCAATCAGCATCTAAGCCTGCTTGTGTTGTTCAGCCAGACACTAAAGTCCCTGTGCAGAATTGCAAAATAAGTTGGGTGTAAATATGTAATTGCGAGTGCTTATTCGAAGATCTGAAATATTAGGGAGCAATATGGATCGTATTAAAATCCTAGTTGTTAGAGGTATCGGTTACACTAAAGACATGCAGGAAAATGTGCACTGTCTGCGTATCTAGAGCAGATAGAATGGGTGCGATGAGGGGGGAGATAGGAGCAGAAGAAACTGAGGAAATGGAGAAGAAGAGACGGAGAGGAGAGGAAGATGAAAATCTCTTGATGTCTTTCTGAGAACATAGACACGTTATTTAAATCACCATCACTTTTTAATGTAAATGTGATCTGGATGTGCCCTAGATGAAGGAGAGAAGAAGTTGAAGCAGAAACACACACACACTCACACACAAAACTGTCCAGTTACAAATGGCCAAACACTGTTTCAAACATTCCATGAAAGGCGGCAAAATAGTGTTAGCCATTTATTTGCTGCAAAGGAAAACACCTAACAGGCTGTTTTGTGTTAGTTGACTTCATGGATGTGTACGTGTTTATGTGCGTGTGTGTTTGTGGGGAATCTGATATCTGCCTCCGGCCCCATTGGCCATGGTCTGTCTGCATGCGAAAAGCAAACTCTGCAATTATGATGACCGGCCTGTCCTTTTCATTTCCCATCTCTGTCTCTCTTTCTCCCTGTCCATGTGCCTGTCTTGAGCTCTGCCCTTTTCTTTTCCTCTTCCTGCCTTTGTTTTTCTTTTGCTTTTGAAGAGCAACGTGAAAAAAATAGAAAAAGGACTTAATAGTTAATTTCAGGTCTCTCAAGTCGCTTCAAGTTTGATTACTGACTATAGAATGAAAATAAACTTTTTAAAGTTCATTATTGTCTCTCATACTGTAGTTTTTTATTTGATTACATGACTTTTCATTAAATTACATGCATCAGTATGCATCATAACATAAAAATATTGTGTGTAGACAGCTAAAAATTTCATTCATTCATTTATTTTCCAAACCGCTTTTTTTTCCCCATTGTCATTTAATGTATTTGGATTTGACTTATTTGCTTTTGTATGCTCTATTTTTTACATCCATTTTAACGTATTGTAACTGTATTATTAACCCGTTGTTATTGCATGTTGTGTAATAACATTTGTTCTTCCAGGGCTGTGACAGACTTCATTTCTCCACATCTAAAAATCTTATTAATACGTGTTTCCTTTAAGCCTTTAACAGATTTAATTACCAAAAAATTAAATAAGTAAATAAATAAAGTTTATCTGACACTTTGTGTTTCATAAGGATTTTTTTTTCATTTGAACCTTAAATGAGCAAAAAGGTGAAATAGATAGAGGACACATTGTACCTTAAAGACCATGTATCCTTGTATGTATTATTTTAGTACTTTATGTAAATATTATTACTTATAATATTACATTTGTAAATATATAAATGTTGCTTTCTCTGTAATATATAAAAATCATTCAGTTTTAGATGGCCCGTTTAAACTGCAATTTTTCAGTTTTATGGGAATATGTTATTTTAAAGTACAAATACAGTGGGGATTGAAAGCTTGGGCACCCCAGGTAAAATGTTATATTATTGTGCAAAAAGAACCCAAGAAAAGATTGAAAAGCCAGCGCATCTGTTTACAGATTAGACATTCTTTTAATATAAAAAAAAATGAGGCATTATTTCCATCATTTACCCTTTTAAGATAACAGAAAACCAAATAATGTCCAAAAGATTTTCGCACCCTGCAGAGTTAGTACCTTGTACTGCCCCCCTTTGCAAGTATCACAGCTTGTAAACGCTTTTTGTAGCCAGGTAAGAGTCTCTTAATTCTTGTTTGAGGTATCTTCATTCATTCTTTTTTGCAAAAGTCTTCAGTTCTTTGAGATTTCGGGGATGTCTGTTACACACTGCTCTTTTCAGGTCTATCCATAGATTTTCATTGATGATGAGATCAGGTGATTGGGAAGGTCACTGCAAAACCTTCGGTTTCTGCCTCTTAATGTAAGACAGCGTAGATTTTGAGGTGTGTTTAGGATCATGATCCATTTGTAGAAGCCATCCTCTCTTCAACCTTTTCACAGATAACATCAAGTTAGTGTCCAAAATTTGCTGAAATTTTGTAGAATCCATTCTTCCTTCTACTTGTGAAATGTACAAGGTACTAACTCTGCAGGGTGCCCAAACTTTTGCACACACCTTTAATTTGTTTTATATTATTTTTAAAGAGTAGATGATGAAAATAAAGCCAATTTTTTTTTACATATTAAAAGGATGCATCATCTGTAAACTGATGCCTTTAGAAGATGTTTCAATCTTTCCTTGGGTTCTTTTTGCACATTAAATTAACATTTTACCAGGGGTGTCCAAACTTTCGATCCCTACTGTAGTGTTTTGGTAGTTAGAGAGTAGGGAGAGAATGTGGACATAGCCTCTGTTCTTACTAAGTAACACAGGTTTTTTTTGTCTTCTTCTGCAGCTTCTTACTCTTTTTCAGGTTTGACTGAGCGACGGACAAAACCGTATAATTAATAGTGTTCAAATAATTGTAATGTTTCAGACACCTTTCCCTGCAGGCCACTGCACAAAAGGTGTCAGCAAGCGCTGAACTATGACGTGGCCTTCTTTCCCTGTGTGTGCATCAGATGCTCTCTCCGTGTCCGTGCTGAGCGCATCGGCACGCCTGCGCCTTAATCTTCACGTTTCTTATCTGGAAAATCATCCCATGTCCTTCTTTCACCTTTCCCATATCTGCCCCAGCACTTGCTTGATTTGTAACTTGATTTCAGGAAAGGGAAAACCTGTAGATTATCCCGCTTTCATTAGGGGGGAAAACCCACTCCGTGTCAGAGAAAGAAGAAATCAATTTAATACAGACTTAACTGGAGGAAATTACATATTCTCCCTGTATGTGCTGAACAGGCACTTTCTCTTCCTCACCAGAGACCTGCCTCCCTATTAATTGCAGAGTGTGTGCAGATCGGAAAGTGCAGGAGGATGTATGTGTGCGTGCATTTGTTTGTTTGTATGTGTTTGTGACGTGCTGAACGTGCGCCTCCACTTCATGGGTTGTGTGTGTTGTGTGTTGGGTCTGTGCGCTGAGGTCAGTTGTCAGGTCTGTGGTAGGGCACCCAGCCAGATTTGCCTGTTTCTTTATTTGCAGTGTGTGCATGTGGAGCCGCTGCACGTGGTGTGTGTCCATATATCTTTGTCGGTGTGTGGTGCGTGTAAAAGCACAAGCGCATGTGACTTAGCCAGGTGGAGAGGAGACTGGTTGGTATTTATGAACATACGTCATAATTGTGACAGGATGATATACGACCTGCACATTCCACAGTTTCTCCCCTCCTTCCTATTCTCTTTTTCATTTTGCTAAAAATATACATACATCTATGATATGAGTCTTAAAAGCTGATGACCAATTTAGCGCGGCATGTTGCAGACAAGGTCACAGAGATCCGCGTTTCTCTGCGTTGCTCCCTCCGAGGCCTGGGCTAATCTACAGAGCAGGAAGAGGGGCTCAAAGTCATTTCTCTAATTGCTTTTATAAGGTGCCCTTTTCACATGGTGTCTTCACTGCTCATTCACTTTCATCGCCATTACAACACCTTACCTCTGCACCTGCTGGTAACCAGACTTTAATACAATATTGTGCTCACTTCGTTTTGGTAATAATAATTTCATATTCACAATAAGTAAAGGCATTTAATAGGTCTGGTGCTAGTTTATTTTCTCTTTTGTTGGCTGAGGTGTTAACTGTTGAGGTAAGTGTTTTGTGTACGGGGGGGGGGGTTTGATTCCTTAAGTGTTGGCCATGCATCGAGGGATCTATGAGGAGGGCTGAGCAGAGCAAGGTGAGGGAAGATGGAAACAGGGGTTAAAGCGTAAGAGTGAAGGCTGCGGAGGATAAGGGGAGCGGGAGATGAGATGGAGCCTAGTGCATTAAGACAGTGTATTATTTGGCGGTTCCACTTGCTTGCGTCCATTAGGGGTGGCTGCCGTGCTATTAAAGGGGTCAGCGAAGTGTGCATACCTGGAGTGTGAGTACACCAACATAGGTGCGTTTTTAAGTTGCTAGAGTGGTCCAGTGTCTTATTGAACAGGATGGAGGCTCCCCTGCTCTACTACCTCTTCATTTTATCGGATTGGATTGCTCCAGTTATAATTGCATTAGAGAGCCTCCACCTCTGTCCTCCACTTCTTCATGATCTTTACCTACAACACCAATTTCAATCACGTATGGAAAACTATTGGACTTGAACGAAAGCTAAATATGTTCATCTGCATCATCTAAAGCAGGGGTCTGCAACCTACAGCTCCAGACCCCTTGACCCCTCTTTCTGGTTGAAGTATAGTAAAATATTTTTTCATTTTAAAAATTAACATTTGTTTTGTAACTATAAGGCAGATAACTATAAGAAACATCAGATAAGTCAAACTTTATTCCACTCTTTCACTAACAGTTGAAGCCCAGTTTGCATCACTCCACAAGGCTCCTGACTGCAGTACCCATAATGCTCCAACAATTCATCAAGCAGTTTGGCATCTTAGTGTACCAAAATTGTACTGAAACACTTAGACTGGTTTTATGTCCCGTGAACCACAGATAGTTAACTGGTCATTAGTTAGCATAACCAGAATTCCTTTTTAAGGAAGATTTTCTATTTTTTTTTAATCCAAGGATTTTACGTGTGGTTCATGAAAAAAAAAATCCTGCAGGGGTCACTTAATTAGCTCTTAACTAATTAATCTTGGTTAGTTAGATTTAAAAATGTCTGAATGAGATGCATCACAAACAGTAAAATAAACTGAGTATAGGTTTTTTGTTTTTTCTATGAATCTCTGCTGACATTGCACTACCCACCAATGCATTTTCTGCATTAAGACTGCAGGTTGTCTTTTATTTTGAAAGAAAGGACAAACTAACATTTAAAAAAAATGGTCTCTCTTTATGTTTGTGTTTTATTTATGCTCAAAACAATGATTTATGTTCATCCATCTATCCATCCATCCAATTCAAATCAGTGACTTATTTTTCTAAAGAGTGAAGTAAGACTGTGGCTCCTACTGGGTTGTGGTCAGTGAGAAATCAACCTGAATGGCTCTTTAGGTGTTGGAGTTTCCAGACCTTGCACTAAAGGAAAGTCAGTTATGTTCTGGACCGCTGTTTTGATGGGTGGTTGATGGATTAGGAAGGGTAGAGCATGGTGCCATCAGTGCCACATGCAAAGTCTGCCACCATTTGTTTCTGTTGCCGTCTAGCTGCTAAATTCCACATGTTTCATTCACCAATAGCCCTTTAGCTGGGGCATAGGAGGCAGCGAGCCCTGCTGCCGTAAGACGATCCCTGTGGTGTTGCGAACTCAGCGATTGCTCCAGAATTACCGGAAAAGCTTCGCTGCTTTTCACTTTTTCTTCGCCCTTGAAGAGACCAAGCGTTGTCAGGTCCTCATAAAAACCCTGAACAATTGTGTCTGTGTGTTCTCCTTGTCTTTTCCTGCCCTCTTCTTTTTTTTTTCCTTCTTCTCCTTCCAAAACCTGGCCATCTGTCTAATTGTTCACCTCCATCGCTTTAATGCTTTTTACATGCTCCCCCCCACTCTCTTTCCAGGCAATAAACTTTATTTTCTTCGCAAGACTTCAATCTACAGGGGGAGGGCAGGCAGGCGGGCAAGCAGGCTGCTCACCTTCTCCCTGCTGGATTTGCTCCAGTGACCCCCCCCCCAACCCCACTTCCTAACCCCCCCGGTCTCACATTACTCCATCTCCTTCCCCTTTCCTCCACGTCTCCAGGGAGAGTAATATGTGTCCATCAGGCCAACACCTGCTGTCATCTTCTCTGCTGGTCTCTCCCTCATGAGCAGCTATACTGTCGAGGAGGCCTCATCGAGCCCGTTGCCTGCTCTGACCTTGTTTAGATCCCGCGTTTTTGTAATTGTACAGTAAAACTAGCAGCTGAACCATTTTCAAAAGAAGCGCAAAATGTTTGCTCACTGCTGGCTTTTTTTTTTCTTTTTTTGGCTTCATGCATGCAAGTGCAAAAAATTCTTATGGCATACATAAGTCGTTAAAATAGGTTGTCTCCCCTCACCTGTGATTACTGCCGTGAACAGATCATATAAGCTGGAACCCTATAATCATATCTATAATAGTCATAAGCAGCTCTTTAATGATCTGTAATAGCATCCATATAATGGCATAGAGTGGCATCAAGAGAATAATTCAGCCATGGATTATGGTGTGGTAGCTATGTTTTACCCTTGAGTCACAACACTGAATTTGTTGTGTGTGTGAGCATGTGCATACCCACAGTGGGGCAGAGTGTATGTAAAGTACCTAAAGACTTGCACCTCCACCTGAAGGTGCTCTTAACCCTTTTCCTAGTGCGGTTGTGCTCAAGGGAGCGTGGAGCGTCCATGCTGCAAGTGTCATGTGTACTTAGCTCTGCAAAGATGGGGTAAGTGCGCTCCCAGGTGACGTGTGTGGACAGGAGATTATTTGAGAGGAAAAGTCTGACAGCGGAGCAGCAGCAGATGCGGCGGCCGTGGTGGCGGAGGCAAAGCTCAGCGCTCCTCCAGGTGTAATGTGAGCTGACAGCGTTCCTCAGGGATTCTGGACAGGACGAAGCGCAGAGCAGAACCTGGAGACTGGAGCGTGAGGGATGCGCTACCCCCTGGGTTCAGCTTGCTCCGTCTCACTTCATGCTGTTTGCTCCTGTGCCAACATATGCCGTGGTCCCATGTGAGCTGATGCGTAGTTAGAAGGTTGAACTTCGCTTGTATCTTTTGAGGGCCTGTGCTGATAAAGAGAAAGAGAGGTGAAGGAAAAAAAATCTGGGTTTTCACACTTGACAAACATGGTTATATACTATTATTAAAAAGATATGCCCTCTTCAGGCCTTGATGCGCCTCTGCTGAGGTATGTGGCCTGCATCTAAATGCTACAGTAAGATGAAGGGGATGATGAATATTTAGCTTGTCTCCTGCATTGTGTAAATGCAGCTATGCATTCACTGTATAAGTCATTTATCTTTCTCTACTTCTGTCCTATCTGCACCTTGTCTTCCAACATATGGTGCAAAATGAGCCTCACACACACGCATTCAGAACGCATACACAACCTAAACCTTTGGAGTCTTTGTTGCACTTTCAAAAACTGCTTTGCACACTGCACGTACCCACGTTTCCTCTTGTGGAGGAAAAAGAAGACATTTAAAGGTGGATTTTTTAAAATAAACATATAGCAGGACCTTCCATCATGTATGTAAATGGCATATTATTGCAAAGAACACGTTTCCCTGAAAGCTCATTGTCTTAACAGCTGATGTGTTTTCATGGAAACTAACAGTTCAGAACATTCTGATAAATTAAGTCATGTTCAGCATTCTCTATAGGAGTCAATTAACTCACCAACGATTCAAGATATTGCAACAACTACAGTGAAAAAACATTTTCAGAGAACAGAAGTGATGGTTTTCCAAACAGCCTACATTTTATTTTAGCATCTACATACCCCTTTTCCCTTTTTTTGGTTTGTTGATTTAAAAAAATGTAAGCAAAGAGAATTATATGCACTATTTCCCTTGTCAGGTCAAGATTTGAGGATATTTGTCATTTAATTTGCAGAAAAAATGTGCAAACTCATAAACTTCAGTTTTTACCAACAAACAATGATTCCAGAGAAAACTCAATTTTCTGTCTCCCCTGAAAATGGTTCATTCTCTCCTTTTTTGTGTTTTAACAGCATAAAGCCAGAGTGGAGACCATGATGTGCAACCTGGCTTCCCTCCGTAGTGTTAGAGAGTTTGCAGAGTCTTTTAAGGCCAAGAAGCTGTAAGTATGAACAACAAAATTAATATTCGATGTAAACTTTCTCACAACTTTTATATGTTTTTTAAAATATCTTTATAAATTAATTTATAAATATCATAAAACAGTTAAGAAAGTAACATGCATAACACAGAGATTGTCTTTACCTGCCTTCAAATTCATTCACTTAAAGGCTAATGTCTTAATGACTACTGATGGACACCATATGGGTGAGCTCTCAGGAGTGTGTTTGTGTCCATTTGCTTGACATTGGTGGAAGACACTTGGTGTCACTTATTTTGTGGTGGTCAGCTTTTCCCGCTGCTTGTTTGCTATTTTGGGGTCATGCGTTCTGTGGTCCCTGCTGCTCATCTGCTTTGCAGGTCTCTCAGCACAGGAGCTTGTGTACACAGCGTGAATGTTGATGTCAGCGGACCCCCTTAGGGAGAGGCAGAGCACTTACTGCCCATAGCTGCCCTGGGGCTGGGTTTGGCCGTCCAGGACACGTGTTTTATTTTTTCGCGGACAAACTTCACGGCGGTTTCCTTCACTTGTTATGCTATAGTTCTCCTCTAACCTATGCACAGAGGAGCTTAAGTTAGGATGTTAACTCCTTCTTTCACTTTTTCTTCTTTTTTTCATTGTTCATAGCAGTGTATCTGGATTTCCCGTGCTCTCATGTTGTCTCAGTCCCAGTTTGTGTCACTCTCTCTACTTCAGGATTTTGGCAAGGTTGTATTTCTTCATTAGGCGTGCTTTTGGGGGGAGTGGGGGACTCCCAGGGGATGTCAGAGTACATTAATTCTCATCAGAAAGCGAACAGAGCAGAGTGGAGGCAGGGAGCTCTGAGCTGTGAATGGCACTGGGCAGCTGTCTGAGTCTACCACCACTCTATTACTGCATGTATATCTTCAGGCATAACACACAAATGGAGAAAACACAACACACACGCCTGCACGCACAGGCACACCCAGACAATTCCAGCGTGCTTGCATTCACGTGCACTGTAACGCTCCTGCAGTGTGTCATTGACAGGTGAAATGTAATCAGAGTCTTTTTCTTTTCGTTCTCTCGTTTCTCACTCCCCTGCTTTTAAGTGCTTTAGTCAGTGGCTTTCACGGTGCTTTGTGTTCCATTGACCCCAATTCTGCTTTAATTGCCTGTCCTTCGAAATGAAATAACCTGGATATTGATATTGTTGAATGCAGTGCAGTTTCATTGGGATGTAATTGATGGAGGACAGCGCTGACAGAACGCCCAAATACAATTTCTATTGAGCGCTCTATGATTAACATGTGCAATCGCTTCTCTGCATTTATTTTTGGTGACTTCCATCCCGTTTGTGTGACAAATTTCCTGCAGAAGTATCGCTGGACAGTCACTTTCACATGAACATTTCCACATGTGCGTTTCCATCTTCTCTTTTGGCCAAATCATGAATCAGGTGTGTTCTCACATTTCTGCAGCATATGTGCGGCCAGTTTCCAGCTTTCCAATAAAGTGCAGCGTTAATGACCACCAGTCTGAGCCCATCTCACACAGGCAATCTCTTCCTGCTGACCCACATTACCATAGAGGTCAGGGGTCATACCCACGGGGGTTATTTAAAGTAAATATATAAACGGATTTCTCCCCGTTTGGTAGTTAACACCCTCGTTTGACCAGCGCTGAGATTGCAGAGTGCACACTGTGTTGTGTGAGGTCTTAATGTGAAGAGAGGGACCGTGGTGTGCTGCAATAGGCCTATTAAAGACATTCATTAGACCTGCGCTTATGAGAGAGGGATTAACTGGTGGGCAGTTGAATTAACAGGCCTTTCACATTACAAGCAGACTCACCAGAGGGCTGTCCAAGCTGCGTAGGTAAATTCTCTTGCGGGCAGAAAAAAAGTTGATTGTGTGAATTTTTTGATCAAATATTATGAGATATAATTTTAGTGGCATGTTTTCTTTCCCCTCTGGCTTTTAAAGGTAAAGTCACAACATTTAACATGAAGATTGATTTAAAATAACAGCATCAGTGAGAGGTTAAAAAGTTCAGTCAGGGGTGACCCCCAGTGAGGACGAGGACTCTCGTGCACAATACTCACATTTTATACTACATGTAGATACAGAGCCAAAAAAAAATGTTTAATTTGATTTAAAAGGAAAACTTTTAAAGACCCACTTCAATCAAAGTTGTGTTTTTAGCCTGTTCTTGTGGCATTTTTCTCATGATAAAGAACATGTAAAGAAAATTAAGCTTAGAAGTGCATTTCTGAGTATTTCTCTATTCAAATCATTGTGAATCTGAAGCAAACAAAGAAAAAGGAAGTTAGAAAAAGCTGGTAGCAGTTACGTAGTTTCTACAATCTGTAGGCTCTCTGCTCCGCCCCATTCTGATGCATTCACTTGTAGACGACTAGGTCCATGTACGTCTTTGTTTAGCTGGTATCTGGTGCAAAGGTGTATGACTGGATAGATAAATTTTTGTTGTCCCAATAATTTTAGGGTGAGTCTGTAAGCTAGCAGGAGAGACTGTAAACAGATGGATGACAGGAAAACAGGGGGGTTGCTCCACGCCAACAGTCTTGCTCACAACTTAGAGCCAAATGTTTAATGAACTCCTGCCGATCTGCAGAAACTATGACCTAGAAAATTTAATTTTTTAAAAAATGTATGGTACAAACGGCGTAATCATAATTAAAAGACCACTGGGAACACTTTGAAAATAGATCAAAAGATGATCGGAGTGGGATTTAAGTCCCAGCAACTTTTCATTTTCTAAAATCTTTTTTTTATCAGGTTATAAAGGTCATCGACTTAAATGTGGTTTTCCTTTTTCCAGTTCCCTCGCCTTCTTGTATTTTGGGAGAAAATTTAAATGTCTCTGTGCTGGAGCTTTAAGAATGTGCTGAGGTTGGCAGTCTTTAAGTTGACTCCAGCCTAGGTTTGTGCACTTTAATGAACCTTGTGTGTTCAGAGGCCTGAAGGTGATCATACAGTACACTGCTATGTAATAGTATGGGATGGCTCATTATAGAGAGGCATAACAATTCACACATTAATTTTCCAGCATCCAGTTTTTAATTAATCCAGTAGGCAGTCTTAAACACAGGGTACACAAATTGCCTTCGGCCTCATAATTAATTCTAATGGAAGAAATTAAAAATTGGTGGGCTGTGTTTGGATTGTTCAGCTGTGTTACTGTGGTTCTGAGCTCGCTGGAGCGTTGCTGTCACCGACAAGGATCTCCTGCCCTGACCAATCTCGCAATCTCTTTTCTCTGTCATGTGAGCAAGAAGAGCTACTCAATATTTAACAGATTGAAAATTCAACTTATTTTTGTTTCTATGATAGGAGAAGCTTCTTAGTTGGTGTTTTATCATTCCTTGTGTGAATTATCTTTGATATGCTTATGTATTTCTCCGTCAGCGGGATTGGTTGGACTGTTGGAGGCTGTATTGACACCAGTTCTATCCACTGCCCACACACCTGTGAAACGGTTTGATATTGGTATTTATTGTGGCCCTGCTCTTGGACAGCTGCACTGCCATGCATACCCCTGCAATGCCAGCTGCATTTAGCCTCTACTGTACCTTTACAAACACCTCACCTCAAAAGTGCATCGTGCCAGGGTTACTTCTGCTCTCTGAAGAGCTCTACAGTCTACCAACTCTGAAACAATGTCTTGTTCTTGTTTGTTTCCGCTCGTTCCTGTCATCAATTTTTGGGGGTTTATTTCACAATAAAAGTCTTGTATCCCCTACCTTCTCCACACAGGCCCCTGCACATTCTAGTGTGTAATGCAGCGGTCTGCACTCAGCCCTGGGCCCTGACAGAAGACGGCCTGGAGTCCACATTTCAGATCTGCCATCTGGGTCACTTCCTCCTGGTGCAGTGCCTGCAGGAGGTCCTTCACCGCTCCGCCCCAGCCCGGGTGGTGGTGGTGTCATCAGAGTCTCACAGGTGAGAGACCAGTAGGATGGTTCATGGTATGTACAGCAGCATTTGCAGTATAAAGCCCTAATGCTGGATTTGTTCTCTCAATGGAGCTCCCAAGATTTTTGAAGCAAAGCGAAGCTATAATTTATTTGGTTCAACAAATCTCAGCTGTAGGCTAATAAAAATTGTAATAATAAAATAATAAATAAAAATCTAATAACAATTTATTTTAAAAAGCTAAAATCAAAAGATAAACAATGAATATCATTTTTAAGCAACACATTTAACAAAATGGAAGATTTAATCAATTGACTAAATGTTAAAACAATTCTTATAAGGGCCTCTCATTGTTACTATTATCTACGTAGAATGCTGCTTTGGTTGGAAATGACAGTTCTGACTTTCACCTTTATGATATAGAAGATCTATGTAGTGTAGTGAGGAGCTATAAAAGAGCAAGAGAAAAGCTATGGATCTGAGGATAGAAAAATAACAAAAATAAGTATGAAAATCTTTGAGACTGGCTTTGTCTTCGAGGGTCTTTTTTATTACAATAATCTCTTGTTTTAGGCCATGAGCATCCAGTTTTTGATGTTTCCTAAATCATAAAAACTACAGGAGAATTTAATTGTTGAATTTAGAATTTCTAACTTAATGTTTGTTTGGAAGGACTAGACTCTTGAGTAATTTGAAACATATATTACTTGATTATTATTTTTGTTAGGGTTTTGTATGAAAAAAACAGCGAAAAAAAAATAAGTTGTGCTGAAAATCATGTGAATTGTGTTTACATTATTGATTAAATTTCTCTGATGAACAATTTTTCTGTGAAAAGCTGTATTCACTGCAAAAAGCAGGCCCCTTTGAAGTAAATAAAACATTCTTACCTTAATCTGCCAGTGAGTTTTATAGAAAACATCGTCTTACCAAGAGTTCTTATTTGAAGACATTTTTCAAACTAAAATGATTTTCTTATTGAAAAACTTTCTTGAACTTGAAAAGACAGTGGTCTGCACTCATAAAACAAAAAACATTTTGTCTTGAAACAAGAGTATTTTTACTTTCTTAAAAAGTAGTTTTTTGCAGTGTCTGCACAGTCATCCAGCTGAACTTAGTCAGTTACCAGAAGAAGGACAGTTTGGTGTACCGGCCTCTCCTGCCTCCCTTTCCTCCACCTGCTATAAAACTGTTCTGGAGGCACCACTGGCAGTAATCTCCCAAAACTACCCTGTCAATTCTTCAGCCTTTCAGCTTCAACACTTGCTGTTCCAGTCGCTGCACTCGCTGGTTTGCAGGACGAATTGACAGATAGAAAACTTGCTGTATTGCCAAACATGACAGCCTCACTCACTGAAACTCATTTCCTTCGCCACGCTATCACTATGAATCAAACGTATCATCAGCTTGATGGATGGACTTATCAGCTAAAATTTATTTTGATCAAGTATCTGCTGCTTTCTCGTCTGACCTCCTGACTCAGCCCCCCGACTCAACTATTGTTCTTAAAATCTGCCTTTTTACTAAGCTACTTTCCTCATACAAGTGCTGTTTTTTATTACTTTTTTAGCCGTGTGGTAGACAAGCCTGATGTCTTGGAATGATCTGTGAACCTAAGCCTGAGCCATGAGTTTCACAGCCTGTCTGTGTCCAACATTGATCTTGGCTTCAGTCAGTCAGATGGCCATGCAGTGATTGATTGGAGCTTTCAATAGGGACCTGAGATTTGGAGAGCCTTCACACTTGTCCTAGCAGATCAACTGTTGCCTGAGTTGCATATATATTTGCACTGCTCAAACCTGGTAAATTTGGCACCATAGGGTAAAATAAAAGCTGGGGATTGCAGGAAAAACATTGACAAAGGCACTGAGTATTGACTTGTGTAAGACAAATTTTGGATCGAGCAAAACTGTCTAATGCAAGAAAAACGGGTATGCTTCAAATTGCCAAAGCTGAGAACGCTCAGTTGCTCCCATGACCTGCTGTCTGTCTTCTCTACCACCATATCACAAATCCTCCTCTGCTTCAGATTTAGCAGTGCTGCATCAAAAATAGCAAAAATAGGACCAAAGAGCACCAGCAAGGAGCAAATAGGATATTTTGTGTTGGATCTTCCGTTCTCTGCACCTCATTCCACACCTATATTGCACCTTCTGAAGTTTCCTCCCCTTTTTTGTTTGTGTAGTTTACTGTTTCCACTGATTTTCCATTTATTCACTTAGTTGCCACTCGCAGGTGGGACGTGACCCCTGAACTGGTAACATATTGTGTTCTCTAAGCTGCTTGTCCGCTGGTGAAGCATTGACCTGCAATGGATGGGAAGGATGGACATGCGAGTAATAGCTGAACGCTTTATCAGCTCCCCCCACAGGGGCTTAATTCACATGAGCTTTGCCTTGTAGAGCATCAGATCGGACTCAAAAAGAGACGATGAAATCCTAAATGAAATTACACCTAATTCCTTTAAACTGGAACTCCAACACTGTAGTTTATGACCACACTATATGCTTGCTTGTTACCATAATCTTTATATTTTCTCATGTATCTGCAGTTGCTCAGCTGAATCTCATTAACTTTTAACTAGATACAACTTCCGTGGTGTAAATAACTAACAAATACTTTGGGTGTTCATGCATTTGATACCAACCTCTGCTTGCTTGAAGTACTTATGAAGTTGCAGCACATGAAATGAAAAGCCTGCAGATGTTGTAATTTAGCTAAGCAAGGATGTTGCAGGAGGCGACAGTAAACCAGAGGCGGCGAGCTTGTAAAATCACAACAAGGAAAGCAGGTGACATTTTGATTGGTTGTTTTCTAATGAGTGGATTAATATGTAGAATGTTTTCCACCGGTCTGGAGCCAATCTTTTTTTTGTTTATGGAACACATGTACCCAACACATGTGCGTACGCAACACATGTACGTACATACAAAGTTGCCAACACATACCAACACTTGCACGTTGTTGGGTTTTCTGGTTCTGTGGTGTATTTTTTTGTGTGTGTGCATGTGCATTATAGTTCAGCAACTAGTACAATATTTGAGAGGCCTTGTCAAACATCTGGAGCTTAACGGCTCTGTCGCAGGCAATTAAAGAACATCATGTCACGCTTTTGATTTGCATGCAGAATGCAACACAATCTGCTGGAAACCTTCCTACTTTCTCGCACTCACATTGGTGGACTTTCTTCCAGGTTCACAGACCTCTTAGACTCATCTGGCAAGGTGGACTTGGCCCTGCTGTCCCCCCCCAGAAAAGATTACTGGTCCATGCTGGCTTACAACCGCGCCAAGCTCTGCAACATCCTCTTCAGCAACGAGCTCAACCGACGCCTTTCGCCACGGGGTGTGACCTCCAATGCAGTGCATCCTGGGAACATGATGTACACCTCCATTCACAGGAGCTGGTGGCTCATGACCTTCCTCTTCACGCTGGCCAGACCATTCACCAAATCTATGGTAAGGAAGAGAAAAAACACACCTTAAAAATATTTGGTGACAGAGTCTCTAGAACATATAAAAATCTTTCCAACCCAAGTCCGCATTCTGCAGGACTTGGGTGTGTGTCAGTTCTTTAACGCTAATTCATCTCTAATTCAGCTTGTGTTTGTCTTGGCACGGTCTTGACAGAAAAGACAGGAAAAGGATGGAGATAGGGGGATCTGTGCTGTGTGCAGAGAGAGTCTGGCTTTCATAGATGGAGATATTTTGCGGTTGGTTTCCCTCTTCCTTTTCTCACTGTTTGTTTAATCTTTCTGCTCCCCTCAGATGTTTTTTTTTTTTTAAACCAAAACTAAGGGGTGTGCTGTGAAAACAATGGACACATCACAAGGTCGAGGTTCTACATGAAAAAAGTTATTTTGTCAAAGCTTTTTTTTTTTTTTTAGAACTTGCTTGTCTAAAAAACCTTAAACTTTTTATTTACAGATAGTTTACAGAGCCTTGTTTTTAAAAGTTGGAGATGATACATTAAACGGTTTATGTCCTCAGATGCTGGTTTTGAGCGAAACAAAGGGAGGATGGCAGTTTTCATGCTCAAGGGACCTGTTGTAAGTTTAATTTAGAAGCAGCAATAAAACTAGATCCTCTCAGAAAATTGACCTTCAACCATGATGGTTATTGGACTCGCTGTGCCTTCGTGTTCAGAGGTGCTGTGGTTTTTGTTTTTTTCTTTTTTGGTCAAGAGCTCCTGGTGGGGTCATTCCCTGTAGAAGGAGGAGTTGGAAACATTACAGGAGATAAAGTAGCTTCATATTGTGGGAAATGACACCACACAACATCGTTTTGGACATGAAATTACATCATATTAGCTTTACTTTCTTTTTGGCCCCAAACAGATTAGAGCTCACTGGTTTAAAGGAAGTGGAACTGTAGGCCTATCAGCTGCATCGTATGAGAAAATGTGTGAAGTGCAAAGCAGTTGCTCCTTTCCTCTGTGATCGCACAACCTGCAATGAATAAACAATCTTCAAAGTGTGTGTATTAGCTACATTTTCTATGTCTTTCTAGCAGGGTCAGTGTTAGGTCAACTGCACTGAACGGCCCCCTCTGAAAAATGCAGTGAAGTATTTCAAACACTGAGCAGGCATGTGTGAACACTTACTTTTTTTAGGACTCGCTCCAATGAAAATTGTGTTTTGAAAATTGCTCGCTATGTTTGGTACTGTTAGGTCGGGGGCGTGAGGGGCTGTAAGCTAGCAGGAGAGTGTGTAAACAGACAGACCATTCAGTTTGGTATACCTTCTGAGTTAGAGGATGATGATGCTTCTCTGCTAAAACTACTAAAGCTCTCGCTGAACGTCAGTGCAGCTGTGATACATCAGCACCTTTGTGTGAGGTCCTTCATGATTTGTGAACTTGGATGTTGCAGTGTTAAAAGCGCATATGTACATGCATGGGCAAGATGGAAAAGGATGCAAGGTCTCTGAGGTCAAATCCTGACTCCCTTTAGGTATGATTGATAAGATCCAGCTCTGTGATTTATATTAGTTTGTGCTGTGCTCTGTGGATTTCTTCAATGATATCAACAGGATTCTCGTATTATCTAATGCATGCTTTTGTTTACTTATCGCTCCTTTCCATTTGCTGTTCTCACTTTATTGGTGTTTGCACTAGAAAAGTTACATGTTGGAAGACAGTGTGGTACAGCTTAAGTGAAGCATTGGTCTGATCCACCATGTTTGACAAACGCCGGACCTAGATCCATCGTTTCTCTTCCCACACTTTGACGTGGGAATGAGAGATGAGAAGAGCTCAGAACAAAAAGCCCGACCGGTCATTTCTTCATGTATTTCTGTATTTCTATTTTTTTGGTTACCAGGATAGGATGAGAAGTTTTGAGTTCTCTTTGTCTCTCAACTGAGGGGTGCTCATATTTTAGATCTTCGCACGAGTGCAATTAGCAGAATTCGAGCGGGGCAACATGTTCTCTCCATGTCCCTAATTAAACGGAGTGTGGATGTTAGTATATATTAAAGGACATAGGTAGTACTAGTAATTAAATTTTGTTGTGCTGACACAGCAATTAGCTAAAACTCACGTCTGATAAAGGCCACACACAGCCTCACATGCACAGATACACAGACACACCCTTAAGCTGAACATTTTCTCTCGTTTAAATCAGAGCTTGATAAGACCCTTGGAAGTGTATCCTCCTTAAAATCCCTCTCCTTCTGCCCCCACATTAAGGGTTTAATAAAACAGTGATATTATTTCAGTTATTGGTTGCTGGGATATGAAGATGCTATCGCTTTAATTGCCTGCGCACCCTGGCAGGATCCATAGAGATTGTTCTGGGATGCAAACATAAGCAGAATGTCGACTCCAAAAAACAATCACAGAGCCCCCATGTGTGTTCTTGCACAAATAACCAGCCCCTCATTTAAAACACAGGTTTGATTTATAGGAGCAAAGGTGAGGTGATATACAGTTTCTGTGTTCAGGCGGACTCATGAAGAAACCGACATGCAAAGATTAATAGGAGAAACACTTAGAGTGGTCTTAAATCTTTAATTTTGACGATTGCTTTAAAGTTGATAAAACATCGTGTCAGGTCACGTTGGCCAGTTGCTGCTTCCCTCCTTCATTAATCAGGCTTCACGCTCCTATTTTTATCAGATCTTCATTCTATCTTTTTAATGCAGCCATTTTTTTTTTTACGAACAACCAAACTCTATTTTGACTCGCTCAGTTTTGCTTTTGTCTTCAGTGTGGATTCTTCTTAAGAGAAAGAAACTTCTCCATTTGTGGGGAGCACTTTGCTTCTGATGTGCAGAGCTGATTGCATTTTGCTGAGTTGAGAAAGACATCTATAAAGAGCCATGACATTTTAATCAACCAAACTATCTCTCACTATCATCATGTTCCCCTCCCTGTGCCTTGATCTACTTATCAGAGATTGTGCAAGCAGGCCTTTAACTCCTGATATATAGATATTTTTCTTTAAACCAGCGTGTTTAGAGTGGGAGTTTTCCCTGTGTCCTTTGCCATAATTATCAGCATTAAATAATCTGGCTTGCATTTATGCGTGAGACCTAAGTAAGAGCAAAAAAGAAAAGCAGTTTTGAGAAATATGTCAACGACCCGCTCTGATGAAAAATGTTTTTTTTTTTGTGTTTTTAACCTGCGCTTGTGGCATTTTTCTGATGATGGAGGACATGAATAAAGAAAATTAAGCAAAATAACATTTCTCAACATTTCTTTGGTCAAATTGTGGTATACCAGGAGCAGACGAAAAAATGCCACTGTAGCAAACTAGTAGGTGTGATGTAGAACCTACTACGGCAAGCCACAAGCTCTCTGCTCTGCTCCATTCCGATGCATCCACATGTAGACTATGCACGTCTTCATTTTTTCTGTCTGAGCTGGCATCTAGCTCAAAACTGTACAGGTGGATAGCTCCAATATTGCTCACCATTTTTGGCGGTAATGCTAGGTGGGGTTGTGAGGAGCAGTAAGATAGCAGGCGAGCATGTTAACAGATGGATGACGGGAAGTTAGGTCAGGATTGTTCTTTGTCAAAGCTCCCGTTCACAACTCAGAGGCGAATTTCTAATGAATTCCTGCCGCTTTGCAAAAAAAATATGTCCTAGATAACGACACTTGTTTTTGGCTAAAAACAGCATAATCATATTTTAAAAACCACTGGGAATGCTTTTACAGAAACGGATCCTGAACTGATCCTTACAACAACAGATGAAAAGATGATTGGAGTGAGACTTCAACTGTAAAATGTTTATTTTTTGCGGATTCTTGGTTTTTTTAATTGTGCGTAGTGTAATTTTTTTTCTGATCTCACATGTTTTGAACGCTTTGAACCAAAAGCATGAACTTTAGGTAGCAGATTAATAAATTTCTGACTGTTGCTGTTATTAGTTTGGCAATAACCTTTGTGAAGTCGTCACCATGCTGTCATGCCGGATTGCTGACCCTCTGACATTTTGTTGACTGACTGATTGCTCCCTGAAGATCAGTGTACCCTCAGGCTTCGAGCAGCTGGCCCCAGCCTATACTCATCAGATCTATACCTTAACTATAGGCACAGACAGTGCAGAGCGGATTGGAGATTGGTCTGGGCAGTGGCTTCTGTGCTGCATTGTGCAGAGACAGAGCAGAGACGTGCTGCAGGCACATGCCTGAGAAGCTCCGCTTGTCCAATCAGACACCCTCGCTCCCCGAGGGACAGGTTTCATCCGCGCTCTCGTCTCGTCCCATGCTTCCTAGTGTTTTAGCGTGATAATGGCACCCAGGATCCTGCCCCGGGCACCCAGCCACCTTTTTACATATGCACAGGCTGAACTTTTGACCAGGCACCAGCAGACAGGCCTGCTTTAGAAAAACAGAGGGTTCACGCAGGAGATGTGGGACCACCAGAGCCTCCTCTGCTCAGGCTTTCCTGCTGTGATCAGGAGCTCATCTCTTCACCTGAGGGGTTAAACCCCGAGACAGCTTCTGCAAAAGAGACATCAACATTACCATACTGTTTAACAGGCATACAGTGAGGTATAGCAGCCACTCCAACTTCAGGATCAGTTTCTCTCTTCCAGACAGACATAAGGTCAGTCGTTCTATCTTCTGTCTGGTGTAACCCAGAAGCTCTGCTTCACACCTGTGTGTAGGTGTGAGTGCTGCTCAGCCATGGGGAAAGACAGGGGAGCAGAGGTCCCAATCTCCCCCCACTTCTTCTCTGTAGGGTTAGATGAGCTGCCAGGCCGCTGTAATAGAGTCCTCTTCGATGATTAGGAGTTACAGGAGAGGGGTCATGTCCAGCCTGAATGGAAACACAGAGCACATCCCTCTTTAGTTGTGCAGGAACATATTATTACACATCATGATATGAAATGTGCACGTTTAATGTGAACTTCTCTGATGATTTGCAGATTTCCCTTCAGACTCCATGTTCTAGATTATTTTTCCAGAACAAGATAAATGACGTAGGGAATTCCTCACAGGCGTTTCCTGCTGTGCTGCAGCGCAAGATAAAGATGTAGAGGAAAGGAAGAGAAAGAAAGATGTTCCAGTGCGGGGCCGGATAAAATCATACAATCCCATTTGGCTGTATTGAGTTGTGTGTTCCTGCCCAATCCTGTTACTGGAATTATTGTCCATGGAGATACCATTTCATTAAGAAAGCACACACGTTTAGGCTCACACGCTTAAGGAGTGGGTGAACAAAGATGGCCCGAGGCCTGCTTATATGGTCCATTGCGCAGGGAAACTGTGTAAATGGTTTATTGTGGATGAGTTGATGTGATGGAAAGTGTGTCTGGATCAATACAGAACCAATCAAAAGCTGACAGTCTGCTACTGTATGCAGTCAGTCATTCACCCGTTGAGCTGGCGCTCAGTTACACGATGTAAGTGTGATGTGGGCGTGGAGGAGTTTGATGTTGAAGGGGAAAAACTAGAAATTGGAAGGAGCCACTTGTTCCTGGAATGTTGTCTCGCATCTCTGTGAATCCTTTAAAAAGCGATTCTATGTCACAGCCCAAGATTTGTCAGGAAGAAACATCACTTAAAGACTGAAGTCCTCTGCTCCTTCAGCTGCAGACACCTCAGGGAGGCCATTAGGATTTTCTCCAGCTAGGTTTTGTCTGATTCTGAGCTGAGTCTGTGTCGGGGTTGGGGTAAATTACCCCTGAGCCACAGGTCAGAACCAGCTAGCCCCTCATTGCCAGGGGACTCCCTCTCTAATAGAAGAGATCAGAACAGGCCAAAGAGCTAGATACTGACCTGACCAGGGAGACATCCGTACCCACTTACCCTTTACTTTTCCACATTGCCTCCTTCAGCCTCGGTCCCTTTTAGCTCTAGAGCTTTGGAGCTTTTCTCCTATAACCCTCAGAGAAAATAAATATATAACCTATCGCCCCGCTCTCACCAGTCCATAAGCACCGTTATTTCAATTTTCTCTCTTTTTTTTTTTTTTTTTTGGCACTGACCCTTACAAATTGACACACACATACGCACGCACAACACTCCCTTCCTTCTTTGTTGTGACACAGAGCTGATGGACTATTTTTCAAATTGATTTAAAAAATGTACATAAGCAGCCGATCCCCCAGCCCAGATTACCTATTGATTTTTAATATGAAAAGCTCATTATATAAGCAGGAACTGCAACACAAAAAGCTAGCCAACCTTTGCATAAATCCTTTAATTGAATTTCCAGAGCCCGTGGTTCTACATTTTTTAATTAAATCCATTTCTTTTTTTAAGGGTTGCCGTGTAATTTGCATGCTGTGAAGTGGGTGCTGTCCCAGATAAAGTGCCATTGATCCTTATTAAGGCTCACCTCTGGGCTCGCTGAAAACCAACCGCAGAAATTAAATGTGCTCATGGTGCATACACTTATTGCCCGCATGATAGGATTAGAGGCGGAGAGACAGAGCCAGGGAGAGGGATAGAGATGGAGAGAGAAGGAGTGATGGAGTAAGAGTTGGGGGGGAAAGAGGGGAGGCATTATTAATAGTTATTCATATTAATGTAATATTTCACCTGTCCTCCTGTGGGATGAGATTGTGAGGAGGTTGTTTATAAATACAGCTTGGCTCAGGTATTATTTGGCTTCTTTCCTTGGTCTAGAGATGGGGGGGGGTAAATGGGATTGTGGCATTAAACATTTAGAGGTTGGTGGCTTTAAGATCTGTCACCAATTTAAAAAAAAAGTTATTTATTTATTTAATTTTCATAGCATCCAACAATAAATTACATAACATTCTGGTTTTTGGGTGAAAATGAAAATGACAGTTATTCCTGCAATTGTTGCTTTTTAGGACACAAAGATTTGTAAATGAAGCCCATAAACATATCTGACTTTGATGCTTATAGTGTCATTATTTGCAATTTAAAGGAAAAAGTGTCCAAGTTCTCATTTAGAGATGAAACTGTTTTCTTTTTCTATTTCTACCCTCATTCATTCATCTTTTCATGAAAATGAAGGGTTTTTTTTCCATGTGGCATTTGTTTTCAGGCTTCTCCCCTCTTGTCTTTTCATGCGGCAATATACCAGCGGAGTGAATCAATAGGGATTAACCTGTGACCTCAGCCACATACTTATAGGCCAGTCGTCGCCGCGCACACATCTCTCATCAGTTTCACTTAAACGCTGAGCCTCACTCAATAAGGCAGCGCTTGCTAATTCATTTCAAAGATGGAGAGGCTTCTATCACAGACCTCTCTTTTACCACCAGTTTGCACACACATGTATGCTCACATGTGCACCTTAAACACACAGCTAAATAAGCAACTGCATATAAAACACAAAAATCTTGGAGAAAGTCATTCGAAAGACATTACAATACAACTCCCAGAAAAACACTGTTAAGAGACAAAGCTGTCAAAATCTGAATTATTATTTAAAAATGTATTTGAAATTATTTTAAAATTCGCATTGACCAAACTTGCTGTATTTGATTCACCAGACAACAGATGTGTTTTCTTTTTTTTTACTAACAATCTATAAAGTTAATGTTGTTTGGATAGCTTAACAACTATGCAAACATCTGGAGAACAGGCAAATGACACCAAGACAGAAGCAGGATTTTTGTTTTTTTTTTCTTCACTCTGAAGTATGGGGGCAGCTGCAGCTTCACTGGCCCATTCTCCAGTAGAGAGGCTGGTGTTGTGGCTATTGTCTGTATATAAGAACTGGACTGAGTGACCACTACCCTCTCTGGATTCATATATGAAGTACCTGTTGGCTGTAAGAAGCCAGAATCCCATAGACTTCTACAGAGAAATAAACTGCTGTTACTCAGTCATTTTATTTGTCAGAATAACCATTCTTGCTGTGCTACCTTTTTTTAACATGTTCTTGCTAATACAATTTTTTTCATTGATTTTTATGCTGTAGTTCAAGTTAATCTAGTTATAATTTAACTAATCCGATGGCTCAAAGAAAGTAGTTGGCGTCACGTTGAACGCTTGAAGCCATTGACTGACAGATGCTCCAGAGCCCGCTTTCAAATGTATTAACTGTATTAACAAAAAAATGGCAACTGAACTGACTTCATTTGGTTGGTGCCATCCCAGACTGGGTAGTGGGGGCAGCAGTCTAAGCAAAGATGCCGAGACTTCCCTCTCCCCGGCCACTTCCTCCAGCTCCTCTGGGGGCACCCCGAAGCGTTCCCTTGCCAGTCGAGAGACGCAGTTTCTCCAGCGTGTCCTGGGTCTTCCCCGGGGCCTCCGCCCAGTGGGACATGACCACTGGGCGGACCTCTCCAGGGAGGTGTCCAGGAGGTATTCGGACCAGATACCCGAGCCACTTCAACTGGCTCCTCTCAATGTGGAGGAGAAGCGGCTCTACTCCAAGCTCCTCCCGAGTGACCGAGCTTCTCGCCCTATCTCTAAGGGAGCGCCCAGCCATCTTACGGAGGAAGCTCATTCAGCCGCTTGTTCTTTCGGTCATGACCCAGAGCTCATGACCATAGGGGAGTATTGGAGTGTAGATCGACCGGTAAATTGAGAGCTTTGCTTTTTGGCTTAGCTCTCTCTTTACCACAACAGACCAGTACAGCGACTGCATAACGGTGGCTGCTGCACCACACTCCAGTTCTCATTTAAAGTCAATGGCAGTGGCACACCTACGTGGACGTGATGTGGGGCAGTAACCAGTGGTGGGGACAACCGAGAACCACAACCACCGTAAGAGTTGTATTTCGGGGCCAAATAAACTCTGGCATGACTTGGCTGGTGTACTGTCAGTAGGGCTCTAAGGTATGACACTGGAGAAAGGGGAAAAATAGAAAGACAAAATTATTACCAGTTCTAATCACCATGACGGGTTCAGATTCTGCCCTTAATTCACCCAAAAACACAAACTTCAAGGATGAATACACATAACGTATGTGTAACTGATTGTTTCCTATTTGTCACATTATATGTGCTTTCTTTGTCATCTTTTGCTATATCAACTCCTCTCTGAAACAGTAACTGGCATTTATGCATACCGTTGTGCAAGTTGGCACATTCCCCTTAAACGTTCAAAACTGGACATAAAACTGTGCTGTTGTCGGAAAATAAATACAAATAATTGAAATTCAAGAGGCTCCTAAACTTTGGATGAAAATCAGAATAATTAACTTAAAGACTTAAAGAAACAAGACGCATTTTTTTGAGATTTGAGATAGAATGAATAAAGCATTTGCTGAAAGATCAGCTGTTACAGGATGTGCTTAAAAATGAGTTAAAAGCTACTCCAGAAGTATAACAGAGGTCTTGTTTCTTTTTTTATAGAAAAAGACAATATCTAAAATGTGTCATTCTAGACATAATTGTTAAATAAAATGTTTTAAAATATTTTTATTGTATTATTGTATATATATGCTCATCCTCTGCCACTCCATTGCAATGCTCGGTAAAGCTTTCTAAAATAAATCCTTAAATTCTCTCCTTTTTACCATTTTACCATAAAAAACCTATGCTGCATGATCTGTATGCTTGCATTCCTACAATATATTCAAAAATAAGGAGTCAGTTCATATGTTGACATTTATTTATTACTTTTTGAAATTTCACCATATTTTTTTTTGTTTTGTTGTATGCATTGTGTTTTGTTGGTATCTCTTGTTTGCTTTTGTTGAATCCAGATAATCCTTTAAGTCCCTTTTAGTATTTTTAACCTAAACCAGGCTCATTGATCTTTTTTTTATAGTTGCGTATTTATTTAAAACTTTCAATAATTTGACACAATTCTGTCAAACAATTTATGAATATTTGAATAAATGTGTCTTTAAAAGAAGTCTATAATTTCTTTTGTAATTTCAACATTCTTTAATCTCCTCATTTTTGCTTATTTGTGTATCTGAATGTGTGTTTGTGTGTCTGCGGTGCTGTGTCAGCAAGTATGTGTTGCAGTATTGACCCAAGCTTGTCCTCTACTCTGACTGACTCATGTCCCTTAACTTGGCATCTTTCCTTTTCTTCTAGCGCTTTACTCCATGTCTGCTCTCTTTCTGAGCTGAATGATATCTAAGTAAGGCTTTAAAACGTGAATACTTGTTCAAATCTTCTTATTCTAATCACACAAACCCAGTGATTTATTATTATCTCCTCTATCGTAAATATTTTCTTATATAAATATTTTAATGTTTATCTTCTTGTCAGTTTTAACCTAATTTTGTCTTTTTAAAGAAAATCTGTTAGTTTTAAGTGAAACATAATGGTCAGAAAGAAAAGGTTTATTTTGTCTCATTTCTTGATAATCAGATAAAACATCTTGGTTTCTTTCTTTTTTTTTCTCCATGCGTTCGAATTAAACCTGTTCCCACACAGACACACAAAGCCTCAGTGTGTGTCCTAAATTCCTATGAAGCAGGCTGTTGCAGAAATGGGGACCCACTCCCCCACAACCCCTCGTGGGGGTTAGACCACTCCATGTGCTATTGATCGCATTGCTGTTGCATGTTGTGCTCAATCATGTGTTCCATGCATCTAGTGTTGTCCTATCCCACCTGGCCCATTAGATTAGGCTAATGCATTCAAACATTGATTAGTCATTACGCTCAGACCTGATCAGCCAATCATCTACCTGGTTTGACTCTACTTGACCCTGTGAACCCTGAGTCTAGTGTCATCTCGCCAGCTTTAACGTGTTAAACACACATGCAGTTATAGCTCCATCTCATATGGATCACACGGAGGCGGCTGGAAGTATATAGTTCTGCTGGGTTCAGCGCATATATGATATTCAATCCTGATAGCAGTGCCATGCAAGCTCTAATCACATGCAACACGGAGCTATAGATTGCATCGCAGTGCATGGCACTGTTGTACCTGCTATTGATCCCAAACTTTCTCCTCGCTGAAGTCTTGGAAAAATTATCTACCATGCAGACTATTACTCTTACACCATATAAGTATGAACTCAGCAAAACTTTTTCTTTTTGTTTATGCTCTCCATAATTTTACTCTACAAAAAACATACCCAATTGTGAAAAAAACCCAGATTAAACCAAAAATAATTGTGTTTTTATCAATCTGGGATTTCATATAAAAAACCTCATAGAGAATGTATAGGTTGCATCAGATAACAGCAACTCCTTAAGGTAAATCTTATAGCTTTTATTTTAATATTTAAAGTACTTTGCATTTTTGCTGCATAAAATTAGAATGTCTTAATGTATTTGAAACACATTGTCTTTGTAGCTTAGCTGATCAGCTGGTGTCTTAAAACAAGCATGCTATAGTTTTCCACCTTCAAAGATCTCCTCTCCCTGATGTCTTCTGACTGGCTGACTGCCCAGAGGCAGAGCCCACTGCTTACTGAGCTGTGCATTTACTGTGGTGCTGGAGCCAATTCAAAATTATAAATAGATAAATGTACTTCATGCAGAACCATAGCTTATTAACCAAATTTACTGGAGCTTCCATTTAACTTATCTCATTAACCTAAAAGTTCACATTTGCACAATTTCTAATGATAGCTTTATTGTAATTGTGAAATAAAACAAAAAATCACTTACATCATTTTAGTTTGTCAGAGGGTTCCACTTAAATCGTTTAACTGTGTACTTTTAGAAACAACTTTGCTGCAAAGAGAGTGTGTGTTGAGTTATTGATAAAAAATTGCTTTGCAAAAGTCACAAGCAAAAGCATTGGAGCAACTCTTAAAAGTTCCACTCTAACTCTTAAACTATTGCAAAAGTTTTCCCAGTGGTCTTTTAATCTTGATTATGCGGTTTTTACCAAAATAAAACAGCTTGTGTCACCTTCTAGGACATAGTTTCTGCAGAGCGGCAGTAGTTTTATAGAAATTTGCCTTTGAGTTGTGCGTGGTGTTGGTGTGTTGCAACCCTGCCTTCATTCCCCATCATCCATCTGTTAACATGCTCTCCTGCCAGCTTACAGCCTCTTACAACCCCATCTTGTCATCTGCAAGTACATGCATCAGAATGGATCGGAGCAGAGAGCTTGTGGCCTGCTGATTGTAGCTTCTACTTCATACCTACAAGCCTTTTCCAACAGCGATTTTTTTTCCCACCTGCTCCTGATTAATAACACTTTGAATAAAGAAATACTCAGAAATGCAATTTCAATTCTAATTTTATATGTCCTCCATCATTAGAAAAATGCCACAAGAACATGTTAAAAACACCAAACAGAACAACTAACAGAAAATGTACCCAAGTACAAGACTATTTCTCTTGTAAAACTTCACAATAAAAAAGTACGAACTGATCAGCATGCTTTACTGTGAAAAAGAACCAGCCTCTGAAGAAAAATAGAATTGAAAAATAAAATTGAAAACCAAGATGGACAGAACATCTCTGTTAAATCTGATCACTTTAAATATGAAAAATTCTGTGGTTGATTTTCCCCAGAAGCTTCAGACTTTCTGATCAATTCATAATCTAAGCCCCGCCCTCCCTCAGTGTCCAACCATATTCACCTGTTGACACACTCACTGTTTGTTCTAGTGATTCAGTTTTCCCTGTTGGCTCCATCTGACCAATGTCAGTACTCACCTTGACAGTTGCACTTAAGCTTAACTTATGCTCCTTATTTTCTCTTTTTCACCCCCCCCATCTCTACAGTATTGAATCAGTCAGTGAGTAATAGCTGTTTTAGGGACAGTCCTATTGATGTGCGTGTGTGTGCAACGTGAAGCACCATGCTGAGTGATTAGGGATAGATGTCCTTATTGGATGTGAGCTGGCTACTCCGTGGCTTTGCATTACATTTGTATTGAAGAGGAAATTAATGAATGGATGATTTTATTGATGTTTCTGGTATTGAGCATACAAACAAAATGTTCTTTTGAAGCATTGTGTGAATGTTGGTCTCCGGGGAGGAGGAGCGCTCCCACTTGCGCTTAAGAAAGAATAAGTCTATGTTGAGTCCATGGAGTCTTGAAGGAGAGAAAAGAGATCGATGAAATCTTGCCGCTCCAGTTGGACTTTAATTGTATTATTTTCCCTCAGATTTCTGCCCTCTTGTGTCCATGTCATCGCAGCAGTCACAGATTTGACATGGAGGCAGATTTGAGCTCATTGAATGGTTAAAAAAGCATTTCTTTGGCTTATTTTGGTGAAAAACTTTAAGGGATGTAGCAGTGAGGGAATGCATTTTTGTTGTTTTACGTAACCCTTTTTTGCTTCCCCTCTTTAATAATCCAGCAAAGCCGCTGCTGCTCCTCATATCAAACATATACTTTTCATAAAGTGAAAATAGATGGTTTCTTTTACTGCAAGTCAGATTGGAGGAGATCAAAGTGATGAGGAATGGAAAGCGGAGGAAAGTTGTTTAATTAAAATGAGGCGCTGAAGTGGGGATAGCGGGCTGTTCTTTGATGCGTGCTCCGGATGCAGCGTTTGCAGTCATTACACACAATTTTTGTTTAAAAGGTTCCTGCTATGGGTGGGACAGTGGGAGGCGTTGCAGACGCGGGGCAGAAGAGAAGCAAGAGGTGAGCTTGATGAAGTTTCTGATTATCCAACATCCCCTGGCACAGGGAAGAATTACTGAATGCCATTTGGGTCAGTGCTCTTTATGGAACTACATTTATGAAATACATCTCTCCCACTCTTTCTTTTCTTCTTTCCGTCTCTCCGTCTTTGTAACTCTACCGTCCTCCCTCTACTCTAATTGGAGATGCCATAAAGGTGTGTGGGGTCAGTGGCTCCTCAAGGTCAGACTGCGTGCCTCGCTCTGCTTTTACTCCTGACACAAATGCAACAGAGTAATTCCCAATCTCACTTCTTTCTCCCTTTTTTCACAAAGAGTCGGCCTGAAGCAGTCGCTTTCAGCTCAAATAACTTAACCCATTCTGCTCGCCCTAAAGTGCGATAACTTTCTTCCAGATGAAGCTCCTCATTTGCTGCTTGCCTCTCTTAACTCTGCTCAGTGTCCTTGTGCCAGCCTGTTAAGCCAGAGGGCACGCTGTGGGTGAATCAGAAGCTCGGCTCTGCCAACATGCCCAGCAGGACAGACCCTGCTAAGGGTGCCAAGGCCTCAGGAGAAGGAACGACAAGGAGGAACGCAGAAAGTAATCCTTGTCCTGTCTTGATGGAAATAAACAGGAAAATTTGATTAAAATTTGTAAGTAATATTTAAGAGAAGAACATTAAATAACATTAGAGAAGAACATTAAATAAATTCCCACAGCCAGATGTTCACAAAGAGGTAAAGGCTCTTTTGTGTGAGGAGTGCACCAACCTATTCTATTTTAAGCCAGTAGGGGGCATTATAGTTCAGCTGACTGAGCAAACACCTAATCAGTGAGGAAACTGAATGAGCAGCTGCTGTTTGAAATCCCACAAAGTTTTTGTGTCAAACTAGAATTGGGGAAACGTTTTTTGTTCATATCACGAATATAAAGTCAGAAAAGAGGTAATAAAGCAGTTTAGAAGCTTAAATGGATTAACGAGTGCTGTGATTTAAATCTTTTTCTTTCATAATAATTACAAAATGCCTGAAGTGGGAAAATAATGGTTTGCTCTGAAACTTCACTCACCAGTTTTTAATTGATTTATTACTTGAGTTGCTAAATAACTGTACAGAATGAATAGGCTGAAGAGAAGTCCGCCCTCTGGTTTTGTTTCGAGCACCTTTGTAAAGAAGTTATTGCTGTGCCTTTTTCTCTTGAAGTGACCTCGCTTTTCGTCACAGCTGTTTTAGGAGCTGAGAGGTGACAAATTCTTTAATTCCTTCCGACATGAAAAATACAAGCTTTTTCTATGCAGCTTGGCTTTCTGGTGTTAATTAAAAACAAAGGTGCATGGTTTTGTGTTTGCTTAATCCCAGCTCTGCACTCTTTTTGAAACTCTTCTTCGCCCCCCCCTCCCCCTGTAATTTGTTGAATACAAATGAAGCACGCCACCTCTGCCATTGACCTCCAGCAGATGAATATTAGATGAAGCAGCAGCCAATATGTAAATAACTGAGTTCAGGACGGCAACGATTTTAATGGCAGCAAACAGCCATTAACAGTATATCTGAAAATAGACAGAGTATTTTCCATAGATCATTAATGACGGAAAATCCATCGCTTTCGTTCCCTCCAACCTTCAGAAAATATATCTCTTTTCTCTTGTCTTGTGATATTTTTTTTTCTCAGTTGAGCCTTTTTTTAATGAATCCCAAACACTTTCAGTTCATCATCGGTGCAGACGCAGGCCTTCAATGCTGCTTTTTAGAATTGCTCCAGATATTTGAATAAAGCCTGCTAATGTCTGTTTAGTATATAATCCACGTCCCCTCCTCCCATATTCCTTGTTATTCTAGTTTAGTGCTGTAATCAAGCAGGGCTTGCCAATAAAGTTTATTGTACGAAGCTAAGTGTCAATACCACACACATACCCAGGGCAAAGAGGTCCCTTTAATTAGAAAAAGAGAGACAGGGGGCTGTGTGTGTGTGTGTGTGTGTGTGTGTGTGTGTGTGTGTGTGTGTCCATGAATACATATAGTATAATTATCTTTGTGTTGGAGTTTATGTGTATAGTTGGATTTTTTTTTTTTAACGTGTAAACATCATAAATGGCTGCTCCAGAAGAAGCCTGCTCTTTATAAAAGTCACTTTGTGTGTATTAAGAAAGAAATGTGTTGCTGATAAAGGAATCATAAATATGACAACAGCACCACAACTTTCCCTGCTTTTATGAACGAATCAATTTCAACTTTACATAACTATTGAGCCTGCATGTTGTGAATCTGTGTTGACTCTGAACAAACAATAATTCCAGCTATATGAACTATTGATTAGGCCTGCTCCCACTCTGTGACTTTATTAAAGGTACAATTGTAAAAGCCTTCATTGGTGATGGTATGATCTGACATGAGAAAACTTTCACAAGTGTCATTCACCTGCAGAAGAAAATGTCTTTTTTGTTTGTTTTAATGCTTTTCTGAATATAATGGCTTTTAGGATTACAGTTTTGCATTTAATTCAGTTCATATTAAATGTATTGCCATATTCTGAGTGGGTTCTATGTTGTTTTATTTGCTTGTTCCTTCGTTCCGTCTCCACTTTACTTCTCATTACTGATAGAAATGTTTGAACTAAAAAGATATTTAACTGAAAATTTGTTTTTTTCCTTTAAAACTGCAGGTTCTGGATGGTGGTGGTGAGGCAGTCTCACAGTTTTAATCACAAAATAAAACACAAAACTTTTTTCGCTTTACAATCCAAACAGATGAGGACAGATTAAAAGGATTGTTTGGGAGCCCAGGCCTGCACCAAAATGCTCTCTGTTAGCCTGACAGAGACAGGAGGACATGATCAGATGATGAGACAGAGTGAGAGGAATAGAGGGAAGAATGGAAGTGAGGGGGAAAATGTGCAGCTCCGTGAGGGAGAGCAGATGGAGGAGTAATTTGCGTGGGATGTGGTAGATGTGGGAAACATGGCTGTCTGTCAGTGCTGAGCGATACCTTGGGTTCTGAAAGAAATCAATTTAGGGCAGGACGTAGATGCCGTGCATACAATAATTGAATATTACTGCTCGCCATCTCCTTCACAATCGCTCTACTCTGCACAGAGAGCTGCACAGCGACGGGAATCCAGAAGGGGAATGAGGAGGAGAAAAGAGTCAAGGCGAAATTTTTCTAAGGCGATTAAAGTACTTATGCTCCAAATAATGACCTTTACTTTGAAGACGAGGTAGAAAAAAGTAATGTTTATTTGTCTGTCCATGGACTCTAATCTATCAGATGCATCTATTCTGTCTGAACTACATGACATGATCAATAATCACAACTGTTCATCAATCAGCTTTGAAATAGGTACCGACCCTCCTTTATATGCAAGCATGAGATAAAATAGCATATTTAAGTTATATCAGATAATTTACGTTTTCAGAAGAGAAAAATAAACGTTCTTTAGGTCATTCAGGATTACAAACATAACTATCATTGTGTTTAAAAAGAAAAAATAGCAAGGATATCCTTTTCTTGCATGTTAATTTAGTTTTTTATGGCTGAGACACTGCCTAATAATTGTATTTGGCATTATAAAAAAACTACTTATATTTTTCAAACTTGTGTCTGTCCATTCTTGAAAGAAAAAGCAGAAAAATCTCACAAATAATGTGCAAAAAGTGTCCTATAGTTTCCTTTAATACACAATGAGTCCATATTGAACTCCATGTTAATTCATTCTTTAATTTTCACCATATTTCTGAACAAATCCTCATTAGTTCTTTCAAATGATAACAGGCTGCCTGTTACAATAGTATTTAATCATTGCTGAACATAATAATCATCCATATATTATAACAAATGAACAGGAAATAGTTCATTAGGATCATTAGGTAATCTGCCAAAAGAGCTAGTTTTGGAAGGTGCCTCACAGGTTGTTTGTGTGCAGACGGTGTGTGTCAGCCCAGACGTGCACAGGTTGTGTTTAAGAGTGTTATTTTGTGTGCTCATATGCATTCAGCTTGGTCTTTGTAATATTCGTCACTGTCTGATTTACGGTAGCGGGGTTGCTATAGCAGGCCGGGATCCACTGCATTTATCTCCATTTCTTAATGGTATTTCAACAGCTCCTACACCATCGGCTGTTTCTCATTTTAATGACCGTAGAAACAACTGCATGTGCGTGCGTCTTTGTGCACATTTTTTTCCTCTTCAGATAGAGATGAGGCTCAGTTACCTTGATTGTTGTTTCTAAAGACAAAACAACATCAATAATATATAGTTTCTTAACTTGAGTGGGAGTTCTGATTGATGTTATGGCGACTGGTGGCTATTGAGGTGACTGTTACATGGCTCGACATGAATGAAATTGGGTTTTTCTTCTACCACCGGTCATAGAGAGTCCCCCCCCCACACAGTAGAGAGATAGTTCCTACAAGATCTGACAATTACAAGAGGAGCTTTTAATCAATCTGGAGTGCATCTCCGATCTTCTCCGGGGAGAAGTGATGGCAGGGGAGAAGAAAAAACAACGACAACAAAGAAAAAAACTGTGATTACTCCTTTTTAATTTTTATCTCCTGTGCTCCTTCTCCTTCTTTTCATTTGTCTCTTTGTTGCTCTTTTCCCTCACTTTACTTTTTTAAACCCTCCATCCCCCTGCGATTTTAGCCTACAGACTACATAAACTTCTTGTCTTTCTCCTGTTTTCCCCTTTTCGCCAGCTCTTCATGTTTGACTATTAGCTGACATCCGCACAGGGAGCATCGCTCATCTCCCCAATTTCTCCTCCCCTTGCCTTGCGCCCACTCCTCTCCTCATTCTTCTCTCTCTCACTTTATTTCTCCTTCTCCATGTATAACTATTAGCAGACATGCTCTCAGGGAGTTTGATGAATATTTAAGCAGTCAAAGGGAGGGGCTACAGGCCTCCTCCTCTTTTGCCTCCAACACCACTAATGGACCAGTCGGTGTTTTCTTTTGAATAACTTTACATTGCACTAAAGAATACTGTGATGTCAGGGTTCTACAACCAGAGGTCCAGAGCCACATGCAGCTGTTTTATTTCTTTATTGTGTCTCTTTGGCTTTGAAAAGAAATGCAAGCAATTTGAATAAATAATGGGTTTGGTTTTTAGTTTTGCATTTTTGCTTTCATTTTTGACAACTGAGAAAAATTAAGATAAAAGGTTTTAAATACTTTGAGATTAGTTTATTGCTGCTGATTATTTTTGTAAAAAATGTGGATTCTGCACTAATACTGTCATGTTTATATTTAATGGGAAAATTAGAAAAAAAGATGAAGGCTCACAAAAGTCATGATGATAGAAAAAGCCATGATTGACTTGTTAAACTTGAGGTGTATTTTATTTTTAAAGGAACCTGTATGTGTTGCCGTCAAAAGTAAAGGGAGTTACAATTATTAGATATAGAAAAAAAAAACACTATTGTGATTCAATGATTGTAAATAGTTAAAAGCTACATTGTGTAAAATGAATGGTCTGATGGCCACAAAATGTTAAACAAAGTATATTTTAGTAAGTGGTTAAGTAGGACTGCAGCTTTTGCTTGGTTTTGCTCAGTAAGAAACTGGGCCAAATTGCTCTTTTAGCTTTAATGTCCCACTCCGATCATCTTTTGATCTATTGTATAAGGATTCCCCGTGGTCTTTTAAGGAGGATTATGCTGTTCTTAGGCGAGATTTTAAAAAAAAACATGTTGTTTTCTTGGACACTGTCTCTGTAAAGCAGCAGGAGTAAATTATACATTTGCCTCTGAGTTTTGGTCAGCGATCTTTGGCGTGGAGTAAGCCCATATTTCCCATCATCTCTATGTTAACACGCTCTCCCGCTAGCTTAAAGCCCATGACAGTCCCAACCTAACATTATAATATATTGGAGTATGGTAATATTGGAGTAATCCAGTAATCCAGTCGTGCGGTTTTTGCGGCAGATGCCAGCTCAGATAAGGAAAATGAAGACGTCAACAAGTGGATGCATCAGAATGAAGCAGAGCATGTACCTTGTGACTTGCCGTAGTAGCTTTTACGTTACATCTACAAGCATTTTCCAGTGGCCTTTTTTATTTCTGCTCCTGATTCCCAACAATTTGAAGAAAGAAAGAAATTTTCAGAATACAATTTGAAACTTAATTTTCTCTCTCTCTCGGTCTGTCTCTCATATATACTCCATCATGAGGAAAAATGCCACAAGAATATGTTAAAAAACACAGTTTTCATTGGAATGGGGTCTTAAAGTTTGCGGACCTTTGGTCTAAGTTAGAATTTGAAGACAAGATTAGACTATTGTTTTTAGTGCAAATGTGTATGGTAAAGAGAATAGAAGAAGATGGAGTCATTGTTGTGAATTAAGCACAGTGAGAAGTTGTCACAAAGATTTTATATTTAGGAAATTACCACAATCAAACAAAGACATTTCTATGACACTTCTTTGTTGAACTGTGGCACAGCTCTTTCACATTTTTGTATTTGAGATTGTTCTGAGCTACCTTTGCTGGTTCTCAGTTTTGACAGCTATGCTCGCTAACTTCTATCCATTTCCACATTTAGTCAGTAGCTCTTTAAGGATTTGATTGTCCTTCCATCCCCTTCTTGCTGGTGGTGAATAAGAACAATTTAAAGACGTAAAAACTATGCATTTGGCCTCACAGTATCCGTGTGATCAACGTGCCTTCAGAAAGACTCTTTGGTTGAACCAGTTGTGACATAGCTGGAAAGCATCTCCTCTCGAGCATCCTTTCACTTATGTGTCACTTCCGCTTTTTGAAATCCTCACCTCTTGTGTCTTGTCTGCTGCTGGGGTACAGTTGCGTCGTGCATGTGGGCGCTCCTGCAGTGTGTTTGGGGGCGCATGCTAATCTTTAGATGAAGGGCTGGTGGTTAAATCATGATGCATAGTCCAGGGCTGCTCTGGCCACTGTCATTAATCAGTACAGGGGCGGGGGGGACGTATCTGCTTTTTATCCATCTCTTAAATCAGTCACTGCAGCTATCGGCAGCCCTCCACCCCCACCTCCACACCTCCCCCAACCCCCTTCCCCCAACATGCCGCTGATTGAAGTGGCATTGTTTGGTAGACAAGCGGCGCTCAATCAATAGGCAGTCTCACTAAATTACCGTTTGCATGAAAAATGAAGGGCCGCCCAACCTGACTCCATTCAGCTGTGGATGTGCTCCTCGTGCGTTTGTGTGTCAGTAGATTGGTGCGACAGATAGAAACGTTGCTGTTTTTTTTTTCTTCTCAAGCCGAGAGAAGACAAAGTGGCCTGCTAGCAGAAGGAGGAGGCTCCCCTCTGCTTCTCTGTAAAATCTTTGGAAGACCACCTACAGCTGCTCCAGACTGAGGCAGGAACCGCATCTCAGGCTTTTTGGTCAAGTATTGATCAAGGCTTGTAAAGGACTTCTGCCGGCTCTGACCCTCACCCTTCACCTTGACCCTTCAGCTTTACCTTTCACCCTTAACACTTCATGACCTGCTGAGCCGCTTCTTTAATCGTCCCCATTGCTTTGAGAAAAATCCCCTCAGATTAATCTTTTACAGTGAACTGTCCCGATCTACTGTAAGGAAAATTTTCTATTCTTCTGTGCAGGTTTGGACTGCCAAGGTAGGATGTAGTGAGGTCTCAGCTTCTCTGCCCATTTTTTTTTTTTTGCTCCACCCTGACCCCCGGCTATTAATCATCTCTATATCTGTGTTTACCCTCAGATCAGCTCTCCAGCACACCAGCGCCTAGAGGGGCAATTAGAGAGGAACCGCCACCCCATCACACAGGATTGCCCCCCTTCTCTAGTTAAACACAGAATCTGAGAAGCGGGGGGCCATCCTCATCCAGAGCTGTAATGTTTCTATTTACTTTAAAAGCATCCTGCTGTTAATACAAGTGGTGTATCACAAAGCTGCCATTACATTTGTATGGGAGGGAGTTTGCACATCTTTTTATTCGAACGCGTTATGCTTATATATGTGAGTGTGTGTGCGTGTCCCACCCCCACAGGGCATACCAAACATGCATTAGTATAAGTTGCGCAGGCTGAGTCTCATCCAGTGTACATATGGTAATGGATGGTGTGTGTGGAACATGTCAGCCACCTCATCATGTAAAAGCCTTCGTGTACAGGAGGGAGCACAGAGGGCTGGCAGGTAGGCATTAGGCAATATAATGGCCTCTATTTTTACACCGTGAAACTCCGTTGAAAAAGTGACGCTTATGAAGCTTTCAAAAAAGCGGACACACAAGTGGGGTGTTGTTATAAATGGGAAGTAAGGGAATGAAGCTGCTTTTTCAAATTGCCCGACTCCTGGTCCTGTTTGTGAGTCTGGGAGCTAAAAAGCTTGTATGCTTTTCATGTGTGTGTGTGTAGGAATTTCTGTTGGATTACTTTTTCTTGTTTAAAATTTGTAATCTTTTACAACCACTAGTTTGTGGTGCTGTTTGGCAACGAATTCCAAGCATTTCAAGAAGAGTCTTTGACTGAACATTTTCTTGAACTTTTGCACCTTGTTCCGCTGCTATCGCACACCTACATTCCATTTTTACACATCTGGAGTAGCGGGGTGCCAGGTCTTGTTCTGAGTAGATGTAGGCCTGCCCTGGGCCCAGGGAGCTACTTAATCTTTGTGTGTATGACATGTGTGAGCTCAGGGTATTGTACTGTATGTTTCCCTCTCACTCAGCTGTACTTAATGTAGCCCATAAAGGCTACACAACAATAAGCTACGCCTGGCACTCAGGCCACCATTCTGCACTACACTAGCCCGCTGAGCAGGATAAATGACTCCTATAAACCTGTCACACACATACATACACACTGGAGCGTGCACAGACTATCGAAAGTCATCTTCTTGGATGTGCAAGACGGTCCTCGGTGTGAAGTTTGTTTGACTCTGTGAGGTGCGTGGTAATAACCAGAGCACAGCTCGTAAAAAAAAAAAAAAAAAATCCAAGGTGAGAAATATGGACGGAAAAAGCTTCTTGTTATCCGGAATCCTAACCCTTCTCAATATATTAATGGAGGGATGGTGTTCTAAGCAGGCCTGCTTCTATAATGCATCCTCGCATCAGTCCCAATTGATGCGATCATTTTCCATTCTCTCACCCTGACCTGGTGTTTAATCAGTGGATGAAAACAGAGTCGGCTTCTCTAACGCCCTGGACCTCCCTCTGCATCTCACAGCAGAAGACGGATCTGCATTCAGACAGGATGGAATGGCCCCTTCTCGTGCTGGAGGGCCACAGTCTTCCTAAAAGCACGTAAATCTACCAAAACGTATCATTTACATGTTCATCTACATGACAAGTCGTTAAACACTAGTTGCAGCTGTGAATTTGACTTTAGAGGGCTGTCACACTGGAATTTCACCCTGTGTGTGATTTTTTCTTTTTTTTTTTTTTTTACATACCACGGTGATGAGTCCAGGAGTGGAATTTATCAATTCTATTTACAAAAACACCCACTAACCATCCAGACTGAGAGCATTGTATTGGTCGCACTGAAAAAGCTATTAGTTTATTTATGGATCTGGCTTGGTGTTTATCAGTCACACACTGACTGAGACACAGACAGCATCATTTGGCGCCTCATGTTGCTTTTAATGATTTTCCTGTTAAACATGTCAGCGTCGCGCTGCTTTTTGTTGTTTTCGTAGTTGTCCTGGCAACGGCATAGGAGACCGGTGTACGCAGGTTTGTGGGAAGCCAACTTGATTTTGATAAAAATGTAAATGCGATGTAAATCCCAATATTTATTCTCTCACTTAAAAAGAAAGAAAATGAAAAAAGGCTAAACACATTATCTCTGTATTTTTATGTGTTGCCTATTTTGGCGCCAGCTGTGGTATTCATAAATAAACCACATAGATAATAGTCAGCGACGAGAAATCCATTTTCATTCTTGATATTTATTCAAGCAGTTCTTCTCCATGTTTATACAATCCAGAGTATTAAAAGATTGATTCAATTTTATGTTTTGGAATAAAATGCAAACAAAAACAGATGCTTGTGTCTTTCTTTCCCCCTCCAAGCCAAGGAGGTATTGTGGTTTACACAAAGCAAAGAGCTGTGAGCTCTATTCTGGGCCTGGAGCTTCTCAGAGACACAGAAGTCGAAGGCAGAAATGTTAGAGGAAGACTGCTTTATAGTGGGAATGCTGTGTGGGTGACAGCACAGGGCTTAAATATTGAGGGGTGCTACACCTACACCTTTATGTTGTGTTTGTGTAATTCAACAACTGCTAAATTTTTACGAATATTTCCAAATTTGAAACGTTGATCTTAAATTGACTTCATAGCAGTGTATAAGCAAGGGAAATTGTATTATTGAATTAGAAATTTATTTTGTTTAAATAAGAAACGTCTCCAACTGAACTTCTGGAATCACTAAACCTCATAAGGGACAGTTTTCGGGCTCAGTTCAGTTTTAAAAAGACAGTTTCTCTCTCCAGAAAGTAAAAATTATAAAAAGTTACTTAAGTGGGATTAAAAAAATAATAATAAGCATATGTTAGATACCTAGTTATGGCTGAGTTATATCAACCTTTAGGATGGAGTTGCCCCTTTTATTTTAAGTTCAAGTCAAATATGCACAAAGTCCATTCTAAAACAGACTAGTTTAATAAGAATGTTTTTATGTAGGAGGGTCTTTTAAAGATAAAGTTGCTAAAAGGTCGTTTTCTGTAATAAATAAATTACATTGAGCAAACTGATATTAGAAATCCTAAAAATGAAATGGCTTTATTTTGAATCAAAAGGAAATCTCTTGGAATAGTATGAGGAGTCAGGTTTTTGATATTAATCAGATGATAAGTTCAGGAGTTATGTCTTCATCACGTCTTAGTTTTGTGTCTTTATCTTCAGATATTTTCGTTCTTATTCACAGTTTCCATTTTTGAATCCAATCCAATCACAGGCCTTAGAGTTTGCATTGACTGAATCATTTTTTTCTGCAATTTGCCTAAATTCTTGTTTTGTTTTTTGCTTTTTTATGTTTATCTCTGAAATTGCAACGGTTATACTAGTTTTCATTGTAATTAGTTTTTTAAAATTATATTATTTATTGATACATGGTGTAATAAATCACAGTTTATCATTTTTATCAGCGTACAGGTCTGGCTTCTTGTGAAGGCTTGTTCAGCGAACAGACATTAGAGCATATTTACTGGGTGCAGGGCAAAGGGAACTAAAAAGGTTGAGTGGGTTGATTTTCCAATGTGTGTAAATCAGGAGGGGGAGTGGCAGCCCGACGTAGGGGGGGTAGTCAAAGCATCCTTTGTGTAATTTAAATGCAATCATGCATTCCCCCACCCTGCTTCTCTGTGGCTCTCAGTGCTGAGGTGAATAACAGGGGCGTATCTTCATCTACTTCTGCCAGGGAACCGGTGTTTCTGTCTGTGAGCCCGGCTCCTGTCTCCAGGCCAGTCGCCTGCTCCTCTTATTATTGGACATTATTCCACTGGCAGAGCAGAAAGGAAGAGAGGAGGGGAACTTTAATAGCACACCTGAATGGAGGGTGTCATATAATCAATGCATACAGGCATGCATTACAGGCTGTCACTGAGACTCCATCACACACCAGCAAAAAGGAGTAGGGAGAATGGGATATTAACTCTTGTGAAAGGAGGGATGGGTATCAGTGGCCTGAAATTAAATGGCTTGCTCTAAAGCAGATGAGTCCAGAAATGAGGTGGCTGTTTTAGCTGGAGCTTAGCGTACATGTTTAGCACCAAATTTGCTTCTGTGCTTCAAACTTGTGGGCCTTCTTTCTGTCCGGCATCACTTGTTTTCCACATTGTGTGCGTGTTATATAATTAGTCAGATCAGTTGTTAGTGTTTTGGAGATCTAGTTAGAACTTCCTCAAACAGAACTTCTCCGTGGAAGTTTTCTGTTTTTATGCCTATGTGTGTGTTCAGCTGCTGTCGTCAGCAGACTATAATCCCTCTGAGCCTTTCCTGTTTGTGTGTTTGTGTGTGTGCTCGTGTTGGTCCATTTTTTTCCCCCTGGTTTGGAAAATGCCGGACTGCATGTTTGCGTGTGTCTGTGTGTGTGCGTGTGGGAGATGTTCGGCGGAATACCCTTTGATACAGACAGAGTTTTAGAAATGCAATTTCCTCCCCTTCTGTGTACGCGAGTATTCATGTTGGGTTTATTAGAATATGAAAGTGTTGCACTGCAGTGCCAGCGTTAGCCTCTCCCTCCGTCCGCTCCCTCGCTTTCGCTGGTTCTTTGGCCTCCACGGTCTCTCTGGCTGACTCTTGCATTAGAGATGAGAGGCTGGAGAGACGAGGGAGGCCAACATCAGGGGAGGCCAACAACTAACACCAGGAAACTCACCATTATAAAAGGATCAACACACTTCCAGTATCAGACACTTTTAAGGCGGAGTAAATGTGGATGAGGGGGTGGTGGTAGATTGGAGATTCTGAGGGAATAGATGAGTGTGTTTTCCAGTTTTTATCTGATCTTTTATCAAGTTGATTTTAAACTTTTGGCTTTGACCCTGAAATATGACAACACTGTTTCCTGTTAAAATCGTTGACTGTATAAGAGAACTGGACTGAGAATTATCTCCAGTTGTTTTAAGAAGGGTTTAGGAAGAATGTTTTAACAAGCCAAAATCCCATAGACTTCTATTGAGAAATAAACAGCTATTTCACAGTCATTATATCTGCCAGAATACCCATTCTTGATCTGCTACCTTTTCTTAAACATGTCTGCTAATCATATTTTTTTCATGATGTTTTTGCTGTAGCGCAAGTTATAAACTAAACAATCAGATGTCTCAATGAACGTATGTGGTCTTGGGTAGAATGTTTGAATCATTTGATTGACAGATTCTCCTGAGCCCGCTTTCAAGTGGAAGGGGTGTGGTCTTCTAACTTGTTCACTCCTGATTGAAGAGAGTGATTGCCATAGAAATAATGACTCAGACCGACTCAGACCAATCCCCAGCCACTGACTATTTCAGGTTCCAACAGGGCAATGGCCGTAGCTTGAAAAAAATTTGCAGACTGAATCGACTCAATTTCGTTGGAACGAGAAGCAAGTCATTTTCTATGGGTCATCATCATCGCACTCACTCAGTCCAGTTCTCATGTACAGTCCATGGTTAAAACATGGGAGACAGACAATATATTACTTTTGTTTCTCAACAAAACGGTGTAACTTCTCTATAAGCTCCTTTTTAATAGAGTTGATTGATATTTCCAGACAAAGAATTGAGGCTGTGTTCCTGGTAGATGCTTGAGACAGAAGACCTTCTTGTTCATGGTTCTTCCCTTTAGGACAGGAGGGGAGCAAGCACAAAGGGACTCACCCCTGGGGGGATCATCTCTATTCTCTAGTCAGCCAGCTCGAATGATATCAGCTCTGAGGGGATCTACACAGTGACACGGTCTGGACCTGTAAAGCCATAACCACATCTTCCCTCTTTATGTATCTGGAGGGTTGCCTCTTTGTCTTTTCAGTTTATGACCTTTCCAATGATTGATTGCGTCTCTGTACCCAGAGTTTTTGTTCTTGGTGAGTCTTTCTGCTCTATTACTGTAAACAGATTAGAAAGAGAGTCCTAAATTGGTTTGTAAAATGCAACTTGAGGGGAATCAATACATTTTTAAGATAATAAGTTATGGTAAGGTTGCGTTTGATGATCCATCTTCCAGCCAGTTATCAATTACGATCCATTATCCACTTTGAAATAACTAAATCCACAGCAAACTTGTCTGTTTAATGAAAAAAAGTGTGCCTCTAAAAGTTTTTATTAAAGATTAAAGTTTAGGTTTAGATTTTTTTGTTTAATTGATGTCCAAAATATTTATTATGTTAGATCAAAAACAAATATTATCTTTGTATATTGTTAGTTAATAAATGGTTTTCAAATCTTAATTTAATTTGTTCACTGATATCATTGCTTTTAGATATTTTCTTTTTTAATTTTCATTAACCTCTCACAGTTGTTAAGGGGTCCCCCACCCCTCCGCCCAGGGGTTAATGTTGGCAAGGCCACCATCCAGACAGGGGCTCTCCTCTAACCTTTGACCTAAACTCCCCCCACCCTACCTGGGTCAGCCCACAAAGGACAGAGCTTAAGGGAAAGATTAATGGAACTCACTGCCGAAGTGGATGTGTGTGTTTGAGAGAAATATGTGTGTAAAGGCAAATATACAGTAGGGGGAAAAAAGTATAGCAGTCACAGATTATGCAAGTTGTCCCACTTAAAAATATGTAATGTTCATTATAGATACACTTCAACCATAAGAGATAGAATGTTAAAAAAAAGAATTTAGGAAATTACATTAGGTTTATTATTTTAAATAACTTTTTTGAATAGTTGTGCGGAAAATTATAATTAGCACCTATGAAAGTAGTAGGTGAAAAGGAGTCAACTGCACTTGGTTTACTTTTTATTTCTCCCTTTTTTTTTACTCACTGCTTTGATGAACTCTATGTGGATGAATCAGAATCTACACAGACACTTTTGACACCCACAAATGAGCAAGAATTCTGTCCCTTTAGACCTTTTACTCCTTTAAGAAGCCCTTCTATCCTCTACTTGTAACCTGTATAAATATCGACAGATATTTACAAACATGGCCAAAAACAAAGAACTATCTATGGACAAGGTTGTAAAACTGAACAAGACTGGCATGAACCAATCTACAATTAGCAAGCAGCTTGATGAGAAGAGATGTTGGAGCAGTTGTTAGAAAACAGAATAAATACAAGATCATTCATGATCTCTCTACACCTTGGACTCCATGTAAGATCTTACCTGATGGGGTACTAATGATCTAAAAAAAAATGGTGAGAAAACAGTCTAGAACTACATGGGGGAAACTGGTCAAGGACCTAAAGAGAGCTAGGACCACGCAAACAAAGGTTAGTATTTGTAACACACTGTAGTCATGGTTTACAATCTTGTGCTGCTGGAAAAGTCCACTAGCTAAAGCTACCACATGTTCAGGCCCATCTAAAGTTCTCCATTATTTTACTCTGGGTACATTTTACTCTTTGGAATAATTGCCACTAACCTTGTTTGGATGTGGAAAAGTAATGAATTTCATCCCAAGAACACCATAACTACTGTGAAGCACGGAGGTGGAAACATCATGCTTTGGGGCTGCTTTTCTGCAAAAGGGACAGGATGACTGATCTGTATTAAGGAAAGAATGAATAGTGCTCTGTACAGTTGGGAGAAAAACCTCCTTCCATTAGTGAGAGCACTGAGGATGAAATGAAAGGATGAAAGTAGCGGCTAAGTCAAAAATATTTCAAAGTTCTGAAGTGATCTTGTCAGTCTATGGACCTCAACCCAATAGAGAATCTGTGGGGGAAGGTCTCTGTTGCCCATCAACCACCCCAAAACATCACAGCTCTGCAGAAGATCTGCATGGAGGAATGGACCAAAATAGCAGCTACAGTGTGTTTAAACCTGGGGAAGACCTAGAGGAAATGTTTGATCTCTGTCATTACCAACAAGGGTTATATTATGTAATATAAGTATTGAGAGGAACTTTTGTTATTGACCATATACTTATTTTCTACTCCATTATAGGACTTAAATAAATTATTTAACAATCATACAATGCAATTTCCTGGATTTTTTTTCTTTTCTTTTTACATTCTCTCTTACCGTTAGTAATCTAGCGTATCTACAATGAACATCACAGACCTCGCCCATCTTTTTAACTTGCAGAATTAAGGACTGACAAATCCTTTTTTTTTGCCCAAAATGTATAGTGAAAAAAGCAGAATTTGCTCTAAGTGTGATTTGTTTACATTTACTAACATACTTGAAGAGTCTCCTAAAAATGAGGTAAAATGGGAAATATTGAAATGTCATGCTTTTGTTCTTGCTATTACATTGCCTTTGTCAGTGTATTTTCAGTCTTCTTTCTTTATTTTCTGTCTTTTTCCAGCCTGAGCATTGTTTAGCAGGTGATTATGCAGCCCCACGTGGCGCAAACTCTCACACTGTCTTGTTCTCTCCCCTCACTTCCTCTCACTCTCTGTGAAGAATGCTGCTTCAGCAAGGTCTTCTGTTCATTCTCAAGGTGTCCTCCACACCGGTTCTTTTCTGAAGGCCTTTTTAATGGATTGGCCTGATATACCTTCCAAATGGAGCACTTTGAGCGTTAATTCGCTTTCTGATAAAGATCCCCCTCTTTTTACCTTCCCTTTCTATAAGTCTTCTCTCCGATATGAAGTACACAAGGAAGGGCAGATGAGCACAAAATCCTCTCTCTGTGTCAGGGCGGGTGGGAAAATGGGCTAGGGTGAAAAAGAATCAATTGGATCCTCATTCACGTGTTAGTGTGCCGGAATGAGGTGTGTGTAAGTTGGAGAATGGCTGGGGGTTACCTCCACAGACTACTCCTGTGTCCCTGCATCTGGGTGGTAAATTGGAGCCTTTCTGATGGCTTTGAGAAGACAGGAGAATTTATCGCTGGAATCTGACCACTGGCCGGTATAGCTGTCAAAGCTGTCACTACCTTTGAACTCTGGAGCATGCCAACACACATGCATGTGCTTGCACAGAAGCACACAGCCAGGCTAGAGCATGCTCAGATTGTAGCAGTCTAGGTTTGGGGAAGTACAGCACACAAACAAAAAGAAACACACTAACATGCAGAATAAATCTAAATCATGGAAGCATGTTGTATAAGATAAGCAGTGCATTTTTGGACAACCTATTACCGCCTCTGTGCTCTTTCAGTCTGTTAACCCTCAGTGTGCCCGAGATCTGCGGTGCAGTTCTGCTGCTCCACAATGGCCTCGGTTTGACCTGTTTGCCCACTCAAGTGTGACATTATTGTGCCGTATTTGCAGACAGACTTGAAAACTTCTATTGCTCGTACAACAAATTAAACATCTTGTCGCTACACAAGTGCTTACGTGGTAAGATTTTTATGAATAACTTCCCACCCGCCTTCATTACCCGTCTCTGCAGGAAAGCGGTCTATGTCTACTGGCCCTCTGATGCAATGTGCGCTCTGAAACCTCTGACTCTTCAAACAGTTTCTCTTAAGCTCAATTATTTATTTCTATTTCTCTGTCATTGGCTGAGTTGGGTGGCACTCTGAGTGGTTTGTGTTTCTTTGTTGATCGTTGAAATAGAGGGTCAGAGCGAGGCCTCTCTCCCGGTCGTCTCGGTTTGTAGTTTATTTGTTTGATCAGTGCGTTATATTGTGCTTTCAGTTTCTATGTGCATGTGTATGTGTGTCTGTGAGGGGCAGAGAAAGAAAGAGCAGCCCTCCCACTCAGGGAGAAAGAGATGGAGGGAGTAAACTCATGTTTACTGTGTTGTCCCAGTGGATGAGGGCTCCCTGCGGTTCATCCCAATTATGAGCAGAGAAATTAAAGCAGCCCAAAACATATGCACATCCTGGCTCTGGAGAGGAGGAGAAACACAGAGCAGGAGGAGTGGAGGAAGAGGGCAAAAAGTGCAGACCACAGGACCCAGTGGGCTCTCTCTTGAACTATTTGGAAAACATGCTAATTAATAAGCTCTTACACACATGCCCACGCCGAGACACTGTCACATTTTTCAGTGCGCCGACTTAATTCAAATAATTCCTTTTTCTCTCGTTTCATTATTAAACAAGCTTTGGTGCCATTATCACATTTGTTTAATGTCAAATGCACCAATTTTAGTCTCATTGTGAAAGAGTTCTCTTTACTTTCTTCCCTCCTCCCACCACCTCAGTGAGACTGTGAAAGACAGAGACAGAGAGTTAATCCAACAGCATGTTTGATGCATTTTTAAACAGCCATGGAAGTTTTTTTTTTTTCCCCTCCCAAGTTTCCAGCCAGCAGAAGATCTCATCTGCTATAATTTAATCAGCGGGCAGAATCACACTGCATATTTAAGCAACATTAAACATCCCCAGTTCTCCCTCGCTGGCCACTTAGCCGGGGAATGGGGAAAGAAAAAAGAGAGAATTTTATTTTATTTCCTGCGTATTTTTGCCCATTTACACTTTTTCATCTGGCATTTAAAAGAGGCACTGATTTGTCAAGTAATTACCAGCTCTTTTTTTTTTTTTTTTTAAAAAGAGAGCATGTTCAAGTGTGGTTAGGGGAGTTGTGCTTGTTCTGGCACGTGGATTGAAGAGCCGTTGGACTTTAGAGTCCTTGTTCAAACATGGAGGTCAGGGAGCTGCTTTTACACACTACATCAAATTAACTTAAAAGTAAAACTTATGTTGGATCAAAATGAAAATCTACTGTTATTTATTCTCTAATAACTAATCCTCATGAATCACATTTGTTATCTTGGTTGCATTAGGAGTTTATAGGCTGCAATACCTACCTTATAGTGTTTTTTGGTGTTTTTGCGTGTTTGCAGAGGGCTATCTTAGAGAGGCTTTCCCATTTGGCCCATCACAGCTTCTATTCTGTAATATAAATATGGGAAGTTAATATTTATGAACCGTCCAGGGCTGTGTGCTCTGGGACAGGGATAGAGGGTTGTCTACAGGGATGAGGGGGGACCAAGGGAATGGATTTTGTTCAAATGTGATTTGGATTTAAATCTGCCACTGTATTTTCTCTGCTGATATTTGCATAGAAATCATTTGATTTGATTTGAGCCGAGAGGAGCTCAAAACCGTCTTTGCATTCTGGTCTGGGTGTGTACATATTTTTGCAATAAATGCCTAAAGTGTCTTTTCTAAAGCTTTTTGTTTTTTTTTTCTCCTTTGGCTTAATCCACTCTTCAGGAGACAAAAGTTTTCTTACTCTGCATCAAACACACATCAGACCCTCATTTCCTTTTTATGCTGTTCTCTGAAAGAGGTACATTCTGATCACAGTCAATAGTCCAGACAGTAAACCTTTGTCAATATTTGGACAATAGTGTAGTGTTGTAAAATGAACCAATACACAACGGATGAGGCTCCTCACTGGATTAATGATGCCTGACTGACTGGCTTCAGACACAAGTGGAGATCTTATTTACGCTGTTCTTTCTCTCTCTCACACACACATCCCTTCATTTCAAAGCTGCTCTTGTGTAGTTTTACAGTGATCAATAAGTCTATGTTCAGTTAAAGAGGAATCTGATTCCAATAGAATAACACGGAGCTTTGTTCACTTTGCATTTGTTCCTCTCTTGACACTCTCTCAGCTTCACAAGTGTTGTTTGTCTGGTAACACTCTGCAGTTGCAGATTTCCAGTTGTGCCAGTTTTGATTGGTGATGGGTGGGATATTGTTTATGATTTCATGCATCATTTATATCAAGAAATATGTTCTTTAGGCTAAATATTTAGGACATTGTAATATGTTTAGCCTCTCCTAAGTTCTTCTGTAGTTTGTGCCTCTGATTTAAATCAGAGAGGCAGCTGTGGCCTTTACCTGACTTCTTTCAAATGCTCGTTGAAGCCACCATGTGTCCATTGACTGTGATGAAATGTGACGATTAGCGGTCTACTCACTAGGCTAATGGGCCTGACTTCTGTGGGAGCTGCGTGGTGGGATACACGGCCTAAACGGTATCTGCTGAGTGAGGAAAGGGCTGAGCATCTCTGTCCTTCTGTCATTTTAGTAATCTTCTTGGGGAAGAGCTCAGACTTTCTTTGTAAATGTCAAGTCTTCCTGGTAGCCAGTCAGTTTGTACGCATATTGATGTCTAGTAAGATGCAAAACCAAAAGGAGACCAGACTCAAGGACATCGAAGGCCGGATAAGAAACATTTTGAATGTATTAAGATTGGACACATTAGTTTCACTTAAAGTAAACCAGAGTTTGTTTACCTCGATAATCCAACTGAACAAATCTTCAGTCTGAATACACCCAAGTGGATCCATCTTTCTAAGTGGTAGTGGAAGTTTTTCTCAGTCTGAATAGACTCTGTTTGGAACAACTGGACCAAAATGGCCACCGTAGCCCGGCATGATGGGACGTAAACGGCGTAGTGAAGCAGCTATGAGACACAGCAACTCATTGAAATTGAATTGGATGAATGTGGGCTCATCAAAACAACTTTTAACGTGATACACATTGCTTCTCATACTGTTTTCATACTGTATGTCATAAACATTTGTCTGTGTACCTTCTCAGCTGTAACCGCCTCAGTAACTACCTTGCAGCATCCCTCTGCCAAACCAAAGTAGCAAGTAAAAAGTGTCTTACCTGACCCTGATACAGATGTTCGAAATTGGTCAGTAAAATATAAAAGTTTGAATAAGTGAACTATCCCAACACAATTTCCAAAGCTTAGGACTTCTATTATTCTTTCTCTCGTTGCTTTACCCCACGCTCATAATTCCTGGCTAATGACTGAGGGGATCTTCAGCCACATGCTATTGTTCACAATCTTTGGTTCAAAACAGAAATGTCTGATTGAAAGACAGTCAGACTAAGCGCAAGGTTCAAGACTTGATACGGACCAAATTAAGCGGACTTGGTCTGGACCAATGGACTTTTCCGGTATGGATACATCCTTAGACTTCAACAGAAGTTCAGGGAAAACCCGAGCACCAACAGTGTGGCGGAAACCACTTGTTTACTTCAAATGACTGACTTTTGGTATTGCAGTTGTTCTTTGAGTTTCTTCCAAAGTTCCTGCGGGTCTGTACAGTCACTTTAGCTGGCCTCAGCTCCTTTTATTGTTGGCGGTTAGATTCATTTTACGACCCCGTCTTCCAGCTTCACAGAGTTGGTGCACAGAAGTTGTCTTTAATAAGATAACTCATACTCCAGATAGATTAGCCCTCCTTAACATGGGTCCTCTTCTGCTCTCTACGTCTCGTCTCCGTCTTTCTCCTCAAACCAAATAGAGTGTGGAGGGCCACAAACTTTAATCTTCATTACCTGCTTTGATTTCTCTGCTAAAGGAAGAAATGCATAATTTACGTCCTTTGATGTGGCTGCACTATTACTGACAACATGTTACCTTTAATCTTAAGAGCCCTGGAACATTAAATATTTAGTCATTTACTGAACAAAGGAGGACTGAGGCGATGCCTTCTTACCTCTTTGACTTTTACTGTCATGTGCATTCAGTGTCCCCAGTAAGAAGCAATTAATTTTGGGGAAGAAATAGCTTGTTCTGAAGTACAGGTAACTTTAAGTTGTTTTCACACTTCATACCTTGTTATTTTATCCTGCATAAAAAGAGCTTTAAAGTAAAGTGCAACCGTTAGCAGAACTGGGGTGACCGGAAGGCTAACAAGTTAGTGCAGGTCTGTCTATATGTGTGTGTGTGTCATTTCCAAGCCCATTCTGTTCAGTCTTCTATATCCTTGCTGTCAGAGTTGATCAGTGACGCTACATCGGAAACTTGATGATGATATCTATTTCATTTTGTGTCACAATGGCAAAAAATGCAGATTGTTGTGGTGTTGTTAAAAAGTAATTGTAAGCAAACAGCCATATGACAGCTGCTGTGTACATGCTTGCACATCTGTATATGCAAAAATGTCCACTGATGTGTGCAGGTGTGTGTGTGCGCCCCACTTGGGTGTCTGCCAAGGCATGTATTTCTATTATGATATGTTGCTTGTGCGAATGCCAATGAGCTTTTTTGGTCTTGAAACCCTTCTGCACATGTCCCTCAAGTAAAAGCAGGGGATGAGTTTGGATTTCACAGGTAAATTGGGGGGAAAATCCTCACAAGGGCTTTTGTTGTTCATGTAGCCAAAGTAAAATTAAGTCCGATGGTACTTTCTACCGGCTTTCATTTATCTCAACCGTCAAAACTATTCTTTCAACTAAAAAAAAAAAAAAAAAAACAACGTAAAGAGAAAACCTTGTTTTTATGGTTTTACTGACTTATATTTGTGTCAAAAAGCTGTAATTTAGTCCTGCTAGTGAATACATGATGTACCATTGCTGCTATGAAATCTACCATTTTCAGAAGAAAGGTATGAAAAAATATGCACTAATATAGCCTTCTATAAAAGAAATATGACTTTTACTTTTGGTAAATTCTACAACTACAGGCTAGGACCTCCCTTAAGAATAAAGCATTAAAGACTCATTTCGATGAAACTTGCATTTTGCGGTTTTGAACGTGTTCTTGTGGCATTTTTCTGATAATAGAGAAAATTAAGCTTAAAATTGCATTTCTGAGTATTTCTTTATTCAAATTGTTATGAATCAGGAGCAGATAAGATGCCACTTGAAAAAGCTTGTAGCAGTCACATACTGTGAGTGCTACAGTCGGCAGGCCACAAGTTTCCGTTTTATTCTAATGCATCAACTTGTTGACAAATATATCCATGTACGTCTTTGTTTTCCTCGTCTGAGCTGGAATCTACCTCAAAACTGTATGGCTGGATAGCTCCAATATTGCTCACCATTTTTGTTGCATTGGCAATTATAGGTTGGGGTTGTGAGGGGCTGTAAGCTAGTGGTAGAGAGTGTAAACAGATGGATGATGGGAAATGGGGGCAGGCTTTTTCCACAGCAACAGCCCTGCCCAGAGGAGAATTTCTGATGAACTCCTGCCACTCTGCAGAAACTTATGTACTTAAAAACGACAGTTGTTTTTTAAAATTTTGCTTAAAAACAGCATAATCATAATTGAAAGACCACTGGGATGGCTTTTACAATGAATACTAAATGCTGTATACCTATAAAGTCCTTTTCTACCTTCTAAAAAGGCCCAAAGTGCTTTACAGTCACAGGCCCATTCACACACTGACTCACACACTGATGGTGGCTCCGCTGCCAAACACTGGCGCCAACCTCTAACCACCAGGAGCCAACTCCTGTGTGAAGTGTCTTGGACACTTCGACACATGGGCGGGAACCTAACCTGCGATTTTCCAGTCGGAGGTTGACCGCTCAATCTCTCCACCACGATCTTGGCTGGACTTTAAGTCATCGTTATGTCATCAGTTGGGCTATTTTGGGTCTGTGGCTTTCTTGCTAATTATAATGTTGTTTACACAAACACAAGAAGACAACATGCTACAAGTTACATTTTTTCCATATTGAACGCTGAAATATTTGACAATCTTCTTCCCACCTTTGAAAGCTGTGCTAGCAGTTTGTTTTTTTTTCTCTCAGATTCTGGTGAAAGCTCTCTGAAGGAAAATTAGACAATTACCCAGACTCATAATGTTGTTCCACCCTCCAATTCCCTTCCTTCTTCCCTTCCCCATTCCCCCTTTCCTCCTCCTCTCCGCCTTTTATGATTAATTACTCTGTGAACATCATACGCCGGTTGAACAGAAACATAAGTGTGGGATGGCGTAATTGTGTGTCTCTGTTAATGAGTGTTGATACATGCTTACAGTGGTTGTTCAATACGTCTCTGTTGTCTCTCCCTCCTTCTTGCACATATACACAAACTTGTGTATCCTCTCATCTCACACAAACACAGGCTTGTGGTATAGATTACCATAGTAATAGCCGCTGAGTAGCTTAGGGCTGGTGACTGATGGTTTTAAGGAGCACCTCTGTCTGCCACTTGGTCAGTGAAATTAATATCCACTCCAACTCTGCCGGGCTGTGAGTCTGAAGTTGCCGCTTGGAATTGTGAGCTGTAGCCCGCGGCTAAGATCTACCTAGCTTCCCCTTTGAGCTCAGAGCTCCAGCAGGCACTGGAGACTCTGTTGCGACTGAAGTCTTTAAGATATAGACCCATCTCTTTCTCTCACCGTCTCCCCTTCTTCGCCATCCTCCCTTCAAACATTTCCATGAGAGCCTGCAGGGATAGAAATGCTCTATTGATCAGAATAAACAGTGGAATAATCTTTAGTAATCAACCGGGGCCCAAGCTTTATTAACAATTGATGTGACTGGAGTGGGGATCAAGACAATCGCAGCTGTGGATGTTTGTGTTTGCATGGATCTGCGAACAAGATGTGGTGCGGTTTATGTGCACATGCTTTTATTTGTTCATGTGCAAATCTGTGTGCGCCTTGATAATTCAGTCAACCAGTCCATCTCAATCTATAGGCTCTGTCTCAGGGCCCCATAAATTATTAAACACTTGCTCTCCTGGAATCTGCCTTGCTTTTTCGTGCATTTTCAGGTACCGAATGGGGTTTACAGTTCGAATAAATTCTTTCAAAGGAGGTTATCACTGTTAATTATGAAGAAAAGAACTGTATTTTGTTGTTATGTGCATCTGAGAGCCCGTTTTACCTTTCTATAAAAGGCTTTTGTCTTTTTCACACACATGACATTACACTTTGTCTCACTGTTAAGTGTGTATGGGTTTTTTTCTTTTGTGTGTGGGCTCATGTGCAACCACCCCTGGGCAGGGCATTTTTCTTCTTTCAATACGACATTGATTTCCTGTATGACTTCATCAGACTAATACCCTCTTTGCCTCCTTCTAAACTCTCACAGTCACACTTGCATTCACACACAAAAATGCCCGTAATGCCAGCGTTTCCTCCCAGCAATCAGTCAAGGCAGCTCGTCTTTGGATCAATGGCCTCTATGAGGAGACTTCAACACTGGAAATGGAAAATGGTCCATTAAGAGAAGCTTCTCATATATAACGTAATGAGCAGTTTGGCTGTCACTCCAGAGAGAAGAATGCTCTGCACATCTGAATTCCTATTTGCATGATATGTTTTCTCATGGGACACCGTGTTGTATCGCTCTGCTCCATCTTAAATCTCTGCATCATATCAAAGCATATTCTCTGCAGGTACAGCCAAGACCTTTAAGAAGACGGATTTTCCCCAAAATGGCAAATGACAACAAGGAACCATAAAGCATTCAAAATCACCATAAACATTTTTTTGTGTGTCACAGTCTGTAACTAGGGTCATCAGATCAAGGCCTTTTAGGTAGTTTACAAGAGCTCAATAGTGGTTTTATTCATTCAACAGACATAAACCCACATGACGTGTGCACTCATCCACAGACAGGCAGTAATACTTCACACTTTGATAGCAGCCCATACTCTCAGTGATAATACAATCAGTGATCCCTATCAGCGGTACATGAAGTGTGAGGCAGAAAAAAAAAGGCTTTGGAGGGGTTGGACAGAAAAAGACAGCTAGTTGTCGTCATACCTACATGTAGATTAGAGTCCTGCTGAGTTCTTCAGATGAAATTGAAACGAGGCACTTATCATATGACTAAACAGGGAATACAGCTTTCCCATAACAGCGGTACATCCTGTAAAAATAACTTTGAAATGCAAGAGAACTCATATCTGTGAAGGTGACGAAGGGTGTGTGTTTGGAGTGGAGTATGAGGATTTAGCTAAACAGAGAAAGGGGCTGAGTTGTGCCAAAGACGCACATAGTGTGTTCTCCTCATAGCATAGCAGTACATAGTGACGCAGCAACCTGATGCTGGCTTTAAAGCCTTTTGTTATTGTTGCAGGTGTCTGGAGCACTGTAGTGCTGCACATAAAATACTCCGTCTGGAATAGCCCTCATTTGTCTGATCTCTGCAGGTTTAGTTGTGTTCTCCTTTTTGTTTTGCTTACATTTACTTCAAGGTCTTATATCGCTCTACTGTATGTTCTCCCCATCAGGTCATGGAGTGCTGAAAATCTGAGCAAACTCTTTATTTTTTCTTAGCTGTTAAAATGTTATCATGCCTGGTCATTCCAAGCAGGCTGGACACACTGTGTTTACATGGGCTCTTTATGACCCTGCTAGTGTTTCTGGCTATAAGTTCAGCTTGTAAAAGTTTATCCCCTGAATGTGCTTTAACATCCTCTAATATCAGCTTATAAAGAAACGGCAAAGAGGCCACTGAGGCGCCCTCTCCTTCAAAAGAACGCCCTCCCAATTAAGGGTCTCCCAACTCAAACACTTTTCTGCCTTAGCTGTGGGGCTGGGGGTGCTTGTGAGTTTATAAACCCAGGGATCCTTGAGTGTTAACACTGGCAACAAGGACTTTTCCTCTAAGGTAAAATAACTGAGTCAAATATGTGTGTGTGTGTGTGTGTCCCAGCGGAGTGTGGAATCTCAGCTGTGTCTGTCTCCTGCTTGGCTGTTACGCACTGGGAGGATGTGATGGAAATCTTCCTCCTATTTAAATCCACCGCTGGCACATCAAAGCCTGCTGCTACTGGAATAACAGAAATAATTAGACACAAACGCCTCATTTACATAAAAATGTTAATTAATCTTTTCTCTCTGCAGCCCAGTCAGGATGAAATGGCCCCGTTCAAGTACAGTCTATCTGCTGTGCGATCTGTGTGGGCACACTGATCCTTTCTGTGAGGAGGCAGTTATGAGTGAAGAGTTAAAAGTTAACCACACCTTGAATATTTGTTTTTCTTTGTATTTTTATATTTTGCTCCTAGCCACATGTCATAATAGCAAGAGTGTTAGTAAGAGTTGTCTTTTTGTTAAACACTACCATCCCATCTAAAAAGCTTCCTTCTTTAGGGTTGTTACACACCAACATCTTTTTATTTTGAAATGAATGCAACAAAAAGTGCAAAGAAAAATCAAATTTACCAATAAACGTACACATTTAATTTAATTTCTTGGTCATTTTAATCCTGCAGGTCATAGCTTTGATTGGGATAAAAACATATCAGTGATGTAAAAATGCAAACAACAGTAAGATAGTAAACAGACACACCAATGTGTTCAGAAATGCTCATATTGTTTTGACTTATTTAAAAAATCCCAAAGACCCACTCCAATTATCTTTTGATCTTTTTTAAAAGTGGTCTTTTAATTATAATCATACCATTTTTAGGCAAATACAAGAAACGTGTTGTTTTCTAGGGCATAGTTTCTGCTGAGCCACAGGAGTTCATCAGAAATTTGCCTCTGAGGTGTGATTGGAACTATTGCCATTGAGTGAGCCTTCCTCCTTTTCCTGTCATCCCTTTGTTTACACACTCTCCCGCTACCTTACAAGCTCTTGCATTCCCAACCTAACATTACTGGTGCAACAAAAATGGCGAGCGATATCGGGACTATCCAGCCATACAGTTCTGATCCAGATGCCAGCTCAGACGAGGAAAACAAAGACGTTTATGGATCTGTTTGTCTACAAGGGATGCATTTAATAAATGTCCTCCATTAAGAGAAAAATGCCACAAGAACATGTTAAAAACCCCAAAACAAGATTTTCAAAGTTAATTATCAATTTATTCCAAATTGATGCCATAAATATCAAACACTTAATTGAAAAGCAACATTTTTGCAATGTCTGTATTTGTTGGCAATTTATTATTCCAGATTAGTCTGTCTGTAGAGGTGACCTTCTTCTCCACCTCCTTTCATCTCAGTCTGCTTAAACTGAGACTGCTCTTTCTGACTGGAGAGGACAGACACACCAAGTTGATGCTGATTGTAACAAGCACCTAAATCTACTTCTGCAACCCCCCCTCACCCAAGGTTTTATTAGAACAAGCATTTACATCAGCTTTTTTCGCTTGCTTTATTAGATCTTTGACTTCTTACATCATTCGGGATGAATGCAGAAAGCTCATTTTTACTTCATCAAAGCTTAAAGAAAAAATTTGAGCTAAAATTGAATGCTCTGTTTTCAGAAGAATGAAAAGCTCCTGATTATTTGTTTTGTGCTATGAATGTAGAGATTAAATAAACAGAGAGTCTTTGCGTAGAAGAATCTAGCAATTTTTTAAAATAAAAATCCTCATGCAGATTTTGCTTGTAACCTGTTCATTTAATGAATGGACAAATCAAAATGTATGGAAATCCTACTGTACTCACTAACATGCTTAGTAGGACATACAAACGGATCAAATCAGCTCACTTGGTGCCACACACTGAGACCACATGCTGAGTTTTTTTCAGTACGAGAAAATAAACAGAAAACAAATCAACAAAAAAACTGGATAGTCTTAAAAAAAAAGTAGACTACAAAAGCTCTAAGCCACTCAATCCGTAGTCTTAATGATTTCCTTTTCAGGTACAAGAATGGTAAAACCGTCTGTTCAACAGCAGCTTCCTCCATTATCTGCTATGCTTATAAGAGTTTTTATTTTCCTATTTGCTTTAAAAATGAACCGCTCTGCTCAAGCTTTGCTTTGTGAAACAGCTCTCACAGATTTCTCAAAGTACAAGTCTTTGTATGATTTTCCAGGAGCAGTATTGACCAGCTCCCTCCTCCTTTGGTCCAGTCCTGGCTGCTCCTTTCATTTACCCAGCCAGCGCACAGCAGCTCTCCCTAGAGCAGAGCTGCTGAAACACGACTTCATCAATTCCAGATGAAACACCAACATTTCCTCCCATTACACCAAAGCAGCGCTCCTGTTCCTTCTCTGCGATCTCTCACTGCTCCACTCTCAGTGTGTGTAATGAGCAGTGTGACCGTGTGCGTCTTGTGTGTGTACCTGTGTAATAAGGAATGGGAGTAAGTCAGTCAGTGTTGGAGGCAGAGAAAGTTGAGGCAACGCTGAGAGGATTGGTGTGGGAAGCAGGTGTGTTTTTCTGATGTCCTCCCACAGAGAGAGGGGGGATTTTCAGCAAACACTTTTCTGCCCTTAAACCCTGTCTTTTTTTTTCTTTTTTACCTCACTTACAAAAAAACAACTTTTTTTCTCTCTTTCACCCCCAAGCCAAGCAAATTTCACATCACGTTTGGTTGTCAGATTTCATCTTGTGCAAGTATAATGCTACAAAATCAAAACAAAACTAAAAGAAATGTAGGTGAGAAAGAAAAACACAGTTTATAATATTCCACACAACTTATTTGTCATTCAGTGTTCCTGAATCCCACAAAAGGTCAAAAGTCAAGCAGCAGCTCAAGTTTTTTCATATTGTGAGGCTTACTTTATACACCTGTAAACTAAATTTTACTATCCTTTACACCATTGTGAATTACAGTGTTTTAAATGTTTGCTGTAACTGTAGCTAACATAGCATGTAGCTTTGGTCATTGAGTTTAAAGGGGACCTTTTGAAAGAATGATGTGTCTGACGTGTGTCTTTCACGCTGTTGGGTGTTTAGATTTTGAATTTTTTTTTTTTTTACTAAAATATGGAATGGTGGTCACATTTAGGTCAAATGTGCTTCGCTGGAAGGCATCAAGTTGAGTGAGTGAAGCATATTAACATGCAGTACTGAAAGGAGCAGAGTAAATCAAGCAAGAAATTAAACGATACAATGATCCAGTCTAATCACAGTTGTTAAAGTCCAATTCATAATAATGTGTGCACCATCATTAGTCTAAAACATGACAATAAATTCAGTTTTAGCCTCCATTTCGTCAGGATTTAGCCAAATGCTTACTCCTAGCTATCATTATCTGGTGGAATCGTCTCCATGTCAATGCTTGGAAAGTCATTCAGGTTTTTATGTTGACTACTGCACCAAAATCACTGCTGTCAATTTTTCTATAATTACAAAAAATAAAGACATAAAATTGCACTTATTATAACCAAGGCCCCACCCCGGAACCTGAACGTTTTTTTCCTGTGGGATACAGCAGTCGAGTCTTCCACATTATGCTGCAGCTTCTCATTTTCCAGTCCGTTATTCCCACAAAATAAATGACTTCCCCAGCCTACTAAACTTCCTTTGTTCAAAAGCATTAACAATAAAAATCCAGTTTAACTAAATGCAGACCAATTGGTTTTTATGTTTCCTGAGAAGATTTTCTGGATCCTGCACCAGCTCTCAAATGAACAAATCCCACTTGTGCTTAATTGTGCTTATTACTTCTGCCACTTATATCTTGTGTTTTTGTTTTTACTGTATGCCCTATTTGAGTGTTTTTAGCTCATGTTTGAGTTCCCCCTATTTAAAACATGCTTTTTATAGTATTTACATTGTTATGTGGTGCTTTAACAGTCAGTACAATGCTCTGGTTTGTGAAGATTTGCATTTAATTTAGTTTTTTATGACACTTGTAGCTTGCTCATTTTGAAAAGTACATCTATTATGCTGTTGTTATGTTTTTTTTTCACGAAAATATGATTTTTTTATTAATTTGAAATTAAATGAACAATCAGACTTGACCGGAGTTGAGAAAATAACATTTGATTAACTGAAAATAGAGCACAAATTAATTGAGGTGGCTTATATATTTGGCATAGTTGTTTTTTTTTCACTGTTTTTCTTTCAAATGTATTTAGGATTAACAGACACACTGTAGTGAATTACTCTGATCTTTTGATTAGTGTTTGATTTATTTTTGCCTGCTTTCAGTTAAAGGAATATAGATATTTTGTTCGCAATACAGGTGTTTTTGCTCTCCCTCCATCTTTTGTGGTTTTGAATAAATTTCACTCACATCTATTTTATTGCTGAAAATGCCTTTTATATTTTTTTTCTTTTTTTTGATCTGAAGCAAGTGAACCTTGTCACTGGAGCAAAGCAGAGGGGAAAGAGAGCTCATCCCTCTCTCTGTGCATTACCCGACCTAATGGACTAACTATACAGCTGACTGCTCACGACCTGCACTGCTCCAAAGCAGAGGGAGACCTGCTGTCCTTGTTGAGCCTGAGTGTAGTGGAAAGAAGAAGCAACAAGGTTGGCTCAGCCACAGGAGGAGGATGTGATGGAGGGCGGCACAGGATGATACGGAGACACAAACGGTAGCTGAGGGGAGTTGGGCCTCTTGTTTGTTTAATATCTTTATCTTAATCTCTGCCCTCGGGACACAAAGACGATTCATCCGGAAAACTGGATTATCTCACTTAGTTGAGTCAAACACACATTTTCCTGCACTTTGCGTGGGTGCGCTTGTTGTAAGTAAGAGCAAGGCAGAGGAAAATGCTGTGTGATGGTCAGTGCTTAAGAGATTTTCTCATTTCAGTAACGGTTGTAGGTGTTCGAACAGACAAGACAGCTTTATTTGTACAGCAGCTTTCATCGACAGAGGTTATACAAAGTGCTCTTAGAGATGCACAAGAAGAAAACAGTAGTAATAGTAAATCCTGGACGTAGCAGATTTTTTTTATTTTATCAAAACAAGACTTAAACTGCCTTTTGATCAGTTTTGGAACTGAAACCTGAAAGCATATAAAAATTGGAAAAAAGTTTCTAGAAAAAGCCAACATAACAGGAGAAAGGTATTCACAGAGCATCCTAAATGCCCCCCTGTGAATTGAAAGGGCCGATTATCTGAGGATGTTTGTTTTCACAAGAACTGCCAATACGATGTATGCAGATCAAGGGCATGTGTCACTCTGCAAAGAAGAATAACCAATTAAATGCAAACTAAAGTTACAGGTTTGAAAGAGGGCTTTATTTTGTGGACACACTAGGAAAAATCACAGCATCTGTGATTTTGAAGTTAATGTTTTGAGGTTGTTTCAGTTTATTCCTTGTTGCTATCTCAATTTTACTGAAGTCAATATTCTTCTAAGTCGATATTCTTTCAAGCCAACTTTTTCAAGGGAAAAAAATTGAAGCATAATTTGTCTTTTGAGTTCAGTAACCAAGAAATACACAATTTGAATCAATGCATACAGCTAATATTTTGACCAGGAATGCTACATTCACACCAGTCTTGTGTTGCGCAGTCAAGAATGTGCTATAAGCAGCTTCATGAACACGCATTCAGCCTGTGGAGTTTAGACCAGACCAGAACCGGACAAACCGGGAGCGGCAGGGACGGGCTTCTTCTTCCTTTGTTTTTCTACTGTTTACTAGCTTTTGTTCATCACCAACAGTTAGAAGAGGCTTGGTGTGAAATGTCAAAGCGGTGCATTCTAGTAAATCTAGCTTCAGGGCTATGTCTTTCACAGCTCTATTCCAATATATGAAAGACTTGGTGTCATAAAATTTTGGCCGGACACAAACCACATTACATTATACATTTTTCATCATGTTCATGTTTACAACAGTCGGCACTTCCATGTTTTGAAAAGGACGCTATTTCCACACAGCATGTGTTCAATAAACACAGAGCCAGAGAACGAAGTTTAAAAATTGCGTAGTGACGCGTGAACGCAAGGTTTGAACACGGAGCCCTGAAACGTAGGTTTACGTGCGTTTACATAGACTTGTCATTGAAAGTGGCTGCTTAAACACAAGTGGTCACAACCAATGTGAATTTACTTTCAGAGTTACTATAGGTATGAATAGTTTGCAGTCTACACCACAGGGACTGTAATATCTTTGAGATTAGGGGACAATGTCTTGTGACTTGAACATTAAGTTAAGATAAATAAAGTCCCACCTCCGAAAATTATGTTGATACCTCAGAAATCGATTTTTTCTTGGTTACCTCTAATTCAAGATTTCCTAGTTTGATTTCTAAATTCATTGTCAAGCATTTTATCTCGATGTTTTATGACCCACTCCAATGAAAATTGTGTTTTTAACATGTTCTTGTAATTTTTTTTATAATGGAAGACATGCATACAATAATATTAGATTAAACTATGTTTCAGAGTATTTCTTTATTCATACCGTGTTAGATCAGGAGCAGATGAAAACCCGTGGTTTGAAAGAGCTCCGATTTGGGACGCAGCATCTGCCATGGATGGGCTGAAAGTCTTCCTGCTCCGCAACAATTTCTTAAGCATCCACCTGTAGACCAATAGATTCACAAACTTCGTCATTTTCCTCGTCCAAGCTGCCATCTGGCTCTACACTCTATGGCTGGATAGCTCTGATATTTCTCGACGATTTTTTTTTTTTTTTTGCTGCGCTAATGTTAGCTTGGGCTTGTGAGGTGCTACAAGCTAGCGGAAGAGAATGTAAACAAAGGCATGCTGGGAGATTAGCACAGCAATTTTCCGTGCCAACATCCCGGCCACAATCCAGAATCAAATTTCTAATGAACTCCAGCTGCTCTGCAGAAAATATGTCTAAAAAAACCAATACAGGCTTTTTGATTTTGGCTAAAAACTGCATAATCATAATTAAAAGACCACTGGGAATGATCTTACAATAGGAAAAAATATAGCTGGAATGGGACTTTTTTTCCCATGTTTGTTGTTCATTATTTTTCTTGTGTCTTCATTTATCCAACGAGTTTAAATATTCATAGTTAATCCAGCTATGTCAAACACTTCCCAACGACTTTAATTTTCCCTAATAAAGTTTGTTTTTAAGACCCAGCTAAGTATGAGCTTGAGTCTGACAACTTTTTTCACGAGGGAAAACCAAAAGAACTCTTGCTGTAGTCTAAAGTCTTCTATATTCCGTAGAAAATTTGTGTCTATGTCATTAACCATCAAGAAAGACAATTTAAACATCCCAGCGTGCCTCTTGTAAAGACACTTCATAATTCACTCCATTTAAGCCTTTCATCTCATTTCCTGTCCTTAAGTCTCAGTGTGGGGAGGTTTTAAATATAAAGACTGCTGGCTGTACTGCTCTGTCAGCTTTGGCTCAGTCTTGTCTCAATCCCTGCTGTTGTCCTTTCTAGAAAGCAAATTAGTGTTTTTCAAGTGAAGCCTGACGTATACAGTTTTTTTAACCCCCGTTTTTAACGCAAAACTGGCGCCTTTTCACTGAGTATCTTATATTGGATATGTGTCTCCCCATGTGTGTTGGAATCATTTTTCTTGCTTTCACTTTAATTGGCCCTCTTTGCATATTTGCCAGGATGCCATCCCTACTCTCTTCTCCTTCGTCTATGCTCCCTGTTCCTCTTTCCAACCCCTACCAACACTCTGCGCTCATCTTGACCCTAATTGATTGTAATGAGTACAAGCTTGTACACCCTTCTCCAAGGAGCCCATCTTCTGTCCCTTTCTTGTTGGTTTATTGTGTGTATAAGTGCTTTTAACTCAGTGGAAGACAAAGATCTCTTTTTTGTCTGCATGGAAGCCGTAAAAACCTGTACAGATCCGAATTTTTTAAAAGCTAAAATGATGATTGATTCTGTTACTTTTTGGGAGAATTTCTCAAATACTTACAGAGTTAGGCTCTATTCAATTAATGGATGATTTATTTTATTTTTGCAACACTTCCCTTCTACACCTCTTCTTGGTTTCTGAGTAAATGCTAATGAATGGCCCTATATGATGCCACAGTGCTAATTCACAACAACTGCCATTTTTCTTAGCTTTGCTATGTCAATATGATTAAACAACATGTCAAGGCCAACTATCAATCTGTACCTTTGTAAACAGCACTAAGGGGATTGGACACCACATAGCATAAACACATTTGCGGTATGCAAGAACAGCACATGCGCACACACATTCCAGACATATTAGTGTGTTGGAGTATGAGCTTTGGCTGAGCAGAGTTATGGGATGTCCAGAGATGACAAAGTGCAGGATCCCTTATAGGAGAAAGTCCTTGCACTCTCCTAACATTGCACCATTTACATGCATGACAATGTACTCGCATTTATTCACTGGCAAGATCGATAGCTTTGGAACACGATACGATATACATGTCGCTCTGATGTAAAGCACAAGTCTCTGCACTTTAGACTCAGCAGCCACTGAAACATAGGTCAAAACAATAATCATCTCCATCTTCCACCTTTATAAGCCATGTAGATAGACAGCATAAATGTAAATTGTAAGTTTGACTCACGTTAAGGTGGAATTTACATGAAAGTCCAGTGATCGTCTGGGTTTTAAATGACAGGTCAATATGGCTGAGAGCTTTCAGCCTCAGTTACAGCCCCACATTGATTCATTGATTTATGGATTAATGGAAACACTAATGATAGCCCACAGAGAATCTGGTAATGACAAACAGTCCAAACACACATTAATACACAACCACAGTCAACCGTGTTTAGTTGACCTCTAAGCATCTAAGGTTAGCAGTCAGAGTGGATGCCAGGGGTGAGACCATGGACTTTGAGACACTGAAATCGACCTGTCAGTCAGAAGGCTTGTCTGCATGTCCTTGTCATTGTGTGTCTTTTAAGCAAGGTTTATGTTTGTAATTCTAAATAAGCCCAAAATTATACAATCCAAAGCAGGTATCTGTTTTTAATATAAAGAAAAATGTTGAGCTCTGTTTTTTTATTTTACTTCCTGAATATCAGACATACTTAGTCTATAACTTTTCAGCATTGTGTTACATCTAATGAACACAAAAACATGTTTGATGATCACTGAGATCATAACAAATTGTAAACCATGTAAATATGCTAGAACCTGTACTTTTTGTAAACTCTTCATTCTTTTGGCTTTCTCGACTTGCATCACTTGGAGATTTTCCAAAAGCAGTGAAGGAGTGTCCATGTTCTGCTCTGAGTGCTTGTTGGTTACTTTTCCTTCACACTGTGGTCTAACTCTTCATGAGGCAAATGACATCAGATGATCTGAGGATGCATTCCAGCACTTATCCTGTTATGTTTCATTGTCCTGCTGGAACAGCCTCAGACCAAGTGGAATATTTTTGTCCTAAACGAAGGATGCTTTTGTAACTATTAAAGAAATGGTTATCTGCTCTTCTGCTGGTCCATGTTACTCTTAACACCACCAGAACTGAACCCAAAAATCCATTGAAATATTTGATACACTGTTTCTTGTTTCTGCTTCTTTGTTAGGGTTATCTTGATAATGACAGTATGGTTAACACAAATTAGGCTGTCAACTATGAATGGCTGATGTTAGGATTATCTATTAGTTAAACCAAAAAACATCATATTTTGTTCTCAAAGCTATTTCTGGGGCAGGGGACTATAGACTAAGCACCTGATCAGCAAAAGCAACCTCTGTCCTTTTAGTGCTTGCACAAGGGTTAGCATGGTTAGAGTTCCCAGAAACCCCTGGTTCAAATCCCAGCTGGGTTCTTTCTTTGTGGAGTTTGCATGCTCTCCGTGAAGGTGTGGGTTTTCTCTGGGCACTGTAGCTTCCTCCAAAAATATACTTCATAGGTTAATTGATAGAAAATTCGTGAGTGTGTTTGTGGTCCTGCAATGGATGAGCAAACCGTATAGGGTGACCCCCTCCTTTGCCCAACAAAAGTTGGGATAGACTCCAGCAACCCAAAGTGACTTAAGCTAGTCTGGATAATAGATGGATGGATGGATGGTACTATCACATACAGCTTAAAGACTTTACCTGCATTTTTTAAAACTATTTTTGTGTAAAAGGCCTTTATATGACCTGAATCTCTAACGTTGTTTTTTAACACTGATTGCTGAGCTGTCTTTGCTGTAATATTTCAGTTGGAGTTTGTTTTCTCATGTTTTTTAGTTTTGCTACATTATTATAATAACTTCATAAGAACTTTTTGCAAAAGCTAAATATATTATGAAATGTTTCACGCTGTTAAATTTGGACTAGTTCTGTTGTTTTACAGTCAACTGTTTATAGTCATTAGAACAGTCACTGCATAGAAAAGAGTATCTTTTAAAAGACAAAAAAAACATAATTATCTTCTTTTAAAAGACAAAAAAAACATAATTATGAATACTACAAGTCTTATGAATATACCTTAACCTCTTTACTTTGTGACTTAGTTGTAGAGTTTACAAGTGGTCAGCGTGTGCCCATGTCAGGGTTCTGCTCTCGTCCCGTCTTCACTGCACAGCACATTTGTTAGAGCCTGCGTATGGGTTACAGCTCAGCCCCTGTGAGAGATGCGTTGGATCAATAAATCAGAACGAGATGCATGCATTCGTACCTTCCTTGTAACAAACACACACATCACTGCACACACAGACACGCATGCCGACACACACGCACAGTCAGTCACCCACCCTTCCCCCTGTCTTCACCTGTCTGTAGAGGTAAACACATGCATTCAAATCAGTTGTGTGGTGCTGTGGTAACAAAGACAAATGATGTTGTATGTAATATTTTTCTATTAACATAAAGTAATATAAAGTGAAGGGCAGTGGTGTATGGAGGGAGTTAGGGGCTAATGTCCCGTATCAGATGTGGACAATGTCAGGGCTGCATACTGAGCAGTCTGTGTCCTTCTCTCCTGCTGTGTGTGTGTACGTGCACATTTGAGTCCTGCTCTTTCAAAGGGTAAGGAGGTTGTGACACACCGAGCTGCCAGTGCTTGTATTATTCCATCGGCCTTATTAACCCCCCTCTGCCCTAACGCTCCATGCTTTTTTTTTTTTTTTTTTTTAAACGTTCAGATGAACTGGGCTGAAGGAACTCAGGCTCCTCCTCAACTGCCTCTGCGTTTTTGTCACAGCAGCACCTACTGAACCCTTTTCATCACTGATGCCAGGAGTCCAGATCTGGGCTCACACCCCTATGGAAAATGAAATGGAAAAATAGAAAAGTGACCAGCAACAAAGTGAAGTTTAGCTTTTTATCCTGCAACATAGGGATTATTCTATTTAAAATAGTAGTAAAAGCAACTGTAGGACAAATACAAATTAAAAAGTTCTTACATGTGACGTATAAACATTTTTAACTTAGTTTTCTTTACAAAAATTCTTCCATTTCTTGAGAATGTGAAAATTTGTTTATGCTCTTTTGAAGCTTATTTTCAGGTAAAACCAAACTATCATCCCCCCACCTCTGTGCTTGACAGTTGAAGTGTTGTGTCCTTGTTAAGGGTATACATTTTGTTTTATACAATGTTGGTGCTGTACATTATAGACAAATACTTTTTTGAAATAAGTATTCTGATTTTTTTTAGATGCATTAAGCTGCTATATATTTTTTTTGAAGACGGAAAATTAATTTTGGCAACCCAGTAAAACAAGCTGTAACTTTTCAATCCTAATGCCATATTACTTTGAGTCTAATGACACTTTTAAAACAGGTGTTTTATTTCTTATAAAAAGCTCTGGTTTAAAAAGAAAAAGGTTCTGGTGCTTTTGTAAATGAGCATGGGTCAGTGACAGGGTGAAAGCAGAATAAAGAGCAAAAAACACCTTGGGAGAGTAAATTGTTTAAATCTTATGTTCTTCAAACAAGAAGAGAGAACCCATTAAAGTGAAAGTTGTAGTGAGGTGAAGGCTTTTATTAGTTTATAATAGTGATAGCTAGTTTTGCTTTTCCTCTCCTGGTCTGACTGATTTAAAGTAAAACGGCCTAAAACATGGAGCTAAACAAACTGGATGATATTTGTAGACAGCTTGGTCCTCTTAAGGGAGAAAACAGCCAGACCAAATAAAGGTGTGAACATTTTCCACATTCCCCGCTCTCTGGAACCAAGTCCGCCGGCCGTCCTAAGGTGAAGTCGTTCTGAGATGCAGCTTTTGAATTTTGGCTGTTTTCTGAGCATTGCACTGTCTGACCTTACTCTGAACCTGCTGGATCATTTGTTCCTACGAACCTGAAAGTTTCCCACTTGTTTTACACTTCAAATTACTTGCAAATGATCTTGTATCATTGAGGGCCAGCAATAAGCAGTTGGTAGAGATGAATGCAGAGCTGATTCATTTTTTTGCCTATTTTGTTTAGTTTGCATCAGAACCTTAAAGCACCAAAGTCTGTGGTGTTTGTCACAACTATTGTAGATGATAAAGGTTCATCAGTTTGTAGCATCTTTGATGACCGTTCGTATTACAGTAAGTTATACCTTATTAGGACCAACACCCTTAGTTTTTAGTTTCACCTTCTGATTTAGGCAGATGAATCCTCCAGTAAAAATGTCATTCATACTCTTCTCCTTTAGTCTGGGAGGGAGAGGAGGGGTGGCATTCCTATGTATGTGAGATGAAGGATTCCACCTCTGCACATAACTGTGTGAGCCATGATGAATGCAGCACACATTCAGAGTGACAGACTGACAGCCACAACACTGAGAACTGATCAAATATTCATCTTGCTGGTGCACAATGCCACAGCAGAACTCTTCCTTTAGTTGTTGTTGACTTCACTCTATTTAGTCGTCCTTATTTTTGTGAAGCTGCGTGTCTGCAGGTGGTTGAGATGTGCTTTTGTGCATGTGTGTGTTCCCCGATATTATCCTTCCTGGGCTGTGGGAGACCCGGTCCAGTTGAGCCTGGCTGGCGCGTGGACTGAATCCAGCGTAATCTGCTGTAAGACAGTGCCATCTCTGAGACACTCGCAGAACGCCAACTCAGCCCTTATTTTTCATGCGCACAAACACACACTCGTCTACACGTTCCACTAATGCAGGGGGATTTCAGGGGAAGTGAGTGAATAGTTTCAGGTCACCCAGCTAGATTCCAGTATCAGGATGCTGTATCAGCAGGAACAGCTGGGAGGATGTTATCAGAGCCGCCTTCACTGTCCTTAACTCTGCAAAGTGTCCACACACTCATTCACACATACTTTAAAAGCAGGCAGCGCAATGCTTTGTCCAGATGTTCCTGCGTATTTCATTGTTTCCGTCACTTTATTCATCCATCTTCAGAGATATCATCCCACACACAGCACAGCCAAGTAAATAATAATCTGCCTTCCACTCAACAGTGGGAATGTGCTGCTACATCAAAAGTAAAGTGATATCTGTTTTAGGGGTTCCCTGTCTTTGTTGCAGCGGTGTCTGGATCAAACGTGAATATTCATTCTGAGATGTTAGCACAGGGAAGGAAAAATGTCTGGAGGGCTTGTTCTTTATAGTTCTCTTTCTGCATCACAGATCCTCCCTGCTTCTCTCCTCACATCTAATACTTCAAGGATAGGAGTTAATTTAATATCTATTATAAATGATTAATTCAATATTTATGAATATTTTAAAATCCCCATTAAATTACTTTGTATCTGTTTAGTTTTACATCTTTCTGGATTTTTTTTCCTGTATATTCTCTCGAAGAGACAAAACTGTTTCTCTTACTACATACACTCTTTCATCCTCTGAGATGCCTCATGCGGGATCTGTTCGCCTTTGATCTTGTGTGATTAAACAAATGTTGTGTTGTGCCATCCCACACGGAGTTTGTGTGCCTGCGTGAGGATGCCGCTCGCTGTGTGTTAAACACTCCGCTCGGCAGACTGTCGGGGTGAGCAGATAGGTGTGGAGTACCGTCTCCTCTCCTTCTCTTTCGGGGCCATTACCTTTCATTCCAATCACAGAAGAGCGCTCAGGGGAGGAAGAGGAGTGTACATGGCACTGTCCTGCTTGATGCATAAGAGAACAGTAGCACAGGTGACTGGTTCCAACGTGTTATAATAGAGAACAGGGGTGCCCTGGAGCTTTAAAATGACATTAATGACCTTTTTTTATTTTTACATCTTTAACTTCTATTAATAAAAAAAAAAAGATTTGGTTTTGATTGGGAGCAATTTTTATAAAAAGTGTCATGCAGATAATTTCCTTGCACTTTACATTGTTTGTTTAAATTGGCCGGTCAAGCATTGGTCCATTGTTTTCTAAAGGTCTGAGCTGTTTTGATTAATCTTAAAAATGTTTTTAGTTCCATCAAATACTTGCTTGTGTTAAACTAGGCCTAAACAAGGCCTAAAATTTAGCAGTTAAAACCATAAATAACAGCAGGGTTATTATTTTAGAAGGACTCATTGTTTTTGAGGCCAAACAATTTTTTAAATTCTCATCACAGATTTATTAAATCAAGTTACAAATGTTGCTTTTTTTTTTCTAAGCAAAGGTGTAAATTGCGCTAGCTGGGCTTTGATCTATTTTAAAAGCAATGGAATTGCTTGTGGCAGTAATTCATTAGAACTTCATCTCTGAGTTGTGGATGGGGCTGTTGGTGCAAAGTAAGCCCGCCTCCTTTTCCCATCACCCATTACTGAGAGCTGTCCATTTACACGCTATCCCGCTAGATTACAGCGCCTCACACCCCCAACCTAACATTAGCAGTGCAACTAAAATGGCGGGCAACATTGGAGCTATCCAGTCGTACAGTTTTGAGCCAGATGCTAGCTCGAATGAGGAGAACAAAGATGTACATGGATTTAGTTGTCTGCAAGTGGACGCATCAGAATTAAGTTGAGCCAAAAGCTCCCTAGCTTTTGGCCCTCCCAGCTTATTTCCTATGTAACAAATAAGCTCTTTTTCAAACTGAATTTTCTTCATTTGCTCTTAATTCACCATGATTTGAATAGAGAAATACTCAAAAGCACTATTTTAATCTTAATTTCTTTATATGTCCTCCATCATGAAAGAAGTGCCACAAGAACATGTTAAAATCACAAAAAGGATGATTTTTAATGGATTGGGTCTTTAAACGGACGTAAAGATAAAAAGACAGAACCTATTAACCTCGCAAAATCTTTGGTTACAGGTAGAACAGTAGATACAATGTATTAATCATTGTAAAAAAAAGTACAATAAAACCATCTGATATCAGAAAGAAAAATATAACTTTTATTAAAGGTATTTAGAATACAGACTTTTTGAAATATTTTAGTCGAATTTTCTGTGTTTTGTGATTCAACTCATTCCACCACTGGCTCTTACATGCTTGAAAATCAAACATCAAAAATCACACGCAATGCTTGTTGTGGAGTAATAACCTCATGAAGTGGTGAGAGGAAACTGGATCCATTATTGCCTCTTCCTCATCTCACCTCTTTTTGGGTTGATCTCAGAGAGGCTGATCAGACTGAGAAATCGATCAAAAAGCTGTAGATCTTGTGTGGAGGCAGTGTATTGATCACTGTCCCTCCTCCCATCTTTGTGATTATCTGTGGCTAAGATAGATTACTGATGTCTGGGGGACACTTAGAAAGATATTACCTCTGAAGTACCCGTACCAAAAATATTTAAAGCCTGAGAGCACATGTGAATGAATTCATTGCTCCTGGATTAGAAGCAAAGATTCAGCATTGAAGCATAGATGCAGTTCATTTTACAGCACAACTTTTTCTCAGACTGATTTGTCGTTGTGCTCAAGTGTTGCTTAAGGTTTTAATTTATGTTAAATACTCTGCAATAAACATATTAAAGGCGCCTGTACTTCCAAAAGGACTACAAGAACAAAACATGAAATGCCTAAAATCTAAGTTTTAAGGGTCCTTTAAAAAAATAGGTTCATAGAAATTTTCTTTGTACACTTTAGGGGACATAGAAAGTATTTGATAATGCAGATGCTGAACATGTTACATATAAAGTTCACACAGAAGCTGGACAAATAACTGCTTTTTATGTGCAAAGCTTTTTATCAAAGGACACTGTTGCAGCAGGAGCTGCAGTTTGGAAATGCGGATGCGGGATAGAGTTGACATGATGTAATGGTGACACTTGTCATGTGTGACCGTGGGTCGACCAGGTGACACCAGTGAATACTGATTTACTAAAGGGACAGAGGCATCAGAGCAGAACCAGACCACACATCCCTCATACTGTCAGACGGATAAAACCTCCACACTTCATCTCTGAAAGAGAGAGCGCTATAGACAGCGTGTGGCCGCCATCCGTTCATTTTTAAAAGACAAGACTTAGCTGTCTTGGTCAGTCTTCACCTCATGTCAACATGTCCTCATTACCATGTCATCGTGTGACTTCAGCTTCATGTTTGAGTGCCTCCTAAAGTCACACACTGTGAACACATTTGTCTGCATTAAAGAGGCTCTGGCAGATTTTAAATCCTTTTTTTTTCTCAGTTGTTGAGCTCATCTGAAATGGACAGTTTGTGTATGTTACCAATACGCCCTTGTATCGTGATCAATAGCGGTATGATTATCAGTGGAAGGTATTAATGATTTAAAACATGGCAAAGGTGATGGATGTTTGCTTTTCACACGGAAATTATTGTCAATAATTAATGCATGTGATTAATCTGTCAGCAGAGTGAGAAAGGGTGACATGAGGGTAGTGTGTGTCCGTGCCTGGCTGTGGCCTTGACCTCTTTCCTTTTGATTTGATCACATAGGTATGTATTTATCACGGTTTTTCTGTTTACTCATTTCCATTTTTAGATTTGCATTTGAGTTATTCATTAATTTTCTTAATATAGAAAAAATGTTGATTGCAAAAAAGTATGATACACTGATTGCACTAAAATAAATACTAAAAATACTGTGTTCTATGTAACATTTATAGAATTATATAATTAAAACAACCAATGGGAACACTTTGAAAATCGATCAAATTATGATCGAAGTGGGTCTTTAAAGCTTGAGGCGTACTTTTTTACAAGTACGGTATACAAATTACAGTAATAAAAAGATCTCTAAAGTGCCATAGGTTGGACAATTTTTTTTCATTTTTTTAAAAATCGGATATATACCCATGAAAGTTACAGGTATGCTTTCTAATTGTGTTACTCAAAGAAAGCATACAGAATGAGAACAGAATGAGTCTCATTCAAGTTCTGTGTGGAGTTATTCAGTATCTGAAGTGGGCATATCATAAACTTTTACAAAGAGGTGTCAGACAAACATGACACAAGCCAGGTCCTTTAAGCATTTTGAAGTCTGTTAGTAAAACCGCACAATCGGAGACACGGACGACATTTATGACTTTAGTGAATAGTCTCTATTCTGTTCTCCAAATCCAGACTAAAAGACTGTATTTCAAAGAAAAATGTAGCTTTGCAAGTAAAGAGGGTTTGATTTTTTTCAAGGAGAAAAAAAACAAACATAAAAGTCTTAATTTGAATTAAAATGTGAAAATCAAAGTTTTCTATTTTTCAAGCAGGGGTTGGAAGTTCACTGCAAACTTATACCTCACATTTAAAAGCAAGACAGTTCATTAGATTTCACTTTAAAATTAGTTTGCAGGAATTTTTTTGGAACAATGTTTTCATAGATTATGAATAATGTGTTTACTGAGGATATGAACCCGTTTGTTTTTTGCACCATTTTGTTCTCCATCTGACGAAAATCTAATTATTTAGTTCATTTTTAATAGCACTGGTGGTCAGAAGCCCTCCTTTGCAGACATTGCAGATGTTTGCATCACATGTGATTTGACAGTTGACACCTTTAGTACACACAAAATCAGTCGTGCATAACAATGGAGGGATGACCCAGTTCTGGAGGTGATTTTACGAAACCAACCCTTAACCAATCCTTACAAAACAACCTTTCTTCCAGGCTCATACATAAACTAATAAGTCCTAAAACTTGCTTGTGTAACAACACAAGTTACAGAAAAAAAATCAAGCTGATAGCTCATATTTTTTTCAATATGGTTGGACCTAACATACAAAAGTCATAAAGGGTAAAAAGAGTCAAAAAGTGCAGCCTTTGAATGATCTCATGCCCCATGTGCTTCTGTATCCCCTGTCCACGTTCTCTTTTTTAGGTGTGTATGTGTACATGGTGGTAAAGCCTATCTTGCCTGCTATCATTTCCTGAATGACCTCTGCTTTCAGCCTATGATGGATTGTATTGTGCGCATAGACATTAATTTTCCTGAACCAGGCAAAAAAAAAAAAAGGCTTTACTCAAAGGAAGAGCGTGTTAGTACAAGGGTAATTCCACCAACCAACACTTTGAGATACAACAGAGTTGGGCATTGTGAACAGTCTCCTTGGAGACTTTATTTACATACTTCATGTCTGTTTCACTTGAGTTCTCACTTTGAGTCTTTGCCTCTCAGAGGTATTATGAGGCGTATTTGCTTGTCTCAGTAGTTAGTAGGAAGTATCTGCATGCATTTTCCTGCGCGTGTGTGTCTGCAGCACTCAGGTACTTTGCAGCTGCTGTCTCTGTGGTGCTCTCTTCTCATTAAGGCAGGTAATGAGCTCAGTCACATCCACCTCTGCAGGTCACCCCACGAGAGGCAGAGAGACGAGGAGAGAGGATTAGAAACAACAGAGGGAGTGCAGCAGGAAAGCGTTACTGTCTGTGCATAAGGGAGAAAGGGGATGTCTTAATTATGTCACCTGCCTGCTGTTCCACTCAACTGCAGCACCTTTGGGTAACTCTGTTTACACTGCTGTACCATCCACTCTGCTATGTTTTCTTTAGGAAAAGGATGATGGGAAAAGCCGAAGTGGAGGAGGGACAGAGACAGAATGAGGTTGTAGAGAGGAGCGCAGGAAAACGGTTCAAATCATGCCGGGGACGGGGAGGACAAGGAAGTGTTAAAGAAAAAAGGCAGAGGAGGGAGAAGGGAATACAGGGAGTGCGTCTTCCCAAGAGTGAGCAGGTTGTCTTGTCGAGTACTTCATCATTGTGTCCCCGGTGACTGTGTCTGTGGCCTGGTCCGGCTGTAGCTATAATAAGACATAAATAAGGAACAAGACTGCCTTATCTACTCTGTGGCCCCCTTCCCTTTCTCTCTGTCTCTGTCCTCGTTCGTTTTCTCAAGTGCACATTTGTGGTTCTGCAGATGTGGGATTGTGCTGAGAAGAAGTATTTGAGTAGCAATTTGCCCGTTGCTGCTATGCCACACCTCACGTAAACACAATTCAGTCACTCTGAAATTCACTACGCACAACTCATCCAGTCATATTTGCAACTGAATATTTTGGCTTTTGAAGGTCCTTCATTGAACCTGCAGTTATTTGATGTCAAATTTGATCTATTTAGCTTTTTTTCCTTTCAAAGCTTAAACGTACAAAGCAGAGGTTTTTTTTGTCTAGGTTTGTATAGAAATCTCTCCTACAGCTGCTTTTGTGTTTTTAGTTCTAACATACTATGATGTAGTGACTTTAGACTTTGTTCTTTATTGTTGTTTTCAGTGAAGACAAGACTATTTTTGGGCAGTTGAATTATGGCTACAAAATAACAAATTAGATACTGTTTCAAAAATATGAAAATAAAAATTACAAAAATAAAATTACAATTTCAAACAATACCTCCAAAAAAGGTTTGTAAAAGTTAATAAGCTCACAGCATATGTCACAGATGACAAACTATATATAATGTCATGCCTTCATCAGCTTCAATTGACGTTTTTTTTGTTTTTTTTTTATTATAATCTATGGTCCATCTCTGTATACTGTCAGTAGTGTCAAAGGCAAGTGAGTGAATGCTTACTCTTCCTTTAAAACAGTCATCTTTTAGTAGATATTGTAATGTGATATCCAATAACAGATTAAACTTTTAGTGGTTTCATGCATATAGCAGGATTTTGTGTCAGCTTTCTTTGGGGAATTGTGTCTCAATGGAAACCCCATTTGTGTATAAACGTGTTTATGTTTGACGGTGAGGAAGCAGAGAGGGATGAAGGTCACAGAGAGCACCAGAGATCCTATGAGAACAGGGTGGATTCAGGATCTTTGGTTGTTCCTGCATCATTACCCAAACTGTAGATGAAGCCTGCTTATGTCTCCAGTAAGTACAGACTTACTGTATGTGTCAACAGAGGCCGAGGGAGTCCTGCACGGGGGGGGGGGGGGGGGGGGGGGGGGGGGGGAGGGGGGGGGGGGAGGGAAGGAGGGAACTTGGAGAACAGATTTATGAAATGAAGCTTTCCAAACAGCACTATCTGCCTGCTGTGAGGAACACCTTTTATAAATCACCACATAGTGGCAGAAAATAGAGCATTTGGAGGAGTTCTCGACTATGTTTGTTCATGTTTGTGTATATGTAAGAGTGAGAAAGAGAAAACACATGCTCCATTTCTTTGTTTTGTGTCACTCATTTTAGGGTAAAAGTGCTGCAAAACTTCACGTTGCAAGTGTCGCATTTGTATCGAGGAACTGTGCATGCGCGCACAAATGCATGTCGCTGACAGTGTAAGCATAAATTGTATACTGTCAGTTTGTGTGGGTGTGGGTTTTACATGCTGCCCTCCCACGGGGTATTTTTACTGAGAGCGTGATATAAAAAGAGACAGATTGGGTTAAAGAACGAAAAACCAAAAAGGAAAGAGGGGGAGAGGTAGAGCTGTGCATTGTGGCTCCCAGGGATCTCTGTCTGGGTCAGAGGCAGAAAAGTCAGAGCAAGAAAAGAAGGAAGGAGAAGAAAGGAGACGGTAGAAGGAGAGAAGGCGACGTGTTGAGAGGAGAGTTTTTCCTCAGGTGAGTTGTTCTGTAAGTGAGCACTGATCTGCCCCGATCCTGTCACTGAGAAGAATGCCAGGTCGACTGCACTGAGAATACAAACAGCCCCTTACTGAACATGCACGCTCACACATGTACGTGCGCAAAAACATACATTCCTGAGTGCACACTCTTTGCGGCATCTCTCACAGCTATTCAGATGCAACAGTGGAGCCAGTGAACTATTCACCTAGCTCTTGAACACATTGAGAGCTTATTAAGTGTCTTTTCCTGCTATAGAAAGGCCAAGGATGTAATTTGCCATTCACACACTGGTTTCATACTCTGTCTCTTTAACACATCTAATGCTCATCTAGCATCCTTAAGTCCTTAGAATGAGACAATTAGCGCTCAGAGACAAGGCCAGTTCAGTCAATGGAGGAGGAATGGCAATGTGGAAGGAGACACTCTTAACTGAGGGACGCACTGAGACGAGAAAAAAGGCAGAGAGGGAAGAGAGGCAGACAGATAGGTGATTAAATCTCTTTTTAATAGTGATGGGACACGTGAACCGAAGCTTAGAGGCATGTGTCGAGAAGCCAGGGCAATATCAGATAAAAGCCCTGATCTGATGCTTTTATTGTTCTTCTTCAAAGTCACACAATCAATGACAAATGAATCCGTGTTCCCAGTAATGACAAGATATTGGTACTTAGTGTGTACAGACAGATGAATTCTTTAGGATTTGCTTTACTTACTTTTTTTTTAAAGTCCCACTCTGATCATCTTTTGATCTTTCAAAGCATTTCCAGTGGTCTTGTAATTGTGATTATCCATTTTTAAGAAAATAAAAAAAAACAAAAAAAAAAAAACGGTTGTTTTCCAGGACATAGTTTCTGCAGAGTGTCAGTAGTTCATTAGAAATCAGAATGGAGTGGAGCAGGGAGCTTGTGGCTTGCCATAATAGCTCACAGCTACAAGCTATTTTTGAATGCTGTTTGTGTCTCCTCCTGATTCACAACAGTTTGAATAAAGGAATACTCAGAAATGCAATTTTAAACTTTATTTTTATACACATGTCTTAAATCATGAGAAAAGTGCCACAAAAACATGTTATAAGTACAAACTGGAGTGGATCGTTAAGCAGAATTTTACTTTTGAACTGCAAATCCCTTAAATGGCAGTAACTCAGATCCAGCACAAATAAACTTAACGTCATGTTATTAACTGACAAATTGAATAATTGAAAATTGAAAATTGAATCTGTACTTATTAATATGTGCACGTTTTTGTTATTTTTCAATGTTCTGCATGTTCTGAAAGCATTCATGATCCCTTAAAGCTTTGAAAAGTGATGCACTTTTCATCAGACGTAAAGACCTTTTATACATCTGTCAGATTGATGCAATCGGATGTGATATCAGTGGGAGATGGAGCATTTGCTGAACAGCAGACCAATTTCAAGAACCCATTTTACTGAAAGCTTGTAAAAGAGTGGAGAGAAGACTCGAACACAAATGTGCTCCTGGGCATCACTGAAACACAAGGTTTGTTTTTTTTTTTTTTTTTAGTTTCTCCGTGAGTAACAAACTTTTGTGTGTCTTTTCCACATGCTGTAACCCACGAGCACGGCCTTGGACAGTAGGTGGTAATGTAGCATGCAGATGAATTAAAGGGGTCGGCATTTAATTGCGGCCCGCAGATGGCCCCATACATCTCTGGATAATTTAAAGGGGCGGTGGGCTGAGTAATGTGTGTGTGACACGGCGCTGTGTTTTATAAGAGAGCTGCTATTATGCAGACTGCTCTATAAAGGGACCCAGCCAGCAGGGGAGAAGACTGGTTAAAGGCCCAGTTTTGTAATTGGAGTGTGACAGCCTCTGTTTGAACTTCTAATCTACTGCCCACTTTGTTTACTGTACAAGATATATGGAAACACTTGAATTTTATTCCAGGAAAGAGTCGATGTAATCAAGAACATGAAAATGGATAGGTACTATAATATGAAATAAATGACATCACTAAAGACATGATTTCAAAAATTATCCATTAACTTTAACCTAGCATTTAACTAGATTTATTCCATTACCATCTGTTCAACAGAGGAAGCAGGGAGTCTTGTAAAAAGAAAGGTGAGGACGAAAATGATTTATGAAAAATTGAAAAAGAAAGAGAAAATGACAGAACAACCTATCCTTTGGCAGGAAAAACGACAGAATGATCGATGAATTAAAGGAGAAGGTGAAGGAAAGGATGGAGAGACAATGAGATAGTTAAGGAGAAATTAAGGAAGGGATGTGTTAAGTGTGTTTGAGGTAGAGCTCCAGCTGTTACTTCCCTAAGGGTTCAAACATCTGTCCCACACTGTAATAACACACACTTCCTTTTTTTTTTAATTTCCTTACATTACTGCATTTGCTCCTCTGCTCTCTCTGCTTTTGTTTCTTTTAAACCATGCAGTGTTGGTGGACATGTCTTATGTTTTTCCGCCCACATTCCTCTTTGCAACACTTTTCGGGGTGCTACAAATATTAAAGCAGGAATGATGGCAAGGAAGGATGAAGGAAAGAGAAAAGAGGCCTGGGAAGCAGGAGGGGAAGTCTTTCATGTGGTCATATCATCCAGTCTGCATAGTCCAGATTACATTCCCTCTTTCTGGCCAGACAGCTTTTCCAATTTCTCCTAGCCAAGGGAAGACAGGTTGAGAAGACGTCACTGATTAACTGCATTAACTCATTTTGGCTTCCTCAATGTGTCTGGTACCCTAATCCCCCTCTGTTGACATGTCAGGGCGAGGGAGTGTGGCACTGGTTGATAGGGAGGTCATCCTGCCGCTCAGGAAGACACTTGCCCTCCCACCATACTCTCATCATGCGGCCCTCTTTTCTTTCCTCCATATTACACAGCTCAAACTTTCAAAATTCCAACAGACAAATTGGAAATGTGTCTGCAGCTTTAAGGTGGAGGGCCATAAGAGAAGGAGGGAAAGAGGATTTGGGGGAAAGTCAGCTGGTCTTGATGGAGAACAGTTGAGGCAGGTAGAAGTTGTATATGTACCACCATGCGGACTTTGGTGTTTGGAAACATTGTAGTGGAGGTGGGTACACAGGAGATCTAGAGGGATAGAAGGGGATCAGGAAAAGGAAAGGAGGAGGGGTAAGAGAAGAGTGATTATGGTGGGTCTGGGCTGCCAGGCCTGATAAATGACTAATCAGGAGAACAGGGCCTCAGGTCCCTCACAGGACCACTACTACCACAGGCTTATCACATGCACAGTCTGTGGTTACACACTCCCGCACACACAGCCCTGCATCTCACGCTGCACACATGGAGCATTACACACATGGAGACAAAAGGAGAGACTAAGAGTAAAGAGAGCGATGGATTGGCTGCTTCTCCTGGAGCAGTGCTGTGTTGGAGAGCTGTTATAGATCCACCTCTGCCGCCTCCTCTCACCTGTCTCACCTCTCTTACTCCTTGCTCTAGGCCTAATAGTCTGCCAAGAGTGGGACAAAGAGCAGGTCAAAAACTGGCAAACTGTGGTTCTACTACATAGTGGGTATTAAATATGGCCTTTAGGACGATTCAAACCATCAATATTAGTTTTTTTCTTTGTTTATATCTTATTTATTTAATTTGCAGCATAAAGAAGCAGAGGATTTCTAGAGGGAGGAATGTAAAATTCTTTGTTGTTAATTTTCAGTGCGGTTATCATCCAGGGTAATGTTCAAGAAGCGATGGGAAAGTTGGGAGAGAAATCCACTCTGAGCAGGAAGAAGAAGGGATGCGGTGGCAATGGGGGTTTATTGATGTCTTTGTGTGTCACGCTCCATTGACTAAGCCTCCGTACCCCAGCAGGCATGTGATCCCGATGTGATGCTGCTAATAGCGACACCAGTGCAGGTCGAGAGCAAGCGTGCATGTGAGACAATGGGGATGGGGGTGCCGGAGGAGAAAGCGGCGAGAGGCAGAGATGAAGTAGAGGAAGCAGAAAAGGATAAAGCAAAGGATATGCAGGGGAATAAAAAAAATAACTAGGGTAAAGATGCAGAAGGAGAGACAATGAGACTGTGGTCCCTGCGGGATGGTTTTACAAGGCCAGCCAACTTGGTGTTTCCATCCCCTTGTATCTGCAAGACCCTCTATGGCAAGCTGTGTCTAAGAAAGAAAAGATGCTGGCAGTTCCTTCGACTCTTCGGTTTAAAAACCTGAATGAACATACTGGGTTTCTGTTCCTGTGGTTGGTGATTTGGCTCTGTGTGATTTGGCCTCTTCAAAGTTGGACCTAAACTTATACAGGCCGGAATTGTTTTAGCCTCCCCCTCTACCTGAGCACCATTCTACACAAGCTTAATAGCAATTTATTGCTATTCTTTTTATGTTTGACATCTTTACAAACTTTAACTTCCCATTTCTTTCCAGTATTATTTTCCAAATGCTTAACCTGACCTTCATTTCTTATTTAAATAAAATGTTGTAATGTAGTTTTTTTTAGGGAGGAGGATTTGCTTTTCATATGAAATATTAGTATTTATGTATCAGTCATGCAGCACATATTTCTCCACTATGTGCTCAGCAGTAGATAAAGATGAAATCCACCCAGCCTAATTTGTGTTTCATCCCCAATATGTATCAGTGCCTTTTCTGAGGCAGCAGCCATAACATGGGAAGTGTTGCTTAAGCCTCCTCTGCTCTCTGACTGTCACTCCTGGCTAACTTTGAGCCGTGTTGAAGCCTTGTGATCCTTACTTCCCTCTGACTCTCTGTCTCCACCAGTCACAACCAGCAGCTCTGTGATGCTCTCTGATGTGGTTCCTGCAGATGCCGGTGTCTGCGGCGATAAGGCCTCACAGTTGAGCAATCTGATTGGATTAGCAGGCTCTTTGAACAAGGCCTGACTGGCTGTTTGCCGGGGGGATGTAAATGAGGTCCATAAGAGGAAGGTAGGGCCTTGACCCTTATTAGGCCTGGCAGAATGGACAGTGGCACGCAGAGAGGAAGGAAAGGCAGCATGGTGGATGAGAATAGCAGAAAGTAAAGAGGTGAAAGAATATATCATTGAAAGAATCTTTCTTAATCTCATTCTTTTTTTCTGTTGTTCTGGAAAAGAGCTTTCATGGTGCCAGTGTCTCTCCAGACAACCTCCTGGCTTTTCCAATTTGTCACTGTGTGTCAGAGTCAGTCAAGTCTGCATTTGACATCAAATTAACCTCCTCACCATGGAAGTCCCTGAATAAAGCCTTTGTCACAACTGCCCTTACAGCTAGATATGGGCGAAAAATTGGGTCCACAAAAACGATCAAGGTCGTAGACCGCTTGGTGAGGTTGAGAGTGAAAATGCTCATTTTGTTTTCTACGGACATGCTGCGAGCAACAAGTCGTGCCAAACACTTATCAAGCATGCAAGGTTAAGTAAGGATGAAGTAGGTGAGAGACAGGCACAAGGAACCTGTTAGTACTATACATATGATAAGTGCATGCTCTTTGCAGCGCAGTCTGATCGTTAAAAATGAGGAAATTAGACAATCTGAGCATAGTTTGTGTGGGCATCTTACCAGGACTTATGTATCACGTGCACACTTTGTACATGCGGGATTCACGCGTAATCCATAAGGGGCCAGGAGTTGCACCTTACCAACAACTAGATTGTGGTGTAAGGGCAACCTGTCACAGCATCATCGGTGTGTTCAACGTCTATCAGCCGTAAGAGTGCTTCATGATACACCTACAATACACAATCGAACATTCAATTTTCAATGAGGTTCCTTTTGGTAGGCGCGCAAGCCTCAAGGGAGGCGTGGGAGACATATCTGCACCTGCACAAGTTACGGCCGCTCTTCTCCACGACCCTCCACGGGCCCTGACAACCCAAAACCTGCAGCACCTGTACGGGTGCATGTGACTATGACTTAAAACTCTTACTCAGCACACAAAAGCATAATGTCCAGAACCAAAGAGAGCAAGACTCAAACAAATCAAGATATAACTGTGTAATCTCCTTCAGACATACAGCAAGTAGACTTGATCTCTTTGAGTCTAAAGTTTTTGCGGCATAAAGTTGAATATAAAATCATATCTGACATTACAAGTTTGGTTTTTTTACATCAGTAGTTGGCCTGATCACTGATGCAGTTCCTCCAAAACAGCCATGCCAATCTACAGAGCCATTAAAAGGAAACAGAAGAAAAGATCAAGGAACTAATGTTCCATTTCTCATGGAACAAGGCGTACACAAGATAATATTTTAACTGGAGAAACATTTTTCACCTCACGAGAAAGTGAATAAGAAGTACTCCCAGTACTGAAAGGAAACTAAAGAAAAATAGTTTATTACAATTAAAGATGATCCTTTTGTGCAATATTAGAAGTAATGGACCTGCAAAGACAGCTTTATCTGCGTCTAAAAAAAACCAACTTGTTTGCAGATGACAAATTTCTGATTGTATTTATCTGGGCACGTATTAGAAAGTCCTTTCATGGGTGTATGGAACGCTTCTGTGTCTTAGGCTTTAGCTTAAGTAGCTTCTTAAACTGGACAGAAATAAAGAAAGAAAACACACATGTGGTCTACAAACTGTTAACACTGCTAGAGTTTACACATAATGACTTTGTGTGTAAACATGGTTTATATGATAGGTAGTGCCAATCATCTTAACTTATCAAACTGGAGCTTATTTTGTGCTAAAACCCTTTGCAATTTGTAAAGTGATTTGAATTTTAGTGTGAATGACTGTACGTTTATTGATGTACTTGCTATTTTTTAATTCTTTATACACATTTCTCCGTAGCAATGTCCTAAAGCATAACTTTAATAGGTTCATATTTATGAAATATTGCATTCTGAGGTGTAATTTGTGTTTTTACATGCAGCATGTAGGTAATGAAAACACTGTTTATGTGTTGTTTAAAAACTACAGAGAAAACTTTTTTTTGTAATCCTAAGACATTTTAGGGCTTTGATTATTTTTTTTGTCTTAACATCGGAGCTGTAAGAATGTGTGTTTTTTTACAAATGACTATTGGAAAGAAAGTCAGGTTCAGGCCAAAAGTCACGCTAGATTAAGCCTGCTTTTGTTCCAGGAAGACAAGGTTGTTTTGAATGGGGATGTAGAGGAAAGTGAATGGATGAAGTTCCGTTTTACAAGGAGATCCCCCTGTTAAAAGCTTCATAGCATGGCCTCTGTCTCACCTGCTCTTCTCCCCAGGGTAGTTTTATCTGCCTATTTCCTTCTTTCATGATGGGCCCGTAGGACACCTAAATGGCACCATGTTCCCTGTCAGTCAGAGATTTAAATGGAAACCAACCATGAAAGTATGGCTGCTCAGGGCTGGCTCGTTGTGTGACGTCCTTGTTCCCAGCAGCTAGAGTCAAATTCAGATGCCCAAATTGCTGCCCAGAGCTCCAGACAAGCCTGGGGAAAAGAATCAGGCTCAATCTGCAAGTTTAATATCCCCCGTCAGGTTTTAAACCTGTTTACTGTGCAGATTTGATCAAGGATGCAGATGCAAATGGAGACAAAGCTCCTTGCTCTGGAAATTTTTTTTTTTTTGCCTGAGCTTCATTGATTCATGCTAAATGAGTTCAAGCGTCATTAGTAATTCTCACGCGACTCAACTTGAATTGTCCTAAAAGTCCAATCATCTTTGATGCATTGTGAAATTGTTCCTAGTGGTCTGTATTTATGAATATGCTGTTCTTAGGCAAAATTTAAAAAAAAATCTGTCGTTTTTTAGGATATAGTTTCTGCAGAGAGCCAATAGTTCATTAGAAATTTGCCTCTGAGTTGTGAGCGGAGCTGTTTGTGTGGAGCAAGCCCACCCCTATTCCCCATCATCCATCTGCTACACTTTCTCCCACTACCTTATTGATTCTTTAAAAATGGCGAGCAATACTGGAGCCATTCAGTTGTACAGTTTGGAGCCAGTTTCCAGCTCAGACGAGAAAAGCGAAGATTTACATGTATCTATTTGTCTGCAAGTGGATGTATCAGAAGGGAGTCTAGCAGGGAGCTTGTGGCTCGCCAGTTGTACATCACTGTTACAAAAGCTTTTTCTAACGTTTTTTTTTTTGTCCTGGTCCTGGTTCACAACAATTTGTCTAAAGAAATACTCTGAAATGCATTTTTAATCTTCATTTTCTTTATATATGCTCTCCATCCTGAGAATAATTCCACAAGGACATGTTAAAAACACCAAAAACACGATTTTCATCGGAGTGGGACTTTAAAATCTAAACTTTTTGTGACATCATCTTTGAAAGTAAACTTTTGTAGTCTTTGTGCGGCTGATAGTTGCTTCACTGTGGTCTTATTATAGTTATAATAATCAGTGTGACAATTGGCAGCTGCAGGTGGTCTTTCCAACCCTCACCAGACAACCTAATTTAACCCGGTAATAAATCTCTGTGCCCAGTTGGCCATTTTAGCTGTTTGGCACAGGGCACTGTAAATTCACCCTAATTAGATCCTCCCTCTACTCCTCCCACTCTGTTTCTCCATCATCCCTCTTTTCTCAGTCTTCCTCGCTTTCCCCCCGTCTCCTCCCCTGCTCATTGGTACATATGCTCATACACCTGGCCCGCATCGTTACCTGTTTACAAATGACCGGCTGGTTCTGCTAGCTTCAGCATCCACTCCACGCAGCACTGAATCTTTTCCTCTCTCTAACCTCCCTTGTGTCATAATTAGACCTCAGAGCTCATGTTTGCTTTATATTATAATACACCGGTACACCTCGTGTTTCCCCCTCTACAGTGATTTGCTCTATGACTACCCCTCATGCGCCCCGCACTCGTCTCTATTGACCCTATCCCCACAGAGGTTTGGAGCTCAACCGCGATTATCTCTTTTTATTTTTTCCTTTTTCATTCAAGCAGCAGCAGTCAGTGAAAGCAAGAGCATTTTTTCCATTTCACTCCTTCATCTACAAAATATGAGTTTTGAGCGTGTCAGGGCTAATGGTCTCTAGCAGGGGCGCGGGCCTGAAGATTTATGCCGCAAATTAGTGAAATGTGATCAAACAGCAACCCAGTTAATCATGCAAGACCCACGTTTATCCCTGTTTTATCTACAAGCATAATTATAGACACCCATTGCTCTGACAGGCCAACGGCAGGCCCCTGCAGAGTGATATTGGGGGGGTGCTGCCATGCAGTGTTGTCACAGTGATAAATGCCTTGAGGGTGCAGGGAGTGTTTTAAACATGTATATACTTAACACCCTTTTGTGAGCGCTTCCATTGAAGGCATGACCCCTACAGAACCGCTGCGACTGTGAAGTGGATCATCTCGGTAAATGAATATCAGGTCCTTGATCCGCTCTCTTCAGCTTCACAATTTCGAGCACTTTGGCCGTTAGGAACAATTTTTGACATAAATCCAATTCATCATATGACTTTCCCATTCATTATGTGCTAAGTGTTGACTGGTTAAACCCGGCTCTATCACTCATTCGCTTCCATTTCAGCTGCTTCCTCCACAGCCTCGCGCAACTTGGAGAGCAGGAGTGGGAATCATCCGGCGCTATTCTGTTATTCCAGGCCATTACCATGTGCCAAGCTGGGAAAGAGATCCAGTGATGTGTGCTGCAGTTTGTGATTGGAGTGGATCTTCTCTCCCTCTCCCCCTTTGACAGTCATTTTAAACACTCGTTTATGCAGCACTTTTAATATCAATAAGAGAAGCAGGCAGGCAGGCGGGGAGGCAGCAGTTTCCTACTCACACACACACTCACACTCAGAGTGACACATACGGCCTGGCTGGAAATCAGCAGCCTCCATCTCCCTGGTATGACAGGGTGTGGTAATTATGTCTCTGTGAGAGTGTGTGCTGTTTGCTGGGTGAAAAATGATAATGGGGTGATTTTTAAGTGCCATATCTCCTGCACAGGTAATGAAAAGTACTTTTAATCCAGTTTGGAGGAAAGGAGGGGTGGAGGAGAGGAGTGGCTGGGGAGACGAAGCAGAAGGGTCTGTTGTGAGGGGAGGAGAGGAGGAGGAGTGGAGGAATAAGAGGGCGCTCTGAGGGTGGAGGCATGCTGATAGTGGGAACGAAGGAAAAGGGAGAGATGGGTAAGTTCTGTAGGGCGATGGGGGAAGAGTACAAAACGGGGAGCGATCAGTGGTTTCAAGGCAATTCGTTGTGTGTTTTTGCGTGTGTGTGATGGGGTTGAGTGTTGCTGTGTCAGAGAGAATTGCATAAACACTGGCACTGAACTCAGCAATTAGAATAATTAGGAAAGACTGACAAGGTTTTAGTCTCTTTCACTTATCATAGCTTTTTTTCTGCTTTCCTTCCCATTTCCATTACAGTTGCAAATGTGTCAGACATTATTAGATCACTTATGTACAGTTAGCACACAGGTGAATTTCCCAGAATTCTGCAAGGGTCAGTTGCAAGCAAAAGTGCAGCCGTGTCAGCCCTCATTTCTCTTAACTATTGTAAAGAGAAATTAGGGCTGTAAGAGAAATGAGGGCTGCAGGTCTTGTTAGATTTATTTCCACAAAAGAGCTTACATTAATGCAAAACATGTATGGTGCAGTTTTCCTGGTTACTGCTCTTTAAGCCATGTACTTCCCTGATAAAATTATCCCGGAGTCAGGCTTGTCGCTCTCACGCCTCAGAGGTACAAAAAAAGGCCTGATATAGTGAATGTACAAAGTTGTGTGTGTGAGACACAGAGTACACTAATGACTTCACACCCCATTACCACCTTTACCTGATATGTCACACTTCATTATGTACTTAGATCTTTGGTGCGTAAAGGTGTAAAGAGCGTGCGCACATATGTAATGAAGTTTCCGCAAAAAGAACATGGTTTTACCAAGTTTTGCTCTCATATTTCCTCTTACATAAGAATTGGGCAGGTAATATTGCTCTCTTTTTTGCATCTTCTGTTTCTTCTGTATATATTAAAGACCCACTCCCATGAAAATGATGTTTTTGGTGTTTGTAACATGTTTTTGTAGCATTTTTCTCATGACTGGGGACATGTACAAAACATGTAAGATTAAAACTGTTTCTGACTATTTCTTTATTCAAATCATTGTGAATAGGAACAGACTAAAAAAAAATGATGTTTGAAAAGATTGTAGTTGTTATGAAGAAAGTACAATCTGCATTTTAGTTTTCCTCATCTGAGCTGGCATCTTGTTTAAAATTGTAAGGCTGGTTAGCTCAGAAATCGCTTTTGTTGCACCGGCTGTAAGCTAGCACAAGAGAGTGTAAACAAAGGGATGATGGGAAATAAGCACTGGCTTACTTGCTGCAACAGTCCTGCCCACAACTCAGAGGCGAATAAACTAATGTTGCTCTGCAGAAATGTTGTCCGGAAAATAGCAAGTTATTTGATTTTAACTAAAAGGGCATAATCATAACTAAAAGACCACTGGTCACACTTTGAAAAAAGATCTAAAGATGATTGAAGTGGGACGTTAGGAGAAAAAATAAATGTTGTCTACTTATGAAACAGTGAAAACTTCCATTCTTTTTACAGTAAAATATTATTGTTCTTTTTTTATTTCTTTTCATTTTTATTATACTTTTTTTCAAGGTCTAAAAATACGACTGTCAGCAGAATAATTAGTATGGTCTGTATTCAGGAAACCTCCTAGCAACAAAGAAAGCTCCCTGGCTGAGCACATACATTTCTGTATAAATCTGCTTTAGATTTTATAATAGGGGCCAGATAAATGGAGAGTTTATTTGTCTTCATAACTTACAAGATCTCTTGTGTGTGATTCATAGGTCAATTACTCAAAAAGCCACAACTGTTCAAACATTTATTCCATTGTTAAAGTGGCCTTTGTATATAAATCCATCACAAAGTCTTTTGTGGGGGCTGTGTGCGTGTGTGAAAGTATCCGTGTTTACACGCGCATGTTGACGTGCTTGGACGCGCATGCCCCACATAAGATATGTTTTAATTCGTGGTAAACAGACAGCAGTGCAGTCGAGCGGGATGGTTTTATCAGAGTGTGTTTATCTTAATTCCCCACCGTCTCTTTCAGCCCGACCATCCATTACCTGTCTGGATGAGGCAACGTGCGCTCCCATGCACTGCCAACAAATATAGACACTTACCTTGGTGCTTAAATTATGATGATATAGCTGTGCGGATGTTGGTTGTGTCTTCGTCAGTAGTGTTTGCTTTGTTGTCTTGTTGTCGATAGAAGTCAAAGAAGTCCACTGTGACCTTGGCTGTGTAAACAGGGTTCTAAAGAAACTATCAGCGGAGGAGATGAGCTGCTTTGACAGGAACCTTTATACAGGCTCACCATGCATACATGCACACATGACATTTCTCCCATATTGTGTCAGTGCATGAGCCACATACACTGACCTGGCGTGGGCGAGCATATAAGAAAAAGAGCAGGCATCTTTGTCTATATGTGGGAGATGCAGACTGTATGCATGCTCAAAGTACATCACCCCCTGCAAAGAAAATGACAAGTTGTTTTGAGGGGATGACCCTCTCCCCATGCTGTTTTTCTTCAGGGTCACGTCCTGCCCTCTTAACTCCCGACCCTTCACCTTTGACTTTAGTCTGTCAGTCAGCGGACACCAGAACTGCGCTGACAGCTCCCAAAGCCCACTGACCCCAAAAGCAGAAAGAGTGAAAGAGAGGAAGACAGAGCTTTGACTGTCAGTCTCATGTGGGGGCAAGGCGAGAAGCACACATTCTACCTGTTCAGTGATGGGAAAGAAACAAACAGGGCATCTGCCTGAAAAGCATGAAAACAGTCGTCCAATGAAGAGAAGGAAATGGCGATTGAGGCGGTGTTGTTTGTGAGGAATGGAGGACGAACGTGGCTGAACCTGGCAAGCGGAGGTCACACTCTGCCTGAGGAGACAGGTGCCTCAGGATTAGCCTCCGCATTAATAGCCTTTACTGACACACACACACACTCTCACTGCGCACTGAAGTCTTATACCACAGGACGCAAAACTTGTGAGAACACAACTCTGACTCTCATATCCTATTTATACATCCCTTCCTGTACATTACAATCCTATTTAGTGCGCCCTGCTTCCTACACAATCCTATTTATGGACTCAGTCCCTCCCAGCCTCCCCAGCACAGCCCCCTTTCCACTCCTGAATCCTATTTGTGTGCCCCCTCCTCCCGTATGCAGGTGTCATCCATCCAAAAGACTGCAAGTTAGGTGTGTGCGCTATGACTTAGAAGTAAATGTGTGTATTTCTGTGCTTACTGGTGATTTGTGTGGTAATGCATCTTTGGAATTGGGGTGTTTCATGTAGAAAAAAGGAGAAGCAGTGTTTCTTTTTATTTTGGATTGTATAGGTGGTTCTCATCAGGCTAGTTATTCTTTTAGTCCCACCCCAATCATCTTTTGAACTACAGTATTTACAAAGCGTTCCCAGTGTTCTTTTAACTATGATTCTTTGGGCAAAATAAGAAAAAACAGGTTGTTTTCTAGGACATAGCTTCTGCAGAGCATTACGAGCTCATCAAATGTGTATCTCTGAGTTGGTGTGGAGTAAGCCTGCCCCCATTTCCCATCATCCTTTTGCTTACAGCCCTTCAAAACCCCAACCTAACATTACCGGTGCAACAAAAATTGCGAGCGAAATCTGAGCTATCCAGTCGTACAGTTTTGAGCCAGATGCCAGCTCAGATGAGGAAAACAAAGACAAGCATGAATCTAGTCGTCTACAAGTGGATGCATCAGAATGGAGAGGACCAGAGAGCTTGTCACAGCTACAAGCTTTTTGCAAGTCTTTTTTCATCTGCTCCAGATTCACATTGATTGTAGTAAAAAAATACTCAGAAATCCAGTTTCAATCTTGATTTTCCTTATATATGTCCTCCATCATGAGAAAATAAAAACACAATTTGCATCTGAGTGGGTAAAGTTCTTTGAAACTTCTATTTAAAAGCATGTAGAAACTTTAAAGTAAAAAGGTGACATTGAGAGTTGTTTGCCCTCCAGTTTTAATCTCTTCTACCTGATGTAACACATTGCATATTCACCTTTGCAGATTTCCAAACTGTTCGTGACTAAATATTCGTGTCTATGTCTGCCGTTGCGTCCTATTTCCACCTGCGCCTATGACTGGTTTTTTATCCTCCATTAGTGTGTTTAACCAGGACAAAGTGCCTGTCCACATCACAGCCCCGTCTCCACCTTCCTACTTTTTCTGTCACTCACACTGTAATATGAAAGTATTCTAATTCTGTTTGAAGATGGTAGATGAAAGGAGAAGACCAGTCAGGGCTCTGTTTGGCATGACAGACCAAATTAGAGTGGCCCAACCTGGAGAGGAGGGTGTGAAGAGAGGGAGAGAACCGTAAGGATGTTCCTGCCTGTCTGGATTAGGGGAGGAGAGAAAAGGAAAGGTGGCTGAAGAGCAAGTGTCTGTGTCTCTCTTTATTAGGAGAAGGAGGGCACAGCAAAGTGGGTGTGGAGAATGCTTGACTGTATTTGAAAGACAGCTGCTGGTTAGCTTTCTATTTGCAGTTTTGTTGAACATGTCACACTGTAATGGTGATCCAGTGACAGACAGCTTGACGTCTCCTGCTGTGGAAACACGGAGGGGATCGGACAGGCCATCAGAGCACAAGGATAAACACCTCACTCCTCCACTGTAGCCCCACTACTCTGTACACACAGCTTGAATTTCAGGAAAAGGATTTCAAACTCATGATATATGGTGTCTCCCATTTGGCAGATATTTTTATCCAAAGCCAGCAGCAGAGTGAAATAGTGTGACTGAGCTGAATTTATTAATCATTCAATTAACTAAATGTTCCTTCTTGATATGGCTCAGATGAATTGACTGCCAGTCTTTAATGCAATCCAATTCTCAGCACACCTCCAGAGAGATGTTGAGAACTTAACTGCTCTGCAACTCCCTCATTTCTCCCACCCTGTCATCACCTTTCAGCTCCATTACTCACTGTTTTCTTGTCTCCCCTTACACTTATTTTTGTTCTTCCCCTCCTCACTAAACCGTGTTTCAGCAGCGATGGTTTGCTTATGTTTTCATCTATCGTGGCTGTTCGAGTCTCTTCAGATTCGGCCCATCTGAGTGTCTTTTGGGCTGGCTGGTAAAGACGGTAAGGGCAGCTGATTGTATCAGACTATCAGGCCAGTTCAACCATAAATTACCTACAGCTAACAAAGTGTGCTGCTGTAACTGTTTCACAGACAGTCAAAGTCACCATAGCCCACGGCGTTGGGTTATAATCCTTACACACTCCATGACTGTAGACCAATGAAACCACAGAGGGAGGTCTTGCACGAGTTTAATAAGTCGTTATCAATCTTCACGGAAAACAGGTGGTTGAAGGTGGTACGGTTGAAGGCAGATGATGCCTTCATGCATCTTTGTGTCATGTATGACTTTAAAGAATCCATAAGCCTGAAAAATGGGCTCATCCATCCATCCATTTATCCATTTCCTGCACTCACTTCAACTTTGTGAGGATATAGTGAGACCTCTAATCGCTTCTACTGACACTTGAACACATGAATGCTGGTTTTAATATAAAAAAGAGGTCAATGTAAAGCACTGCAACATTTCTTATCATTAACACATAAATATGATCTCACTTTTTTGTTTCTTTAAGTATGTTTTATTTATTTAAATTTGGCGGTCTTTGTTTTGTTTTTGGTTTGTAAATGTGAAAGATGCTTTTATTCTGTAAGGTACTTAAAGCTACTGAGCTATGAAAAGTGTTTTGTGAATCAAGTTTGACTTGATTTCATTTGATTTAGCGGAATTCTACAATTTTCGCTGAAGTGTGCCTACAGCAAATATAAGAAATAATAACAGAAGTAGATGTAGTATTTGTTGTAGTTGTAATTATACATGTTGTACTTTTTTATCAATTAAAAAAAAACTCAAAACGGATGACAAAAAATGTATTTTGCTTAATAAATATAAAATCTCTTACCAACTCAATTTGAAATAAACCAAAACTTTTAGGCCCTAAAGAAACTTTATATCACTATGGATCATTGTGAAGATAATGACAAAAATGTACCACGTGCTTTTATTTATGTCGATCTCTCAGGTAAAATCAGAACAAAGATCTGTGATTTTCAGCATCAGTTGTAACACCAAAAACACATATTTACTCAAGAGTTTAACACCCAGTTACCTTCTTAGTGGCTGCCTTTTTCTTGTTGAGTTGTTATTTTATATCTTAAAGAAAGCAAAATCCTCCAAAAAACTGCTGTATATGGCTTTTACAATATGTTTTAAGAAATATGTTGTTTTAAATGTTTTTTTCCTTTGCCGACAAATGTCATATACTTTTTTTTAAAGATTTGATCTATTTGTGAAATGGATGGCTTTGGTTTAGAATACACACAGTTCTAATTTAATTTAACTAAACTAATAAGAATAAACAAATTTAAAACTACTTTTATTTAGAAAACACCATTCACCTGTATCGTTGTAATGACATGTTTGGATGTTCAGCAGTTAGATCCCAGACATTTTTAAACTTTCTCTGTCTTAAACCGACAACAGAATTTAGATTAGACAGTCAGTTCATTGTAAATATTTTTTAACGTGTGTTAACGTGTTTGCTGATACACATAAAGATGAGAAATACCAATTTACAGCATGAGTTTCTGTGGGAACTCCCACTTCCTTCTACAGTTCAAAACATGCTTCATAGGTTAATTGGTGTCTCTAAATTCCCCACAGGTGTGTGCATGTGTGGAAGTGTGTGGCGACCTGTCCAGGGTGCATTCCGCCTTCACCCAGCAGTAGCTGGGACAGGCACTGGAAACCCCTGTGACTCTGAACGGTGTTAGGCGGATTAAGAAGATAGATGGATGGAATAAAGTTGTGTAAAGCTGCAGCAGTAGTTTGCTTATATCTCTAATGAAACTATCAACATTTTCAGTTGTGGTTCTTCATAAAATGAGTAATGTAGGCTGCCTGAGAGCATAGAAAGTCCGATATTGTAACAGAAAAGCCTTTCATTTATAGGTATTAATGAGTCGCTGAATGTTACTTGCGAGTGATTGGAAACACAGTTAATATGTTCAAGTTTTTCAGCAGCTGGTGCTGCAGCAGTGTACACTGTTGGTGTGCGTTTAACTGTTTGTTGCATGGAGACAGCGCAGTGCTTCTCCCTCTCACTGTGTTTTCAGCTAATTGAGAGTGTGTTCAGTGCTGCGGATCTTCCCTGGAGGTTGGTGTTAGCACAGACACACTGTAGCAGGACAAATGAGAATACACCCCGCCATCTGCCCAGCAGAGACATTCCCTCGCCCTCACCTTGTTCCCTTACCCTTGTCTTTTCTTTTTTTCCTTTTTTTTACTCTTTCTGAAAAAAATATTTCTTTTCTTTTATGTTTTCTCATTTATCACCCAGCACTGCTTCTTTAGAAACTTCTCTTTTTAGTCTTTCTAAGCTTTCCACCCTCACTGTGCATTTCTTCTACTCATTATTTTCTACTGCCTGTACCTCCTGATCCAGTTGTGTTACGCTCAGTCATGTTCAGGTGTAACTGTACAGTGACCACAGATTTTACAGTGTGCTCCGAGGGTGTGATCCATAGGGGAGGACATTGAAGGTGACCCCTGGCTGGTAACCTTGGAGACCAACTTTATTAAAATGAATTTGAGTTGAGGGGCCATCCTGACAGCAGCATAATTACATCGCAGTGCATCAGCACTAATTTATGCAGCCTGCATTCAGCCGGTCAGGAGTGCTGAGATGGGGTCAGCATGGACAGAGAGGAACACACTCACGCTCTCACCAGAAGATATTAGGATGCATGGACTACCTCACACATGCATGCACACAGACAAGGATGACATCATTGTTACATTAAAACAGGTAAACCCTTTTTTTGCATTTCAATAATGGATCATTTTAATCATAGTTGTTGCTGTGAATTACGTATCATGTACACAGACACAGATCCTGGACTACCTGTGCTTTTTAGTTAAGTGGAGCAGAGAGTGCCCTAAAATGATTTGTTCATTGACTTTAAAGTTTTGAGTGTTTGGTAGAAGAAATCGAATTGTTAATCAAAAAGAAAATATATCCAACAGTTCTTCTTTTGGACTTTTTTGTGATTTTATTTTGGAAAACACTGGAACAAAACAAACAGATTTTTTTTGGTCTCAGGACGTTTTCTTCATTATAACAGCTATACAGTCAAATCAAAGTACGTTGTTATATAGACAGTAAATCTAGTAATTAAAAAAATACAAATTGAGGCAAACCAGAGCCATTTTTTGGGACAAGTACCATACATCAAAGTTTTCTAATAATTATAGTAAAAGAAAAAGTGTAGAAAAGTGTGGTGATCACACCCATGTAGATGTTTTAGAGCCAGTGGCTCTGAGAAAGAAGCAGGAGGCAGAGCTGAAGATGTTGAGGTTCTGTTTGGAACTAACAAGGATGGATAGACTTGAGAATGAATCAGAGGAACAGCTCATGTTAGATGTTTTGGAGATAAATGCATGGAAGCAGATTGAGATGGTTTGGACACATAGAGAGGAGGAACAGTGATTATGTTGATACAATGATTCTGAAGTTGGAGCCACCAGAGAAAAGGCCCAGAGGAAGACCAAAGAGGAGGTTCGTGGATGCAGTCTGAAGGATGCCATGGTGGTTGGTGTGAATGACAAAGACGCAGATGTTAGGGTGATATGGAGGCAGATGATTCTCTGTTGTGATCCCTAGAGGGAGCAGCCAAAAGACAGAGAAGTAAAAAGTACTTAAATACCTAAAACTGTATTTCCAACTTCTCTTAAATAAATAACACTGATATTGTGTACGTGTTCGACCTCTGATCAGAGGATCGCAGGTTTGGTTCCCAGCTTGCCCAGCCACAATTCAAAGTGTACTTGGGCAAGACACTGAAGCTTGCGTTGCTCCTGGTGGTCACAGGTTGGTGCCAGTGTAAGGAAGTGGAGTTCGCCATCAGTGTGTGAACGTGTGTGAAAGGGACTGGGGAAAAAAAAAAAATGATACCAACATGTGTCAAACATGTGTGCCAAACCTTATCCAAACATGTGTTTGGATAAATGTTTGATCCATTATTGAATAAAGCATAAAAAGAAAAAGTAAAGATGAGTTAAAATATAAAAGGTTATCACAACAGTATTGTTGATTTATTGTGAACACAATGTTGTTTGCAGCCCTGAAATTCTTAAATTCTTTGCTTTGTTTTTTTTTTTTCTGTCCAATCATTAACTTGTTTGTTTCCTGGACTTTCTCACCTAAATCATCAGGAGTTGGTAACAGAGGAACAGGTAGAGGAGGAAGTTTAGTGACAGGGGAGGCTGGAGATGAGAGACGTGGAAGTAACTGACGTCACTGCAGCAGTTGTGACCAAGGGCTCTCTAATCTTTCTCATTAGCAGGTCTCTTCGACTCATAATGTTACTGCTAGCCGCTCTCCTGTGACATGCACCTGAGATAGATTGACAGTGTGAACGAGACAGAATGCTTTCCCTGTGTGTATGTGTGAGCATAATGACAGTTCAGCTAGTTGCTCTCCTGTGAAAGTGACAAGTTCCTGCCAAATTAATATCATTACTATCAGAGTTTAATGGGCCAGTGCTGCCTACTTATTTAAAACCGAACATCCTTCTCTCTCGACCTCCACCACACAGAAGGGGGTGGCAGGAGAATGACTAACTGAGCAGGAGAAGTGATGTGAAAGAGATTTTTTTCAGCCACACTGAGTGGGATGGCTGAAATGAAGAAGATGAAGTTAGCGAGACATTAAGCCAGAAAAAATATTTCAGTTACCTCAGCTGTAATAACTGTAAATATTTTTATTTCAGCTTCATCCTCCCTTTTTGTGCATTTCATAGGATTAGATTTCATTCAGAGTTTATTTTCCCTCTATTTCAGACATTTGCCTAAAAATATGCTTCCCTCTCTGCTTTGTGCATTAAAATATGGCACTCCTTTGTGGAACAATGACTCCTCCCAGTTGTTGTGTTGAATTTTGAGATTGAATTCTGTTCTCAGTAATTGTCACTGCTAAGCGCATGTTTGCTGTCGGAGTGATGGTCTCGATTTAACATAACAAAAAGCCAAACAGCATTGGCTTTGTGCTCCGTGTGTTTGGAGGCTGCAGCCTTCTTTCGTCAGAGGATACCTTTTTGGATGTGTTTGGATCTCTGGTGTTTTTACTTTCATATTTTACGTGTTGCTCCTCTGTGGTCATTGTGTGTCTTTTTTTTAAATTTCTTTTGCAGCCCTTTAGAGAAAGTGTGTGTACAATTGAAACAGTCTGTCGGGGTGTCGTTCTTCATTCAGGCTCAGCACTGCGATAATGAGTTGATTTGGAGATGCACTCTGTGGGCTGCCAGGAAATGTAGTCACACGCACGGTTATGTTTCGACGTCTGCGCATATTTACACGGACTGTGTACATGTGGAAATAACTATTGCATATTACACCATAAGTGTATGTGTGTGTTTTTTCCAATAAGCACACACCTGACTGTGTGAGAGAGAGATTTTGAGTGTGTGAATATGTCAGGTTGCCGCAGGAGACCAATTAGCTGGTGCATCAGTGAGGAGCTGAGCATACACACACCTGTGTGTGGCCCTATTACACCAGCTCATCACACACTCATATAGCGACACACAGACAGCATTTCTGTGCTCATAATAGAAATATACTGACACTTACAGTACGTTGACCATATGGAATAATGACTTCACCGTGTCAAACTGTCAGCCGTGAGTCACCAGCCTGCCTTATTTCGACTACATGTTGCTAACTTAACAAACTTTTGTGATTTATAGGTTATCTTGCTGCTACTGAATGGTTGTCATTAGCTATATGTACTTTACTACTCAACATTCCCTCAGCTTAAACTGCACGGCTTGTAGCATTCATACACAGGTATCGTGCGCTGATGCAATTAGGTGAGAGTGAAAAGGAAGATCACAGCCTATAAATCAGCCGGGCCTCTTCATGTATAATTCAGATCTTTTATGGTGGGCTGTACACCCATATGGACATCCTAAAGGAGGACTAAGGCCATTTCCAGCCAGAGAAAAGCCCTTTAAAAACTAATCCCTGAGCCGGAGTCACACACTTTTTACTGTTCCTTTTTAATGAATAGGTCTCCAATAAGGCTTTTTATTGTCTTAGCATATGTTGCTTTTATTAGGGGAAAATAATTAGGCTGTGCACATCACTTCGGAAGTCCTTTCAGAAGATAAAAATGAGATAGTTTCACAGTCGCTGCGCAAGTCCTTCTGACTCCCTGTCGTTTTCCCCTTGGATGCCCTGTGTCCTGTCTCCTTCATCTCTGCTTTGTTTCGTATTCTTTTCTTTTGTCTCGCCTATCTTTTTTTTTTTAATACGTCTCTCCTCCTACTGTCCTTTGAATTCCCTCCACTTCTTTCCTCACTTCTTTTTTCATTGTTCGCTTGAATGCAGGGGCAGCAAATGTATGCAGCAAAGTCACTACACATCTACACATGTGCACATGCACGTCCAAACAGATGAACAATCACAGCGTGACAGGAGGCTGTTGATGACTGACATTCTGTTGATCTTATCTGGTACAAATGGGGTAAAGAGTCGTCCGCACAGAGAATGGGACAGAACTTGTGCAGGGGAATGGAGGGCTGGTTCTGCTGTCTTGTCCTCCTGTCATTACTGTACAGTGCACCTCTCTGTTTAATTCTTTCTCTGTTTTCTTATCCCCCACTACATCACTGTGTTTGCTTTTGAGAGAAAAAAAAGACTGACAACAGGGCTCATCTGTGATCAAGGACTCCAGGGAAAAAGATCAATTTACCTCCAAGATGTCATACTATAACCGTTTACCCGTGAGACCTCAGTTACAGAAACCATGTATGCCCGGTTCTGTAATTTATGGGGCCGGAGGGGGATGGGGCTGCAGGCGAATAAGGATCTGTAGATGGCTGATGGAAAAGAAGGGGCTGAGCCAGAAAGCAAGGAAGACAGACAGAGAGATTGAGGTAGGATGATGAAGGAAGGGACGGAGAGGCAGGGAGGGTGGAGGTTGGTCCTTCAGTCCTGCCTTTAATGCCTCCCAGGGGAGTGTGCTGCCCGTAGGTGAGTATTAGCCATCAGTCCATGGGCTAATGGTCGATACAAAACATACTTTACTTACTACATACAGACGACCAAATGCAAAATCTCTAGAGAGGTTGGTGGGGGTTTTTTTGGGAACATTTAGATCAAACTGTTCCAGGAGTAAATAAGGCTGCAGAAAATTGTTGATTCTTACCTGCAATGCAAATATTTTACTCTGGTTTACTCTGGTATTTTACATTCCCAGCACACAGAATTAGTGTGACGAAAAAATTGAGTTTGGATTTATACGTAAACTCCTGATCTGCATATGAGATCAGGAGACCTTAAGGCTCCACAGCAGGGGTGGGAAAACCTTTTGACTCGTGGGCCACAAGGGGTTCCAAAACTTAACAGAAGGGCTGGACCAGGAGCACATGCATGATGTGTTTTGGTAATCTGCCTCATTAGAGAAAGAAAAAACATGGGATCTGGATGAAAAAAAAGGCTTTAATTTGGATTGAAAATTTTTTTCTATTATAAAACGGAACATTTGGGAGTTTTTGTTTTTCAAAATTGTGTTTTGTTTCTCTTTTTAGTTGCAATTGCATCAATGGGTTGATGTCCATCAGAGCAAAACACAAGATTAGAGAAATTCTGCGTTCATGTGATGTTGGAATGATCAGAAAAATGACTGTCCGATCATAAAACACACATGAACGTCAGAACAACAAGTCTTCCAGCACTACATAAACGCAGAATAACTTTCTGCACCTAAACAAAGGTCAATGTATTTGTAGTGTTTGTATCTATACGAACACACCAAAATTACAGGAAAAATATAAGATCAAAAAGCCAGTTTGGCTGGAAAGATTAAATAGTAAACAGGACACGCTGGTCAAAGACAATTTTACTCATTTAATCCATGTATTTCTCTAAAAAAAAGTTGCTTGCACAGCTGCAGAAACCTGTCGTTTTATAAACTGTTTAAAAATGTTCTTTATAATATAGCACTTCCTTCAATAGCTGGATTACGTTCTGGATGACAATTGCAACTTCTTAGACATATACATTAATACATTATAATAAAATTATTAAGAAAACAATTTAAAAGATAGCCCTGAAAAAGCAACATTTACAAATACTTATGTCTGTTTCAACTATATATTAACGGAAGTAAAACCAAAGAAGAAAGTAGGAATTATCCCATTGGAGTCAAACATTTTTTTTTTTACCAGGAAGGTCAAAGAAGCTGAAAGATTCCTACAGACGTTATGTGCCGCACTGCAAAAACGGAATCTTAGAAAAGTTAAAAGACCCTTGTCTTGTTACTGTCTTGAAAGAAAAATAATTTTATCAAGAAAGATTTTTTTAACAGCAAAATAATATTAGTTTGAAAAAAGATAGAAAGATAGAATTTCTTTCATAAAATAAGAATTCTTGGTTAGACTATTTTCCTCACCCCACTAGCAGATCTTTTTGCTTATTTGGAGAGTCTGCTAAAGGTGTATGAATTTGTACTTCTTTCTAAGAGGCCTATTTTTGCAGTATGAAAACATTTGGAAAAATCAGCGGGGGATCTCAGGAGTGTTTCTCAGCATTCATGATGGCTGAAGTGCAGTAACTCACCCAGATTGGTAAACCCTAATTTAAGTCTATTTCGTCTACAGACGACTAAGAAAAGTTGGTGAGAAAGAAGCACAAAGCGTAGTAAACTGCTCAATCCTTTTAGCATGTTTCACCTCAGGAGGAAAGGCTAAAAATGAAGGCCAAATGCAACCAAAACGAATGACTTTTAAATACTTTATGGTTGCTATTTGTATTTTTATAACAGTTTTTGCCAATCACTTTTTGTTGCCTCATTGTTGAAGTGCTCATCATGAAAACCGTGTTGGATATTTTGTGCATTCATCATTCGACAACTTTTTTTATTTGTTTCAGCCTTTGAAAATTCTGCCTGCAATATTTGTTACATTTAATCTTCAGATTCTTTTATCACGGGGACTACCCTGCAAACACAGCAAAAATTCTCAAATATTCCTGAATACAGAAAATTCTCTCGACTTCGACATAAAGAAAAACATGTGTCAATGACAGTAATTTATCCTTTTCCTAAATTATCTAAAATGCTGACAGCAATGAAGTTTTTGTTAGGAAAAAAAAAGATCTTATGAAGAAAACCTCAAACAGTTTAATGTGAAACTAGAATTATGTGGCTTTGCTTAAACTAACTTGATGAGATTTTTTTTCTTTTGAATAGGACTGGGTTTTCCAGAAACATACATATTTCTGGGGTTGTTGGGGTGTTCTCAAAAGTGTATGTTAAAGTGTTTGAGCTGTTAATCTTTGTGCATTTTGGTTGAATGGTCAAGCAAAATAGAGAAGACAGCTTGTTTATCTAAAAGGACCGGCTTACCCAGAATTCCAGCTGGGGTGAAGCACACTCAGCTGAGCTGTCAGATATTCATGAGGTCAAATAAAGCCCCCCACTTGCTTTTTTCCCCCTAGTTCCCCAAATAAAGCACCAAAACAGAACAAATTTGCTTTCAATGATTATTTATTAAATGTAAAATATCTTTAGCACAGATTAAAAATCAGACACCTCCATCTATTTTAAACATCACAGGTTGAGGAACAAAAAAAAACATTCCTTAAACATAATCACAATTGATTTGGAGTCCCATTTAGAGGGTTGTGACTCCTTGTTGCTGGGCAGAGGGCTGAGGCAAAAGCTGCATTACTCCTGATCCCTTTACCAAGCATACAAGCCAGAAAATACGGTTCCAAATACATGCTGTAGCTTTATTACACCAAATGGTAAAAAAAGAACTTTTCACCAAATGTTTTTACTGCTACGGCATTGTATTGTTTATGGAAGGATAACAAAAGACACACTGTTATTGAAATGTGACAAAAATGTGATAAAATAGTCATAGAATTGTCTCAGTATTTGGAATAAAATAGTATTTGCTCCTCTGTTTATGACAAAAATATGAGTTGAAGTTGGATAAAATAATAAAAACAGGCTTTGAAAAGAGCTAAAACCAGTTCACTTAAAAAGCATGTAGGCATGCCGTAATGACCAGCGGTAAATGGCGAGAGTCAACTTCTCAAATTGTGTCGGAGGCTCTAAAAAAAAAAAAAACCGTAGCCAGCTTTCGTACCGCTGCTGAACCGGAGTGCCATTGCAGAAGTCAGCTGGTAAACCCCAGCCGCTCTCTGCCTCAACCCTTGCTGCTGTACAACTGACAACAACTGACACAGATGGTGAGCAGAAACACAGGACAGGCAAAGGAAGAGAACCACCCACAGGAGAAAGAAAACAGGACTCTACACACACTGTCCAAGAGAGGGTATTGCCAGACAATATAATGAACTCATTTATTTTAATCTTTTTATTTATATATTTTTTTCTCTTTTTTTCTACTTTTTTCTGTTTTTTTTAGCACATGCCATATGAGAATTTGGGTAATATAAAAGTACCTGAAAGAATTGCTAAGTTTTCAGCATGCATAGGTTTTAGTATATACATGATTTTTTTCTATGTACAGGCCAAAAACAGACTGCTCTACAGTACTGACGTATTTACACACAGGTCAGAGGAAGTGGTCGATGCTGTAACTACAGATGTGAGGCTGAAGGATCACATGCATAGGCTCAGAAAAAGCTCAAACAACTGACGGCAACTCGGATGTGAAGAGACACAGAACAAAACACGGCAAAAGTAACATTACAGTTGATTCATGAAAAAAAACAAACATCTTTTTGAATAATACGTTTTTTTTGCTCTTAAATACAATTGTAACAACCAGTTATTGCGCAAGACTATACAAGGAAATTTCTATTGCAAATCCATCAGGCTCTTGGATTTTGAGTCACTATTGGAAGACTTGGATCTGGTCCCAGAGTTGTTGCAAGACTTAACTCCATTTCCACAAAGACTCACCAAAATCAGGTTATTGCTGAACAGATTTAATCAGTAATTGAATTTTGGCTTGTTATTGATAAGATACACAAAAGAGAACAAACTTGCCATCAATTCTACTGTTTGGCTTGTCATATTGCTTTGATCTTTGTGCCATAATTTACCAAAGAGACGTTTTCAGGTTTGTAAATGCTTGGGGTTACCTCATCTGTCCCCTTTTCTTCCTAAATGAGTTTCCTTGTGGAGGGGCTGGTTAACCATTGGTGAGCGTATTAATTAAGTTCTAAGTTACTGAAATCATCCTGCTGCTTTTTGAGCCCTAAATCTCCTCACTCTGAACAGTGAAGCCTTTTGAGGAAATGTTTTTACACTACTGAGACTTAATTTCCAACCAAATGTTCAGCTCCAAACATTTACGATCCAGATTTTTGATTTTGCATGTCTGTAAGAGCAAGAGTCTGTCGCTCACCCTCTCCGGTTCTTTGTCCCACTACCTTGCACACGTCTTTCCTTCTATCTACAAGCGCACACACTATGATAAATGGCTGTGGTGGGTGGCTGAGCATGTTAATGTCTAATCCCATCAGCTTTATCTTTTACGCAGGTCACAAGGTCAAGTGGTGGGGAGGATAAGCTAAACACCAACAAGATACTACACACAGTCTATGTTGTACTTCATCTGCCACTAACTGGACTGCTGCAGCCAGAAAACAAGCTGCAGCATGGACTTGGTTTCTGGAGTTTTTTTGTAAGATTCCAGTCATTCAAGTTTAGATTTCAAACCTTATTTTCCTGTTTTGAATTTATAGGAAGGTAATTGTACAGAAGCTGCTCTGAAAGTCAAGTTCAAGGGGCTTCAGTGAGTCAGGGCGCAGAAATCTTCTGTGAGGTCTAAAAGGCGCCTTGGCTTTCAGGCGAGTTAAATCAGATGTCGTAAGTGAGGGGAGATGACTTGGTGGCGGCGCGTATGAACCTGCGACTCAGAGACACTGCTTGGCATTTGTCTGTTTTTTGATATGGCGACATGTGACGTGGATGAAGTTATCGCCTCACTGGCAGGTGAGACAGGCAGCAGCTCACAGAGAGATGCTGCCATTTCATCTGCTGTTTACCAACTCTCTCATCACGTTGCACATCAAACGCGCTCAGTCTGCTGCAGCAGCGTTAACACACCAGGGTTAACCGGGGTGGAATTTTACTTGCAGAAGTTGCGTGTCTGTAAAGCTAAAAAGCACATTCCTTGAAATCAAATGCTTTTTTAATGTTTTGATTGCATAGGCATTTTGTTCATATAAATGTCTTAGACCTCAGTAGATCTTTGCACTTTACAGCTGCTTTGGGAATCTGTTCAAACAGTTGGCTTGCTCTACGCCTCTGTTATGCTCATAAGTATATTTGTGTGCCTTCAGTGTGTTTGCCTATTGCACATATGGGCTTGTCTGAGTGTGTGCCAGTGCTCCATGTGAAACTCTCATCACTCTCATCATGAGATAAAGAGGCAAGTCATTTTGTACAGCTGTATAGAAGTTGTCTCCAGCCCCTGGAGTTTGCGGGGAAGCTGTCACAGCAGCTTTTAGTCAGAGCTTTGATGTGTTTATTCTGCCGCTTTCTCGTCTTTCGTTTTCAAATGTCACAGTAATCGCGCTCCAAGAATATCCCCTGCTAATTACTGACCGACAACTTAGCAGGTTTTGAGGAAATACTGTTGAACAGCTTTTCAGAATGAATTTGTGTTCCAGATTGAGCTTTTACTCAGAAAAAAAAAGAAGTCTTGTCCAGTGTGAGTAAAAACAAAAAAGTTTTCTTTTAAAACATAACTAACTTGTATTTGTTTTCCAAAACCTAAAATTCATCGATAAAAGCCTCAGTGAATCCCTGTACATATAAAGAAAATCTTTATACTCGTTGCCATGGCCTCAAAACCTCTGTAATGTACATAAAAGCTGTGTCTTCCCGGTGATCCAGACAGGAGCTGGTGTGGTTTCACCTTTTCCAGTGAGTTTGGCCTTGACAAAGTTCAGTGGAGCCAAAGATCCTTTGCAAACCAGGCAGAGTAATACATAAATAAATAAATATATGTATATAAATATTTGTACAGGAGAGGGTGATGCTTTTCCCATGGTAGTATGAGCCAGTCATCATGGGCCACGTGAATTAAAGCGAGACAGCGTGTGCTTGAATATTTTCCTCCCCTGTGGCCACTCAGCCCTGCTGTCTCTTTTTGTGTGTCTGTATTTGTGTCACATGAAGGACAAAGGGGGAGTTTTTGGCGTCCAGTTTGTCCTCTCTGGACAGGACACATCCTAATGTCTGTGTGTGAGTTTCCATTTTTGCTTTTTTTCCCTGTCTCCTCCTGCAGGATGACGCCACTGAGTTGTCTTATTGCCACAACGTGTCCTCTCACGGTGTCTCTGTTCTCCACAGCAACAAGGCGCGGCCACCACGGTGTACTGCACAGTGGCTCCGGAGCTGGAGGGGTTAGGCGGCATGTACTTCAACAACTGTTTTCGCTGCCAGCCCTCCAACCAGGCCCAGGATCAGAGCAGCGCCGCCAGCCTGTGGGAGCTCAGTGAGCGCCTGGTGGCGGAGAGGTCTGCGGGGATACAAGCCCTCTAAAGTGGCAGATGAGGAGAAGGAGGAGGAGGAAGAGGAGGGCAGGTGCAAGCCAAAACAGGAATCACAGAGGAAGCAGTTGACTTGAGATGAAGTTAATCAAAGACTCTGACTGCACTGTACAAAAGCTGCCAAACGACAGAAGTCCATCCAGATATGTCACATCACAGCGGGGCTGAAACACTTCACAAAGTACAGGAGTGGGTTTTTATTTCCAAAAGAATAAAAGTTTCACCAGGGTTTGGCTCTGACGTGGTATTTTACAATGGAAAGTGGGGACGTGTTCAGCTTTATTATTTTTTTTTATTTGATAATGATAGACGGTTTCCTTGAGAGCATGGAATTGATCCGATTTAGACATATATTTGCTATAGACGTATGGAAAATATTTAGTTTTCCCTGTAAATTTCTGTGTCCACATCCTTATTTATGCCAAGGTTTTTCTTTAGAGTTAGAAAGAAGCGTTGGTTAATCACTTTGCCAAAACTTTTGGGAACAGAGAAGAAAAAAAATGAATGGGTGGGCACGTGACACCTGTGGATATATAAACACACTAGAGGTATGATTCTTATGAATATCTACATTATTTTGCAATGATTTCTTATTCCTTTGTTTTCTGTACACGATTTACAAATTCCTGATTTCGAGGGGTGTGCTGAAGGGACATCATAAATTTTCCTTTCGCTTAATGCAAGGTAAAGTTTTGATAATCTGTCAAGTCTCAGAAGTAGTTATGTAATGGTATTCGTACATTTCTATAAAGATGGTTGCAAGTCTTATTTACAGTCCAGGCTCTTCAAATTCTTGGTGTTTGTGTTTAACCAGGTTGGTAAATTTTTGTTTTTTAATGTCCTTTTTCTTCCTTTTTTTTTATAATGACGATCAGCTCTCGGCTCTGAATTCAGGTTTGTGAGAGGTTGGTTGTCTGGAAACCCCAGCGAGGATGGGCTGCTTTTGAGACGTTGTGCTTTTTGGCAGTCTTGGTGCCGCAGGTTGTTTAAGAATCCTCATTCCAGCATCACGGCCTGTAAAAAGAAGAACAAGGAGAAAAAAATGAAGACATTTCTATTGTACAAATATTTGTGAAATCTTTGTTTATTCATTTACAGGAATTGTGAAGGGGATGATGATGTAAGAATCACACAAAATATTTTTTTAATGTGCAACAATCTAAAAGCATAATTAAACTCTTTAATAAAAAATGATTTGGCCTTTTGTTAAAGAACAGACTGTTGTATATTTTTATTATAGAAGGATAGATTTGCTGACCCTACATAGACCCCAGCTTTTAAAAAAAAATCAAATAATATTCTGTTATGTTTGTGTTTCTTCACATGAAGCCAAATCCAAGCTACACTTTGAATTCATTTCCCTCTTTTTGTTTGTGTTAATTCATATTTTGTGCTCCGGGAAGGAGAAAGGTTTAAAAAACGACCTCTTTAAAGGAGGTGAATGAGAATAACGCAGTGTGTTTCACAGAAAAGCCATGCTTGTGTGTTGTAATCTGTTGCAGTACAGATGTCTCGTGGTTTGCTTTTCACACTATTGGACACACGTGGAGCAGAGGAACAGCACAAATCCACACACTCAGCATCTGTCAGGTTCACAGTGAGAAACTCCTTACTGTCCAGATAATTTTCTTTTAGCATTTGATGTGGAAATCAATTATCAAAACCTGCAAAACCTTTCTCAAAATCTTTATTCTTTTGAAATCTTTTACGGGCTGGATAAAAACACAGAAGTGTGACACGCTAACTGACTTCAATGAACAAATAAAGGTTTAGTTTTACAGCTGTTACAGTATTTATAATAACAGCAGATGTATCTTGGCGCTGTCCGTGGTGCTGATCAAAGTCCAGCTTTATCCTAGTTTTATGTCTTTTCTTGGTGATCCAGCTTGTGGATCCGGCTTGCTTCACAACATGCAAGTTTGTCAATCAGCTACAGAATGCAGTTTATTCTGGTGTGTGAAGCAAGCAGGTTGCTGTGCCTCATTTTGAGCTTCTGTGAAAATGACGCTGTCCGCTTCCCCAGAGTCTACTGGGTTCATACTCAAACAGATGGATCTCGTGGTTTGTACAGCACGTCAGCTGTTAAGTTACCCCTCTGACTGTGCTTATACCCCATGTGTTACTTTTATTCTGATAGTCAGCCCTGCTGTCTTTTTTTAAGTCAGCTGTGTTCCAGTCTTTAAATGATTAATTGGATTTTCTGCCCCATCTAAAGAGTGATTTTAGACCTGTGACTTCTGGAAATCCCCCCCCCCCCACACACACAACACTAGCTTGGTGGTCTTAACATGGAAATAAATTAATCATAAGAATAATGTAAACTCTTTATGACTATTTATCAGGAAACCAGTGGTGCTGATTAATAATGCCTGCTGGAAATTCATCACTTTGACTGATCACGTGTTTTTTGGTCCAGGCTGATAGCTGTGTGTTTTTGCACACGTGTCACATGGCTGAATGTGTCCTGAGCAGCAACTTTGACTTCAAGCCAGGAAAAACTTTGCTGCATGACCTTCCCTGTCTTTTTCTCCCTTTATTTCATGTTCTTCTACCTACTAAAGGCACAAAGCGGCAACAAAGTCTCTAAAAATAAAGTTAAGGCGTAGTATTCCTGCTGAAACGTTTTGTTCGTTTAACCAGGACAATGTTGGAAAAGACTAAGCTTAGTTCAACTACTGTACCCATAAATATAAAAGCCTTCATGGAAGCTTTGAATTGGAGCAATGGACATGTTAACAAAGGATAATCTACAGGATGTGAACAAACAACTGAAATGTCTTTGTGGTCTGCACTGCAGTGGCCAATACTTGGGTGAGTGCCTGAGTGAAAAAGGAGTGTCCTGCCTGGCTTTCATACAAAGTCCTATCGATCAGGCACTATCGGAATCATCTGATAGCTAATCAATAACTACACTTCCTCTCAGCAGGCAGAGAGGAGGAAGAATCACGGCTCTCACAAGAGGAGGACCTTGATCCTTTGACCCCAGAAGTTGTCCCCCCATCCCATCAGTTTCTTCTTTCTTCTCTTCACTTTTGTACCTCTTTGTTGCAATTACACATCCTGCCTATAGTATAATAAGCCAAAGTCACTGTAAACCAAATAACCAATATGCACTGGAATGTTGTTTTAATTAGTTAAATTTATTGTAGATTTTTTTTCTCCCTTCACTGAGTTTATATCAATTTGGGCAGTAATTGTTTACGACAGACCATTTCATTTTCCATTATTGTTTTTATTTCTTCTTGTGATTAATTCCTCCTCTCAAAGAATAATTATGAGAGGATTGATTTGATTATGCCTTTGTTCTGCCGCTATTGGCTCCATTGACTGAAGGAATGCCATGTTGCCATTTCGAGCGGATATATTTAATGATCACAATCAATGTTAAAGCTCTCTCTGGACTCAACTAACCCAATAAATATCTGCCAGGAGGAAATGTACCATCTTACTACAGCAGGCAATAAAGTCTCACTCTCAGTTCTCTTCTCTACCCTCCTGCTTCCTTCACTTCATCCCCCCATCCTCCTTTGAGGATGACATGCAGATTCAAATTGCTGATCAATTTTCATAAGGTACCACTGCACATGGGTCAATGGTAATAGTATTTTCTTTCAATATCTGCTGATGTGCTTCGCTTGGACACAGTTTCTGTGGAGATTATAATATATTTGCTGGGAATTGGAGATCCATCCCGAACACCCCAGACCCCATAAATGTGCTTAAATGTGAGGAATGTGCTTGACAAATATTTTTTTATGTCTTCCTTGCGGATTTTCCGGGTATTATTGCATTACTATAAAAGTGTTTTATTTCTTTGAAATGAGGAGGAAGGTTTGGAGAGGCGTAGTAAGGCTTATTCACTTCATGTCTGCATTGCTCTTTGAGGAACCCGATGACACTAAAATCGACCTTTACAGTTTGACGGTTAGAATGAAAAAATGTGAATATCATGTAAACCCTCAGTTGTGGGGCATGCTGCAAATCAACACTTCATTCATCCCCACACCTCAGCGCCTCCATAACGAGCCTTGTAGGGACATGTGAAGCTGAGATGCACTCATTCTCTATCAAAAGTACACATTTCCTTTTGCAGGTGTGTTTGTGGCGTCTGTAACTTTCTTCGTTTCTACTGAAGCCTCAGCACATCTCATTGGAGGAAATCCTGAATCCCCCCGTGTGTCCCTGCTACGACAGCATGACCTTGTAAACCCTGAGTTATTTTACTCACCCATTGTGTGGGGATAGAAAAAAAGGTAAAAGAAAAAGGAGGAGAGTAAAGCTGGGGGGTGGGCGGAGAGCCCCTGCCTGTCACAGCTTTCAAACCCAAAGAAAAATGAGCACTTGGGCTGAAGTACAATTATTAGCCCCTGTCTACAGATTCATCACACTATAGAGTAGCTGGGGGGTGGGGGGAGAGCAGGCAAAGTGGGGGAGAGGAGAAACTCCAGAAGAAGAGGTATAGAAGACATTGGAGATGCAGAGACAGTGAGTAGATAACTATTAAAAACATAGAGAAAACTGACTGCATGCTAGGAAAGGGGAAAGGTGAAGAATGCAAAGCTGTTTTTGCCAGAAGAGAGACGATGAAGAGAAAGGTTTTGGAGAAAGAAAAGAGCAAGGAAAAGAGAAGGAGCAAGGCAGAGAGGTAGAGGAAGGCAAAATGAAATAAGAGGATTTGTCAGGCCAGTGGTTGGTGGCAGTAATAACGCCTGCTAATCTGTGGGGAAAACGCTTGACTGCTCACAGACTGACTCTCCTGACGCCCCACTTTACCACCAGGCCAAGTCAAGGTCACACACATACAACCACATGTGATCACACCAGCGCAAACACGCACTCAAACAGAGTTCATGCCTGTCTCCCCATCCGATCTCCTCAGGTTTTTTGGGATTTGAACTTTTCTCTTAAGCGCCATGCCATTGATTTCCTTTTCGCTGTTTTATTTATCAATGTTTTCTCCCACCTCGCCTCTCTGTCACTCAACCTCGCCTCAAAGCCACGCTGATTTTGAAATCTCATTTTTCTCTATATTTTTAACTGGCTCCATTGTGTGGATCAATGCCTATCAGAAGTATTACATAAATACATCTGTCACAAAGCAGATAGTGTAAAGGGGATGCAGCGTGTCTGTTTGAGGCCACAGTGAGGTGAAAGAAGATATGCTACATGTGTTCTCAGAGGACAGTAAGTGTCATTTTGTGTGGCCAGGTGTGTCGGTCGATGAGAAAGGTTGTTATTGAGCCTCAGTAAATGATGCAGAAACTACCACATACTTAGCGGCAAAGCGCTTCTGTCTCTTTCTCACTTCCTTTCTGTGGTTTAGGTGTGTTACCACTGGAAATCTGATTTTTAATGCAGAAGTTCTTGAGTAAATGAACCTTAAAAAAAAGAAGATTCCTTAGAAGGTTTGTGTGACATTACAGATGTTTTCAAACTGGACACATTTGGTTCACCTAAAGTGAACCAGAGCTCGTTTCTGGAACAAATCCGGAACAAATTTTCAGTCTGAATGGACCCAAGCAGACCCTGGTCTGGGACAAAGAACCATTCTCCGATCCATCTTTTAAAGGTGGTCTCTGTTCGCTTCCTATCAGACTGGCTCCGGTTCGCTCTGAGTTTCCTCGGTCTGATTAGGCTCCATGGTCGGAGCGGAACAACTGGACCAAAATGGCCACATTAAGGGATGTAAACGAGTAGGAAGGAAGCAACCGATGAGCCGCGGACAAACGTAGATCAAAGATTAGGTTCAAACAACTTTTAACCTTATACACATTGCTTCTCACACTGTTTTCTATATGTCATAAATAGTTATCAGCGTACCTCACTTAGTCTCATCAGTAACGACCTTGCGGCGTGCCTCCACCATACCAAAGTGTTATACCTGACAGTGATACAGACTTTTAAAATTGGTCAGCGAAATATCATGTTTGAATCACTGAACTATTCCAACAGGGATTCTAAAGCACAGGACTGCTATTAGTGTTACTGTTCAAAGGCTTTAGTTCGAAACAGGAATCTCCAGTAGACAACAGTCTGTGTAAAGACCAAACGTCGTTCAGGACTCAATCCAGAGCCCTCCAACTCCAATTGGACACCAACTGGCTTTTTCAGTCTAAATGCACCCTATGGCATACAATCTTAATCTAAAATTGACAGCCTTGACTTCAGAAATTTTCAACCAGTATGCTAAGGAACTGTCCTATTATTACGGTTCACTATTTGGTCTTAAAGTTGTAATATTATTAAAAGGTTAACACACAAAACCATTTTTCCTGGAGACCCAGAAAAAGTCACTTAATCTGAACTCAATAAACAAATGTGTGAAGAAAATAGTTTTCTAAAACATTTCAAATTTAAAAAAATCCTTTACATCATATAAATCAGTGAAAAACAACAGTATGCTCACATTTAGGTCTTACAATACTTAGTTTACTAAGTAAAAACTAAAATATTAAAAACAAAGGCAACATTTTGGATTAGTTAGTTATTGGTGATATATATATATATATATATATATATATATATATATATATATATCCTAATAGTTCATCCTATTTGATCAGTAATGTAAGGGAAAGTAGTTTGTTCTTTCGGGCTGCCAGTGTCATTGTTATGAAAGCTTTTGAACGCTTAACAGTAAGTGCTGAATGACAAAAGAATTAAAGTTGTGTTTTAAAGAACTGAGCCAACATTTATGAACCACACATAAAGTTAACACTTCAAAAACCCCCACCAAATGTGTGAAAAGTCACCAAAGTTTGCACACGTTACTACACGGCGAAACTAATTTTGGGCAAAGGGAAAGACACCCCCCGCCCCCAAGTCAATGACATCACGGCGAGCGAAACCATAAAAAAAAAATTAATGGGTTGAAAAACACTTATGGAGCCAAGAAAAATATTTTAAAATACACAGATGAAACCAAAACACACGTCGGGGATATCCAGGAGAACTTTCGAAATTAAAAGTGTGAGATTTGGCAAATTTGGCAATTGGCAATGGCAATATGGGAAAAGGAAACTTTTGTTTGTTTGATTTTCACAAAATTTCACGCACAAGTCTACCAACCACCACAGAAGTTTTGTCGACCTTTGACCTTGGAAGGAGGCCGTCAGCTTGAATTTGAAGAACAAAACAGGAGATCGCAACTATTATGATCTTGGCTAACTTGCTAACTTGCAAAGTTTTATTGTTTGTTAGAAATTAAGGCTCTCTCTCTGTCAATTCAAAAATCATGAATCTTCTCATTTTCATTGTTCTAAACAGAGTTTTACAGAATGTCTCTGTAATGTTTCATCTATAAGGTGAGCCACTAGGCTTCCGGCAGGGAAAATATGAATGCACTTCTGAACTATAACTGAAGGATTGCCTCAGTTTCTGTCTCAGTGTGAACTACTGGACAATAGAGCAACTTCCATGGAAAGTTCGCTCAGTTTCTTTGCAGTTTGTTCTCATTCTGGCTTCTTGTGATTTAGCTCCTCATCATTCTTTAGTGTTGTCATTGAGCATTTTCAAACCTCACTCTGCTGACAGTGGCGTCCATGATTGATGCAGCGATGCAGATTTACATGTCATGCTGAAATAGCACAATAACCTGCACGCAGATAATCACCTCATTGAGAAACACTCTGGCCTCTCTCCACTCCCAATTACTATTGTGTATTTGATCATATACCACTCTCCAACAATGCGCCTAATGGGCTTATTGGCAGCAGACCAGGACTAGCTTGTAAATAATCTCAGTATTGATTCTAATAAATTAGACTCATTTATGCAAATGCAAAAAAATCATAACTATATCCGAATCTGCACGAGCACAGGTGGCCATGTTGACAGGCAGAGATTTATGCTGCTGCCGATTGGTTATCGCTCACTGAGCTATCCTCAACTTTTTTATGTTTAATTTCCAAATGCGATTGCTCCACCACTCCGGCTCATGTAGATAAATGCAAAGGATCATGGGTATAGGGCAGTGCAAGATTAATACGCATAATTTTTAAACTGGACAGCCCTACCCCAAACCCCCCTCCCCCTCCAAAAAAGAAAAACAATGTGCTAAGAGCTCTGATTTGAAAAGATGCCAGTTTGCCAGTACAAGATGTAATTTAAGTATTATAGTGTAACCAATGTATCAGCATGATTTCTTTTTTTTTTTTTTGCTTTAATAGCCTCAGAGTAAAATGAAAACTAAATCGTTCCTTTTAGTCATTCTATTGTATGTGGATGTTTTCCTCTATCACCAGAGAGATAGTCTATCTTTTCCTTTCGCTTTCTTGCTTATGCCTTAAGCTACGTTCACACCGAGCATGAATGCGCTAAATCCTTCGTCCATGGTGTTCACACTGGGCTGTCGCTACCCGATACTAGAGAATACAAACCACCTACAGCTGGAAGAGGCTTGTTGCAAAATATCGCAGAGGTGCAAATCTTGTGAATCTTGCTCAAGTCTTTTTGTTTCACACCTCTATTCCGATATACGAAAGACTTGTTGTCATCTATGTCAGACCGGGCACCAACCAATTATTAATTTATCCTTCATGATTTATTTTCAAACGGTTGGCACTTCTGTTAATTAAAAGGGACATTATCCATGCGTCACTACCAAAGAAGTTCAACTTGTTGAACTGCCTGTGCACGATCAGTGACTGCCCGCTCTACGCAGAGCCCACAACCTCAATTACAAATTTTGTGTGGCGATGAGTGATCGTGAGAGATCTTAATGCAGAAGCCCAAGTTTTGGGTTGATGTGCGTTTACAAAGACTTTTCATTGAAAATAGATGCTTGAACGCGATGTGGCCGGTGTGAACATATCTTTATGTTTACATTGCATTAGAAAATGGTAATGAAACAACACAAACAAACAAAAAAAGACTTATGCCGCTAATCAAGAAAAAGCTGAGTAGCACTTTTTTTTTTATTTTCCAATTTTTAAAGTAAGGTATTTCAATATTTAGATACTTTGAGTTTTTTAAACCAGACTCAAAAAACTTGAACTGTACCTCTGGTGCATTATAAGTGTCGGGGAGGGTGGGTCACCTCTCAAAAACACACTTGCATACCTATGAGATTAATTATGAGTAACGTGAATCACTGTGCAATTAATTAACTCATCCTCCATAATGAATGTGTGTGTGTGTGTGTGAACTGTGTCACACAGACAGCCCCTCCACCTCCCCACCTCTCGGCCTGTCCTCTGTCTAATTGCTTCCCTCTCCATTAAAATGCAGTCTGCTGTGACATCACTCAACCCTCTGCTGAAGCAGGCCAAGGCACTGGACAAACCCCCTCACATACACACGTGCACACACACTTTCACAACACACAGATGTGGTGAACATTTCTGACAGTGCGAAAACTGATTTTGTCTCCTTGAAGTGGGAGTCATGCGTGCGCAGTGCCAGAGTTGTGCTGAAAAAATATAAACACTGGACATCTAACAGAGGCTTTAAATCTGTAGTGAAAGGCTTAAAAGCTAATAGAGAGCTTCTGAGCCCACATTCAACAGTGATTTCTTCTGCTTTTGTGTTTTCTTCACTGTAGGTGGAATATATTGACCAAACAGCAAAAGAGAGTCAAGATTTATGTTTCATCTACATCTTGTAGGTCTCTAAAAACATCTCTCATTTTCTGCAGAAAGAACAATTTGCGCTACATGAATTAAAGAAAAAAAAACTAAAATTCTGACATGTGGTTTTATTTTAAACTTAGCTTTTCATATTTATGGGAGTATGTAAAAAAAAAAAAACAGTTAAATATTGTTTCTGGGAATTTTGAAGCAGTTCTGTTAAAGGGTTTTAGCCTGAAGAAATGAGGAACAGGCAACAAAATAACTTTTAGTTTACTTTCAGATTTGATCATAATTTTTTTTGCAAACACTAAAGTCACAGAGGAACTATAAAAAACAGAAACAGTTGAAAAAGTAATGATGAAAAAGAGGTTGTTTTTTTGGCTCACTTACCTTTTTGAAACTGAAACTGGTATCTTTTAAATAACTTTTATCTATTAACTTAAAATTCTCAAACACAGTGATAACAATTTGAAGGTTTTAGTCACATATTCATATTAATTAATGTAAAAAAAAAAGTGGTTGTACTGCTGCTGTAGCCCATTTTGAGCTCATGTCTCCTCCTGGATGTCCTCCTCATCTGTCCTGAAAAGTATAGTTTAAGACAATTGCTGAGCTACCGCAACAGGCATTCACTACAATTAGCTAACGAGAAACCAGAAGAATCTAAAAGTGATTGTACTTACTACTGTGTGCAAGTTTCTGTGTGGTTGCGCAGGACAATAACTATTGGTGACTCTGACATTTTTGGGTGCACAGCAAAGCTTGTTACAACATGTGAATGTAGCAGATCTACGGTGGCCCTGAAGTGCAAATCGCACAAACACTAAGATCACAACAACAATAAAAAAGCAAAAAAATAAATTAAAAAAAACAACATTACATTTAAAAACAAAAAATTCCAGGAACCAAAACAGGATTGGATAAAAAAAATTTAATAAAAAAAGATACATTTCTGGAAACAAAAGCAATTTCTAGAAATCAAAATGTAATTTTACAAAATGAAACAAAGCAAGAAAACAGAAAAGGTAGGTACTATGTGACATTGCTAATTCTGTGATGATATCCAGTATCGACTATGTCAAATGACTTTCGGTTGAAATGATGGATAAACGTAATCCTCCAATCAGCGATGTCCAATAGTACCTCCTTATCCCAGTTTCCATAAAAAATAAATACATTTCTGAAAACAAAAGTAATTTCAAGAAATCAAAATGAAATGTTAAAAAATTAAACAAAAGAAGAAACTTGAAAAAGTAGGTACTGAGATTGAATGGTTATGTTTGTTCATCATTTCAACCCAAAGTTATTTAGGATGAAGTAATAATGGATATGTTCTGTAATAATCATACAACTTTCTTCATATGCAGACATTGAAAACACGTCCCATAGTACCAACCTTTTCTGGTTTCTTTTTGTTTATTTTAACATTTAATTTTGATTTCTGGAAATTACTTTTGTTTTCCAAAACGTTACATTTTTATTTTCTTTTAATTTGTTTTATGATTGTGTTTTTGTTTCTGGAATATTCTTTTTTATTTCGTAAATGTAATGTTGTGTTTTCCATACTCCAAACGCAGAAGTCATTTCTGATCTCACAAATGAAAAGTATTAAAAAAAAAAAAAAACTCTTCATGAAAGTATTCCCGTGTGTCAGACCTTAAAAGTCAGACATTAAATAAGATCAAATGTTCTTCATATTTCCATGTCCTTTAGCTGTGTTATTAGCATAGGGGTCTGCATGTTATAATATATTAAGGATGGACTGTTGGAGCTGATTTATATTAAAACACAATAAAAAACATGATAATAAGCCAGAATGTATCCTCATGTCTAACTCTCTATTCCACTCTTTTTCTCTCATTGTCTCTCCCAGAGCTAATCTGATTGGTGAATAAATCATGCCGACATCAGCACGGATGGAAGTTGGGCTTTTGCTGTGCACACACACACACACACACACACACACACACACACACGCACACACACTTATAGTGAGTCTCCACGGCGAGGTGAGAGCAGTGGTATGCTCCTCGGTGATCATGAAGACAGTGGATAACAGATCTCTCTTTTATCATTCCCTGACTTTCCCTGACATTTAAAAAGCCATTAACACCACAGAGATTCAGCCCGGTGTACATTTCATATGGAAGCACGCCCCAGCACACATACATGCTCGCCTCTCACAGGGTTTCTACTCTCCGCCGTGAGCCTCTGTGATAATGCTAGCCCAAATGACACGGACAGAGCAGTGAATTATACCTTAATAAGCTTTTCACAGCTGACCCTTGTTCTGTAGAGATTAAAAAAAAAGATTGAGTCCATTGCTGGTGTATTCTAAGAGAGTCAGCTTGTGGAATGCAGTTTGAGCGCAAGATTTTGAATTTATTTTAACCTCAACTTTAAAAAACACACGGTAAGCTCCTGTTGTCCTAGAGCAGGAGTAGAAAAACGTTTTAGCTCGTAGGCCACAAAGGGTTCTAAAATTTTGACGGAAGGGCCGGACCAACAGCAGATGAATGGCGTGTTTTGGTAATACATCTAATTCGAGAAAAAAAATGTGGAATCTGGATTAAACTATGCTTTAATTTTGTTTGAAATTTCCCCCCAAAAAATTTTAATATAATTTTATTTTATAAATATATATAATTTTGTATTATAAAACAGAACTTTTCAGAGTTTTTGTTTCAGATTTTGCTGTTTTTTGTTCTCATTTTAGTGCTACTTGCACCAATGGGTTGTTGTCCGTTTGGAAAAAGCGCAAACTTCGAGAAATGCTGAGTTCGTGTGGTGTTGGAATGACTGGAAAATGACTGTCCGACTTGGAAAACATACATGAACGTCAGAAAAACAACAAGTCTTCCAACATCACCTGAAGGCATTATAACTTTTTACACCTAGACAAAGGTCAATTTATTTGTAGTGCACCATCTATGGGGAGACACCAGAATTACAGGAAAATTAAAACGTTATGAGGGATTATCAGTTAAATTTATTCCAGTTTAGCAGACCAGATTAAACAGATGAACAGGCCACATATGTGCCCATCCCTGTTCTAGAGCCTCCACATCTGTGAAGGCTGATTATCCTCTAATGTACCCATACGCACACAGATACACTGTAAATACTAACCTTAATTATATTTACAACTGTGTGTTGTAATAATTTATGATCTGTTATTGTAAAGCCCACCGTTGCAATGAGAAGGAGCATTTATTGTAATCAGAGGACTGAAAGAGGCTAGAAACACTGTTAATGTATGTTCACTACCAGCCTGCCTGACAAACCCGGCTAATGCAGCAGATGACATATGGCCTCACTTTTTGTTATTAGCATTTATTAGCAGCAAACACAGGCCTGAGCATGAAGCAGAAGCTGACTAATTACATCCCATTGTGTCTGTTTGGAAAAACAAAATGAACAAGTGACTCTGTGATACACTGGCCACCACTTAATCAGCGACATGCTAACGTGAAACTAAATCTGAAACAACGCCACTTGGCTCCAGTGTGAGTCATGACTAGCAGTGATATACAGCAGATGCAGATATTGAATTCAGTCATTTAAATGCATGTTATTCTAAGTCTGCAGACGGTCGAAGAGCTTTCGGCAATTATGGATCGGACCTTTTTTAACTCCTCTGAAAACGGCTTTAAATCTCCGGTCCCTGAGGGCACGCAGACACGTTTAGAAGACAGAAGACTTGTTTGCATAGGAAAGGAGAGACAAAGTCACACAGGGCTGTGGGGAAGTGTTGACTCCCGGTTTGAGGCTGCAGGGATCAGTGAAGTGAAACAAGTTAAAATTAAAACGTGGTAGAAATTCCTTTTTTCTTTTTTAATGGAAAAATGTTGACAAAGTCCAATGGATCGCATGTAAAACCCAGTATTTTAAATACAATAGTTGGTGTGTCAGAAAACATGGTTTTGTTCCTTAATTGAGGACAGCTAAAGCTTGGAGAATGTGGTGGAAACAACACAGCTGGATGAGTGATCAGCAGAGGAAGGGGAGGAAGGAGGAAAGGATCCAAACAAAGAAAATCTATTCCCCTCTATCATCTCCAACGACAGTCTGCTCAGCTAAAGATATGATGCTGACAATCTGACTATAGCTCTTAGCTGCACTCTAATGCTGCAGGCCGAACAGCCTGCGAGTCTAGATAGTAGAGGTGTGTTTACAGGCGTGTCTTTATCATGAGTGAGAAAGTTTTGCATGGATTTGAGTCACTGGTATTAGAGTTTTCACTCTTTCTGATATGCATTCATCTGCAATCAGGAACATAATAAGCTCAAAGGCTAAAAATGGTTCCTGCAAATTGTGTGGATTTTTTTTAAATCTCTGCTACTAAGTTTTCTTTTAGCATCATTCACTATTTCTTTCTTAGCTTTCCACTGTAGTGGATTGAAAAACGGAGGCCTCCTCTGAGTCAGAGCATCTGTGCATCTGCGTGTCAGAAAGATGAGGGAAACGTTCCAAAGATATGCTTGGAGATGGTCATGAGAGAGGGGTGAGTGAGCAGGTTAGAGATGAAGAGAGTTATTGGAAAAATGGAGCGACGGAGATGTGGAACGGGAGAGCAGCGAAACAGACAACATGAGTTATAACCCCAGAGAGAGAGGAATCTTTCACACATTGAGACAAGCTGGTGATTTAGGGCGAAAGGACACTGAGACAAGCTGTGCAGCGAAAGGTGATAGACCTAAATAGGTATAACAGATCCACCGCAACACTACAGTGTTAACATTGTCAGCTCTGGAGCATCCGGGAAACCTCTTATCTTGTCTGCTGGAGGAGTCAAGCACATGTTATGCAGACAAGTGCATCATTTCAGTGCTAGATTGGAACTGGTTCCCATGAGAAGTGAGCACATCTATCTCTTGTATCATGACAATTTGTTAAAGACCCACTCTGATGAAAAGTGTGCTTTTGATGTTTTTAACATTTTCTTATAGCATTTTTTCATGATGAAGGAAATATCTAAAGAATATTAAGGTTGAAACTGTAATTTCTTTATTCAAATTGTACTGAGTCAGAAAGAGACAAAAAAATTTCTTTTGAAAAAGTTTTTAGTCACGTAGAAAACACAATCGTCAGGCCACAAGCTTCCTCCTCGGCTCCGTTCCGATTATCCAAATAGATCCATGTATGTCTTCATTTTTCTCTTCTGAGCTGGCATCTGGCTCAAAACTGTGCGGATGGATAGCTCCAAAGTAGCTCGCCATTTTTGTTGCACCAGTAATGTTATGTTGAGGTTGTGAGGGGCTGTAAACTAGCAGGAGAGAGTGTTAACAAAGGGATGATGGGAAACGGGAGCAGTCCCGTCCACAACTCAGAAACAAATTTCTGCTGCTCTGCAGAAACTATGACCTAGAAAATAACACAGCCTTTTTGATTTTGGCTAATAAAAGCCATAATCATAACTTGATGCACTTTAAAGTACAAAATTCTAAATGATAGAAAAATTGTGAATGAAAAGAAAAAGCTGCGCTGTAAAGGGTGTCTGCAGCAAGGCCACAAACAAGATTTTCATTCATTCATTCATTCATTCATTCATTCAAACCAGCTAAAGTTTTTCGGCCGTGAAAAAGTTTGCTGTGCAGGACAAAGGTTGTACTGTTGGAACCCAGAGTGCTGTGGTTTTGCTTTGGCTGTGCAGCAGCCCAACTTACAAAGTTGTGGCTTCAATGTGTTTTGTGGGAATCTCTGCAATCTTTGTGGTTGTGAGATCAAAGAGACAGCCAGGTGGCACAGAGAGAGAAACTGCTGCAACGCTGCAGGAGATGTTCTGCAGCACGTGTCTAAAAAGCCCCACGTTGTGCAATAATACTTCAGCTACTTTAGCAGCGTAGTAGTGTATTATATCCAACAGAAAATATACTATATAAAGAAATGCCAGTTTTTGCTGCTTTCTATTGGATTATGATCTCTAAATCACTTAAACCAAAAGTGACTTTTACTGAATTCCTTAATAGCAAAAGCTGTTGTTTACCTTTCAAATCAACTATTTTCTATGGATTTTTGTTTTAGCTTCTCATATGATATATTTTGTTTAATTAATATACAAAAAAATCCAGAAAAAGCTTGACTTAAAATTTAAAACAACAAAAGAACTTGGTAGCCTAAAGATCACAATGACTATTAAAAAAGTATAACAAATAAAAAAATCAACATTGCATTTTAGAAAAAAAAAAATCCAGAAACGAAAATACACACAAAAAAAACATTTAGGAAAACAAAAGTAACTTCTAGACATTAAAATGAAATGCTAAAAAAATGAAACAAGATAAGAAACCTGAAATGGTTGGTATTATGGAACATTCCTGATTGGATGATCTCATTTGACTTTTGACGAAGAGGTAAAGTAGAAGGATGTTTCACCCAAAATTTGGTGAAGAGTTGATTGAACAATCCTCAAACTTTTGCAGCGGTTGGTCAGTAGCTTAAAGAAACATCGTCTGTTGGAAGTTATTGCAATGACAAATAACTTCTGGTTGAAAAGGTAAACAAACATCATCATTCAATCAATGATGTCCCACTGTACTTACACTTTCCATTTTATTTTGGTCTCTGGAAATTTTGTTTGTTTTCCGATATATTTACTTTCTAATTTTATTTCTTTTTTTTTTTAAATGTGTTCTGTTTTATTAGTATTTATTTTTGGATTTTTTTTTATTCTAAAGGTTGCTTTTTTATTAATGGTTTTGCTTTTTAATTGCTGCTGTTAAATATACTCTGCTTTTTTTGCACTTCAGGGTCACCACATCTCTGTCCTGTCTGCCATAAAAAAAGAGAAACAAGCAAATACCACTGAAAAAGTGCCAGTTTTTCCATGTTTTAATTGCTTAAACTTACATTTTTCAAATATTTCTTTAGCTTACAAAAATGATATAAACATGTTCTCATTTGACACATTTTTACCTCAAAATAACTAATACTTGCATTAAAACTGTAAAAATAAATATAGGAAGCTCTTTCCAGACCTCCCAGACCTTCTTCTCCGTTTATATCTTGCCTAAAAACTTTTTATTTTTGTCAGTCTGACTGCACATGGAACTGAAAGACACAATCACTCATTTGTCACAGTTAACAATTAACTTTTTTCCTTTGCAGAAAATTGCACACTCAGTTAAACAGTCACCCAAACGGAAAGGGGTTTTCTCAGGCCACTCCTGAAGGATGAGCACGGGCTACAGGTGTCATATGCAAAACTGAACATACACAGAATAGTTGGTCCAAACTGAATACAATAAAAGAAAAAAGTGCTTTAGGGTTTGTAAATGTAAGGAAAAGGTTTTGCCACACTGGAACAGCAAACAGAACGTATGCAGTGAATAACTTAGAGAATGGCAGCTTCTCATCTCGGAAGCTGCAGACACAGTTTCTGTATGGCAGCCTGGTTGTGTGTGTATTTTGCCAGAGTGATCCGGTCACTAATCTACCTGACCTTCTGGCTCATTTGCATGCGCCGCCTCTCTCCCTGACTGAGAGATGCCATGACCTTTATTAGCTAATTAAGAAACACAACAGAAATAAACCTGAAAGGATGGGAATGGACATCAGCACACATACATGAAGACATGAACACACACTCTCTCAGCATGGTCCCTGACAGAATGAGGATGAGGAGAAAAGGGGAACGGATGAGTGGAGGTCTGGGGAAAAAAAAGAGCTGTTTGTCAGATGCAAGTTACAGCTGCTTCTCATCCATGCAGACTCCCTTGTAATATTCTCCAGAGCCAACTCTTAGACAAAGTGTTGCCACACACAGTTGTCACGGCTACATTTGCCAGCAGAGACTCCAGCTTTATAGAATTATACAGGGAGTTTCTCTTAATCACACGCTGAGCTTCTGTAAATCTTTGAGAGCAAGAATAAATGAAGTAAATCTCTCCATGTCGGCTGTCTGCTGCCACTTAAGTGCAGTCGGCCTCTTGTTCTCTCCTCTCTCCCACTAAGAACTCATAATAAGCTGGTGGGCCCCTCAGGCTGCAGGAGTGCACATTTTGTGTGTTTTCTTCAGCAACAACCACATAATGTTTAAATCCACACACACACAGTGCTAAAATTGTGAAAAATGTGCAACGAGAAACACACAAAACTGTTATCTGTCCCGCCCTCCTGGTGTTCAGATTTTAATCTGAACTGTAATCTGCAGAGTGGGTATATTATCATCTGACAAGCACTGTTTTGAGGTTTGAAAGATGATGCAATCAACTCACCTCCCACATCTGTACTCACAGTGGAAACACACAAACCAGCACTTTATGCTGAATCTAGTTCATTGCCGAAATACTTCTTTTCATGCACTTTCATGAGATTTTGTGAACCTTATTGCCAGTTCCAAAAATATTTTTATACTGATCACTTTTTGCAAGTTGACAAACATAGATGGAGAATAAGAAAATGAGAGGCTCTAAGGCTGAATCTGGGAACCTTGAATGGTTGGAGCTGGTGGTGTTAGAAAAAAAAAGGATGAAAAGATTGAAGGGTGCAGCGTCTCAGTGCCACAGAGTGTCAGTCTTTCTTTGTCACCCTGACAGGTTGCCTGAGCGGCAGTCCAAACTGCTGCACACAGGGGCTTCACACACTGATGGACAGAGCCAAGGGCTGTCCTGTCCACAGCACATCACAGCCCGGCCGCCTGCTTCCCTCCAGCAGCCCACCCTTCATTGTTCAACACCTATATGGACAAAAAAACATTTTCATGTAGGATGAATGTGGATATGACAGTCTGAGTGGGGCACAAAAAAAACAAAAGAAAAAAACGGACTTGTTGTTTTGAAGAATCACAAAGAATAATTTTTGTTGACAGCTGCACAAGACACGACTCAAGAGACTTTTTCAGGTGTGTCATTTCCCAATTCCTTATTTTTGAAACATGAACGTCCCAGAAGTAGTGCGCTGTGAAATCAATGCAATAAACTGCAACAAATTGTTCTGTTACAGTTTGGTGTCAAACATCTTTATGAGTGGAAGGGCTTTTTTCTTTCAATTCTAGCCAGACTTTTCCTTTGGAAATCATGTAGACACACAGATACAAATCATTCAAACTTTGCTCACTTAAAAATCACATAATAAATTAAATAAATCTGGTTCAATTCAGCAGCCCTGGACTTCACAATTACCATGTAAAACTTTATTAACAATTTGACACAGTGTCAGTTTAATGAAAAGCGACATGGAAAACTTTTCCAAGGCCTGTGAGGTGTTTACCTTCAGAGATCTTGGAAACAACAGGAGGAGGAAGATGAAGGGGAGCCACAGAGCCACGAAAAGTCTGAGTAGCTAGTTTTTGTGGAACAACAACAAAAAAGAAAAACAGATATTCTGTGGATTTTTGTGGAGTCTTTCAATGTTAGGTTACAGGAATGACTTCACAGCTGATGTAGCAGTTAGAACACAACACACAAAAAATGAGTTGACTAGTTAAAGACCCACTCTGATGAAAATCCAGTTTTTGTTGTTTTTAACGGTTTCTTGTGGCATTTTCCTGATGATGGAGGACATATTTTCAGAAACGTATGTTCAATATGTCATATTTGAGTATTTCTTTACTCGAATCATTGGGAATCAGGAGCAGACAAAAAAATGCCGTTTAAAAAGGACTTATTTGTGATGTGGAAAATACAATTGGTAGACCACAAGCTTCCTGCTCCATTCCATTCTGATGCATCCACTTGTTGACAATTAGGTCCATGTACATTTGTTTTCTCCGTCCAATCTGGCTCATAACTGTACAGCTGGATAACTCCAATATTGCTCGCTATTTTTGTTGCTTTAGTAATGTTAGGTTGGGGGTGTGAGGGGCTGTAAGCTAGCAAGAGAGCGTAAATGGCTTTCATTTATGGGTGACGGGAAGGGGGGTCGGGATTGCTTTGCACCAACAGTCCTGCCCACAACTCAGAGGCAAATTTCTAATTAAAATTCTTTTGATTTTGGCTAAAAAATGCATAATCACAATACAATAGATCAAAAGAGGATCGGAGTGGGACTTTAATGGATTTCCAACTATGTCAAGAATGGACCTGTAATCATAAATCATAAATTTTGCTAGAAAGGCTGGTCGTGATCTTATGCTTGGCTGTTTGGTTTTTGTAGATTTGGTTCCTCTGTATTGGGCATTCTACTGTTCCAGCTGTTCAGAGGCTAAAAGAAGGGTTAATGACATTGTGCATTTTTGTTGTCAACTGACACGAACAATAAATAAATATGTTTGACATAATTTACTGTTCATTGTATATTTTAATCATATTTTGATAAAATAAGTGAACAAAGCATTTTCTTCCACTGTCTGACACAGAAAAGTTCCAGTGGGACAAATGTGTATTTCTAAACTTTGTGTGTCCTTCTGTGCTGTATGTTGTAACCTCCTCTCCGTGAGGGCTTCCTCTGTTTTTCGACTTGTTTGTTCATATTGCCCTCTGCCTCTGCAATGTCACGGCTGAGGCTGTGAATTTTTATCCTCCCTGTATTCTAGTAAATACTTAGACAAAACGCAGCACACTCTGATGAGCCTGGGGCCTCTGTAATCAATCACGGAAAAAAACAACACAAAGATCAGGCTGTTCCTGCTCCATAAAACAACAGCGGCAGCCATTCAGAGTCTAGGAAGTGTAATTCAGTTCTGCTTTTTTTTCTTGGTTACTCTATTCAGCAGCTACGCAATATATTTGTGACAGAGCAGGTTTTTTTGTCATATAATTGTTTATCTTATGACTCCAGTTAAGGGTGAAAACTAGTGGATGGAAGAACGTTGATTTCTCTGATAAATCCTCAAACCTGAGTCAGAACTTGAACTGTGATCATTCACATTTCCTTTTTCCTACAGGCTATAGGATCAGGGAAAATGCTGCATAAATATTTGATGGTTTCCTATAGTAGCTGAGACCTAAATGGTAAAGGAAGAGCAACATTAAACCCAAGGATCAAGGAGGGTTTTAAGCGTGGCAACAAAGCAGATGCACTTAATCATATCAGAGTGTGTGTTGATTATACCTGTTGTAAAATGTACACAAAATTATTATTTTCTATGATGTGTGTTGATTTTCACTGATGCAAGAATGCAAACACATAAAAAGAAACAAAAATGCATGTGTGGCATCAGAAAAATGTTATTAAATATGTCATAAACTATTGTAACTATTCCGTCTGTCACCTTAGGATGTTTTTCTTCCTTTGATAGAGCTCAAAGCTGTGTAAAATCTCAGTGATCAACATTATCAATAGGGACAAAAAGGTTTGTCTTTGCAGAGACGTATGCAGATGGCAGCTGATGTATGATGTTAACCTTTGCTGTTCTCGCCTCCCTCTCTTCCACCCCCCTCTGCACACTCACTCACACGGAGTGCTAATCGTATTGATCCATTAGTGCGGACGCAGCTTCACCATTTTTCTCCCTTTTGGTCAAAATCAGTTTCGGTTCCTCAGGAAATGATGCAAAACTGTCTATGAAGTCAAGATATATTACAAGAGTCCATAACATTTTTTATGTCTCTGCTTTTAAGTAAAGCTGCCATGGGTGCAGCGCATGTTGCACAAATTAATTTGATAAATGTGTATGCTTTCCATGGTTTAGATTGCTTGTCAGTGGCAACAACTTCCAGACAAATAGTCTCCTTCAGTTCAGCGTTGTTCCTCTGTTTGTCAGTTTTAGGGAGGAAAAAAAACAGCAGATGGAGGATGGAAGACAAGGCAAAGTGTAAAAACAAATTGGCACAGAGGGATAAAGTGAGATATCAAAAGAGTGGATGGTGAAGGATGAATGAAACAGAACGTTGGCTGCGCGGCAGTCTCTAAGGCCAGAGTCCATATCCCTCTCCTCTTCAGAAACAACAGCCACCACAAGAAGCGTCAACCAGGCAACCAATCTAGGCTTTTGCATTGTTCACTATCTGCTAAAAAAAAAAAAAAGAAAAGAAAACAGCTTCCTCTTTCTTGCACACACACACATACGCTCACATACAAAATCACTTCTCCCTGTTCATATCTAGAGAGACAGAATAGAGCCTGTTTCTTATTGTCCCCTTAGTGGTGATGTGGGGGTGTGTGTTAGGGCTTGATTGTTACTGGTTTACATAAGGGTATTAAACTCTAGCATAGCACTATCTATCTGAGCCAGGCAGATATATTTGTGTTGTGCTTCCTTTATGCATTTGTTATTTCCAAAGAGGATTGGGATGCACCAGTGGAAGAAAAGGATAGATAGCCTGCTGATATTACATTCTTCCTCTCTTCCTCACTTCCTAATTTTTCCTCTAAAAACCAATTTTTTTTCTGTTTCTTAGCTAGTGTGTGTACTATATGAGTGTGCATGTTTGTGTATTGCCTTGAGAAACAAAAGCGGGTAATTAATTAAAGACGAGTGCACTTTGGCACCATTGTCCTCTTCAACAACTCTAACAGTGTTTAGCATAGCAGAATTCAGTAATATTACTTGTAATTGTAACAGCTGCAGTCAGAAATTATGGATGTATTAGGATTGTGCTGACGCATTTGACTCCAGCAACAAAATGTTCAAATAGTTACTGTTAATGTGGGGCACTGTTCTGAATAAAAGACATGGAAGCACACACTTCAAAAACTCAAATCATCACGAGTGTTTTTTTTTTTAAAGTGAAAAAAAAAATTCATGATGAACAGTAGAAGAACATTTATAGAGCTGAAACAGCATAAGTAGCATGGGAAACCGGTGAAATGTAACTGATCAGACAGAGTTACCTCACACAGGTCCTCTGTAGTTTGAAGCATTCACACTAAGTCAAGAAGAAAGACAACCATTTAATCCTTCTTTCTAAAGTAAGAGGAAAACATTTAACAACAAATGTGTTTAGAAATGTGTTATGTGCATAATAATATATACACACACATGTATATCATGTTTCTTTACAGTTTCTTTTTCTTATTAGAATGTAAAAGGGGCAGAAAAATTGATTATCTTCTTCCTGCTCCTATTCATTTCCCAGGCATAAAATCTTGTGTAAGATCTCTTGTTCTTGTTGCTTCATGAAAAGGAAAATAAATAAAACAAACAAACAAATAAACAAAAATATATGAATAAATTAAAATTTGCTATAGTTTATCTGGAGCTCACACTGTGCAACGCTCACATTTTGAAACTTTAGTTTTATTGTCTGACTCGACAGGTCTCAGGTGAGCTGTGGAGTAAGTTTGTGACAGAGAAACGCTAAAGGAGAGTCATCCTTTATCTCAAAAAAGAAAGATGTAGCATCAAAGTTTCTAATTCTTCGCATTCAAAGCCTCAAAGCTGTTTAAAATTTACACACCAAGCAGAGCATCATCCCAAACACAGTCCTAAAGTTACGCACAGTAGAGGAAAGATGATTTTAGAAACCACTGAGAATAACCTCCTATTTTATGAAGCCAGATGTAAAGCCACTTTTGATTTATTCAAATCTAAGACGTGTAAACATGTAAAAGACATGTAAAAAAATGTGCAAAAGCTTTTAAATTCTGCATTACAAATTATAGCATGACCAATTTTAAAATTCAAATTCAAAAGCCCTGTTGTTTGTTGTGCACTTTGTTGTGGGCAGAAATATCGCAGTGTAACATTAGCAAAAACCGACATATATAACAAACTTTTATTGAATAATTATATTCTGGAGTGCCACTGTTGTGAGGCCGTGGGGTGACTGCTGCTGAGGAAAATCAGGTAATAAAGGAAAGAAGAGACACTCTGAGAACAAAAAAGGACAAAGAAAGTGAAGATGATTCGGACTCAGCTGTTGTTTACTGGTATGTAATGAATTATTATGAAGCTAAAATTAATAAATGAAGAGCCACAGATGTTTGGGGGCAGTTAACACAAATTAAAAGAGAAGAATGACTCAAAACAACACAAAATAATTTGAAGTGTTTGCAACAGAAGGAGCCATAACTTAAATGAAAACTATTTGAACCACTTCTTTTGAGTGAAGAGATCTTTTGGTAAATCACTTAAATCCCTTTGGTAAATCACTTGCATCGTCTTCCATAACCCTTAAGATGTGTTTCAGTTTGTTTTTGTTTTCCTCTCACTTACTTTTTATTTCTTGCTCAAAACAAAAACAAAACACATAGGATCTAAGTAAAATCTCAATATACATAAAAAATAAACTGTCTATGTCATCAAAATGTGTTAAACCAAAATATTAAACATTTGTCGTTGACTTGTGTATGTCTCAGCACAGACAATTAAACTCCTACTCCCTGATGCACAAAACAGCAAACTTTTATCTATAACTGCATCACAAAAATAAATGTGGTTGCTGTCTGTTCATCTTGGTTTGGTCAGTCTGGAAGTTTTTTCAAGAATTCCCTGATCTGCATGTGTCTGGCAGCTTTGAGGATCAGGCAGGAGAGGTTAAATCAAAGTGGAGTCAATAACTTCATCCTTCCCTCCTGGTCTGCTGTGCTGCACTGCTGGGAACGCCTGCTGCTCCCTTTCTGGCTCCAGAAGGAGGAGGACAGGAAAGGCTTCATGCCTTTCACAAACACTAAAGAATAGGGCCGCACTGCCTCCAATACAGAGGATGATCTAAGTCTGGCACACCCATACACATACATCTTCACACATTCGCAGATAAAAACGGCTGGCTAACTGCATCTGAGAATGATAATCAGCTAAATTCTCTTTTCTCCAACCTGAGAGCCTGAGTCCAGTCATGGTCACAGCCCGCTAAATCAATATCATCATCCATAATCTTTATTGTAGGATGAAACACAGCATAAATCAGCACAAAGCTGTTCACACATCCCTCTCTTTAGCAGCCTCCAGTTGCACACAGCATTCTCCTGGGCTGGTTTCTTTTTAGTACAGAGAGCTCCAGTCTCTGCAGGATGTGCACCTGCACATATCACACATGCTTGGCTTCTATCTGCTGTGGATGTGTGTGAGGAATAAAATGCAGGTGAAGGATGTTATTTAAATCTTCCATGGGAAACTACGTGCTGAAGCTGGATAGAAGTTTGTGAGCAAACCTGTCCATGTGAGCTGTTTTATGTGTGTGTGCGTTTTCAAGCCCTGCTCTGTTTGAGTGTGAGTAATGAGGTTTGGGGAAGAAAGCTTCGCAAATTCCTCTCATCAGTCTTCACTCCTTCAATACCAAATCAGCAGGCTAATTCAATACCCAATCACAGGGCTAATAGTATCCAGCTGAGAGGAGAACCAGTGAGAACCAAGCTAATGGACCTTGTGGGGAAAAACTCACTGGACAAAAAGTTAGGGGAAAAAAAGCGGAATATCTTTTTTTCTGTTAAGGAATTGTGATGTCAAACACTCCGTTTGTGTTCAAGCACCTAAAGGAGAGCAGGAACATGTCAGAAACAGAAGTTCAAAAAGCAAAAATGACATTTTTTAGCAATCCTCAGTTCAATTTTAATTAGAAAACTGTGCGTCAATCAAAAAGAAAAAAAAAAATCCCCTCACTGGTTTCTGCAGCTGTAAAAGGGGAGTGCGTGGATCTGCAGGAGTGTCCCAGACATTGTAGCGTCACAAATCCCCTCCTCCTGACATGCACTGAATAAACTGTCACAGCCGTTATATAGTGTCTCCATAAAGCCTACCATCAAACAGTTACTACCTCCATGGCTTCAGTCCACTGCACCAACAACACAAACAAATCATTCAAAGCCGTGTGCAAGTGCTTCCGGGTAAGTGTGTGTTTGTTTGGTGAAAGTAGAGTGCATACATGACTGTATTTTCTGATACGATCACACCCGCATAACCTTTCTACATCTAGCTCATTTGCGATCCATTTTGGCCACCCCCTCTCAAGCTCACTAAAAACTTTCCACTGTCACAAATTCAGTTTCCTGCTCTTCTTCTTTTTTAGTCACTGGTACAATTCTGTTTTTAAAAAAATCCAGAATGTATTAATTCAAAGACAGCTTAAACTAACAAGCACCATGAGTCTGAGTGGAAAATCTGCTTTACTGTAGTTTAATACATTTTTCTATTCTTCCTCATTCTTCTGTTTGTGAATTACTAAATTTCTAAATAATAAAAAAGATTTGAGGTCATGTGTGAGTCGGCAACTTTCAGCTATTCATGTTTTGGCAAATGAAGACAGCACAAAGGAAAAGTAGCACCTACGTTTCAGCAATTTCTGTTGAAACTCAGTAGCAAGACGTTGGAAATTTAAGTTGACCTAAGTTGTGGTTTTTGAGCTGTGCATGCAAGCGATCGCTTCCTAATGCATGAGGCAGTGAGTGCAGCATGCAGCGTGAAAACAAATTTCCGCTCTCCATCAGAGAATAACCGTAACAGCCTTAAAGCACTTAACATTTAATGATATACTGTTGGACATTGTGAGGGTATGTGAGAAGGAAATTCCCTTTAATCTTCTTCATGGCTACATCATCTTTTATATGTGGACAAAGTAAATCCCAGCCTCCAGCTTCTGCTCTGTAGAAATGACAATTGATTCGCAGGTTATTTCCTGCTTCCTGTGAGCTAATTGAAATAAAGTGGGACGGTAGACTCGGTTGCTGCAGCATCTATCAATACTGCAACTGTACGGTCTGGAAAGCCCTGTGTCCACTGTGGTGCCTTAAGCAGCCGAACAGAATCACTGTTCGATCTCTCACAAGGTGAGTGTGTGAGTGTTTGTGTAAAGTTCAAATGGTAAGGTCTAAATTTCTAAAAGTGCATTTTCTTGCATTTCTTGATTGTTTCTGTGTTAAACTTGTTTAATAGTAAACGTTTTTAACACCATGTACAAACTTAAGTTGGATTGTTTTTAACCCAACTGTGAAGTTAAAAAATACTTTTAAACACAGGAAAAACAAAGAAACATCAGGAAAAAAAGTAACATAAATCATGTTCAAATTAAACCACTAAAGCCCAAAAAATGTGTATTGCTCCCAAAAAGATATCCCAACATGAATACCCAAAGAATTGTGTTGAAGAAATAACCGGTGTTTACAGCCTATTTATTTACAAATAATTTTTAATGTAAAAGTTTTGCTTCAGTTGTAAACAGGGGCGGAGTGCCCCCCTCCCTCCTCCCCAAATTTTGAGTCCAAAATAGTCTCATTATTGACAAATATTAAGAAATCATCAATACAAGCTTCTTTGAGCATTGCAAAAATGAAAATAGAAACAACAATAAAAGTGTAATAGATATGTTTTTTTGATCCTTTCATTTGTAATGGGCTTCCACTTTGCTGTTCTTACTTACACCCTTCCAGAGTCCTCTGCCCTCCTTCAAACCCCTGTAAAAAATGTTCTGGCTACGCCCCTGGCTGTAAATATTTGAAGTCTGACAAATATTTTTTTATCTAGAAAATTGACTAAAAAATTAATAGACGGAAGCACATAAGCTTAATTAATAAGAACAACCAATTAACAGGAACACAACACATAAAAAAACAAACATTGCAGTGCATTATTTTTGTGACTTGGTTATGAAATATGGCTTTAATTCCTGAAATACTTTTATTAAAAGCAGAACAAAAACAGCCACACTGTTTCCCCCCTTGTTAGGTTATTAAAATAATTTGTTTTGCTTCATAAAAAAAAATGCTTTGAAATGTCTAAATATATTCAATCGTACCAACGCCAAAAGAACCCGTAAATAATCAACAGTAACCCCCCACCCCCTCACCTTTTTTCTGCTATACTTTACAGACGTGAAGAAGAATTTTGTATTGATGTGTAGATACAACAATTTTGTGATCTTTCCATGGAATATCACATATGTTGTGACCAGCAGCCTGTTGCTCACTATGTGTGGAATCAGAGGCTGTCTTCCTTTTACAAATAAATGATTTGAAGAACTCATTCATTCATTCATTTTCCAATCCGCTTTATCCCTTTTCGGGGTCACGGGGTTGCCGGAGCCTAACCCGGCTACTCATGGGCGGAGGCAGGGTACACCCCTGGACTGGTCGCCAGTCTGTCGCAGGGGCCACAATCACACACCCATACACACCTATGGACAATTTACAGTGACCAATTAAACCTATGAAGCATGTTTTTGGACGGTGGGAGGAAGCCGGAGTACCCGGAGAAAACCCACGCATGCACGGGGAGAACATGCAAACTCCACACAGAAAGGTCCACCAGCCAGGACTTGAACCGGGAACCTTCTTGCTGTGAGGCAGGAGCGCTAACCACTGCGCCACCGTGCAGCCCGATTTGAAGAACTCATAAGTCTAAAAAAAAAAAAACGTAATGAAAAGACCCACAATTTGACTTCTTGACGCCTAATTTTATTTCTAGCTATGAAATAAACTTCTGCTTTCAAGTAGATGGTAAATTAAGGTAATTTTGGATCTGAAGTGGTTTGATGCATGTTTGTATCAATAGGAATCAAGAGGTTAAGGTTTAATGCAGAGAGCCAACTTTTGCTCCAAATCCATTTTTTTTTAAAATTCAACTTAAACGCTCACGTGCAGGTTCAATATTTTGTATTTTCATCACAATTTTAAAGCAAATATTTATCAGTATAACAATCCAAGTTACACCTGTGGAAAACATGAGATGTAAAATTCTAAATGTTTTCAAAACATTTTTTTAATGTTCTAGTTTCTATCACAGTGATGATTTCAGCCGATGGCTTCCAATGGTTTAATCAAACTCTCGTTAGGCTGCAAGATGCACTGAATCATCATTAAATCCATCTGCATATTACCTTTGCTGCTACTCTTGGTCTGAATCTCATTTGAATCTCATTTTAATCTCTTCTATGAATCTCAATTAAACAGATTCAAGCAAAAAAAGCACTGAAAATGTGAATGTACACACACACACACACACGGTGCACCTGCTGCTAACAACGCTGTAGCTTTAAATGTGCTCATTTTAATTAATTCGTTTTGATACTCGAGACAAATCCTTTTGCAAATCTTCCTGTGGTAATTAACAATTATCGTACATTTAATAAGCAGACTGAGATAATGAAACAATTAGAGAAACAAGCTGTTTAAAGACTGATGCTTTGAACTGCATATGCTTCAATTTTCTTTCAGCGGTTTGTGATTTCAGTGAGATCGTAAATGTCCTCCCGGCTTCCTTCAAAGTAGAATGGAAACCAACATGTTGTGCAGAAACGGTCCGCTTTCAACACTGGTTTTAATGTGGAAACATGTCCGCACACAGACGTTTCTTTCGTCTCCACTCCAAACTCGGGGGCCAATTAGCAGACCTCATCTTTGTGCTCGGGCATTTGTCAGGGGACCTATGGGGAGCCCAAGAGGCTGCGAGGGGCCTCGGGGTAGCAGAAAAATTATCACTCTTTTCATCTCTCAGTCTCTCACGCATCCTTGCATACACACATTTCTACTTTCTGCTCAGAGCGGCCTTGTGCTCTCCCTGTCTTTCCGTTCTCTTATTTTCCTGGCTGCATGCGCCTCCACAACAAAGAACAAGCCAGAACATCACAGAGTGCAAACACATCAAACTCAGGTGAGGCGGACGAATTGGACATGGTTCAATAAACATATGCATAACCTTCATGTACAGGTAAATCAGTCGATGCGCTTCGCTCATAACCTCTGATCCCCCTGAACTGCGTGTGCAGGCCAACTTTGTGGGGGTGAGCACTTTCAGGTAACGGAAAGGCAAAGTCATCACAATACATGCTGATCAAAGTCTGTGCTGCTCTTTGTGTTGTAACTGTTGGCAGTGGAGTGTTTGGGGAGAACCAGCAGACTTCTGGAGCTCGTGTCAGTTTACTCCATGAGTTTTATCCTTCCAACTCTATTACACGTTGTTTTTATTCACACATTCCTGTGCGGCATCCTGCTGAATGGCTGCAGCTTCAACACACACACACACACACACACACAAAGACAAAAGCACAGAGCTGCGGGTCCCTTTTTCCTCCTCCACACCACAGGGAGGAGAGAAGGATGACAGGAAAGGAAGAGACTTCCTGTGTGTGCTTAAAAAACAGAATGAGTGGACACCTGTCTTCTGTCAAGCTCCTGTCTGCATCTCTGTGGGCTGCATATATTTATGTCTCGCAGTTAGGTGAAGACTTTCAGCACTGCAAGCAAACACGCTCAACAAAAGCTTCCAACTAAGAGAGGATGTCATCTGGAAGTTAGTTTTTTTTCTTAAATTTGTGTGACGTCAGTAAGGATTGAGATAGCAGAGTGGAGGCAGTAGATAAGATACGTGTTCTTTATTTCTGACAGACTCATTTAGCTGCGGATGAAGACAGGAGAGGAGGAAAGGACGGAGCACAGAGAGTTATAGTTATGGAGCTGTCTGAGGTTTGGGAGTGTTGAATGAAATGAGGTCCAAAGGAGTGGAGGAAGACAAACGTAGAGAAAGGAGGGCTCTGCGTGACCTTGCAGTCCCAGAAGCAGACAGAAAAGGAGGAAAACTGGTTTTCTCTAAATCATGTTTTGTGCTGTTTTTTCCCCACTCACTGCTACTCGAGTAATGTGTCAGCTCACAGGCCAGTTGCTATATCTTGTATCTCCCCCAGCCCACCTCCCTGAATCACCGTCTTCCTCACTTTTATTCCTCCACAATGATTGAAGATGTTTGTGTGTTTTAGTGCTAAATTGCACCACACTCAGCCACTGTTCCATGAGCCGTTTCCCCTCGTATATTTACTTGTACCGAGACATCAAACTGCCAGAGACCTCCTGTCACTTCTGCCATTTTCTCCTTTCCCCCCTCTTCCTCACATGAAGAAAAGTATTTATTTTCATTTATCAAAGCCTCGTACCTCTGAGGGGGAAGAAAACTGCAGTGTCTGCAATACTCAGTGTACGCGCATGTCTGGGGAGAGTGCAGCGATGCTGGGGGTTATTATGAAGAGACTCAATTGCGACAGGAGATTCCTCTGATTGGGTATAAAACGCTGTCTTATCTATTTAAATAAACCCCAGTGCAGCTTCATCTGCACACAAATGCGTGCAAGAAAATGCTAAAAATAAAAGGCAATGCGCCAATGACATAAGAAGGCAGCGGACTCTGAAGCAAGCCCATGAAACCAGTAAATGTACAAAAATAAAAGTGCAGAAGCTGGCAAATCTCTGCACGTAAACAAACACAGGAAGAAATTCACAAAGGGATTTGTAGTAATTAAATTGCAATGATCGCCCTGTTTTAGCTTTTGCTTTGAAGATGAAAAAATAGTATTGGAGAAAATTAAAAAACAGTCCTAATAGGACTTGAAAAGAAAATCTAAATATTCAACTGAGGCTAGTTACAGTGGAATCCCTCAGCCCTCCAAAGGAAAAAAAAAAACCAACCAAACAAATAATAATATTTCATGTAAAAGCTGCAGAAAGATTCATCAATAAATCCTCCTTGGTTAAAATTAACCAATCGGCTGCAAGAAAGACGCCTTGCTGGCCTGTAAACTTTGAGACGACTGAATTTGTGGCGCCAAAATGCTTTTAATGACCACCCCACACCGGTGCTGCAAAAAACAAGAGTTATGCAAAAGAGTAAAAAAGTGGAGATGTGTGCGTGTGTGCATGTGTGTGTGTGTGTGTGTGTGTGTGCGTGTGTGTGTGTGTGTGTGTGTGTGTGTAAGGCAGTAAGTGGCAGAGGAGAGAAGCAGTGATGTATGTTGGGTCTGCAGTGTGAGGCTGCAGATGTTCTCCCCAGGTGGTCTGACGCTAATAACATTCCACTTTTTACAAGCCCTTAAATTCACTCAAGATAAAGCCACATAAAGCACACCGCGCAGAACACCTCGCTGCTCCTGTTTGTACCATCAAGATTCAATGAGCATGAGGGATTGAACTTTTAAGCATGCGCTGTCTTAATTAAAAATGGGACGTACTCTGTTTCTCCTTCTGCTTCTGATCAATCATTCCTGTTGGAAGATTTATTCTGAACAGAAATGCTGCTTTATTTGCTCTTGTTTTGGACTCATTTGACAGAAGTGTATTTACAGGCTGTCATCTGTACGAACCAAAGTCAACTGGTCATTTATAAGTATATGATTTTTAAGGCATAAATGGATGTTAAAAACACATGGAGAACTCAGTCAGGAGTAATCTAATTCATAAAAGTAAAAAAAAGGAAACTACAAAGTGCATTGTGGTGGTTTATCTCCACCCTGATATGTGGTGTCAAACGTGTCAAAAGTGAGCGTGCTTGTTGCCTCTTTTCCCTCCCTCCCAGCTCCTGCTTCCTGCTCTCATGCATGCGTCAGCCTTTTAACCAGAGGTGGAGAAATACAGAGAAGTGAGCAGAAGGTGCACCTCCTTTTACGTCACACGTGTGGAAAAAAAAAACAAAACTCAGATGGGATTTTTCTCAGCTGATAGTCTTCCTAGAGCAGCGCTTTATCAGCACAAGACATTAACTGCAGAAAATGCAAGAAAAAGGCTGAAACGTGAAAATATTCTTTCTTACAAAAAAAGCAAATGAGAACAATAGATCTGAGAGAACCTAAATATTTGCACTTCACAAAATAGAACTATTTTCACACGCTTTGCAGTGGGTGTGAAGTATTGCCAAACAAACTCTGTTGACTTTGTGTTCTGGAGTTGTTAATGTGTAGACAGATTATTTCTTTCCCCTGGAGGAAAGCTTTTGTCATTCACACCAGCTTTCTGGATTTTTCTGCTGGTAAAGCTGCAGACAGCGAGGTCTTTCCTCTGTGGAATATGTTATTGTGTGTACATGCAGCTGCTGCTCAAGCTCTGCATGCACGCCGAAGTAAGCAGGTCATTTGAAAAAGAAAAAAATATATATTTTAAAACAACTAAAGCCTTGGGACCTGCCTGCATGTACAGCAGCTGATTCCTGACCTCAGTCTGAAACAGGAAACCTTATTATTGACTCGACTATACTTGTTATGGAGTCCCAATTTTACATGACCACTGACATTAATGAATGAAAGCTTTGACTGTTGGAAAAAAACACATCTTATCTTCTCCATACACTTCTCTTCTTCTTTGAGCCATTTAGAATGGGCAGGTTTTTTTCTTTTGTCATCATAAATCTTTAATCAGTCCTTCTGAAGTGAGTGAGCAGGCTGTGTCTCTGCAACCTGGACGGCTGCAACACTCACTGATGAAATGTATAGAGTCGCTGCATAGGTTAGAGCCCAGTCACATCTCAGTAAGAGTTTTATCATCCGCAAAACATTTACTTTCTCAAATGTCTGATGAAAAGAACCAAAATCCATTGTGTTTTTTTGGTTTGTTTAACTTCTGCTTTATTTTGAAAATTCAAATAATACCTGTCAAAGCGCTTTAATGTGTCTTTTCTTGAGGTCTGAACATACATTTTCTTCGACGTCTTTTTTCTTTTGCTGTGATGTGACCATTTGCATGCACAGGAGTGCCAAAGCATGCACACGTGAAGACACATGAGCACGCTCCTCCAGCAGTAAATAAAATAGTGCAGTTAGGTCACAATCACAATAAACCACAAACAACTACCATCTGTCTCATGGTCACTGGCTGTGGAAGTCAATGAGCCTTACGGGAAAGAGTTCATACCACACTGCTCCAACACAATAGCATTCAACATTACTGTTTTAAAAATGAAAGAGTAAAATACCTTTAAAGAGTTACGGACCATTTATTATTCTCCCTCTCTCTTATCACTCCCTTGTTTCCGACTCTGTCCCTCCTCTTCCTGTAAATGAGTGATTTATCAGCCTTAATTGCTGGCAGTGGTTCAGGCGGTCATGTGACCACACCATGACAGCATGTGATAAATACACCCTGGAAATTAAACCCAGCACTGCAAACAGAAACATGCACCGCTTGCATGGCATCTGCGGAGCTGGGCCCTGTTTTGACAAAAATAGATTTGGTCTAATAAAAGCATCACTTTAAAACCAAAATCTGAGCTCATCTCACGCTTTCATCGCCAGCTTAAAAATGCGGTAATAAAAGACATTTATCAAAATGAGACAAAGGCCAAAAGAGGAAGATGCACGATCAATAATGATAGACCAAATAAATCTATTGTTGTGAGGTGTTTCATTAAGGTTCTAAACAGCAAGCACAAACACACTCTCACACACTCCGACACACAGTGGAATCATTCCGGCTTGTTTTTTCTACACAGCGCTGAGCCACAAGATGCTGACTGAAGGCTCTGCAATGCTGAGTTCATGCATCTTTTTGTTACATGAAGCCACTTCTCAATCACTGACCTTTTTATCCCCACACCATAAATTATTAAAATAATGTATGGGATGTCGCCAGTTCCAGTTTGTCGTGTTTGTGGAAAACACTGGCTTATGTGAAATTTTAAACTTTATACAAAAGCAAATGCAGATTTCACATTAAAAGAAGTGATGAAAACCAAAAAAGACATTTGTATTAAAATGTATGGCTGACGGTTAAGGAGAATTTTGTATCTTCAGCGGATAGAAGTTGTGATCAGTACTGCTTTACTATGGTGCCGACATCCTTCTACTCGGGCAGCTGTAAAGCAGTTTTTACTGCTGTGGTTTTTGCTGGTGTCATGAGACAAACAACGCATCTAAACATAAATTAAATCATGGACTCTATAGCAAAAAACTGTAAAATAGAAAAATAATTTATGTCAGTTAAAAAATGAAACCTAAAGTGTTGCTCACACTAAAAACTCCACAGTTAAAAATAGACCAGGTTGGGTTGTTTTAACCCAACCCTGAAAGGGACTAACTTTTTCCTGAGTTAACATAAATTAGGTTTAAATGAAACCACTATAACCCCTAAAATTATGAATAACCAAAGAATTAGGTTGAAGAAATATCTGAAATATTTTAAGTGTGCTGCTTTTAGTAAAAAAAATAGGAGTTTTAGCGCAGTTTAATGGAAAAGAATATGTCTTTCCAAAATTTAATAGAAAAAAACCCTGCACAGTTTAATCTGCTGAAGCTATTTACAGTTTTTTGCATGTCTGTGTACTTTTAGGAAATGCATTTTTAATGTATAACTTTTTTCATGAGTTGCAACAGGAAAACTAAACTTCCTTTTTTTCCCCCCGTCACTTAAATTGTATTTCTCCCTATTCTTAGAATTGAAATTGCAGTTTATGAGCGTCTTAAAGCTAATCTGCTTGATTGTCTGCCTCCTCGCGATTGTACACTGTGGCTCTGCACCGCATTACTACCACACTAATTTCTGTTTTTGATGAAACGCAAAATTCCAGGACAACTGAGAGAGCGGATAAGAGCGGCAGAATGGGAAGAAGATAAAGAAGGACCTAGGGTGTTACTGAGTGACACCTTGCAGAAGCTGAACCCTATAATTAGATAAGAGGATTTGACAGTTTGGTCAACAAAAGGAGCATCAGTGGAGAAAGTGTCTGTATGTGTGAGTGTGTCCAACTGCGTCTTTTTGCAGTTTTGCATATTGCATCTGCAAATGCTGCCACTTAAATAGGTAACAAAGACTTGTATGTGTGTGTGTGTGTGTGTGTGTGTGTGTGGTGGGTTAAGGAACATCCATGACTCCAGCACCTCCAAACCTTCCCTCCCTCCTCCTTATTTATTTTTCTGTATTAGTTAACTCCCTCTCAGCACTTAAAATTAATGTCATCCAGCACAAAATAGAAGCTGAAAGCTAAAATTCAGCACTTTCTCAGCAGCAGTTATTTATCAAGCTAACAAGGAGAAGATGCATCCCGTTTCAGCCGGGCCCAGGAAATATGTGCCATTAAAGCCCAGAGCTAGTGTTTGAGAGCCAAGGAATAAAAGTGAAGGTGTCAAGCAGAGTGGATGGACGGTATCGGCAGTAATATGGATGCAGAAAAAGCAGCAGACACATTTATATAAGGGACAACAGATGCACTCAGGCTGAAGCATGAGAAAACATACTCTGCATGTGCTCCATGTGTGTATAAGAAGTGCTGATTTGCTGATGGCTATAAAAGACAGTCCTTTAGGGGAAACAGAAGACATAGTTTGGAGCTCTGAATAAATCATGTGCTGCCAGAGTGAGCTTAGCACTGATTTTCTCTTTAGGAGAATCGTGTTGAAACACATCCTGGGGACTGTTAGTATTGTGCCGTGTTAACATCTGTATGGCATCAGGAGCTAACGCCCAAGTGTTGGAATTCAATTAGACAGTGGGTGCAATGCTAAGCAGCTAGCGCTGGGCAGACACCGCAGGGAAGTGGGGAGGGTGGGAAGTGTGTGAAGGCGAGGAGGCTGCAGGCTGGAGGAAGGCCCTGGGCTGCTGGCTGCGGTGGTTCAGGGGAATACATTATATCACACTAACCTCCGGCTCGTTACAAGTTTCTCTTTCAATCATGCTGTGAACACATGCTCGCAACCTGAGGACAGCAGTGGCTTGGAGGCACCCGCACACACAGACACACTCCACTGTTGCAGCTTCACAACTAATTATGTTTGAATAAAACAACACAATTCAGGCTTAAAGAGCTGAAACTGCTGAGATAAAATGGAGTATTAACATAAGTTAAAAGCGGAGCGGGTTGATGCACAGAGGCTTGGCTCCAGGGTGAAGCTGCCTCCTCAAGTGTCATCTATTCTGTAGCTTAGAAGTAAAAACACAGCACATTTTTGAAAACAAGCCACATCTAAACACAGTTGTTCAGCTTGTGTATCTTTACAAGCGTTAAGAGTGACTCCCCCCACACCCCTCTCATTTCTTTTTTTGTATTTTGGAACATACTTATGCTTGCTTCCTCTCGTCTCAGACTATGGCCTATAATGAGCGTACATTCAGCTTGTATCCTCCCTGTCTGCTGGATTTCCTGGATGGAGGATGATGTCTGTGTCACCACGGAAACTGAACCAGCGTAATGAGTCTCAGCTGTAGTAGTTATAAATATATCCCAGGTAGAGAGGAAAGTTGAGTGTGTCACTCTGCGAGAGGAGCCAGTCCTGCTTCAAGTGGAAGACATGAGTGTTTTCTAAACACTTTGGTGTTGTTCAGCAGGTTCTTATTATTATTATTGAAAACAGTTTCATTTGTTTGTTTTCCAAAATGTGTTCAAGTTTTCTAAAAAAAAAAAAATAAACAAAAAATGATAATAATTCTGGATCTTTAAATGCATTTAAACATACATGCTTATTCCACCTGCAGGCCTCCACGTTGACAAGTCTTCATGCATGTACGCATGTCCTTCCTCCTTTGTTGTATCTACATAAACCTGACCTGCCTTCTGTCAGCCACAGCACCATCTTGCTTTCCCTCGCCCTCTCGCCACGAGTGGCCGCCTCACCCCATCACTGCGAGGGGAGTCGCGTGGAGGAGGAGAGGGGATGATGGCGAGAAAGCGGTTGAAAGGAAGGGGTTGCTGAACTGAGGGGTGGTGGATGGGGGGGCTCTGGAGCTTCCTCTAATGTGCCCCCTCTGCTCCCCTGCCTGTGACCTCGGCGCTCCTGACAGCCAGAAAATGCTGAAGCACGCAGGTGTCCCAGAACCGCAGACACACACATGTGAATGAAAGCACGTGCACCACACACACACACACACACACACAGATAGAGTCCTTTCTGAGCAGCCTGCCATCATTCAGGCTTTAACTCCTTCAGCACCGCCATGCTGTGCCTCCACATCCAAAAGTGGTTGAAACAAACCTCCCTACATCATTCCCAATGCTCAGCATCTAAAGAAAGTAAAGTATACTTTGTGCTGCACAGTAAAATTAGCTGATGCTGATGCTGTTGTTTTCTCTGTCCAGTCTTTTGACTGTACAGGATAAAACCTGAGGTGTCCAGAGAGTGTTCTGTCCCGCCTGTGTGTGTGTGTATGTGGGATGGGGGTTAGCGTGGGAGAGTTGTATTACAGCGGTGATGAGTCGCCTGGCTGCAAGTCTGATACCTCAGCAGCACCCAGCATTGACCAGGCCTTTAAATAAAGCCTTCGATCCTCAAGCAGGAGAGAAGGTCACCGCCTGCCTCTGGTTACCATGCCTGTCTGTCTGCATCCACGGCCAGGAGCCCTCCTGCCATCCAGCCCCTTCACTTCCCTCCTGATGTCCACAGTCAAACACGGGTCTCCTCCTTCTCTTTCACAGCCAAATGTCAGACAAATCCTACCGTCTATCTGTGTGTCAGCCATGAATAGTAATAATATTTGCTGTTTTTCTCCACAAGAGAAGAAAGGAGGATGAAAATAAATCAGGAGGTTAGGGGTGAAGGGTTTTGCTCCCATCCCAGGAGGACTGAATGTGTCAGCCCTCATAACACAGCCACAAACAGACTGATGAAACACACAGCAGAGATTTACAAAGGAGATTTCATTTTATAAAACTGTTTTAAAGGTAAGAATAATGGCCATATAACTACATCAGTAAAATACAAGCTCTGGGGATGATGCTATGCATTTTATTTCTTCTGAAAGATACATCTGCCATGTGTCAGCTCGTGACTTAATGGAAAACGTTTTTTTAGCAGGAGTAATGGGCCTGTTCCTTGACAAATGAACAAAAACTCACTAATGACAATCAGAAATATATAATTTATCAGCCATTCTTGAATTATAATGTCATGATTTAAAGTAGGGCCTCACGGTGGCGCAGTGGTTAGCGCTCCTGCCTCACAGCAAGAAGGTTCCTGGTTCGAGTCCTGGCTGGGGGACCTTTCTGTGTGGAGTTTGCATGTTCTCCCCGTGCATGTGTGGGTTTTCTCCGGGGACTCCGGCTTCCTCCCACCGTCCAAAAACATGCTTCACAGGTTAATTGGTTGCTCTAAATTGTCCCTATGTGTGAATGTGAGTGTGCATGGGTGTGTGATTGTGGCCCCTGCGACAGACTGGCGACCAGCCCATGAGTACCCGGGTTAGGCTCCGGCAACCCCGTGACCCCGCAAGGGCTAAAGCAGATTGGAAAATGAATGAATGATTTAAAGTATTCTAAGTTTGATGGCTGGAAAATCCATAAAAATATTTGTGTTTTTACAAAGGTTTTATTAAAGCTAACCAAAATTAGTTGACCGTTTAGGACACCGTTATTTTTTACAATTCAAAGCGTCTCTTAATCAGCATCAAATGAGCATGTGCAGATGAGGCAGAGGAAAAAGTGTTACCTTCGTCTACAGGTTGGGTGGAACACAGCTCTCTATCACAGATGGAGGAATTTTCTTGATGTCCTGTAAAGAAGAAAAGCAGAAAAACAACAGTAAAATACCCAGTTTTAGCAAAAACAGGACAGTTACCATAAAAAAGGTTATACTATCTAAACGGTCCATCATCACTTTGGTATCCATCAGAGGAGGTAAAAATGTTTGTGCGTTTTGCAAGAAGTAGATTCAAATGCATTAGAATATGTCTATACATATGTACACATGCACACACACGTGTAAATAACAAATAAGGCAAATAATTTGCTTGAAAAGAAAAAAAGTGTGGAAATTAAGAACTAATTCAGTCAATTCTACTAAATGGGAATTACATAATAGTAAAGAGGACTGAAAATTCTAGTTAAGTGCCATCTTTCAGGAAAAGGTTCTGCTTGTGAGTTTTTTTTTCTTTTTTTGGTTGTTTCATTAACAAAGGAAAAATGAGCCAAAGGAGTTTATTAATGCCCCTCAATCCATCTTGAAGCAACAATGAAAGCCATTCATTTTCCTGTAATCCGATTCACACCCGCACAAATGTACTCTGACCCCTGCAGCTACACGAGAACTGCCACTTTCAGACCTGCAGCACAGAGAGGGCTGTTGTCACCTGAACACTGCACGCCATCGATATGAAAGACTTCCAAGTCTGCATTATCTTCAGCCTGGAAAGAGTCTAAAGTTTCAGAGCCACAGAAATGACTGCATCTGAACCTTCTCTTATGCACCCAGGAACATGGACATACTTAGTCTGCACACTCTAGTTAACCAAAACAAGCACACATCAGAGAAGGTGGTGAGGTCCACGTGCAGAGGGCCACAACAGTGTGTGGGGTCAAGGCCTTTTCCAGGTACAAATGAAAGAGAGGCGAGGCTGCAGCAGCCTAACAATGCCGTGGGTCACCTTGCCAAGGAAAGAGATCAATGTCTGTTTGAGTGGTTGAGCGAGAGGCTGACTCCAGCAGAAGGGTAAATCACCTCTGGCTTCATTGAGATGCAGGTAAAACACACAGGGGTCGGGCATGGCTCCAACTCCAGCCTGTACAACACAACGCTGCACAGGTGAACACAAAAGCACACAGCCACACTAACAGAACACTGGTTAGTCACAGCCTGCTTCTGCACGCTCGCACTCCTCAAGCAAGTGAGCAGAGAAAAAAAGAGGTGATCTCATATCATCAAACCTCGATTGGCTGTCACAATGTTGTTGTTGTTTTTTTTTTTCAAAAGCAACTGCAACTCTTAACAACCCAAGTTGGACATTTCCTTCATGCTAAACCAGCTTCAGTTTGTGGTAAAATTACCCGATGAGTTGCATCTGCAGAAGGAAACAAACCTTCTTTACAGCTGCTGCATTCTTAGCACACACAGAGAAGAGACGGGAAATTATTAGGTTTCAAATAAACAACATAACTCAGGACACTTGCAGAAGAGTGTGGAGAGGCGAGAGGCTCTGCCACTGCCCGTCTGGATGATGAACAAACCTCAGAGGAACAAATGCTGCTGATTTAAATCACTTTAAATGTAAATGTTTGTGGTGCGGGGTGATGCAGATGCAGATTGAGGGGGAAGAGATTGAAAGTGTTTCCTCCTTTGTTGGCCAATGTGTGCAACTCTTTGGGTGGGTTTATTATGTTGGAATGAAAAAGTTTACAGGGGGTACCCCCGAAAATGAAATTGCACTGATAATCTGTGCTCTGATAAAATTACAATTTTTGTAGTTTGCACAAAAAGATGAAAACGAATGTGTTCAACTACCTGCTTCATGAGATTACAGTCACTTTATTATCTTATGTAGATTACAAGATTAAAATATGCCACTTTGACATCCAAAGGCTCATTAGTACAGATCTAATAGGCTAGTTATAACACAAAGACTGCTATTGAGCAATCCCACACAAACAGACACTGAGCGGTGTTCACATCATGTTTCCTATTAATTCTGAGAAATTAAATCGTCCTACATGACCATGATTCAAATGTCAATACTGATAAATTTCAAAGTGATTTTCCATAGTTGACCTAAATTACAGAGGGCCAATATTGTGACGGCAGACAACTACATTACCTTTAATAACCTAATCATAGGACAGACTGCAAATGATCACAGTGCAGAAGTCAATATTCTGGGCCGGAGAATAGAATTACAACTCATACTGATGAGAATAATAATGCAGCGTGTGTTCATGTGCACTTTCACGCTGCACGAAAAGATGGGAGGAAGCAAAAAGCCAGAGGAGGAGGTGTTGACTGTGTCATGCTGCAGAAAGAAGAGGAGGAAGCCCTGAAATGTTACTTCCTGCACCTTCTGCTCTCCTTCAACACAGGAAGTGAATCAGTGCCACTGCTTCTCCTGCCCTTCGGTGTGTCTGCAAGTCTGAATACACGCCAGCAAAAAGCGTCCCACGCCATTTCCACAGCCCCCACAATGCTCATCAATTTTCCACCTTATCCTTCTCCAGTGACAGAGCACAAACACTACAAACCTACCAACCATTACACAGAAAACACCACCCGTCTGCCACATGACAAACACAAATGGGTAACCCCACCATCGCCCCCACAAGAAAAAAAGAGGCGACATGAAAGAACTACTGTCTCCAGTTCTGGGGTTATAACACAAATGTAATCAAATAGCTCACAATATTGACCTAATCAGATAGAAGGACCATAAATAAATGGACGCGCGCTCACTAAAAGGCCTTTTCTCTCAGCTAGGATGCATCTCTGATCGTTTATCATTTGAGAGGAGCAGGAAAGCGGCCAGCATCTCTCTGCTTGGTGTCTCTCACTTCTGTTTAATCACAGAGAAAATCCTTCCTGCAGGCAGGAGAGTCTGAGCTTTCATGGGAGCATTACAGGGCAGGTGACTGCATGACCCAGAGGTGAGGGGCCAGAGTCTGTCAGAAGTGAACAAATAGGTCCTTATGAGTGTCATAAACACACAGCTTCCAAGCCCTTTGCTCTAAAAAAACTGAAGGAAAGGAAATGTTCCTCCACATACACTCCACCCAAAAGGTTTCCAGCAGCTTGAACTGAGGCGGCCACGACCTTGTACAGCAGCTTAACCCGGATCCTGCGGCTTTCATCTCACCTCCTTAGGATGCAGAGAGCAGAAACACTGCAGGCCACACTCAGATCTGCAGGACCCGTCAGCCCCGACAAGACCACGTCCCTCCGCGCCCTAGTTGGCTATTATGAGATCCGATCTCACTTAAAGACCATTTGAAAGCTTATTGCACACATTGTGTTATACTACCCCCTTAAAAGATCTGATGTCCTCATAGTATTTTTATGAAACCTGATATTTGCGCCAAATTTTCTAAAATTAAGGATCATTTTTTGGACAATCAAATATTAGATCGAACAGTTTGATTTAAAATGCAACCCTCAACAAGTGGGCCTGGGTGGAAAAAGGGCAGGTTTACTCTCAATCAATGAATTAATCAATTAATCAATCAATCAGTCAACCATTTACACGTCCCTTCCAGAAGCTCATGTTCCAGGGAGGGGGGGGGGGGGTGTTAAATAAAACAATAAACTGTGATAATACTGGCTCAGTTTTTGAGCGGATTCTACGTTCAAATGTTCGGACTTTTTACGCAACAAGTAAAGGCCGTCTTTTCCATTTAAAAAAGAGAGAATTGTAAACCTCTTCATTCTAAAAGAAAATATCTGTAAAACTAAATAAAAATAAAAAATTTGTTTAATAAAAAAATAATTTTGGCACAAGCAGAACTCGATTTTCTTAAAGATTTACGCGCGCTCTGCGTTCAACATTGTTCTAGAAAGTGATAAGAACCAGATGTTTCTGTTATAGCAATAATCTAAATGTAACTTTCAGTCAGGAGCGACAGGAGAAATGTCAGAGAAAGAGGGCAAAGAAAAATGCAAGACTGAACAAATCAGGAAAAGAAATATGAACTTAAGAAAATTCACGATTCCAGCACGGTGGTATATCACAACAATGTGCCTTTTTTAAATTTTACATTTTAATAATTCATCTTATTCTGAAAACACAATTTTCTTAAACAATTTTAAGTGATCAAACTTTAACTCACAAATAATTCCATTTTTGAACTAAATAAGAAGTTTGCGTTTCTGAGAAATCTTTGTTCGGTCCATTGAAATGTTATAAAACACTGAAGGAGATTGTTTTAATAAAATTAAAATAAACAAAATAACATCTCAAGTTTTGCGTACAAAAAGTGTTTCTTAATTATTTTATGACCTGATCGGCGTCCTTTTCTGTATTTTCTCTTCAGTCCCACTTGTTGATCTCAATGATTCTATTCGTTTGTCAGAAAAAAAAGAAATCTCTCCCCATTTTACGCACTCAAAGGCCTTCAGGAGCCTATACATCAATACCGAGGACGCAGTTGGAGTCATTTGTTTCCAAGTGACTCCAACTTTAATGAAAATAAGAGCTGCGTGGATTTTTAATCTTTTCTAAAAAATAAAAGTCAGAATGTTGGTGAGGCCGATAAATGAAAAGATGAACAAGTTTATCCGAAGAAATATTTCGTAACACACTTGCATAACTTAACATAAATCACGAAACTTTGGGTTTGGCAAAGTTTGACCATTTTTTGCTATAAAATTTTGATTTTTCTTTTTATAATTCGAGAATTTAAACAAAATGAACTATAAATAAAACTGCATAGTCGCATCAAATTTATTAAAACAGTTTTTGGTGAAAAGAAGGATGGAGGAAGATGCGCTTATCAGTCCAGTCCAGTCCCCTCACAGACCGAGATGATTCTGTTAAATTCAAGTCTGATCATATTGTCGTTTGAATTTCCCATAAATGTGCTGTTACTGTTTACCTTTGTGGTGAAAAAGATCAAATTAAACAAACAATAAAAGTTAAAAACACAAACTTTTCTAATTTTCTTAACTTTCAAGTCCTCCTTCAGCTCTTAAAAATGGTTGGATTAAAGCGCGCACAACCTCTTAGCGGCGCGTAAGCTTAACTTTTCCTTTTGTGCTCAATGAAAGTTTCTGTCGCCGGGACTCACATGAAAAACTCCGGGGATGAGGGGTTGTTGTCGCTGCTGGAGCCTCCGTTTTCTCTGAAGCCGGTGCTGATCAGCTTCTCGTATTTCTCCTTGTAGGCGTCCCTCTCCCTGGCCAGCCGGGAGATCTCCTGCTTGAGATGGTCCACCTGCTGCATGAGCTGCGTCTTCTCTCCCTCCAGGACGTGCCGCTGCTGGACCCGCTTGTATCGACAGGACTGGGCATAGCCTCTGTTCTTTAGTGTCCTCCTCTTCTGTTTCAGGCGGATGACTTCTTCTTTGCTGACCCCCCGCAGCTGCCGGTTCAATTCCCGCACCGACATGGTCACCAGCTGTTCGTCCGAGAAGCGCTCCTCCAAGCGCATGTGCTGATGGTTTCCCCCCGCGCCACCGCCGGACTGAGATCCGGAGGAGGGATGGTGTGCCGCTGAGTGGTGGTGATGGTGATGGTGGTGGTGGTGGTGGGGAGTCCCGTTCTGGGCTGCAGCTGCTGCAATGACCGCGGACACCACGGCGGCCGCCGATCCCATCTCCTCCCCGGCCATGGCGCCCCCTGCCCCGGCTGCGCCGCCGAACTGCTGCCCTCTGGCATACCCATCGAAGGTCTGGAGTTGGTGACTGCTGCTAATCAGAGCCTCTACGGCGTCCTCCGGGCTAAAGCCCAGAGCTTCGGGGTTCAACTGCTGTTGGTACCCGGTCATCCAGTAGAAATCCTCCAAGTGCGCCTTCTGCTCGCTCCCTGATCCCGGACTGGGCGCCGAGAAGCTTGGAGAGGGGGGAACCGAGCTGCAAGGTGTGCTCATCGGGGTGGAAGACAGGGATCCCCCGGCGACCAGGCGGCTGCACTGGTTGATGCTGCGATCGGGCTCCACCGGCTCCTTTTTCACTTCAAACTTCATCAGATCGAAGTCATTAACATATTCCATGGCCAGGGGACTGGTGGGCAGGTCGGAGTTGCTCATTGCCAGCTCTGATGCCATCCTCTTGCTGTTGACAGTCCTCCAAAGGGGGTGAGGAGCACCTGTCAAAGTAGGCTGCTGAGACACGCACTGAGCCAGCTTGATTTCTTTATTTATTTTCTTCAAAACCGAAGGAAAAGGTGAATTTTCTCGCACTAATTGCGCAGCGCGAAGCGGCTTTTTGTGAGTCGATAAGTTTTTTTTCCTTCAGTCTGTGTTGCACAGACGCATTGGAGCAGCGCTGTTTCCTCCCTCTCTCCCAGCGTGCGGGTGTCTGAGCGACGCTCTCTCTGTTTCTACCGTTTAACACTTCATGGCTCCTTTTAGGATTAGTGCGCCAATTTGAGGAGGTTCACGCACGTGTCCCGGCCAAACAGTTGTGGAGAATAAAGGGCGGAAAAAAAAAAAAAACTCCACCCAAGAATTGATAGATTTTTTTCAGCGGATCAGTCAGACGACGAGTAAAAAGCATTGCTTAGTTTTATAGGCGTCCTGACGTCAGGACTGAAATATGAAATTGACCGAGGGCCAGCCAACCAGTGTTCGTCACTGAGCTTAATTAGCATAATAGTGTGGAAAAGTTTTGACAAACGATCAAACACGTTTATAGACTCATTTTTAGACTTAATATGAACATTTGTTGTAGAAAATAAATTAAGTTTGTTTTCATCATGTACAGAACATAACGTTAATAGTTAATCATGTCAGTCATTATAATAATACAAGAAACAGTTATTTGTATGATTTTTCAAATAGTTGAAATTCATATTTTTGCCTTTATTTTATGATTTTAACAATATTAAACAAAAAAAACCTCCATTCTGGTTATATTGCTTCAAATTTTCTCTAAATAAAACTATTCTATTTTTTAAATGCACTTTTTAAAATCTCAATTTGTTTAATTGGTTTCTTTCTAAGTAGTTTCAAAGTAAAGCTTTAAGATGAAAACTGGATTGTTGTTTACAGCAAAATCAGACCTCTGATGAAGCTGATGTTTGAGTGATGAAGGTGTTTGAAAGGACCCCCTCGCCCCCACCCTCCACCCGTCTGCTTAATTTCTCTTGTTTGGAAACCCAATGTCGCCACCTTTCGGCTGGACTGAAAACTACACCATGTGAGTGAAAGCCACTTTTCACGCGCGATCAACAAAATGCAAGTCTACATTAAATCCACTCTCCCACGGATTGGCCTCCAGTGAAAACGCCTGTCGCCTTGCTCTCTTTAGTCTCAATCCCATGTCTGATCAGAGCTTTAGCGTTTCTCTGCGCCTCCTGGAGCGCGTGCGCTCCTCAGGAGGAGTGGTAACACGAGAACAAACAATAAGCCTTTCTATGCACACAGGACCGGAGAGTAAATAAGAGCACTCTCTGTGGAGCGTGTCACACGGGGAAACTTCAGAAAGCTACAAAGCCGCCAGCAGATAATCCCACTCCCCGGTGTCCCAACACAAGTAAATAGTCTCCTGGTCCCTGTGACTGTTCATGGGAACTTGATGTGAGACAGGAAGGATAAACATCGTGTTTTATTCATTAGAATATAGAACAGAAGCCCCTCTGATGCTCTTGAATTCATATTAGTCATATGAGAGGTTTCATCTGATGCATCTCATGTTTTAATGTTCCTGTCCCACCAACAGAAAGTCAAGGGAACAAACACATTCATAAAAGAAAATATATATACATTCTTGCTGGTTATGCATCCAATTGAGAGCCTTTAATCATCCAGACTGAACATTTTAGTTAAGTGAATGATAATTTATACAAAGAAGATGGACACATAAACACAAAACATTCTTGTGCAAGTTTTTTTTTGTTTGTTTGTGCCTAGCTATGTAGCCACAAGGGGGCCCAAATCTAAGTCTCCTTGTGCCGGTCCCTAGCCCAGATAATGCTATGTTGGGAAGGGCGTTTGGCACAAAACTCTTTCCCAAAACCACAAGTGCAAATCAGTGAAAGTTGTGGTGACCCCAGAGGGGATGTACCAAAAGGCACACAAATACCTGTGGGATGGTCTAAGAAATAGTTTTGTCTTCTTTTGGATTTAGAGCTGTAAGGTTTACTGTCCCTGTTCGATGTGGTGTTTTTTCCTTTTTGTCCAGGGGTGTACACATTATACAATGATCATAAACAAGTCTACTTCAGTCAGGCGATGACAAAGAAGAGTTGGAATATTTTACATTTTTAAAAGTTCAAGTTAAACATTTATATTATAATCACAACTATTAGATTATAAATGCAAAATCTGCTGCAAGTTGGAAAGTTTAATCCTTCATGTCTGACGCAACACTTTTGTTTTTGCTCCCTTTTGTCATGAGATGAGGTTAAGGACCTGAAACATTTTCTACAAGCACAAAATAACCTTTTCTCTCAAAAATATTGCACAAATCTTTCTGAATCCGTGACAGTAAGCACTTCTTCTTTGCTGAGATAAATCATCCCATGTCACAGGTGTGACATGTTAAGATGCTGACAAGAGAGCATTATCATTGCACAGGTGTGCCTTAGGGTGTTTTCAGACAGGAAAACTGCAGAGTCCGCTTAATTCAGTCTGGATCGAGTCCTGAACCTTACGTTTGGTTTGTATTCAGACTGCCTTTCAATCGAACATTTCTGTTTCCAACCAAAGCTTGTAAACAAAAGCACGTGACTGAAGATCTGTTCAGTAATTGGCCAGGAATTACAAGGGTCGGACAAAGCAACAAGAGAAAGAATAATGGAAGTCCTATGCTCTGTAGCCATTGTCGGGATAGTTCACTTATTTCGCTGTACAATTTTGATCGTCTGTATCAAGGTCAGGTGCAACACTTTTTTCTTGCTACTTGGGTTTGGCGGAGGCATGCTACCAGGCGGTTACTGAGGAGATGGCGACTAAGAAGGTACACTGATAGGTTTTTATGACTGTCAGGAAAACAGTGTGAGAAGAAATGTGTATCACGTTAAAAGTTGTTTTAATGAGCCTGCATTTATCCGACCGAATTTCAGTGAGTTGCTGTGTCTCACCTTTCTTTGAGCTCCACAAAAACACTCCACAGCTCCACGTTTTTCCACAGGATTCTTTCCACTCAAAAGATGGGTCTGAGGACAGTTCCTGGTCCTGGACCAGGGCCCCTTGGATGTATTCCGACTGAAAATGTGCTCCAGATGGGGAGGGGAAGCAGAGCGGAAACAAACTCTGGTTCACTTTGTGGCAATCAAATGTGTCCAGTCTAAATACACCCTTAGACTGGCTCTGGGGTGACCATCATTTGCCTCATGCAGTGCAACACATCCCCTTCGTATAGGTCGATCAGGTTTGCGAATGTCGCCTGTGGAATGCTGGCCCACTCCCCTTCAATGGCTGTGCGAAGTTACAGGAACTGGAGCACAGTACAGTGTTGCAAAATATTTTGGATTATTGTACATATAAAAATATTCTTCATTGTTTTTCCATTCAAGCTGATGCTAAATTAAGTGATTCCTGGATTTAATAGTTCCTTGGAAATTAGCGATAAATGCATGAGGAGGATTAAAAAAAGCTCTCGCCTGTCTAATGAGACAAGAAGTGACTTCAGTTCAATGTCTGAATATTTAAATGATGCAGCATCTTTACTTGTGTGATTTTGAGGGTCCTCTCTTATGTTTTTGCCCAACTACAGTGCACATAAATGAGCTTCTGTCTGACCTTTCACAGTTCAACCCCAAGAGGAAACTGATGCATCCTGGGAACAAAAAAATAACCAGAGCTTCAGGACTTTTATTACTTTTACTGGTGCTGTGAGCTAATTAGAGGTAATTAATTCAGATTTTTTTAAGAATACACCCGTTATAATGTGACTTATGTGCATGATGCATCTGATCATACTTTTATTTTCAGCAAATTAACCTTTAGCCTGTCTCCAATGCTCCATGAAGAGCCGATGAGGATGTGCAATAGTTGGACTGGATCAGGGTGGTGTGGTACCTAATGTGGCCTTTGCATGGTTTCTCTGTGGATGTAGAGTATTTCTTTTGTTCTGCTTCCTCTCACGGATCAAAAACAAGTAATTTGGTTGCTTTTACTCAAAAAAAAAACACATAGGAATAAGCCTCTTGTTTCCGTGTAAACCAATGTTGGACTGGCATTCTATTCAGAGATACCCAACTTATTGAAAAATGAAAAAAAAAATCAAATAAAAATGATTTCACAGATCGCCAAGAAATGGATTTCATAACTCCACTCAGACTTTTTAAACTCTGACTCATGCCGGAAATAGCCAAGTCATTAGCACATTCAACAGACAAGAACTAAAATAAAATGACAGGAACTAAAGGATTTCTGTATTACCAAGATTACCCCCTTATAATCATCCATTACATTCCCAATGGGAGGTAGGCTTCATTTTCCTCCTCAATCCCTGTTAAATGCCATATATTAAACTCCGCTGGCACTTCAAATGGAGGACAACCAGACGAGTGGGCTCAGTGGGCTCATCTGAGACACGTTTAATTAGGAGGATTGAAAATGAAATGTTTTGTGGGGCCTTAACTAACTGTGGTATCTTCCATTATGTGAAGCCACCAAAAGATATTACTGTAATTTTTCTGTTTGTAAGTGTTCTATGAATGAAAGAAAATCAGAAAGAATGAAACACCTGAACACATTTGATAATACTTTTGATGTATTACTGTGATTATTTGAAGTAACGTGACATCCTTGAGCTCATTGAAAAAATGGTAAATAACATATCTAATGGTAAAAATGAGGAATTGTTATTATGTAAGTCACAGCAGTAAAGACCACGTCTAATGCTAAAAGACCCACTCCTGTCATTGTTTGCAGATTGGTGTCCAAATTGTCCGGAGCACCTAATTGGTTGAAGACGCCCAGCTCAGAGTTCAAATACTGCCACATCATCTGTGCCACATCAATTCAGAGGCAAATTTCTAATGAACTCTTGCCACTCTGCAGAACCTAGGTCCTAGAAAACAACACAGTTATTTTGATATTGGCTTAAAATGGCATAATTATAATAAAAAAAAAAATACAAATATGATCACCAGTGAACAGTATTACTTTTTTTTTTTAAACTCAAATCGTCGTAGCAGTTTTCTTTTGCACATTAAAAGTTGTTGTTCACCTTTCGGCAATCCTATCAGGTTAAAATGAGGGGTCGCCACTCTGAATCAGCGTTCACTGATTCACACGTGGTTTGGCAGGGAGTTTTATTCCGGATGCCCTTCCTGACACATTTTATCTGGGCTGAGAACCGGTATAAGGAGACCCAGACTTGGGGCCCCTTGTGGCTACATAGTTAAGCTGTAGCTTAAAGGGTTTTGCCTAAAGACCCAACACTGGAGGAACCTTATCCAACCCCCTGGGCACGAACCCTGGTTTCCCACTCCAGTCCTACATGCAGCCAACTGAGCCATCCAGCTGCTTTACACAGTAAAAGTTAATTATTGCTATTATACAAAGGTGAAGTAATTACTTCTGAACTTCCAAAAACTGTCAACAATCTTGAGTTAATTAAAAATTTATATTTCAGGAAGTGAATGACAAAAAATACACTTATTGTTTGTAGGTTTGTGTAACTGTGAATATGAGTTTGTGTTTGGTCTTTGAACTTTTTCTGGCATTTAAATCCTTTCCAAATTCATTGGTCAAAAAATGACCCATAAGACAATCAACACCTCGTGGTGTACAGCCCACATGCAAACATAAACAAAAACAAACATTTCTGATGATGGAGCCCCTTTAGAAAAACTCATGAAATTGAATGTTGGAAAAGCATAGGTAGTTTATTGGAAATTCACCTCACAGCTGCGGACAGGGGTGTTAGCGTGCAGTAAGCCTGCTACCACTTCCCATCATCACTTTGTTTACACTCTCTCCCACTATCTTACAGCTCCTCATAACCCCAACCTAACATTACTGGTGCAACACAAATGGCGAGCAATATGGAAACTATCTGGTTTTGAGCCAGATGGCAACTTGGATGAGAAAAAACAAAGACGTAGTCATCTAAAAGTGGATGCATTGGAATGGAGCAAAGCTGGGAGGTTCTGGCCGGCTGTTCAAGGTCCAACGCCTTTTTTTCACCTACTCCTGATTCACTATGATGTGAAAAAAGAAATACTCAAGAATCCAATGTTAATCTTAATTTGACATGTCCTCCATCATGAGAAAAATGCTACAAGAACATGATAAAAACACCAAAAACACACCTTTCATTGGAGTGAGTCTCTTCAAGGAACAAACCTGTGAACACCTCAACAATATAATCAAAAATTCACACAAACATCAATAATTAGCTGTTAAATACTGCCGCCAGGGCTCATCTTCGCTCATTAGACACACACTGCTTCATTATTGGCCTAATTAACTGTTTCTATCATGCATCACCCAGCATGTGAGGAAGGGCAAATGGAATAATTCAGTCCTCACAAAAAAAGTAATATATATTTACCTTTCTGAAGGTAATAGTTTCTAATAGTCCTCCATACAGACAGACACATATGGACAAATTAAGCCTTTCAAAGGATTTTCTATTTCTAGGTTTATGCACAGTATTTGCTTGTCTGACTCTAAGTGTCCACATGGCACAATGATTCATATTGCAGTTGGAGGTTATGAGTTGTTATTGATGTTGCTGGTATATGCAGTGTGCTATATGCTCTCTGCAACTGTTTGCTATTATTAATGTCCACCGTGTCCATGCTGTCCTGTTATTAATGTGACTCATATACATAAAGAGATTCCCCATTAGTCAGAGTCCAACTGCACCCTTTCACAGAAAGAAGGTGCAGGGAGCCTTTTTTTCCTTACAGTGCACCGCCTCCATCTCCTCATGAATGTCAGGTTTGCATGTAGCCTGCCTTCTCTTTAGTCGTACAGAAAAACCCTGACTGAACAACAGAGTGACAAGTTCTGTGGTTGATTTAACCGCTTTGCACTTTGGACCTTTTTTCTCTAAAATATTTGTTCATGACATTCTTACTTTAACATGAGATGTTGCAGAAGCATGAAGACGAAAACTTATTTCTGGATTTCAGTGAAAGAGTTTGATTTTTTTCTATGCAAAATGAAAACAAGGACAACAGCTTTTAGGTCAAATGTTTAATTTTACAGGGTTAGTGATGGTTTACATGATCGCTACGACAACTGAATAAATTATAATCGTCTGTAAATTTCTTGATTGCTTTGGCCATGACCAAAAACTGGAGGAAAAGAGTAAATTCAGACAAGTCTTTTACTTTTGTGCAGAAACTCACTTTTAGCTGCTTTCTTTGCCGGTTCTACGAAAAATATAAAAACAGCCTTTCATTGCTTTACAGTAATGAATGAAGCATGCAGAACCCACAGGCTTTCATTTCTTTACAGACACTAAACAATTCGTCCACAAAGAAAATAAAGATGACAATGTAAATACTGCTGTGTGCAGTGTGATTTAGCATGATTGCAGATGAATGTAAATATTAATTCAACCCTCCCTCTGATAATCCCCTCATCTGTTCTGCAGAAATTGAAGAATCATTTGCCATGTAAACGGAGGAGTGTGTGAGATAGCAGACAAACTAAAGTCACATCTCTCTGCGTTGTTCTGCAATCTGTCACAGAGGGAGATGCAGAGACAAAGCTGCCCACAGAACACCACGGCCTCAAACTTTAATCCTTTATGTCTCCTTTAGCTAAATGCCAGGAGACAAACACAGCTCTGGTGACTTCAGAAGGGGAAAGAGGAGGAGGAGAGAGGACGAGGAGGTTGATTGTTACTGACTGAGGGATGAGTGAAGAGGGATGATGAACAAGCTTCATGTAACTAGTGGAGTTTTGATTATGGCAATATTGAGTGTTGAAATGAGATCTTTATCAGATGTGGTTTTGAGGGAGAGACACACATGGAGCTGAGGCGCAGGGGGCGGGTTTGGATAAGCTTTAATCTGGCTGCTAAATGGAGGGTTTGACATGTTGTGTCTGTCTGTGGATGCCTCAGGGGGAAAGTCTCTTCTTCAGCTCTTCTTCTCAAATGCCTATCAAGCTCCAGATGTATCAAAACAGAAAACTCAAGTACTAATGTTAGGAAAACTTGACTTTAGACCTAAACTGAGAGGTCCTGAAGCAACACATCATTTTGGAGGGAAAGGGGGGTTATGACAGCAAAAAGGAACACGATGAAGAAGAGAAGAAAGTACCTTTAAGCTTTTCCTAAAAGTGCACAAACAGACTTAGTAAGAGTTAGTCATGGTTCTTTGCGCACTCACAGTAGATTTGGATGCTTACACAGGAGCAGAGACACCCTTCCTGTTGCTTATCCGCTTCCTGAGCCTCAATTTGTATTGAAATCCCTCACAGGCAATTATCCATATGCGAATGGTGTACTTACTCCGAGCTTATATAAGTTTCTTTCTCAGTAAGCCGCACCATTTTCATTTAAAAACTCTGATTACAATTTCAGAGTTTATTGCTATGAGAAAATGGCAGAAAATGGGCGCTCGCAGTTAACGCAGTTTGGAAAATCCTGCTGGACCTCTCGCTGGCTGTATAATTTGGAAGATTGAATAATCTTTCCCTGGCATGATGTCGAAAATCCCTTTGCGGAGAGAGAAATGTGGGCGGTTGGCATCCATTTGGTCAGGAAGACATTTTGTTGAGTAAAGAGTTGGCAGGCAGGCCGGAGAAAACCCTCGCCGCTGCTCACCGCCGCCTCCTGCTCACCGCCGCCTCCTGCTCACCCACCTTTCTGTCAGGAGTGTCATATATCTGGGGGATATCTGAGGGTGAGGGAGATTGCAGCCCAATTACGGGCTGATAACTAATCAATAGGTCGCTTATTCCTACAGCAAGAAGTAAAGGAATGGGCCCCTGGGACGGGTAGTTCAGATTACTCTCCTCTCAACATGGCGCAGCTGCTAATGATGAGGCTGAAAATAAGTGAAGAGAGGCAGACAGAGGAAGGAATTAAAGAAAAAAATCAAGGCGGGGCAGAGCGGCGGTGTTGCAAAAAGACAGACATTATGAGAAGAGATAGAGATTGAGACAGAATTGAAGCCATCATTCAACAGTCCTGTCATGTTGAGAGGGAAGTTTGTTATCCTGAGAAAATGACGTAAAGTTAAACTAGAGCATTGTCGATGAGCTGATAGGAAAAAGAGAGCGCTGGCTGATGAAAAATGCCATAACTAACAGGTAACAGTAAACCTTGTGACCATGAAACACCAGTTAAATTGAATAAGAAACACATTTGTGTCGCCTCCTCTGAAAAAAACAAAAACGTTTAGAGCATTTACCCTGTAAAAGTCCTAAACACTTTATGCTGAAATTTGTTTTCTTTCAAACAATATTTTTGTTGGCAAAAATGATTTTTTATGAATATTTTATAAAATCATAGAGTATTAGGGGTAGACAAGAAATACATTTTTTTTCATTATAAAGTATTCTTTAAAAAAAACGTTCATGTTGTTATTTTTTTTAATCAATCAACCACGTTAGTCTAAAAATGTTAGAGATTTGCAGACTGAAAATTGCTCATCAATAACGCCCTTTCTTGTCTGTTACTTTCATTGTGTTCCTCTATGAAGCTGTTTTTGTACTCGAGGGCATAAAAATAAAATACTCCAACACAGTTAAGAGATTGTGACTTTTTAAACTTTCACTGTAAAGTAAATAATTTCTATAGGGAGATATCTTAGGAATTTGAGCAAAGAATAATTTGTGATGCAGAAAGATTTGCATAAAAGAAGCTCATTGTCTTTGGCGGTTAGCCTCTAGGTCAGTGACATATTGAATGTGTTGGATAAGTTGGACGAATAAACCCCCAAAGGCTAGAAGCTGTATTTATTCAAATATAAAGTCATACCATAAAAATATACACAATAGCTGGTTGCTAAACAAAACTGAACAGACTAAGCAAAACTGGCATCCCTGCCTTCAGACCCTCCTTCTCGGTGAGGAAAAACTCTTAAAAAAACCCTACCTTGGGGAAAAAAAAAAAAAGAAATCTTAGGGATGCCCACATGAAGGAGGAATCTTCTTCCAGGAGGAAACTGATGCGCTAGAACTGTTAAATAAGAATTAGCGTATCACTCTACATGTTTAAAAAACAACTACCTGTTTGAATAGTGTAGCAAATGGGCTTCATTCAGATGAAACTGTGGGGCAGCTGGGGGTGCGAGACGAACCAGAGGCAAGGTCCACAGCAAAAGACAGGTGCACAGACGATCCACCTGGACATTAGACAATAAATTAAACGAACAATTTTCTGGTTACTATTTCTCACAGCACAAAAACTTCAGTTTTACTCTCTCCTGTTTTCAGAGATGTTGATTTAAAAAAACGTGTCAGGTATTGAGGCCTTGTCTGTTGTTTGAACCCATGTTTCTCCTATGTGGAGAAGCTAATGACAACTTTCCAGGAAGGCATTCATGTCTAAAAGGATCTTTTTAAAGACTCTAAACTGTTGCCTTTAAGTCCAAGAAAGAATTTCACTATCCACCCATATCTATGATTAAATTCATTCATTCACTGAATATTGGGAAGGTAAAGTGACTGGAACATTTTGTGTTTCACTTTTTGATGAAGCCAAAAAAACGTTAATCTACCACAGCAAAAAGGAATGCTGTGTTCCCTAAACAGAAACTGCCCAGACAGTTAAACAGTAAAAATACCTCCCATAGTTCAGTTTAATGCTGACAAGTGTTGACCCCCCAATTTGAATTGTTTAACATGTTTTTGGGGAAGTACTTATTACACAAACTTCCAGGTAAAAATAAAAAAAAAATATGTATAAAAGGAATTATCAAGAGCTGTGGTCTTATTTTAAATAATACATTTTAAGACATATGGGAAGGTTACGTGTTTCCTACCAAGATTGTTGAGGCAGATTTTATTCATTCATTGCAGGATCCTCAATTTTTGGGGCATTTCTTCAACAGTCTGCAGTGCACAGCTGTTAGAAATGCAAGTTGGAGCTTGGGTTCTGCCTCCAAACAAACTGCTTCTTGATGCTTGAAGCATCCTCTTCCCATGAAACATAAGAACTATTTGTTCTCATTTCCTTTGACAGGCCATTCGTTTTGTTGCTTCTCTGTCACTGTCACCTTCATGAAGAAATATGGACGCAGCCTTTGCCCTCGTCTCCCACACCCTCTGCCCCGCACTGACAATCTGACTAGACCCCAACTGCCCCCCTCCCACTTACAAAAGTCCTCCATCCAAGGCCACTCTCATGTCTATCGCTCTTCCGCTAATACAGAAAAACTGATCATCAATTTTTAATTCAAAGTTTCTGTTGCATAAGCCTCAAACTTTAGAGCAGATTCAAGATTTCATTTGTTTTTTCCAGGGTTAAAGTTGATTAATTTGTAAGAGTTGAAGAAAAATCGGATTTGAGAGCAAAAAAGCAAACCGAGGATCTGATCCATATGTCTGGCTATCTTTTCATGTCAACTGCTGTCTATTAGTTGAACAAACTGGCACAAGGCTTCAGAGAGAGAAAACATTCAAATATTTACTATTAAAACTGATCAGGCTTCTCCCAATCTGCTTGTTTATCCTCCTCCCTTACCAGATCAGTACAAAGCTACTTTACAGCCTCTTAAGCTCAATGTGCCTCTAAGACAATACAGCTGAGAAACAAAACAGATTTCAGTGAATTTACTGATTAAACCCAAGCAGTAGTTTTCTGGATTAAATGGGACAGCACATCGCTAAACAGAGAGTGAGTGAATGAAAGTCTCTCCTCCATCCAACTTCATCTCAAATCAGTAGCATTTGGCACCAGCATGCTGGCCATGTCCAAAGTTTTCTGTTCAGCGAGACCACGAATCAATCTCTCCAAATCGAATGGTAAAACTTCTTATCCACGAGACATGCCATCTTCAATCCATTCTGGACTCCTTAGCAAGATGAAGATGGAGAGGCACGTGGAGAAAGAAAGTGTAAATACTGGCTGAGCAGCCATGCGTTCTGAGAAATTTGTTGTCTCTTTTCCCTTCTCTCTCCTGCGTTGGGACTGTGTTGTTAAGCTCTTTAGTCCGCGTGGCTAATGGAATAGGGTTGGGAGGATTACACAGAGCTAAAGCAATGGGCCTGGTGAGCCTTGGAAAAACCACTGCAGCTTCGCCGTGTGAAAGGGAGGGAAAGATTTTTCCATTTTTTAAAATGAGAGGCTTTCTAAAGCAGAGGGATCAAAGAAAGGCGTTGGGGGTACTGAGAGGGTAGGTTAATTGTAGGATGGAGAACTTCCAAAGGTCAACATCATTAGCAGAGCCATCATGTCTCATTCTGAACATATTTCTCTATGTTTTCTATTTGTTAGACCTCCTGAGGTTATGTTGTTGTTGAACCTCTTGCAATCTATAGACTGACAGGACTTTGTGTGGTTTTGTGGTCTCATCAATTAAAAAGACAAAAAAAAAATGGTAGCAGAAGGTGTTCACACTTGACCTGGTGATGAAAGCAGCAAAAGTGATTTTAGCTGTAGAGAAATGAGACAAAACATGGGTAAAATTTAGATTCAAACAAAAGAAGTGGAACAAATCTTTGAACCAGTCCATAGAATGAGTCCCCCTCCCCTTGCAATATCACCCAAAGAAATGGAAAACAAAACAAGAACATGAACCTCTAGATTAAGATAAAAAAGTTTCATTCCAATGGAGTCATTTAGTTGTAGTTGTTTAGATTAGAGCAGTGACTTATGCCCAAACTCATAGCTAGCAGTCTTTAAAGGTGCAGTTGACTAATTTGACAAAAACGCTTGCAAAAGTGTCTCTGAGAGCTCTGCACAAGAATTCCAATGTGCTTCAATGTAAGTTGATGCATACTGTACACGGCAATAAAAAAAACCTTGAAAACACTGCTCGGTTTATGCACATTTTCATCATTTAAATAACTTGTTAACCTCTTTAAATCTGCTTAATATTATTATTATTTTTTTAAAATGAACATCTTATTGATGTACAATAAAAAATACTTTGTGCTTTGCCAACCCCTCACAACATCCTTCGCTTTACGCTGTTTATCTCAGCCTCTTTGTCCTCCTCTTTCCCTTCCAGTCCCTCCTCATCTCCCCTCCTCTTGTCACTTAACAGGAATAAATCTGTTTCCAAATGTAATGGAGCTCTCCAGAGGGGAGGGGCAACAGTTTAGAATTCTCATATCTGATTGGCTGCTCAACCTGATATCGCATATGATGATAAATCTGGCCCAGGTGTCACCTACTCAGCAGCAGGTGAGAATTGATGGGATGCAAGAGAACTATCCATCATCTTGGGCAGGTGGCATGCTATTGGAATTTGGGAAATCTGTTCCCAATCAGGGTCCCGCGGTGCTCAGTGGGGTTCGCATCGCTGTTTGGGAGGCGTTACTAGAAATCAATGGCAAGCACTCAAGGTCAATGCACGGCGAGAAAACTCCTTAAGTTCTGACTGATAGATCCTTTTTGCTCTTTCCCTGCATCTCTTGCTTTCTCACTTTTTCCATGGTTAAATTTGAGGAGACACTGACATCTGCTATCCTCTGCTGCCCTGGCTGCCCTGTTAAAGGAAAGGTGGTTTTCAGGTGGATGTCATAGTGACTGTCTGGAGCAATTTCCGACGTAGCCTTTCTCTAGGTGGAGCCAGCAAGTGCCAATCTTGGGACGAGGCTGGGACTTGGGCTGGAGCTGGGAAGTATCGGAGATCTAATAAAAGCCCAGGGCGCCTGCCTGGCTCCTTATTCTTATAGATTACCTGTAAGTCACCTTGTCTCTGCTACTATAAGGGTTGGGAGTTAAGCTGCATAAAGGCAGACATTCGCCCTCACATCCTTGCTGACTAAAAGTCAATTCAAACTGTATATCGAAGGAAGGGGAACGTTTGTTACAGACCTGCTGCAAGCCAGTGATTCAGCATCTTATCCAATTGTGGTTTCAGTTTTACTCCAGAAAAGTGACTGGGGCACCTTAAGAAAAGGTCAATCACAGTTTTCCCAGATCAACTGTGTGCAAGGCAGCATTTAATGTCTGATTTTCTCACTTAAAGTCCCACTCCAATCATCTTTTGATCTATTGTAAAAGCGTTCCCAGTGTTTTTGTTTTTAGCAAAAATCAAAAACCTGCGTTGTTTTTTGAGAACATAGTTTCTGCAGAGGGGCAGTAGTTCATCAGAAAATCCACCTCTGAGATGTGAATGAGACAGTTGCAAGTAAGCCTGTCCCATTTCCCATCATCCATCTGTTCACACTCTCTCCTGCTTGCTCACAGCTCCTCAGAATCCCAACCTAACATTACTGGTGCAACAAAAATGCCATTTTCATTGCCACAATGGCTCAATGACACAGTTTTCATTGGAGTGGGTCTTGTTAAAAAAAATGCAGCAATTAGAGTCCAAGAATTTTGTGGGGCAAACAAAATAATCTTTTAGAGATGACAGAAGTATCACTTTGATGATATAACATTTTAAATATAAATTATGACACCAGAGGCAGCAGTAAAGGGCAAGAATTTAAGCAAAAAATGCAGACTGACCTCAGACCTGTTAAAAATGTTTATAAAATACTAAAAAGCAAAAAAGTACAAAAACTTCACTCATAGAAATTCTCTTTTCTATTAATATATACAAAATAAAATAGATGAAATGACACAGAATTAAACCTAAGGTTGCTTGTGTTTAGAGCAAAGTATCTTTAACTACTTTTTAACAGTTTTGAAACAATAAAATTACCCAGATGTACTTACATGCTGGTTTGCCCTAACCTTTTTCCTTCCCCGCACACACTGGCTATCTGTCTCTGCGTGTGCACCTCATTACCTGTGTGGAGGTCAGCTGCAGTGAAGGTTAGACACCTAACCAACTGTGTCCATGTTCCCATACACTCTGAGCTCATATCTTTGTCTTTCACTTCTCGCCTTTTCGCTCATTCTTTTATCAACTTTCAGTTGCACATGAACGTTTCATTTGTCTGTCTTGTATGTCCAAGTCCATCTTACTGCTATTTTAGCTCTACTAGTCTTCCCACTGCACGTTTGCCACCCTGCCCCTCTATCCCAAGGTGACCCAGCCTCCCAATCCCCACTATCGGTCAGGCTCTGGTCCCTATTAATCCTACTTCATTTGTCCTGCCTCTCCCTTCCACTTTGGGAGGAATTTATGACAGTACCTTAAATGCTAATAGAGTCTAATCTGTGGAGAGCTTCGGTCTTTTCTAAGGACTCCTATCATTCTTTGTGCCACACGCATACAATGAATCCACACATATAAGGATGGAGCAAAACTGGTTTTAAGAGAAAGTTCTCTTTGTGAATAGACAGCACATGTCCATTCAAATATATTTTCTCCTAAGAAACCATGTCGTCTCTTGTAAAAAAAAAAAATATATATATATATATAAATATTTGTCAAAACGCCTTTGCTTCAATAGATGAATTCTCTGTCCAAGTTCAATGGCCAAATGAAGAGCAGAAGTACCTGTAGTGAACAGAGAAATTAATATTGTCTTGGTATACTGTACTGCAAGTGTGTTTGCCTCACTGCTTGGCTGGCCTGTGCCATCAGTCTGTGCTTGGAACAATTAACATGTAAACTCCTCCGTAATGTTTAGCCTCACTCAAGGATAAAAACCTGTCAAAAAATAAGTACTTCTTTTATGGGGAAAAAGGCTGTTTATAGGGGAGAGGATAAAACTGGACAATTTTCTGCCTCACTAGTTTTTTCAGTGCCGGGGCAAAATAATGCACATTTTAAATGGATGTAATTACTAGTTATCACTGGCAGTTATCCCAAGTCACTTTGTGCTTTAAAAAGGGGGTGAGGAGCAGCAGTTTGTCTTGTACATTGAAAGCTATACACTGAACCCAAAAGGCTGTGTGAAGAGAATAACTGTGGCACTTCAGCTGAGAGCCCAGATCTTCTCAGTCTCATCAGAACCATGATAACTAAAGATTAATCAGAAATTAATAAATGTTTCAAGGAACAAGAAGGGAAAATCTGTTGTGGCATTTACAGTATAGCACATGCATGTAGAAGTTTAAACCATCATAAATGAAACATTACCAGTATACGTTTTTTATAATAGTCTGTATCTCAGACCTGGGTATTTATCTGACACCATTGACTATATGAAAAAATTGGACTGAGTGTCCCCTCCCCTTCACATCCCAAACAGGAAGTACCCAACGACTCCAAGAGGCCAAAATCCTCTCGACATCTATTGAAAAATAAACAGCTATTACTCAATGTTCTATTTGTCAGAATAACTATTCTTACTCTGATACCTTTTTTTAAGCATGTTCTTGTTAATCCTATTTTTTCATGGTATTTTTTTCCTTATTGTAAGTTATTCAAGTTATTTTCCTTAGTGCTAGTAATTCAAGTTATAAACTGACCAAACAAATGTCTCATTAAAAGCATGTGGTGCCCGCTGGCCCCCACCTCGAACATTCAAAACGTTTGATTGAATTCTCCCGATCCTGCTTTTAGTGGTAGGGATGTGGACTTCTAACAAGCTCACTCCTGATTTGTGACAGTAGTTGTCATAGAAACAGTGACTCGGACCAATCACTGTTTACTAACCTCATCTCGCTCCAAATGTCGTCACCACGTATCGTGGAAAAATGGCGACTGAACTGGCTTCATTTCACTGGAAAAAGTACGGCATTTTCTATGGATGACTTCACACTAGCTCAGTCCAGTTCTCTTTTACAGTCAGTGGTCAACACCAAGGTTCACTTCCTCAGGTAGTCTGATTCCTTGGGCAGGAGTGAAAGCTCATCTGAACCCATGTACACTTCAAATGAATATCTGGGTTTCCTCTGTTGTGGTGTTGTGACAGAAAAACCTGAGAGCAGAGCAAAGAAGTGCAGATCAGAAAGAGGCAGTGTAGACTCCTCAGACGATTACCTGGACTAACCATTGTTTCTATCTTCTCTTATTTTTCTTCTTTTTTGTCCGCTCAAGAGTGCTGTATGAAATCCGACTAAAAGAAAGATTTATAGTCTCTTTCTAGTCCCATTCCTGTCATCTTTTGATCTATTTTAAAATCGTCCACAGTGGTCTTTTAATTATGATTATGGTGTTTTATTGCAAAATCAAAAAACCTGTGTTATTTTCAAGGACAGAGTTTCTGCAGAGCGACAGGAGTTCATCAGAAATTTGCCTGTGAGTTGCGGGTGGGATTGTTGACGTGTGGTAAGCCTGCTCTCATTTCCTGCAATTCCTTTGTATACACTCTATTCTCCTAGGTTTCGGCCCCCTACAACCTCAACCTACCATTAAAGGTGCAACAAAAATGGCGAGCAATATTGGAGCAATCCAGTGGTACAGTTTTTAACCAGATGAGAGCTTGGACAAGAAAAACAAAGACGAACAACTGAGGGGACCAGGGAGATCGTGGCCCTCTGATTGTGGCACCTATGTTACAGCGACAAGCTTTTTTAAACTACATTGTTTTCATCTGCTCCTGATTCACAAAGATTTGAATGAAGACATACTCAGAAATGCAGTTTTAAGCTTCATTTTCTTTATATATATATCCGCAATTGTGAGAAAAATGTCACTAAAACATGTTAAAGACACCAAAAATACTATTTTCATTGGAATGCGTCTTTTAATCCAACAACCTCTGCAGGACTGTTTTAACAAAAGTTCCTTGTGATACTTTGAGGTCGACAGAAATCTCTTTAATTCCAAACATCTTTACATTACATCATGCCAGTAAAGGAACCCCCCTCCCCTGACAGGTGATAAGTCAAGTGATGGAGAAAGTGCTTTCCTCATACACTCGCAGACATCTCATTACTGCATCATTATCATTCTGAATAAATACAGCTCTTTATTTCTTTCATGTGTAATTAGTCACCTTCTTAAATGAATTTTAAAAAATTAAAAGATAAATTGCAAACCTTAAAGATTATTTAACATTTGAATCCGAAAAAAATAATACAACTGATTCAGAACTGAATAGTATTTTGACATTTCAGAAGAATTTCTTTACTTCAATAATCAACTTTGTTGCGTATAATTGCATTCATAATATCAATGGAGAAACATCATTTTGGAATCCACTGTGGCATGTGTGTGCATGTGTGTGGGAGTCTTGGAAGTGTGCATGTCCATGCACGTGTTAATTCTGGTCTGGTCACTGGAGTGAGCTATGCTAGAAGAGGCAAAGCTGTGATTGCATTGAGCACTGTGCTGCGACCGGCAGACTTAATACCAGCCCCACTGGGCTGAGATCAGCTATTAAGATAAACCAGGCCAACTTAGTTTAATTCCTGGGCAGAATTACGCTGGAACCAGGCCTGTATTTGCATTCATAGAAATTTTATTAAAAGACTAATTTTGGCAAAGATTTAGGTTCTCCTGTTATGTCTAAAGGAAAAGAATAGCTATTTGCATGAATCCATTATGTATGAGAGGCAGTGTGACATAAAAGCAGTTTTGGAAGAGATGCACCTTTGCTCTAAATCTTTTTATTCTAACACAAGAGGGTAATATCCATCCCGAATCATGTAAGTTGTGTTTTATTTGCTGTCACAACGCCATTGAAAATGATTTTGTACAAGTGGTAGTTCTTTTACTCCAATTGAAATGGAAGCAAATCATTTCCCTTCGTTTGAAACACATCTGTAGTAACAAAGGCTTCTGAGATTTCAGCGAGGCTTCAGCAATCAAGCTGTAATAAAGCTGGTCGTTCTGCAGTTAAAGCACAGCCTGACAGTGAGCAATTGTTTCCTGTAACTGTGGCTACCCATAAGGCAGTTCTATTCTCATAATCACCTCACATAATGGATGATATGGGTCAACATGAAGGAGGCGTATTTTTCATGCTCACTGTTATCCAACCACCCTATTCTTTTATACAACCCCAACGTGAGACAGCGGGTTCACCGCTGAACCTCACACTGAATTTTTTACTGGATTGACCTTGGTTTGACTTGCTTACCTCAAAGCATCAAAGGGAGGTCATGCTGAAGGCCCTTTCAAGAAAAAAACAAGTAAAGTGAAAACAGCTCACGGATTCTAGATAAAGAAATTTTGCACAATTGCTTTACAGTGGAGCGAGACCCCAGAATATAATTAGAAACAGTGATGAATGCAGTCATATTTACTGAAAATCTCACAAAAACGCCCCTGCGACAGACTGGCGACCAGTCCAGGGGTGTACCCTGCCTTCGCCCATGAGTAGCCGGGTTAGGCTCCGGCAGCCCCGTGACCCCGAAAGGGATAAAGTGGCTTGGAAAATGAATGAATGAATGAATGAATGAATGAATCTCACAAAAACCAGCATTTCCAAGAGAATTTCTGCTGAGCTTTAAAAAAAATGAGGGCAGCACTTAAAGTAAACTTGTTTCCTTTTCATATATGTTTTTATGTCAGAATGTTTATTCACGAGTACATTATGAAAATAAAACTCTGAGGAGGTTTTTATTGGATAAGCTCAAGACAGTTGTAAAATGAAACGCCTATGATTTTTATAACAAAGACAGACCTTTTACTGTAACCTGATGGACATCAGGAAATGGGACAACCAGCAGGCACCGTATTCATTCTGAACCACATCAGGGATGTTAGGAGTAAAAGTATAAATGTTCAAATAAAGACAAATGCTAGTGTGTATTTATAATTCAATAAGTCGGTTGGTACAAACAAAAATTCAACCACACAGCAGAGCTTGATTGCTTCAGACAGAAAGTAGTCCTGTGCATTACTGCCTCCAATGGAAATCCACGTCATTTTAAGCTTTACTGTAAGACCTGCTGTGCGGTCTGGAGAAGCCTCTTTGCCCTCAGCTCCATCTTCACTGCCTTAAACTTTAACAGTGGACAGTTAAAAATTAATAACTGATATCAGTGAGGGCTGTTTTACAGCTTTTGGCTGCAGCACAACATTGGCCGGCCTGAACTTCATAGCAAGCGCTGCTCTAAAGGAACCCCCCCCTCCATCCAAACACACGTTCATTGAAATATAGTTTATGGCAAATTAGTTTCACTCAGGATATGTTAACTTGAGTGTGGTGTAACCACCCTTGAAAGAAACTTGTTTATTATCTTAAAAATAGAAATAGGAAATTATAATGAACACAATTGAGTTGTGATGCAGACACAATGCTGTGCTTCTATGAACATCTAGAACATTTTATCCCACTAACTTGTTGTTTAAAAGATTTAAAAAAATGTTTTTTTCTATTTCCGGGATCTTTGAAATGTCAAAAGGGAGACAACTAAATTTTTGACTTTGTAAATAACTAACCTGCCTGCAGTCGTTTGTGTTTAATATTTCAGAATGTAGGATTTATATTCTGGGCTCCAAAAAGGCTGGTCAGGACTCTGACACTTTTCATTTTCTCCCAGGTACACTGGTTTGTCAACACATGCGTCCAATTGTCTGTCTGCATCTTCACGCACACATGCTGGATCTCCACATATCTGCAGACATCACAAAAGCTGTTGTCTTCTCTCGCCTGGAGCGCTTCAGGTTTACGTACCTCCACCGATCAGCCGAGTGGTGCAAAAACACAACCTTTTGTGCCTCAAGGCTGCACTAAAACAGGCCACACTTCAATCACAATTACCTTAATTAAGAAGGAAACTAAAGCTCAGCATTTGCACTGCGCTAGAAGTCAGCAGGGGTTTAAATCATATTTGAAGCTGTCTGAGCAAACTTGTTGTGCTTTTCTTTTTCAGCAAAACTAACAAGTAGCCTAAGCTATCAGCTAAAGCTCTTCCTCGAGAAAAAAAGATAAAATCTCTATTCTGAATGTCACAAATACTTACAGAGAAATACCTCTGAAAGAGCACAAAAAGAATCAGAGCAGTGAAAGTGTCCAGGCATTTCTCACTTTTAAGAAGGCACAAGAGTAAAAAAATAAACTCAAACATAAATATTTTTCTCAACAATGCACGTTTTCCCACATGAGCATTTGCCTGTTTATGTTTTATCTGAGGAAACGACTCATCCAGGCAACAGAGAAGAGCCAGCGTCAGCCTTTTTGGCTCGGGGCCATTCTCTCTTCTCATTTTCACCATTTCTCTCCGTCTCACTCAGCCTCTTGCCATATGTTGTGCTTTGCATTTCCCAGATGAATCAGATAGGTTAAGAAGTGATGTGGGCACATACACAGTAATCTTTTATTTTGCTTGATGAACATATTCGTTTACTCCAGGGTCCTCACACTTTGAGGTAATTACATCCCCTTATCTCAACCTCTAATTATGGGTTTTGTAGGACAAGACTGAAACCTTTAGGAGGATTTTTTTTCCTGTTAACTTGGTTTTGTAGTTGTTGTGGATCTTTGGGAGCACCAAAAAAAAAAAAGGTTATTCTTTCAAATTTCCAGTAAAACAAAACTAAATGTTTGGGGAAAAAAATGATGTGCATATTTCCTAACAGATGCCGATCCAGTTGAACTCATTTCAGTTCATTTGTGGATGTTGTATCGAAGCTCTAGGTGTGCAGCTTGTAAACCTGTTCGTATCCAGAGGTCATTGTTGAGGGGAGCACACAGGGCAGCAGCGGCCTCTCCTGCGCAGCTGAAACGAGAGCAGCAGTGCTGCTAATCTGAGAATTGGGGAGGGGGGGATTAGGCTACACAGTTATTGTCTGTTTGATGAGGGATTAAATTTGGTTAATCCAGACCTTCATGTGGGATTCTTCATTTAAGATAGCAGCACAGGCTCATCACACAGAGTACACATAGTCTCTCCAGATTTTTTTTCTTGAATCAGTTAATTTAACAACTTTCTTTTGAGTCCTCTCATCTCATTGACTTTAATTGTAAAAGTTCTTTTATTTTATTTTCTGTTTACATTTTCTTTATTTCTTAGTTATAAAACTTTGGAGAACATACATGTTGTGAACCAAGTCATTCAAGTGGGAGAAATCTGCTGTGTTCTTAAATTAAAAATAAATCAATGATGCACTTGTAATGAAGGAACATTTTACAGATTAAAATGAAAGACGACATGGAAAACATAAATAATTAAGCATCCTTGATTGATTCAGCGTCCTGCCATTGTTTTATTTACAATAATTGACAAAAGTTCTGATTTCTTTAATCACGGTCATCTATTTTAAGTCTGTTTGCAAACATAACTACCAGTGTTTTTAGCTCAGTCCTGTTATTTGGAAATAAAGTTATCAAAATCATAAGACATCTTCATTTTTTCCATAAGCTGAAGAGAAAAGTTCATGGCGTAAACATGCAGATCCAGCTTTATTACAACCCGCTTTTTCAAAGATGAGATGTTGCTATTATTTTCTCTGTTGATGGAAGTGAGATTCTTTATGTTTCTGTAGGTGTAGCGGCTCTCGTGGGAAGCACGTAAAAAGGCAGACACAATATTCTAAGTAACATTTTGCTGCATCGCCAATGCCCTGCTGATGCATTCAGTTTCTCCGTACTTTTCATTCAGTCAATACAAAAGGAAGCGTTTTCTTCGATTACTTGCTGATACAAAAGCCCGGCCATAAAAACAAATGACTTCATTGATTTGTGATGAAGATCAATTCCTGAGTTTTATGCATATGACAGTTGCTTGCGCAGGAAACACATGTAGATATATTTCGTGATCTCCAGAAATATGCTTGCTTGGGACAGACAAATGAAGCCACATATGTACTTTGAAACAGTTAATAAAACAAAACCTGCTCAACAATCAGTGTGTGGGAGAGCCGTGTAGAGAGGCACGGGGGGGAAATCATTATATCATCCGTTTATTTCTGTATGGCAGCTTGTAAAATCCAGAGTATTGTCCCTGCAACATGTGCAGCACTTCCTTCTTGCTGACATTTCCCTCCTCCTCTTCCTCCTTCACTCAGCTCTGACACCATTTAGAACAGTTGGCATCATTAATGGAAGGGATTGCCTCTAAATTGGCAACAATGAAAAGGCAAATTATGAGTGGCAGAGTGCTGGAAAGAGAGGGGGAGTTGAGAAGAATTAGAGTATTTGAATAATTTAGCCCCCTGTGGCTGGGATGGCAGGAATGTTATTCTGAAGAAAGGCCCCGCTGCTAGAGAAATGAGAGGCTGTAATGAAGAGCCAGTGTGTGTCTGTGCGTGAGTGTGGGCGACATTCGAGTGTGGCTCCTCCTCTGTGTCTTTGAATCGTATTTCCTCACTTAGCAATCAAACTGGTTGTAGAGTGTTGGTTTTGACATGAGCCCTGTGTGTTTTTCTTTTTGTCAGAAACAGAGAAGCAGTTTGACATGTCAGCACCGATGTTTTGTTTTGCAAGCCCTGCGCAGACTTTCTCCAAGCCATTACTCTGTTCACCCCTGCAACTTCATGCAACTGTAGATCCAGTTGACCACAGCCTTTGATAGTGTAGTATAACTTTTCCTGTACATTAATGAAAAGAAGATATTCCCCCAAAAAACTGTTAACCCCTCCAAATATGCTGCAATCCATGCAGCATATTTGTACTGGGCCAGCCAAAGAGATAGTGTCTTGTAAGTGTGTGTGGATGTGGATCTGGTGACAGCTACGTCCCTCATCTGTCCCCGACAGCGCTATCTAGGGACCCCCTCCCAGGCCTTCTATGAAGCAAAAAAGGGGAGACACCCCAGACACCTCCGCACTCTCAACTCCACTTCTGTCTTTGAACACTTCTTCTGTTTCAGTTGCAACTTGTCTAGAAAACTCTTGCACTCCATCCCTCACACAGCTCCTTATAAGAAAGAATTCTCTCCATCCCTTCTCTCCACCATCTCACCTGCTTTCTACCTTCTCTCCCTCTTTCTCTGCTGGCACTTGTAATTATCTTATGCCTGGAAGACAGGTTTTAAGTAGAGGTGTCAGGCCAGGTGCTTCCTGACAGCTAGGGATGATTAGGAGAATTCTGGAGTTCTGTCACTGGTATCCATGGTGCTCCCCATGGCGACCAGGATGCTTTGTTGTCTCAGCAACAATAACGACTCTTAATTTGTTGACAGGAAGAAATTTATCAAGACCTTGGTGGCTCTGCAACCCCAAAAACCGGCTCTCCAGGGGGTTCGAAGCTCCAGTAGGGGACCGGTAACTGGACTTCTGATGGAGAGTCAAAACTTTTGCAGCATCTCCTCGTTTTGTTCGCATACTTTATACACTTCTGCTGCTCGCTTTTCATTTATCTATTTCGAAATAAAGCAACGAAAGACTTCCTGGTATTTCCCAGAGTGCAGGTCCAGTAATGTGTTGTCAATTTTGCAAACTGGAGCGTGGGTAACTCTCCTTCAATTGTAGCTGTTATTTTGGGGGGATTACAAGAATCCTGAACCCCCCCTCCACACACACACACACACACACACACACACACACCTCATAAATGTTAGATTTGAGATTCTCTACTGTGTTGCAGACTCTCAGTATATAACAATTGAACCACAATGCTGGTGGGACACACCACAATCACAAATCACACATGCACAGTTTCTACGGGTGAAGGGAAGTGTTCTGCAACAACTTGGAGCAAGTATTTTGATTATGACAACATTTACTATGACATTCTGTGTTTACATTACATTCTGCACAATGCTGTCAATAAAGTTGAATGAAGCAGCAGCTTCTATATTCACTGGCCATTTTATTAGGTACACCCGTCCAACTGCTTGTTAACACAAATTTTTAATCAGCCGATCACATTGCAGCAGCTCAATGCATTTTGGCATGTAGACTAGATCAAGATGATCTGCTGCTGTTATGACCAATCATCCGAATGGGAAAGAGAGGAGATTTAAGTGACTTTGAACGTAGCATGGCTGTTGATGCCAGACGGGCTGGTCTGAGTATTTCAGAAACTGCTGATCTACTTGGATTTTCACGCACAACCATATCCAGGGTTCACAGAGAATGGTCAGAAAAAGAGAAAATATCCAGTGAGCATCAGTTCTGTAGGCAAAAAACCTTGTTGATGCCAGAGGTCAGAGGAGAAAGGCCAGACTGGTTCCAGCTGATACAAAGACAACAGTAAGTCAAATAATCACTGGTTAGAACCAAGGTCTGCAGAAGAGCATCTCTGAACGCACAACACGTCCAACCTTGAGGCAGATTGCCTATAGAAGCAGAAGAGCACACCGGGTGCCACTCCTGTCAGCTAAGAACAGGAAACTGAGGCTATATTGATACAGGTTCACCAAAATTAGACAACAGAAGATTAAAAAAACGTTCCCTGAATCTCCATTTCTGCTATGGCATTCAGATGGTAGGGTCTGATTTTGACGTCAACAACAGGAAAGCGTGGATTTGTCCTTATATTACCAGTAAGGCTGGTGGTGTCATTGGTAGTTATTAGAACACATTTTTTCTTGTAGTACACGTTTTTGCTTTATGTATAAAATCTGCACATTTGCATCAATTTTTCAGTCACATTGCTAATGCTTGCATTTAAAGTGACACAAAAACGACTCAATCACAGCAGAATGTAAAAGAAAAACAAACTGCAAACATTAACTTTGTGGTTTCACATCCAAAACGAATGTACAAAGGGTTCAGAAGCAGCACGTATGAGGTTAGGTGATTGTGTGAGTTCAAACAGTTCCGAAGGGCAAAAAAAACCAAAAAAAACCCCAGAAATTTAGGAGTTTTCTTCTTTCCTGCATTTTAAGCTCTTCACTTTAGTTAACTCCCACACAGTCCTGTGGATTCTATTCAAAGGGCAGCAAATGCTGAAAGCATAATTCAAAACTTTAAGATAATAAATATGTAAAGATAAGAGCCTAAATGTGCTAAAATGGTTTCTTCATCCAAATCTTCTTGAAATGAAAGCACCATATGTGCTTTCTGGGTTCCTGCACAACTTCAGCTCCGTTATAAAAATCCGCACAATGTCAGTGACACTGATGCAACATGCTTACACATACACAAAAACATACGCCAGAGAAAAAGATGATCTGTCCAAATGCGTCCGAGTGATTAGCAAGAGAGTTTTCAGTAAAAACACATTTGAGATGTTTGCATGATGAACTCAGCGGGGGGAAGTCCTTCAGAAGCACAAACACTTGTGTGCAAGTGCATAGATGCAGTTTGTGGGGCGGAGGGTGGCGAAGCGAGAAGGCCTAATTGAGGGGAGATAATGAGTGAGTTTGGCCACCCCGCTGGCACCACAGAGGATGCGCTCCTTCACCTCTCATCACGTCTCCATTCTCTGGCAGAAACATGATGCTCAACATGCAAACAGGCCTCTCTGTGATGCTATTATTGATTTGCCATCATAAAAGACCTGGAATTAATATTGATTCAGAAACATCCCCATGATGAATTCATTGTGTATTTGGTATGTTGGATGCATTTTAATACCAGGAAGGGAAAAGGAGAGGTGAGATCAACATAAGATGGAAGCACCACATTCCATGCCGTTTGCACACATTTGAAGGAAAAGGGGGTTTACTTTGAGAAGTAAAGAGAAAAAAAAAACAAGTTAAGAGGGAAAGTTAAGTAAAATGCTGATATAGGCAGAAGCAACTACATAGTGAGCATTGTTCGCACTCTTTCTTGCAAATATAGAAAAGATGAATACTTGAGGGGAATAGAAGCTAATTAAAACTAAGATCAAAGCCTCCCTCTAAGTGTTTTTCCTCGACACATCCGGGAAAACTTAACACACTGCTTTTATTTTTCTGCCACCTCAGATATTCCATTTTGGGGAGAAAAAGACAAATACAGGGAACTTTCTTTGAGTACATATTGTTAACTAATTATGGCATTCAATTTGCTAACACGGCCGGCTAACGCAAACAGAGGGTGTCGGTCAGGGTCTCTGACCTTTCTACACATGCCTGGAACAAAGATAAGCTCAAATTCTGAACAAATATCTCTTCATAAACAATGATTTTTCTAATCCAGCACACAGCAATTAAGACTTGAATCTTCATCTGCATTAACAGTTCAATTAATTTTCAATGCGTGTATGAGGGCGTGTGTGTGTGAGGAGCCACGAGCACTGATAGATCCCTCCGTAGCTCCACAAGGATTACACCTCTAATCTACAGTGTCACTCTGAATGAGCCCATAGACACACACTGCACCGAGGGGTGTGGGAGCTGTCATGTCTTGTTACATTACAGTCGCTTTGGCTTCACACATGAAAATACACATGCACACGAAAAACGTAGAATCTTCACTCACAATGGATTCTGACACAGTTTACATACTCTACATATGCTCGCTTTAAGATTCCCATTCCACTGTGTGCTGTCCTCGAAGACTTCTTTGCTGCTGTCCCTAATTTCCTTCCTAAAATGATTTATCTCACCAATATTTTTATCTCTGAATATATGTTTTCCTTTCAGCAGGTCAATGTATTTCAGTCAAAATAGGATAATTTTTTTTTTTTGCCAGAGCAGAGTTACTTAGGGCTAAACCAAAACATGGAATTTACACAACCTCTACTTAAACAACAAGTTTGCAGGAGGTAAGTCTAAGTCTAAGGTGAGTCTAAGGTGCAAAGCCAATATGAAAAAACACTTTCTCCACAACAAAATTAGCTGATTACCAGTGACTGCGTAAGTACTTCACTGCTGGGAAGTGTTTCATTTAAGCGCAAAGCTGCTTTTCTCTTCAGGATCCACTGGAATTAATTGCAACAACGGTTGAAGAGTTATGGTAGTTGAAAGAATGTAAACAGTGAAGCTCCAGTGTTGAAGGTTTAATGCACATCTGTGTAAACTGTATGTACTAAAACAAATTCAGACTTTAAAGTCCCACTCCAATCATCTTTTGATATAATATAAAAGTGTTCCCAGTGGTCTTTTCATTAGGATAACGCAGTTTTTAGACAAAATTGAAAAACCGGTGCTGTTTTCTAGGACGTAATTTCTGCAGAGTGGCAGAAGTTCATTAGAAATACAGTACAGTGTAAGAAAATGAAGATGTAAATGGATCTAGTCGTCTACAAGTGGATCCATTGGAATGGAGCAGAGCAGGGAGGTTGTGGCCTGCCAAGTGTAGGACCTATGTCACAGCTACAGGCTTTTAACAAACATTCTTTTTTTTATTGATTCACCATGATTTAAATGAAGAAATACTCAGAAATTCCATTTTAAGCTTAATTTTCTTTATATATGTCCTGAATCATGAGAAAAATGCCACAGGGAACTTTTTTTTTTTTTTTTTTTTTTTAACTTGTCCTGTCCAACAGCTGAGCAGACAGATATGAGCTGAAAGCCTCTTGCATTAGACAGATTTTACTCTTACAATCGGGGGTTATAAATCATTGGGAACACAAATTGTATGTTGGTATAAGCCCCTTTTGTAATTTAAACGAAACTTTATTAATATTAAATGTGTTTGTGTTCTTTTTGTTGGATCGGACGGAAAAAGAAAGGGGGAAAGGGGGGGGGGGGACGGTGGATAATAGATTTTAGAGGATGACTAATGGAAAGGGAAAGTAGAGTTGCGAATCTACAGGCAACAAAATGTTGGAGCCTATACCCATTAAAATAGTGAATGTTGGTCTAAAATGGGCGGGGCCTGTCCACACACTCAGCTGCCACAAACATACCTGCCGGCTCCGAGAGTGTTCACAAACTTGTCCACATCCAGTTCACACACACACTTGTGCATACCAACCAACACATGCAAAGCACTACCTTCTGAGACGCACACCATTTGAAGGTGCAAAGGTGAGCTGACGCCTGTGCTCAGGTGAATGTTATGTTAAGCTGAAGTGGATGAAGGAATGAAAAGAAAAGAAAAAAAAAAAAAAGGAGGGAGAGCTCCCAGACATCCCCGCACAAAGACCCCCGCCGAGGCCACAGCGCCGACCAGGGCCCGCCCCCGCACCCATACTGTGGGGTCAACAGAGGAGATCCGCCCGCCAGGCAGCCCGGCCAAGTACCCAGACCAGGGCCCGCAGGACCACCACATGGGCCCCCAACACCCGAGCGCAGTGAGGTACGGAAGCGCAGAGCGCAAGGCCCAGCCCAGCCGGGAGAGCAGCCCTCCCACGGCGCCAGGCGGCCCAGCACGGGGACCCACCCCTGAGAGCCCCACCACCCTAGACAAGCCGCCCACCACCACCCAGGAGTTCTGAGCATCCCCCCACTCCAGCCCCGGGTACGAGCCAGGGCCCCCCAAGGGAGACCTGCACTGAAGCTCCAGGCAGTTGCGGAGATCCAGAAGAGAGCACGATGGGGGTCAGCTACCCCCATCTAGAAAAGGGATGACCAAGAGAAGTGGGGGTCCCCGAAGGAGTACATGGCCTGACCAGGCTATCCTATGTTGTGACTTAGAAGGGGCCCGGCACCCGAGGGTAAGGACCAGAACCCGCACCACAAGGACACAGACACCCTCCAGGCTCAGGTGGAATATGATCCCCCGCTCATGGACTTGCCAGAGGACTGAGGGATCCCTCTCCCTGCGTGGGGAGGGGGCCGCCGGGCCCAGGAGGCCGACACCCAAGAGACAAGGCCGCCGCTGCTGAAGGTCCTGTTCCCCCCACCGGGGATGGGGTAGGGGACAGAAGATCAGTAGTCCCACCTTCCTTGTGTAAAGTATTTGTGTGTGTGTGTGTGTGTGTGTGTGTATGTTGAGGTGTGTTTCTTGTGGTTGAAGGGTCTGTGTAATAAAGGGTGCAGTTAAAATTGGTGAGCAGGGCACTGAGGACATCTCCTGATTGCTTACAGGGATGTCCAATCACCCTCTTACCAAGGAACCCTAAATGTCTACGGTGCAATTAAAATTGGGAACAGGGAACATTTTTGAACACGGGCATCATTGGATTGGGTCTTCGAAAAGGCGTAATGTTGTTTTCATCAGCTTATTCTACACTTTGTGGAATTGTAAAGTACTCGTCTCATTTTAATGCAGGTGTAATGCACATGTAACAGACTGGTAACTTTAGTGTTACCAGTCCAGGACGGTTTATTTGAAGCTGCTCCCCACATTTCTTCTGAGAATAGTTTGGCTCATATTGCTTCAGTCAGAGATTTTAAAATAATTTAAGCGGTTCTCATTGCCATTGACCAGTCCATTAGAATGACAGACACCCACTCACACTTAAGGGACAACTGAGAATCACTGTTTAACCTATAAAGCATGTTTTTGGTTTGTAGGAGGAAGCTGGAGTCCCAGAAGAAAAAACGCGCATGAACGAGGAGAACATGCAAACCCCACACAGCCGGGATTTGAAATGGGGACTTTTTGTTTTGAGAAGAGATCGCTAACCACAACACCCTCAAATGACCCTCTTACCTCCCTCTCCCACATTCTGTCAGGAGTTGAGACCAAACACTGAAAACGTGGTTTTGATCAAATCATCATAATCATCATCATTCTCTGTCATGCATTTGTCAGCTGGAGCTTTACCATGAGTGTGCCTTGAGTTGATGAACCATAAAAGTTGGCGTCACCCCTTATGAGGTTTAGGTCACAGTCCACGTGGGTGCTCTCTGGAAGGAAACATTATTACCTGGTTCATTCAGGATTGTAAGTGATTGAGCTGTGCTGTAATGTGACACTGCATCGAGTTAGAACCGCACAGGTCACCTTAACCCTTCCCTCCTCATCAGCCTCACCAAACCTCTAAAAGGCCTCGTCATCCAGATCGATGTCCTTATTATACTCAGATTTGCATACTAACATAATGGATCTGTGGCTAGATCAGACCTGGCCAGCACATGGACACTCAGTTGTATATCAAGAATCCACTTTAATCACAGACAACATATTGGACAGAAACCACTTCAGTTTTAGCTAATATGAAAAATTAATTATATATCTGATTTTTCTGAATAGGGATGCACTAAAAAAATAGCCTTTTGACAAAGTTTCTGTTGAAATAAAATATTTCCTGCAGACTACTGCACTTGTACTATACTACACAATCTTTATTCATAAAGCACTTAAAATGTCTGTGCAGATTTGATGTGCTGTACAAACACATAAACAAAAGGCCAGCATAAAACATATGAGAAAAGAACATAGTGAGAGTAGAAATAACAATTTCCATCAGATAACTAAACAAATAAATGAAAACATTAAAATGCACTAAAAGAAAAGAAAGAAAGCTCCTTATGTTCATCCATGACTTAATTTCAGACAGACATTTATAAAGGATATGAAAAGACTGAAAGTTCTTTTCAAGGGACACATTTAATTGACAATCATCTGCATAATATTGAAAAGGCACGTCATTTTTCCTGATTATATTGCCAAGTGGCAATAAGTATAAGTAACAAAAGAGGACCTAGGACTGAACCTTGAGAGTTGAAAGGGATATTTGGTCCCCAAGACTGACACAAAAAGTTCGGTCATACAGACCATGATCCACTGTATCAAATGCAGCTGACAGGTCTAAAATCACAAGAGCCACACTTTCATCAGAGTCCTTGGCTAAGAAAATGTAATTGAAAACTTTTAAAAGACCTGACTTGGTACTGTGCAAGGCTTTGAACCCAGACTGGAAGTTTCCAAAGATAGAGTGCTCTTTAAGAAAGTCCATCAGTTGGGTAAAAACTATTTTTTCAGGAACCTTAGAAATAAAAGGAAGTTTAGAAATTGGCCTAAAATTTGACAAAACTGTAGGATCCAGAGTGGGTTTCTTAACTGAAGGGGATACTAAAGCATGTTTAAAATGTGTAGGAACAACATCTAGGTTCAGACTGCTATTAATGAGTTCAAGGATAACTGTGAAACTTGTGAAAATCCATTTAATTCAGTCAGCCCATCAGCTGTTGATAATTTCAAATGCTTTAAGGAGTTTATGTATAAAGACAAACATGAGATTGGAAATGATTTGATAACTTTCTGGAAAATTCAGTTTACCCAGGCTTATCCCTGCGGTCTTATTATTCATGAAAAGCCTGTTTACTAATTGTTAATTTACTTCAACAGACTGAATTAGAACCTTTTGCATCAACTGTTTTGATTTTTTGTTTAATTACTTTGTTTAACTTTTTTGGATGTTGTTTCAGCCCATTAAAATAAATAAAACATAAAATAGGAAAAATGTTTGCAATTAAGCATGAAGAAAAACTGTCTGTACCATTACAGTTTATACTCCTATGAATGAAAACCGCAACAGTAGAAAATAGCATATTTGGGATCCATTTGTGCCAATGTGAAAACAATTAATAAAACTGTTACTCTGGGTGTGTGACTTCCTGCCCTTTAAATTGGAATATGGTTGCTCTATTTTTTCACAGATTCATTGTCTCAGTTCCTCTTCTTTATATGAAAAACATCCTGAATTGAAAATGTAATGTCAGTTAATTAATTAAAAACATATAACTCTGAAATCCCTTGCAGAGCTGCTCTTGAGTCCTCATTTCTTTGTTGTTTATTTGTGTCCACCAATATAAGAAAAAAAAAATATTAACAGTTAAAACACTAAAATACAAATAATATCTGATGCCAAAATAAACAAAGCTCCTCTATTCTTGACTAAACCGGTAAACATGAATTGCTAGGATTTATTTGGAAAAGCTACCAGAATAGACCAATTTTAAAAGGATTTACTGCTTAAAATCAAAATGTATTAAAACAAAACAACACTTTCCACACAGTATACTTTGGTAAGGCAAATGACAGTGAGCGTTTTTCTGGCTACCATGCAAATGAAAACTAGATACAACTCTAAATCTTCAAATTCTTAACTTTGAGATGTTCCATTTCCTATTCAGGAGATGAACTGAGCTAAATGACAGCAAATATATCATGTGATATGTTCTTATCATGAAAATGTTGGTGTGGGAGATCTAAGAGCAGGAGACTCCAAATCTTGAAAACCATACATTCAAAAACTGATTAAGCAAATTAAATTACGTAACGCCCCTGCGACAGACTGGCGACCTGTCCAGGGGTGTTCCCGGCCTTCGCCCATTAGTAGTCAGGTTAGGCTCCGGCAACCCTGTGACCCCGAAAGGCATACAGCGGTTTGGAAAATGAATAAATGAATGAATGAAATAAAATTACGTAACCAAGACCGTAACCAAGGGTAGGTGGTGTGGTCATCCTACAGATGCCTATCACATGCTCTCCCCAAGCCGGAGGCATTTGTGCATGGCTGGCAATGAAGCCAATGTGTGCACCTTAAGGCCATGTCACACCGCCACTGTGAAGTAATTTAGGTCTTTCATGATACATGCTTAATATTCACAAGTTTTTCTCGCGTTCGTCATTCATTGATGTGCACAGATGATACTAACTCTGGGCTCACACTGCATCCAGCCCAGCTCCGGTACAGCCCCCAGAATCTTTACGTAACTTGAAAAGTGCAAGGGGCACGGCGTCCAGCGTTTCCAGTGCTCCAAATCTGTTGCATTGGCTTCAAATTTTGTGCAAGCGCTGGAGCGAGCGGGAGCCCTTTTTTGTGATGTTGGGGCAAATGAAACGATCTAAACTGTAAATCATACAAGCAAGTATAAAGTGCATCCGGTACATTTTTCAAAAATAAAAACAATTTTCAATTCAGCTTTATTTATACAACACAGTTGTCTCAACAGGCCTAATTTTCCGCTGTACTCGCAATGCTTTCACCGTGATGTAAATATTACATCATTTCGGCTGACACGGGGTCACAAAGTGTGTGGTAGAGCGTCATATCGGTCATTTGGGCTAATGGACTAATAATACTGGACTGCAGCCATCCATAACCAATGTGCGTCATCTGCCATAGTTAGACTGCTCCGGTGACTGCACCAAAGCTGGACTGGACATGTGAGTGTGAGCCCAAGGTAAGGCACTACTAGTAGTCTTTGAACTAATTTAGACTCTACTGTCAAAATGTAAAAATACATAAAGAGAAAACAGGATACATTGTGAGATTTTGAAAATGTTAATTTAAAAGCATTTAAAGGAAAAGCAAAGTGGTTTGCTTACTGGGTTTGCAAGCGAATTAACAAACTATTTTACTTTTTGAAGTTTGAGCATTTTTTAAGTTTGAGCATAATTATCTCAACTCTACTGTTGCAACACACTATACGCAAGCAGTTTCACAAAAACACACAAAATGGAAACAGAGTTGTTTTCCGATAACAATGTAGGAGGCTTCATTGGGCAATTTGGGATTAAATGAGCAGGACAGGGCAACAGTACAGTCCCCTGTCACTCAGCTGATAGCAGATTAGTTGTTTGAGTGGCAGCCATCAACTGCCATTTTGCAGACACACACACACCCACACATGCACACACTCTTGCAGATGTCAGCACGGCTACCTCTGTTGACAGCTCTGGCCATAGGTCTGTCTGCTCCATCGCCTGTCTAGTTGTGCCTTATCGTCCATCCATCTTCAGGTTGGGTATCAGGCAAATCATCAAACTTTGGATCCTGGCTGTGCGTGAGGCTGTTGATATTTCTGTGGACACATCATGTTTTAATTTACTTAAAAAAATTAATAAAAATTGAAATAACAAATGGTGACACAATAGGAAACGGCTGAATGACGTCTGGGTGGATTCAAAAAAGTCCCCAAGGGTAGCTGTGGTCAGTCTGATTAGACCTGCTTATTGTTAGTTGCACACTTACAAGCACACACAACACACACAGAGAGTTACCCCGAATTGACCTGACATAATTTAGCCTTGCAGCCATGTCACCGACTATGGGAAAGGTAAAAGTTTGGACATTGAGTGATCTCAAAAACCCTGTCAAGCAGATAAACCTTCAGCGGGTTTAAACAGCAAATGGCTAAACATGTTTCACTGTGATCTGTTGGGAAACAAACCACAAGACAAGCCTTAAAGACAGTTACAATGTTAACATTAACATAAACATCCATTAAATATCTGAAAAACGTATTCTGTATGAGGCAATGTTCCAAATTACAGTAACGAATAATGTAATAATTTGTCTTTAAAACTTTAAACACTCAGTTCCATCCAGGCTTTTGTGGTTCTGTAAACTTGATAACAGCGGAGTGACAGAGAATTTTTTTATTTGTTAAATATTTCTGACTATTGTTGGCTTAGTAACGGATGGAACCTCTGTCTTTTTTCAGAATAGAGACCAAAGGAAGAAGGCATAAGAAGAACAAACAGGTCCTAAAACAGAGCCCTTTGGAACCCCAAATAACAATGCCTCTCTTACATGAACATAAAACAGAAAATCAATCCACTTCTTCTCCACCCAGGGGGGACTTTTGTTCACAAGTTCAGAGTTCCCACACAAATATATATTTCCAAATGAGAATTAAAGGAGTTATAGACCCGTAGGTCAGAAAAAGCATGAGTGAAAGTTGAGCAGAGAGAGCGGCAAGATACAGTTCAGACTTGTTAGAGCAGGGGTGTTAAACTCAAGACCTTAAGGGTTGTGGCTGGTTTTCCAGAAATCCTGCTGAATTTACTGCTGATTACCTGGATCAGGTGTGTTTAGCCTATAAGGAGCTTCAACTGCAAGTTGGTTGGAAAACATGTAGGACACTGGCCCTCGAGGCGTGGAGTTTGACACACCTGAGCTAAAGCTTTCCTGGTATTTATTATAAAACAAATGCCATCCATGCTTCAATCTCTGTGCGCTGCTCTGATTGGATCATGAGTCTTCCTATGTTGTGCATGTTGGACTACCTCTTGTTTTTCCTCCAGAATACTTTTGGCAACATTTATGATGGAAAATTAAAAGAGCATAAAGTTAAGACCTTTTTAAATCTTTAGCTGAATAGGCAAAGATCTCAAATTCATTCTACAACTCATAATTGTCCTCATAGCTCGATTCAAAGTTAGTAAAATATCACATGCTTTAAAGCAAAAACTTCCCTTTTCTCTGTGGTTGCATTCCCATGGTAGTTTGCACAAACCCCTCTGGCAAAGCTTTATCCCCAAGCTAACATGCTGCAAAGCCTCTGAGTACCCCGATGATCAAAGTCGCCCATTTGTTTGAACACACTGAGACAGAGTCATTAGAAATGCATATTACACGACAGCTATTGCATATTAACACAGTCAGGCAGCCAATTAATCATTAGCTCATCAATATCTCATTTGCATGAAATTATTCTCTTTTAAGAGCTTGTGTCTGAGGTGACGGGGTGATCTCATCGATAATGCTAATGTCCCTGTGGGCCTGGGAGTAGGAAGCGAAGGGGGAGAGGTGGGAGCTGGTGAGGGGGGAGACCTTGTTCAAGTGTTTGACTCTCACTTTAAATATCGTATGAGGGGATCCAGGCTGTACAATAATTTCACAAGTTTCATACCACAGAGTCAAGACGTTATTGAAATGAACATGTTTAACATACAGAAATGCAGACCGGAACACACAAGCGTTCGTCCACGTGTGCTACTGGCAAGGCCAGCGTGAGGGGAGTGTCTCAAGGTCGCCTGAGGCTCAGGGCCCCTATAGATTAGAGCTGTGTTGTATACGTATGTGGTCCAACCACACCTCTGTGTGTGTCAGTGTGTCTTGGAGGGATGGTAGATGAAAATGGCAGCACTGGGAAAGATTCTGTCACCTTCCCCTAAAGAGGAGGATGAGCTGTGCCATCCTTGTTATCCATCAAGAGATTGATTTTCCAGACAACAGAAGAGTTAGAAATATAACATGAAAAGACATCAGAAGAACTGCCACCATATGTGTATTTGCATAAAACACATCAAAGGAGATCATTTACATAAAGTGATATGACACATTACCTTAAAATGTAATAATCTATTTTTGATCATATTTTTTTCCAGGTAAATAGCACCCAAATCCCATTTTAATCAATCATTATGAACCAACTTTATTTACAGATTCCAAACGAAATCATTTCTTTTCACTTGGGTTTTAAGATATTAGAACTTGTATTACAAGTGCTCTGATGCTTTTAATACAACATGAGATCACCAACTACTTTTACTGAATTTATCTTAGCAATATAGTTTTAACAGTAGCAGCCTCTGCTTGCTTATTGCCATAATTTCATACTACACCGTGTATTTTAATTGAGACCCAGTGGTTTGTGTGGTCAAAGTAGAATACGTTACGTTAAAGTGGAATACTAATTTAATTTATTTAATTTCAAGGGGCAAAATATGGGTACCTATTAGATTTGGATATGGTTTATTTCAAGTAATCAAAACAAGACTAAAACTAAACAAGACAAACAACAGAAATATTTATATACAGAGATAAATCAAACCTCAGAGTCATGAAATTGATTGGAAAATACACATGCAAATGCATACATCTACATACACTTGTAAAAGTTCATTTATCATTCCTAATCATAATTAGACATATTAACTCCTTGGATGCAAACAGAGCATGACACAATGACTGTTATTAATGACTATTATCTGCTTTTATTGCAATCTACTTTAATACAATTCCATTGTCCACTCTACCCTAAAACAGAGTAAAATTCCTTTGTGGCTTCCAGAAAAAGAAATCTGAAACTTTTCTTGGCTTAGTTGCTGCACTAAAATACATTTTATGACATTGGGATCTGAGCCACATTGACTCTCACATGAAGCGTCTTCAGTTCTGGCCATAAAACACTAATTGCTGCAAGAAGACTTACTGTATGAACTGAGGTAAACAGAATGTGATTTCTAAAAGCTGATTTCAACTTGAAAGAAAATGCTTCTCTGCCTTAGATAAGAACAGCTAACTTATTTAAGTACCCGGAACAGAAAACTGTTTTGTTTTGTGTTTATTAAAGAAACTTTAACCCCTATTTTTGTTTCTTATGATTAGGAATTTATTAACAAAAAACATATTTTTCTCTAGTGAACCAGCACAAAGTAAAGACATTCTTCTCAACTGTTTTCATCTATACTGATTTCCACTGTTCTTTTACATTTATTTATCCCATAAAAACCAAATTATAATAAATTTATCAGAATTCAATTTGGAATCTACTGTAAATCTTATAATAAGGAAATGTGAGGAGAAATGTAATATTAGAACAGAATGTTTAAAAGTGTTATTTATTATTGTTCAGTTTTAACTCTAATTCTAAACAACACGCTCTTTGACAGATCATGACCCTTTGACCATTTACACGATCGCCTTGAATCCATTGATTCTGACGTGAAAAAAGCAGTGTTGTGTAACGGTGCAAAGCCAACTTTCACTGCAACAGAATTAGCTGATTTAAGTTGACGGCGTAAAAGAAACACTTAAACCATTAAAAAGTGTTGTATTTCAGAGCCCAGCAGCTTTGCTTCACTTCAGAATCTGCTGGGATTACATTAATTGCGTAAATGATAGTGAGTTATGGTAGTCAAAAGAATGTAAACACTGGAGCTAAAGATCCAGTGTAAAAGAGGTAAATAGCTTTTATTGTGAAAAATGGAATTGCTAAAGGTTAAACTGAACTCTAACCTATCAACTTTCATCGTGTTCTTTGTAATCCTGCCTGCTTTCCTTTGTGTCTTCACTTCCGTTTAGCTGAGATCCAGGTATGCTCGGGTGATTACGAAGCATGAAAAGAATCTTCTCTTTTTAAAACTTTTTATCGATCACAGCTTCCTTCTCTCTCTGCTCTTCTTTTTTTCATTGTTAGTGGTCCCTGTTTAAACATGTATGTCACTATGCTATCTCTTTAGCAGTACCACTACTCGTCCCCATCACCTTTGTGAATGGTGTCAGACCAACGAAAATATCGGCATGTGTGTTGAATGTGTCCGTGTGTCTGATACCCACATCTGCGTGTGCTTAATTCAAGTGTTTGTGTTTGAGGATGCACTTGAGGCCTAATTAGAACTGTTACAGCAGCGTGGGGAGAAGTATAATGGCACATAATGAAAAATGCCAAATTTCTTGTCCAATAAAAGTGAAATTGATTAATGAAAAGCACTTTAAGATAGAAGAGGTAAAGCATTGTTGGATATAAAATATGATGTATTAATCCTCTGCTGTTACAGAGGGTTCAACCCTCCTGACAACTGTGATTCTGTCGAGACACTGTTAGCATGCATAATTATGCTAATTAAGACCTAATTAAGCTCTAATTCTGTGGAGAGTCTCTTTCTTTGGTAGTAATTCAACACGACTCAGCATTTAACACTTCTTAAAGAATTCCACACCCCCAGTGATTCATTTGTAGTCCTTGTTTCATTTTTTAAAAGTGTTTTAGGGACGTGTGGGCCTCCGCGCTGGTCAAACAATGATGTAAAAAAAGGCAGTGGTTGGAGGAGAAAAAGGCCTGAAGCAAGAAAGAAAAAGTGAAAACTCAGTGTGCTTGCATGGGCAGACCTATTAACTGGAAGAAATTAAGGTCTAGACTCTGAAAGCTTCAATAATTTTGACACAGATCATATATCAAAAGTTAAAACTCTCAGGTTATATTTTTGTAAAATAGTGTGACGTCAACATTATCTTCTGGCAATTCCTTTGATCATGATTTGTAGATGTAAGACGTTTTGCATTTTCTCCTCCTGTGTTTCTCTTTTCACTGGCTCATGTGGAATGAGATCTCCAGCAGGGTGACAGGACATTGTTATTTTGAATGACGGACAGATCAGAAGTTGTTACAGTGCATTGCGTCAGAGAGGAAGGAAAAACTGTCTGACAGCAATCCAGGATGTATTCACCAGTGACGCTGAGTAGTTACAAGCAGTGACTCTCTCTGTCATTAAAACAAAGCAATTTCAAACTTGACATGGCATCTGTCACCTTAGCAATCATCAGAGGTCAGGACTCCTGACCTCTCCTTGTCATGGTGCATGTAGTGATCACCTTGCTGATTGGCCGCGGCACCCAGGCGCAGAAACTGTTTCATAATGCTTGTGCAATGGATATTCTCAAATCCTAACCCTAAAAAATCTATTTGGGATAATTAAATGAATACATTTGAGTACAGTGTTCCCTTGTTAATCCCATTATTGACATCTAAAAAATAATCTGCGAAAGGTGAAATTTGCAATGTAGGATTCCAGATGTTTGAAGGCTACAAATGCCCTCACTACTCAATTTAGACACTTTTTTCAGACAGACATTAACATTCTGACACTTTTCTCTCACGTTGAAACTCTCAAAGTTCAAGCCTTTATAGAAAAATGTGTATTTGTTCACTTTTCAGCACGTCCCCTCATGTGTCACCACAGCAAATCAGCTTTCACTGATCCGCACACTTGATTTGGCAGAGTTTTACCGTGGATGCCCTGTCTGACACAAACCTGCATTGTATCCGGGCTGGGGACCAGCACAGGAAGGCCCAGACTTGGGCCCCCTTTGTGGCTGTGCAATACCGTGAAGGGTCTTGCCTAAAGACCCACACTGCATTGCTCCCCCGTGGGAAACGAACCTTGGTTTCCCATTATAGAAAGAAAACAAAGTTCTGATCACAATCAAAAATCTATGTGAATGTGGTAAACTGAGCATATTCTGTTTCAGTGACACGGCACGCATAAGATTGATTGATAAGTTTAATAGCCAATCAGAACGCAGAACAAAGTGCGCTGTTTTTTAAAAAAAAAAGCATTCAAAATGTCACTGTAAAAAATCTACAAAACAGTAAGACCATAAAAGCTAAACCACGATACAGAATGGGAACACTGTACTACAAAGTCGTGAGCCTTTATTTTGAATGTTTACATTTTTTTTTGTAACAAAAATGTATCTTTTCACATATTAAAGGCTTAATTTATGTTTGGTTTCTCATGGAAAACCTTTAAGAGTCACATGCAGTCGTGTTTTAGGACAGGGAACAGATGGAATGCAGTGAGGGGGTTCCTCTGTTACCTTAAATCAAAAATCGTCTGTAGCTCCGGAGCACAGGGTGTGTTCACATAATGAAGTGTGGCACTAAGTAACTGTGGAGTCCCTGCCAAAGCTTAATTAGAGATTCATCCACTGGTATATATCACAGTTACTATGTGTCAACAGGGGGCTATGTATCAGGCACTGGCAGAAAGGGGTTTATAGCTCAAACTGTTGGTGTGTTTGGGAGGCAGTGAGTGTAGAGTAAAGGCTAATAATTAATTTGAGGTGAGAATTGTAGCCTCTATTTTACCTCATTGCTGGTGGACATGTTGAACAAAGTCCACTGTGCTGTGTTGATTTTAGGAAGTTTAAGTGGTGCAGAGGTTTTTTTCCAAACAGGAAAAATAGAGACTTAAATAAACCTTGCACACAATAATGGAAAACCTACAAATCATGAAACTAACATGGGACCCCAGGGATGCTTTTTTTCAAACTACAACACTTCTTTAAACACATACGTAATCCAGATCAGTTAAAGTGATTTACATTTTTGCAGAGATGTTTGGCAGTTTAGATTATGGATCAAAGCAGAACAGCTCTCTTCTGTTTATTCCTCAATAAAGTTTTCTTTTTTAGTTTAAAGTCACACTCTGATCATTTTTTAATGTCTTTTCAAAGCATTCTCACTAGTCATCAATTGTGATTATACCGTTTTTAGCCAAAAAATAATAATAATAAAAAAAAACTTTGTTGTTTTCTAGGACAGATTCCAATCTAATTTTACCAGTGCAACAAAAACAGAAGCTATATCAGATATACAGATGTACAGTTTGGAGCTATTTGGCAGATTGGGCATGGTCCCAGCCATCTAGTAGAAGATGCATCAGAATAGAGCTGAGAAGGGAGCTTGTGACTTGCTGTTGTAAGTTTTACGTCACAGCTAGAAGCTTTTTCCAACTGCATTTTTTTGTCAGCTCCTGATTCACAACAATTTGAAAAAGGAATTACACAGAAATAAAACGGAAAACTTAATTTTCATTCATCATCAGAAAAAAACCCCATCAAAAACAAGATTTTCATCTGAGTTTTCCTTCAAGTAATATAATAAGTTTATTAATGGTGGGTAAAACAGAGGACAGTAGCTTAAAAGAATCAAATGATTTATGATATGAGGTTTTTCTTTTTTGCAGTTGTGTTAGCGAGGCCCTGATAGTTTTAGTATATTTCTCTCTGCGCACTCTCTTTCTGGTTCAGTTTGTAGAAGTGAGGTGAAGCTGCTCCAGGTAGAGAACAATCAATGTGGTGGTCATGAGGCAGTTAGAAAAGACAGAACACTGTGTTTAGAGAAAACAGGACCAAGGTCATTACAAACACTCGGTAGAAGTCAGTTGTCGATAAAAGAGCCTGATGGTCTGAGTAAAGACACAGTGAGAGGCAGGAAAGGCTCCAGGAAATAATTGTTTTCAGGATTTCCTGATAATCTGAAGGTTTTGTTGTTTCTAGCATGGAAAACCAATGATTCATCGTACTGAATTCTTAATTGTAATTGGATTGAAGGGCTGACAAAAGTCTGTACAGTGTTTTCAAGTGAGGTTGTGGAGGAAAAAAACTTAACAGTAGGGTTGTTTATCTTTCCTTCTCATGTGATTTGATACGCATCTTGTTAAATTGTCTACAAATCGATGCAGAAAAGATTCCGCTAGCTTTGTGGCGATACGATACAGTCCAGTTCTTTTAATGCAATTGATGCAATCTAGCTATTTGTTATTCATTTAGTATTTAAATTGGAAATGCCTTTGGGATTTTGGAATTGTACAGCACTAAATTGTAGATCTGGTGGTATGTAAATTATGAAAGTGCTTTTTGTGCGCTTCCTTGAAAACAAAATTGCATTACGATCTGGTGTTCCAGTTACATTGTTGAAGGTTTCGGTTATTTTTTCCAGTTGGCTTCCAAATAGTAGATCTGTGAGTGTGTGTGAATGTGAAATTATTTAAGTGGGATTTTCTATTAACTATTTTAGGCTGAAATTGTCAGTAACTTATTTAAGATTTTTTTTCTGGTCTTGTATTCATTTCAGTAATGGAGGTCGTCTTGCGAACTGAGTAGATGGTTCATCCAAGATACAAGATTAAAAACACCCAGGAGCGGTCTGCTTGTTGCAGTCAGTTGTGGTTCACTTGGGGTTAGCCGGGCATGGCCACAGTTCAGCACTCTTGGGAACTCAGCATGAAAAACACATCCCTTAATGTGATTCACATTCAGCCAATTGTAATGGACACAACTTGAGTCAGGCAAGCTGGTGATTGGACACATTTTTGCTTGAATTTCATGTACATAAAAAGGCAAACACAACAGAGAGCACAGGATGACAAACTGACAATTAGCTAGAAACCAACAATTTACTTACAAATCATTTTTTTTACCTTTTTACCAACATAATCATGTTTGTATAATTGGTTTTCAACCAGTACTGCTTTTTTGATATGTATCTGTATCCTTTACATCCCTACTTTACAGACAAAGTAGAAGCTAAAAGGCAAACTACTAATCCTAAAACTTGCAAAGCTGACGTTGTGCAGCATCAAACTTTAACTGCCCTTCCCAGTTTCTGTAATTTGATTTATTTGTTAAGTATATACGGGTGCTCTAGAAACGTGTACCGTTGCTGATCAGAGATTTTTCTAGTACAAAGATTTCAACAATCAGAGGATTTATTAGGTTTTACACAAATACAGGATTAAGGAGAAGGCAAACTGCAAGTGAGTGTCATATTGTAAAGGATGCTCATGCTTTAACTGTGTATATATATGCATATAATAGTTTATACTTGCTGTACAAGTGCATCTCTTTCCTTTTTTTTAACCACTAATGTGGTTTTTTTTTTGGATGTGACATTTAATCTGACTAATTGAATGCTCCCGTAATTCTAAAGAGATTACGCTCCACCATAGCGTCATGCCCTGGTCAGAGGTAATACAGGCTAAGGATCTATTTGTCAGATACCTCAAGCTGTCTTCTAATTTCCTTTGATTGAAATTGATCATTTTGTAAATGCACTGTCCAGATGGCTGATGGGATTTATAGCCTTTGAGTTGGGTGAGGTTGAGGTAACATTTTGAAAAGGGAGTGAAGATAACTTTGGATTAACCAAAGATCCACATGAAGAAAGCTGGTTTAAATGCTTTATCTTTCACAAGCTGCTACTTCCATTGATACCTATGGGAGTTTTATTTGAGCCTTTTTACCTGATGGTAGGTGTTTGCTATCATTTTTACAAAGATCCTCCATGTTTAAATTGTTGTGAAAGTCAACGGCTGTCAACTGGAAGAGTGTTGGGAGGTTTGGTTTCTAAAGGAAACCCAGAATTAGAACACTAAGGTTTCTGTCTGTCCTCTATTCCTTTTGGATCCACAAGGCACCTAAACCCCTTCAAGGCAGGCCGACCCCCATAGAATTGCAAACCATGTTTAGAACATGTTTAGACCAGCCAGACCCTTCAGGTAAAGACAGTTGCTGATGAACCCCTCCTCCAAATCTGGTTTCAGGTTAAAGACTTGGAGACGCGAGTCTGGGCGTCATGATCTTCTTGTGCATCGGCCTTTATCTAAATGACAGGTTTGCCTTGGGAGACCAGGACAACTGTCCCCAAAAACATGGCCCACTGGGATTCAAACCTCTCCACCTTGGTAGGATGGCAATTCAGGAGGGCATTAAACTGATTTGAGACTTAGTTTAAAAGCTCTGGCCTATCTTTCAAAAATGTTGAACTCCTTTGACATTGTTAAGGCCACCATACCAGGTAGTGTAATTAAAAGCGTTTTTCTGCAATTAAGAATTGAACTTTTCAAGATAAATAAGGCCATCTTATTTGGGGATGCACATTGGGGTAGTTGGTTATCACTCTCGCCCTACAGCAGGAAGGCCCTGGCTCAAATCCCAGCTGGATTATCTCTGTGTACTCCAGCTTCCTCCCACTGTCCACAAACTTGCTTCATTTGTTATTTGGTGTCTCTAAACTGTCCTTAGAGTGTGTATTTGAGAGTGTGTGGCCCTGCGACAAACTGATGACCTGTCCAGGGTGTACCCCACCCTCACCCAACAGCAGCCAGGACAGGCTCCAGCAGCCCCACAATTTTGAAAAAGATTCAGCAGATTTAGAACATGGATGAATGGAAGATCTAACTTGGGACAAGGGCACAGAGGAGAAAAAGCAAATCAAGAAATTACAAAGTAAACTTTTTCCCTTTAGAACCACTAAGTTTTACGCATTATGTTTTTTTTCTTGCTTTTCTTTGGTCAGCATTATGAAAAAGAGCACCTAAACAAAAATCTTAACCTAGAAACAGCCCTTTACAAATGTTTTACATCCATTTGAAAGCCCCATCTACGGCATTTTTCCCCCAAACACATCAATATTTATTAATATTTTTAATCTGTAAATAATGCTGATGTCAAAATCAAGTTTTTTTCTTCTCCTTTAGATATTCTGTGGAAACGTTTTGTTCTGTGTTTCATTGTAACCACAGAACTCTCTTTATAGGGTTAAAAGTTGTACATTGTTGATCTGTCAGGCAGAACAGTGTAGTTTGTCCTTTTTTTGCACAATAATGCACACATACATAAAACATGGTCTTCCAGGAGAAAAGAAGAGATGACACTTTGAACTGCAGACATTTTCAGATTGACCTGTCATTTCAGATGGGTGCTGTTTTGCTCCATGGGGCAGCCATGAACTGCTGAAGTGCACTTCTCCTCTGTCAGTCCACAATATGAAAGGAGTCCCGATGATTCCAAAGTCAAAGTCACTCCAAGTTTACTAAAGAAGGTTGTTTTCCCCCTAAAAAAGTCACAGTCGGTGTAGCTCAACATGATCCAACCTCAGCACTTCAGAGTTTTCTGTCAGCCTTGCAGAATATACAGGCCCCTGTAATGCCCTCTTTGGCCCCCTCCCCTCTTTCCTCTCTGTCCCCTTGTGTCTCCCTCTGCCCTGTCACTGTTGCTCATTTGCAGGTTGATGGGAGGCATCAGAAAGGATGAGTAAGAGGCATTTTAGACAAGTGTGTTAGAGACACAGCGTGATATTGGTGGAGAGTGATGTCTCTTTGAGAGCCTGTCTCCGGTCATATCAACAACCCGAAGACAACAGATGATGAAGAGGGAAAGGATAAGCAGGGCAAACACCCAGAGGCAGGGCAGCAGCGTGGAGATGCTCCGGTTAAGGAAGAGCACATGAAATCAGAGGGGTCATTAGGCAGAGCGTGAGCTGGCTCTCAGCTCATGTCCC